>JAVUNC010000004.1:0-567500 GCA_032173965.1 Sitta carolinensis
CCGAGAATAACAGGACAATCCAAGGAAGACACGAAGAAAAAGCAGGAAAAGCAGGAGAAAAAGGGCACGAGGAGAAGGACCTTAAAGCACAGTGAAAGAGGAGAGGCAGAAATCCAGAGAACAGAGAGAAGCTTGGAAAAGGGAGTAAATTGCACAGAGAGGACACAGCTAAGGAGAGACAGAGGAGAGCGAAATGAAGAGAAAAAGAGAATATCAAGAAGATAAGAGAAAAAGAGCCAAGAGGAGAGGCAACAGCAAAGAAGAAAAAAGCACAAGGAACACGAGAAACAGGAGAATAACTGGGCACGCAGAGGAGGCTAGAAAGCACAGTGATAAGGAGAGCAAGTGCCAGCAAGAAACGAAGAGTAAGAGCAGAGAGAAAGAGAGAAAAAGCGAGATACAGGCCAGGAAGAAAGAGAAATGAGAGCAAAATGGACGAGGAAGTGAGCTAGAAAGACAGAGACAAAAGGAGAGCCGAAAGTGACAGAAGAGGAGACACAAAGGCAGAGAGACAAGAGAATAAAGTCCAGAACACGAAAAAATGTGCACAGAGGAAAGGAGACAGAGGAGAGTGCAAACAGAAGACAAAGCCGGCAACAGGAACAGAAGACACGAAAAGCAGGAAGAAAAAGGACGAGAGAAGAGAACTAAACACAGTGAAAGAGAGAGGCGAATGCACAGGAGAAACAGAGAGAAGGAGAGAGACAAAGGAGACAAAGCCACAGATCAGATCAAGAGGCACGTGAATAGGAGGACAACGACAAAGGATCGAGGATAATCAAGTGAAAAAGGGCAGAAGGCAGAGAAAGAAGAGAAAAAAGGCGGGAAGAGAGACTTGAAAGCAGTGAAAGAGAGGCGAATGCCAGAGAACAGAAGAGACAAAGTTAGGAAAGAGAGTGCAAAATGAAAGAGGAACACGAGTAGAAGGAAGAGCAGGGGAGCAAAAGTAAGGAACAGAGAGAACAAAGAGAGAAACAAGAGCAAAACAGAGAGCCAGGAGAAAAGGACAGGGAAAAGAACAGAGGCAGGTGCAAAAGAGAGCAAACAAGAGATACAGGAACAGGAGCACCAGAACAGGAGGAAAAAAAGGCAAGAGGAAGAGAGAACTGAAAGCGGTGAAAGAGGAGGCAAGCAGAGGAAGAAGACTAATTCAGGAAGAGGAGAGCATAGGGCCGGACCTAGAAAGACAACAAGAGACAAAATCACAGGAAAAAGAGAAAAAAGAAGGGAAAAAGACCAAGAAGGCGAGAGCAACGGAGCAAAACAGGAACGGAACAGGAAGAAAGAGAAAGGAGAGTAAATGGGCACAGCAAGGAAGAGAGCTAGAAAGCAGTGAAAGGAAGCAGAAGTGAGAGAAAAGGAAAGGAGCAGAAGAAAAACAGACAAAAAGCAGAGAACAGACTCAAGACAAGAAAGCAGAACAAAGGGAAGAGGGAAGAGAGAACCTAAAGTACGTGAAAAAGAGAGGAGAATGCACAGAAGAGACAGAGGACAAGGAGGCAGAGACAAAGGAGCAAAAGCACGAAATACAGACACAAGAAGACGGAAGGGAGACAACGAACAAGAGGAATGAGACTAAAGAAGTGACAAAGGAGGGCGAAGTGAGAAAAGAAGAAAAAAAGGGGCACAGAGAGGAAGAAGAGAACCTTGAAAAGCACAGTGAAAAAGAGGAGAGGCAGAAATTGCACAGAGAGAAACAGAAGAGACAAAAATGGCTTAGGGAAAAAGAGGAGAGTCAAATATGGGCACAGAGAGGAACACCAGAGCCTGGAAAGGAACAGAGACCAAGAGGAGAGCCAGAAAATGCACAGAGAAAAAAAAGAGAATATCCAAAGAAGGCATAGAGAGAAACAAAAGAGCAAAGAAGGCAGAGAGCAAAACAGGACAGCAAAAAGACACAGAGAAAACAGGACACCAAGAAGAACAGAGAAAAAAAGGAAAGCACAGAGAAAATGGCACGAAAAAACACGAAAGAAGGAACCAGAAGTGCACATAGAGAAACAGAAGAGATAAAGGAGGCAGAGAGCAAAACAGGAGAGCAAACAATGCCACTGAGAATAACAGGACATCCAAGGAAGACACAGAGAAAAACTGGAGAGGCCAAAATGGGACAGAGAGGAAGATGAGAGCCTAGAAAGGAACAGTGACAAAAAGAGGAAGCCAGAAAAGTGCACACAGAGAACAACAGAGAGAGACACAAGAAGAAAGCAAAAAGAGAGACAAATGCAACAGAGACATAAACAGGACGCACAGGAAGACACCGGAAAACAGGAGAGAAAAAAATGGGCACAGAAGGGAAAAGAGAACAAGAAGGCAGAGTGCAAAAAGAGGAGAGCAGAAAAGCACAGAGAGAAACAGAGAGACAACAAGGAAGCGGAAAAAGAGGAGAGTCAAAAATGGGCACAGAAGGAACATGAGACCTAGAAAGAACAGAGACCAAGAGGAGAGCCAGAAATGCACAGAGAAAAAAAGAGAATATCCAAAGAAGGCAAGAGAGAAACAAAGAGCCAAAGAAGGCAGAGAGCAAAACAGGACAGCAAAAAGACACAGAGAAAAACAGGACACCCAAGGAAGACACAGAAACAGGAGAGGCAGAACTTGGCACAGCAAGGAAGATGAGAGCCTAGAAAGAGCAGAGAGAAACAGCAGAGACAAAAATGTCAGAGGGAAAAAAAGAGGAGAGAGAAAAATGGGCACAGAGAGGAACATGAGGGCCTAGAAACGAACAGACATGAAGAGAGCCAGAAACTGCAAAGACAAAAAGCAGAGCCAAAGAGGACACAGAATTGAATAGGAGAGCCAATGAAGTCCACAGAAAGAAACAGGAAAGCCAAGAAAAGGACAGAGAGGCACAGGAGAGACAAAATGTGAACAGAGAGAAATAGGAGACCCAAAAAAGGGCACAGAGAGAAACTGGAGAGACCAAAAATGCAGGAAGAGAAATGTGCAAAGTGAGGTCTGGCACAGAAAAATAGAGCAGAAAGGAACAGAGCTGAACGTAACAGTAGGAGAGAGAAAAACAGAGATAAGAATTTAAAGACAAAAAAAAAAAAAAAAAAAAAAAAACAGAGGTAAAAGGATCAGTGAGAGAACATTGGGCAGAGAGATAAAAAGGGGTAGAGAAAGTTGAAGGGGAGAGAGAGTCCAGCAAGGGATTGACAGAGAAAACATTGAAAAGGAAAAGCATCAAGCTCCCACTACAAATCCAGCCTGGCTCACCTGTTCAGCTGCTGCTGCCTGGCACAATGGCTTCTCCCCGGGCATCTCCTTTAAACAATGTTTCACACTGGGTGTTGTCCTGACGCTGTGAGAGGATCTCTCTGCTGCTCCATGAGACACCCCCAGGAGCCCACCGCAACCCCTCCTCCTCCAGCAGCTCCAGGCCAAAAGCAGCTGAGTAAACCCTCCCCTGAAACAGCCCCCAGCAGGGCAACAGTACAACTAATCCCTAAATGTTACTAAAAAAAGTCCCAAAAGTCCACCCCTACACGAACTCTTAAATGGTAAGCAATAGTCTCTAAAATTAACTAAAACCCACAAACTAATTAACTAACTAGAAAAAAATCTAAGCTACTAAAAATAAAAAAATCACTACCCAAATAAAAAAAAATAAACCCCCCATCATCTAAATATCCACGTTCCCAAAAAGATAAAGCTAATAAAAAAATAAACCAAAACAACCAATGAATAAATCAAACTAAAAAACTCAAATATTACAAATAAACTGAACAGCAAAAAAATTATTCCTAACCAAATCAACCCGTACTGCCTCAAAGCATCAAAACAAAAGTACTACCTATGCATGAACTTAAAACCAAAAGATAAAGTTAACCCTAAACATCTCCCAATTTATCCCTAACTATAAAACACCTGCAATACAACAAACAATAAGCCAATCATATTTAAAAAACCTCCCAAATGAACTGCATGACACCACCTCAAACCCTTCAAAACACACACTACACACCCACAATAATAAAACCCACCCCAAAATAATTCAAACCCTCCCTGTCCCCGATGTTACAGCCCCTAACACCATTGCAAACACATCCTTTCCAAACATGACACCCCACACAAAAAATGCAGCAAAAAAACTCAATTCACAAAAAATCTCAACTCCTAAACTAAAAAAAACATACCATTAAATAAACAGACCGTGGCCCTTACCATACACCATCTACAAACAACATAAACACATATTATCAATGACTTTAAACCACTAAATGGAAAATGTTCAACAATTAAAACGTGTATCTAACAAAACCCAACATTGATAAATTAGCCCACAAAACTCCTTCAGCAGAATTGGCCCTACCCTCTCTGGACCTCTCCACACAACAAACAAAACCAAACCCCCAATAATACGGGTCAAAACTCTATTTAAAAAAACTATTTCAATTAATTCTACCTCAAATACAAACAAACCCACCTCTTGAGTTACCGTTGCTCAAATACCAAATTACACACAGTAAATAATTCCAAAAAATAAAACAACATGCTAAATACCACAAAAATAGAATATAAAGCACATAAAAATATCGCTATTTGTTAAATAGCACTGCAACTATCTATATTTAACTGTATTGACACATAAAGATATATATATCATAAAAATTTAGTTTGAGTGTTAAGCCAACACCATAAAAATAAAAAATAAAATCCCTAAAATGATATTACAATAGGAAATCCATTATCATCCTCCCACAAATTCCCTCTCAACTATATCGCCTAACACAAACAAACCAATCTATCCCTTGTTCTTTTTCAATTGACTACTCAAATTATTAGCTAAAATAAAAAATTTTGCCAAATCTAAAACAAACTTTTTCTAAAACTGTTCAACTCGAAACCCTTCAAATGCTGGAAAAGCCGGAGTTTCCTTCAACTGAACCCCTGAGCTGAGGCCACAGGGAGTGCTCACCTCTCCTGAAACCAATACAACTGCAAATAAACCCCTTCTCCCCTTCATGAGCAGGAAATTTTCCTCAAAATAAATCTCTCAGACGATGGCAAAGGGCGGATTTTTACAATTCAAATACTGACAAAGCATGGAAAACAGGGCTTCCCCCCACCCCCAATGCAAACCTTAGGATGATGAAAATGGGAGGCTAACCTCAAATCAAATCCATAATAAACAATATTCTTCCCCCTGCCTTTCAAATAGAACCCAGGGATTCTCTGTCTACTGCCAACCCCAACAGCCTGGAACAGGCAGGTCTTTCTTCAATCAGAACCCTTGAGAGCACAGGCGAAGGGGCAATCCCCCCCACTTTCAACTGGACAGCAATGGAAGAGCAGTTACTTCCCTCAAGGGAAACTCCTTCTGGCCTCAGAACCCCCATGTTTCTCTGGGAGCACCAGGGAGGGACTGGCAAGGGAACACTGAAAAGGGAAAGGAGAAAATTCCCCCCTACAAATCCAGACTGGCTCACCTGCTCAGCTGCTGCTGCCTGGCATGAAGCCTGTTCCCCGGGTGCCTCCTGTAAGCAATGCTCCACATCCAAGGGCTCCCCCAGAGCTGAGAGGGTTTCTCTGCCACTCCATGAGACACCCGCGAGCCCACCAGAACCTGAGCTCCTCCAAGCCACAGAGAACCGAGGAAATGTTCCCCTAAAACAGCCCCCAGTAGGATCCCCCTACTCATCGTTATTGTTCATACCTGGGGCTGCTCTGGTCCCTCCTCATCATCACCAACACCTGGGGCTGCTCTGGCCCCTCGTCATCCTAAGTGTCCCCACCTGGGGCTCTGGCCACTCGCAGGTGAGGGCAGGGCCAGCAGGGCCTTGCTGCTCATGCCCTGCACAGCTCATGGTCTGCCCCTGACACACTGGGGCACCTGGCTTCCCCTTCTGGGGACAAGGACCCCTCTTCTTCTCCAGGTGCCCAAGGCTGCAATTGGAATTCCCCCTCCAAAATTCCATGTCTGAGGTTCATCAGTCCCAAGGAAATTCCCCAGCCATCATAACACTTATAATTTTTCCTCTAGAGTTGTGAGACACTTGTCTTTCTGTGGAAGCCTTTCAAATGTTCATAGAGAGTTCAGGAGCTGGGTTGCCTCGTTTAGGACTTATGGTGACAAGCCCTGGCCAAATCCAAACACCCACAACTACAGGGAAATATGGACACAGTTTATAAATACTGCATCTCAGTCCTTCACTGCACACCCCCAGAGCAGATGTACTCCATCCTGTGTTGTCAACAGCACCTCTACAGCAAAAAATCCCAGCTGTCACAGACACAAACCAAGCAGAAATCTGCTGCAGGTGTGGGCTAGGAAAATTAAACTCTTAGTACATCAGGCTACGTAATTAAAACACAGACACGCATTGATGGTCACAGAGGAGAAGCTCCCAAGTGGAGAAATTGCCATTTTGGCAGCACACAATCGTGTACCTTCAGAAAAATCAGATTTAGCACCAACTCCTGAGACCTCTTGCTGAAGAATGCAGCCCACCTTGGACACCCCATGCAGCAGACATGGAGAAAGGAGGGGAAAAGCCAAGTCTGGAGTGGAAAACCAAAGCATAAATACACCAGACTTGGAAAAAAGCCTTCGCCCACCCATAGCAGGAACCAGTCACATTGACTCTTTCCTTGCTTTCTGTGATGACATAAACACAAGTAGAAACAAGTTCAAGATAAGGCAGAGCTAGGATTATACAAATCTTTGTTCTGGCACCCTAAATGGCAAATGTCCCTTCCTGCACCCCTAGACCCTGACCTGTGACCCATAATCTTTGAGAGAAAAAGGGGTAGAGAGAAAAAGAGAGGAAAAAAACGGGAGAAAAATAGAAAGAGGGAAGAAAGAGGAGAAAGGGAGAGAAAAAGGAGTAGAGACACAGTAAAGACAGGGAGAGAGAAGGGAGAGAAAAACAGGTAGAGAGGGAGAGAGAAAAAGGGGTAGAGGAAAATAGAGGAGAAAGAGGAAAAGATGGAGAAAAAAGAGGGCAGAGGGAAAGAGGGAGGAAAAAAAGAGGTCGAGAGAGTGAGAGTAAAAAGAGAGCAAAAAAGGGAATAGAAAAGGGTACAAATACTCTAGAGAGAGCAAGAAAAGTGGGAAAGAGTGAGAGAAAGAAAGGAAAAGAGCTAGAGAAAAAGATGAAAAGAGGAAAATGGGATGACAAGAAGAAACAGGGTTGGAGTTGGAGAGAGAGGATTGGATAGACAGAAATATGGTTAGAGATGAATAGAGTTAGAGTGAAAAAAAAACAGAGAGAAAGAGAGGGAAATAGGGAAACAGTGGTAGAGGGAAATAGAAACAGTGAGAAACAGAAACAAAGACACAGACAGAAATCAAGTTAGAAACAGAAAAGTAAAGTGAGGAAAAGATTGAAAAGTAAAGTGAAAATCAAAGCAAGAAATATGGTGAAAATAATGACAAAACCACACCAAATGAAGACAGGAGCCGGGGGGGGGGAGGGGCAGGGGATGACCTTTATTAGGGGTGGTTCAATTTTATGAATGAACTTTATTCACACTTCAGCAAAGCACATGGAAACAATTTATACAAATGCAAGTACAGACACACACATGGAAGTGTAAACACACTCCACATAAACACTGGTAGAAGTCCAAATTAGATACAGAGCAATACATCAAAATGCAGCAGCAAATCTAAGTACAGAACAACACAGGGCAATACAAGTCAAACACTTATTAACACAATAGAACGATTTTTCTATTTCAGAAAGTATATTGTATTGCTACTAGGAACCCAAACCAAAAGCAGCACACAGAAAACATAACACTCACCCACCAGGCACTTGCTTCAGCTTCCATGCAAACCCACCCTCGCTCTCGACTCACTCCCGGCCCTCAGCAGACATTTGCAGTGCTCCTCAGGAACCCGGCTCCCAGGAGCCTCCTCAAAAACCCTCCTGCCTGACCAAAACCCCGGTCCAGGGACGGGCACAGCCAAACTCAGGCACTGAACGTCACCTCTCACACTGACCGTGACCCAGGAAAGAAAAATCCAGCCGGGGGAAAAGAACAAAAAAGCCCTGGCTGGGGATTTTGTATTCTAAATTTCAATATCCTTTCAAAAACCTGAATGGCAAAAGCCACACAACCCACACGGTTAGAACCAGTCAGCACGCAGACCCAGGCAGACACAGACAGTCACACACTCTCCAGCTTACACACTGACTGCAACCCTGATTTGAAAGACTGCGCTGCAGAGGAGGCTCCAACACAGCTGCTGCCTGCCGCTCCTCGACGTCGAGCAGGAGAGGTCAGGAAACAGCAGCGCCATCGGTGACCGTAGAGATACGAATCCCCGTCGAGGACCTGCGAGACAACAGGAGGGGTCAACGAGTGCTTGTCTGACAGCTAGGAGGAATGCCCACACTGGGCCCATAAAGGTTCCAGCCAAAACCCCACAGAAAAGAGAGGAACTGCACAGTCCTGTAACTGATCTACCTGAGCCTGACTGCGTGCTGGGCAGGGCAGCTCCGAGCTGAAGTGGCACGGGACAGGGACATGCAATGTAAGCCAAGACAGGAACAGCATGAGTGAGAACTGGAGATAACTCTCCCAAAGATGAATTCTCCAACTCGATATGCTTTCAGAAGTTGGAACCTAAAGAACTACTGGGGTCACATGAGGAGGGTCTAATACTCTCCCTTACAGACATTCAAGAGAATGGCACGTGAAAAGAAGGCACGACCAAAGCTGAGGACGCCGGATGAGAACATCTTGAGTACTTCTTCAGGTGTCAAGAAGCAAAAAGGTAAAGATGCCAGAATAGGAACGATCTGGGAAAAGTACACTGATGGAGTATTGCCAATATGGCCCAAAATGAGGACAGCAAAGCATCAAGATGTAACAAATGTCTGTGACACAAGACAATGGACACAAAACAACACAACATGGACACAGACTACACAACATACAAAGGTGAAACTGCCTGGCAATCGGACCTGATGGACACAGTATTCCTAGCACAAGATGAGCCACAGGCCAAAGAGGCCAAAGGAAAGAAAGCTCTGTGGCAAGAGCACGCAATGATGAAATGTAATTCCTTCCAAGCAGTGAGTGCCAAAGCTGCCAAGAGGATGATGGAGCAGCTCGGTAGGCCTAGAGAAGGAAGCCATGACTGCCGGGTGCCCGTGGCCAGGGCTCTGGACCCGAAGGGGGCTCCTGGGGCCAGAAGATCCACGACGACGAGAAGATGGCGAGAAGGCGGAGATGGGTCGGAGCTGCCCTGCCCGGCCAAGGCTCTGGGCAGGCTGAGGAGAGACCCGCTCCCTTGACTTTCTACAAGCCGGCCCACTACAGCTCCCTCCTCTAGGCAACTTCAAAATTGCCTCCTGGCACTGGAAAGGCTTTTCCCTTTCTCACAACCACTGGTCCAAACACTTAGCTTTTGGAAGGCAAGTGGACAAAATCCATCCTTGATGGGAACGAACACGCCGGCACCGTGGGCCTCGAGATGTTCTCACGTGTCGCTTCGGTGCTGCCGTCTCCAAACCTGGGCTCTGCACCTCCTCGCAGTACCTAAGAACATGAGCCAGAAAATGTGACTATTGCCCTCCAGAAGAGTAATCCCCGTCCCCGAGCTCCCCCGGCTCACCTCAAATATTCATTTCACTCCAGACGCTGCCCGGAGAAGACCTGCAAAATTCAAATGGACACGCTGAGCAGGCTGCTGCATACCACTGGCATGTGAGCCCCCCTGCCTAACTGCGGACTCACCTGCTCGCCTCTATTCCTCGGCACACCCAGGGCACAGGAAGCACCTGCCAAGAAACAAAGCAACACAGCATGCTGAGACAGCGTGACAGCAAAACCTGCCCCCTCTGATTGAAGGACGCCGCACCTGCGCCTTCAGCCTGCACCCACCTGGCCTCTGGGATCCTGGGCTGGGACAGCTTGCAAGCAGAACACCTAAAAGACAGAAACAAGAGTGGATGGGCACAGTTGCACAAGAATTTGAGACCTGATCAATAACAATTGCTTCCCTATGCTGCTCACCCCTCACCTTGCCCACTTCACCTTGACAGCAGATACCCAGCTGGGTTTCCTAAAAATAAAGACTAAGAACGGTGCTGAAACAGAGTGAACCTTGGCAATTCCCCTGCAAAGACAGAGACTGACCTTCTGGGGGGAACCCCCTCTCCCAGCATGGGATGCTCTGCCACAGATTTAATCCAGCTGCATCTGAAAAAGTTAGGACAAAAGTCCAAGTGCTGCAGGATAACTTAACAGCTCCAGACAGCTTCTGTCAACCTGGGAATACCATCTAGAGCCCAACTACACCCTACATTCCACATTCCAAGCCCCTGGGACATGTCCTATTAAGCCTACACCTGGTGATGCAGCAGGGCAGAGCAGCTCTGGGACAAACACACACAGACACCCGTGACACAGGACAGCACAAAGGAGGGGATGCAACAGGCAGAGAAAACTCGGCCACACGAATGACCTGAAGGACCGAGAGGATGCCGACTGAGAGAACCGAGCTGAGAGCCACGGCGAGCCAAGGGGGCTCCCAGAGCCCTGCAGGAGAAGATGGAATCAGCAATGCTGTCAGCAAGAAGCACAAGGATGGATGCCCGAGAATCCATAGAATTTCACAAGCCTCTCCCTATCTGTGAATTCCTTCAAGCCTTACAGCACCAGAATGGATTTCTGTGGTGCACTGCTGGGCACAACAGCTCAGAACAAGACCTGCAAAGACAGCTGAGCAATGCTTCTAGAGAGAGATCAGATGGCAATGCCTGCCCCAGCTTCCAGATCAAAGGGCCAGCGGCAAAACTGCCAGGATGAGGAACGCAGAGATGCTAAGGATGGCACCAGGGGTTTACCATAAACCTCTCAAAGGGCTGAGGCAAGAGACACGGGACATGAGATGGACAAATGTCACAGAATGGACAAGTGACACCACACCCACCAGAACTGCTCTGCCCTGCACACATCAGCATTCTGATACAAAGCCAAACTTTCTCTACGTGTGGCCACCAGAAGGGGCCACTTCTCGGACAGCCCTGTCTCCAAAGCTGACTCCAAAAACCCTCCCAGGCATTCCCGACTCAGCACCCCGCTTTCACCCTCTCTGTGTGTCAGAGCCCCCCATTTAGCTGCTGGACATCCAGGGATGTGAATCTGCCTCAGGAGGAAAGAGGGAGAGCCTGCTGTCCAGGAAATTCCTGCTGTCACCGGGCTGCTGTCTCTCAGTCAGCTACAAGAAAGAAAACCAAACATCAATGCAGGACCTTAGCAGAACTTAGGCCAAAGCCCAGAAATTCTGGACTCACTGTCTCCTGAGAATCCCCAGGGCCTCTGGCAGCACGCTTTAACCTCACCATCAAAAAAACCCCAACCAAATAACATATACTAGAAAAAAAACTCCACCATACAACCAAATACCAGCAAAAAAACACAATAGACTCTTTTTACTAGCAATTCTTATCACACCAAAAATGACACAAAATTCAAAACCAACCATATAGAAGCCCGCACAACAAATCACAAAAACTACTGAAAAAAATAAATGAAACTGGCTTATTAAACTCTAAACTGTACAACTGATCCTGAACATGACTAAAAAAACCCCAATCTCTACCTCTACACTAACTTATATATAGTAACCAATAGTCTCTAAAATTCACTAAAAACTCCAAACCAATTAACATTAAAAAATCTAAAATACCAAAACTAAAAAAAAACACTACCCAAATAAAAAACTACTTTAAAAACTCAGCGGGTAAATATTCATGTTCCCAAAAAGAAAGCTAATAAAAAACCACCAACTAATAAATCAAACTAAAAAAGTAAAAAATCGCAAATAAACTTAACAACACCAAAAAAAATTATTCCTAAACGAATCGACCCATAATGCCTCAAAGCATCAAAACAAAAGTACCACCTATACATAAACACAACCCCAAAAGATATCTTTAACCCTAAACAATAATCTCCCAAATTACCCCTAACTATGAAACAAACCTTTAAGTAAAACACCTGCAATACAACAAACAATAAGCCAATCGTAAATATTTAAAAACCCTCACAAAAGAACTGCATGACACTACCTCAAACCCTTCAAAACAAACACTGCTCATCCACAATAATAAAACCCACCCCAAAATAATTCAAACCCTACCCTCTACCTGATGCTACGGCCCCTAAGGCCATCGCAAACCTCAACAGACACATCCCTTCCAAACACAACACCCCACACAGAAGAACCCCACAACAAAACTCAATTCACAAAATGCCTCAACTCCTAGACTAAAAAACTCACCATTAAATAAAGAGACCGTGGCCCTTACCACACACCATCTACAAACAATATAAACACATACTATCAATGACTCCAAACCACTAAATAGAAAAGCTTTCAACAACTGAAAACTGCATCGAACAAAAGCCCATGCTAATAAATTAACCCTCAAAACTGCTCCAGCAGAGCTGGCCCTAATCTCTCTGAACACCTATGCACAAGAAACAAAATCAAAACCCCAATAACACCTGACAAAAGCCAACTTAAAAAAAAAAACACAATCAACTGCTTACATTAATTCTACCTCAAATACAAACACAACACACCCATTAAGTTACCCTCACTCCAAAAGCATATTACACACAGTAAATAATAATAAAAAAAAAAATAAAACACACCCTACCCCCCAAAAATCGAATATAAGCCACATAGAAATACCACCATTAATTCAACAGCACTGCCACTACCTGTATCTAATCATATCTATAGACACATATAGAAAATGAAAACTTAGTAAGGAGCACTAAGCCAACAATATAAAAAACCAGGAAAGCATCCTAAAACGATATTACAAAAGGATTCCTCTACCGTCCTCCCCCAAATTCCCTCGCAACTCTGTAACCTAACACACACAACAAGAAAAAAAATCCATTCCTTACTTTTCTTAACTGACTAGGCGATTATTAGACAAAATGAAACATTTTGCCAACCTCAATTCAAACCCTGATGAAGCTGAGACAACAGGGCTTCCCTCCCACCCCCAATGTAAACTTCAGGATGATGAAAACGGAGGGGCTAGCCTCAAATCAAACCCATAATAAACAATATTCTTCCCCCTGCCTTTCAAATAGAACCCAGGGATTCTCTGTCTACTGCCAACCCCAACAGCCTGGAACAGGCAGGTCTTCCTTCAATCGGAACCTTCAAGACCACAGGCGAAGGGGCAATCCCCCCACTTTCAACACGGACAGCAATGGAAGAGCAGTTGCTTCCCTGAAGGGAAACTCCTTCTGGCCTCAGAACCCCCATGTTTCTCTGGGAGCACCAGGGAGGGACTGGCAAGGGAACACTGAAAAGGGAAAGGAGAAAATTCCCCCCTACAAATCCAGACTGGCTCACCTGCTCAGCTGCTGCCGCCTGGCACGAAGCCTGTTCCCTGGGTGCCTCCTGTAAGCAATGCTCCACATCCAAGGCCCCCCCCCCAGAGCTCTTGAGACACCCCCAGAGCCCACCACAACGCCAGCTCCTCGCCAAAGAGAGCCGAGCAGGACCCGCCCCTCCTCATCGTCACTGCCGAGCCCTGGGGCTGCTCTGGCCCCTCGTCATCCTGAGTGTTGGCACCTGGGGCTCTGGCCGCTCCCAGGTGAGGGAGGATCAGCAGAGCCTTGCTGCTCCGGCCCTGCGCAGCTCCTCGGCTGCGCCTGACACACGGGGGTGTTTGAGGCGTCCTGAGGGGTTAATGGAGTCCTGAGCTTCTCGGCGGGGTTTGGGGTCGGCAACAGTCGGAGAAACCCCGAAAACGGCGATTTTGGGGTATAGCAGCGATTTCTTACGTGAAAAACGGCGATTTTGGGGGTATAGCAGCGATTTCTTAGGTGAAAAACGGCGATTTTGGGGAGTTTGGGGGCTAGGTGGGCAACTGGGAGTGGCTCTACGCAAATTGCGAAAGGCGCCAGCCCCGGGCACCTGCGGCTGCTGGCCCCATTTTGGGTGATTTTGGGAGGAATATCTGGGAATTCGGATGGATTTCGGGGCGAATTTCGGGGATTTTTGGTGAATTCCGGAGGTTTTGGGGTTCGATCCAGGCGCCCCCTCACGCAAGCCCCGCCCATCTCGTGCTCTGATTGGCCGGCGCTCAGCGTCTGGCTCCCGATTGGCTGAGAGCCGGGGAAGGGGCGGTAACGGGGATCTGGGGGAGAAGCGGCGGATTTGGGGCGAATTTCGGGGATTTGGGGCCCCAGTTCGGGGGGAGACGCCGCGTTACGCAAATTGCGTAAGTCGGCGCTTTCGTGAATAGCACGGCTACGCAAATTGCGTAACTCCCCGCGGCGGGGACCCCGCGGCGGCCGCTGCCCCCCCCCCCCCCCCCCCATTTTTTGTCCCCCTGCCCATCGTCAGAGCAGCGGCCGCCCCACGGTGCACGGCGGGGACTGGGGGGTTTGCGGGGATCCGGCGGGTGGGCTTGTCGGGGAGGGGGCGGTTATGGGGATTTGGGGACACGCGTTAGAGGCTCCGGGGGTGGTTAGGGGGATCCTGAAGGAGCCCTAGGGAGTTTAGGGGCTCCAGCGGGGGTTTGGGGGATCCTGGAGGAGTTTGGGCAGGGGGGTAACGGTCAGGGAGAGGGCGGTAAGGGCAATTCGAGGGGCTTAGGGTGGGAGGTATGGGGTCCTGAAAGAGTTAATGGTGTTCTGAGCGTGGTTTAGAGGGGTCCTGGAGGATTTAAGGGGGGGGGGGGGGGGGTATGGGGTGTGTGGGGGGTGTTGTCCCTGAAAATCAGCCTTCTGATTTGTTTTAGTATAGTAGAGTCAGTCCTCATGAATTGTAAGACAAACAAGAATCATGTTTGCATTCCTTTGTAAAAGATATCACCTGATAAACTTCTCAAATGACCAGTTAAGATAGAGAGGTGGTAACTTCTCTGTCCAATCTCTGATCACTGTTCAGAAACTTATATATACGAGGTCAACAACAAACTAAGATCTTCCTTCTTCTTCTCTGCCTGAACACCTATTGTGTGTGTTGCTGTGTGTTTCTATCTGCGTCACAGTAACGTGGGGGAGGGGGGTCGTGTCCAGAGGGGGTTTGGGGGGGTCCTGGGGGGCTCTGAGCAGGATTTGGGTGGGGGTTATGGGTGTCTGGACAGGTTTGGGGCTGGTAGTGGCCAGAGCCTCCAAGGTAAGGGGGGACTTGGGGGGTGCTGTGCTCTGGGGAGGGGGAATGGGTGGGAACGTTGAGTGGGGGAGTTGGGGGTGGGTTATCAGGTTCTGAGGGGATCCTGGAAGGGTTTTTGGGGGTCTGAGCATGGTTTGAGGGGTCCGGGGGGGCGTTTGAAGGGGGTTACCGGGTTTAAGGAGACTCGAGTGGGGTCTTGGGGGTCTCTCAAAGGTCCTGGGGGGGGGGGGTTGGGGTCGGTAAAGAGAAAGAGCAGAGAGGAAGAGTAGAAAGAGTTAGAGTGAAAAGGGGGAGACAAAAGGGTCCAACGAGACCTTGAAAAGTAAAGCAAGAAGCAAAGCAAGAAGTCTGGTGAAATAATGACAAAACCATACCAAATAAAGACAGGAGTCACTTGGGGGGGGATAACCTTTATTAGGGGTGGTTCAATTTTATTGAATGAACTTTATTCACACTTCAGCAAAACACAGGGAAACAATTTCTACAAATGCAAGTACAGACACACATGGAAGAGTAAACACACTCCACATATACACTGGTAGAAGTCCAAATTACAGACAGGGCAATACATGCCAAACACTCACGAACACAAGAGAAACATTTTTCTATTGCAGAAATTATATTTTGTTGCTACTAGGAACCCAAAATTAAAGCAGCACACAGAAAACATAACACTCACCCACCAGGCACTTGCTTCAGCTTCCATGCAAACCCACCCTCGCTCTCGACTCACTCCCGGCCCTCAGCAGACATTTGCAGTGCTCCTCAGGAACCCGGCTCCCAGGAGCCTCCTCAAAAACCCTCCTGCCTGACCAAAACCCCGGTCCAGGGACGGGCACAGCCAAACTCAGGCACTGAACGTCACCTCTCACACTGACCGTGACCCAGGAAAGAAAAATCCAGCCGGGGGGAAAAGAAACAAAAAGCCCTGGCTGTGGATTTTGTATTCTAAATTTCAATATCCTTTCAAAAACCTGAATGGCAAAAGCCACACACACGGTTAGAACCAGTCAGCACGCAGACCCAGGCAGACACAGACAGTCACGCACTCTCCAGCTTACACACTGACTGCAACCCTGATTTGAAAGACTGCGCTGCAGAGGAGGCTCCAACACAGCTGCTGCCTGCCGCTCCTCGCCGTCGAGCAGGAGAGGTCAGGAACAGCAGCGCCATCGGTGACCGTAGAGATACGAATCCCCGTCGAGGACCTGCGAGAGAACAGGAGGGTCAACGTGTGCTTGTCTGACAGCTAGGAGGAATGCCCACACTGGGCCCATAAAGGTTCCAGCCAAAACCCCACAGAAAAGAGAGGAACTGCACAGTCCTGTAACTGATCTACCTCAGCCTGACTGCGTGCTGGGCAGGGCAGCTCCGAGCTGAAGTGGCACAGGACAGGGACATGCAATGTAAGCCAAGACAGGAACAGCATGAGTGAGAACTGGAGATAACTCTCCCAAAGATGAATTCTCCAACTCAATATGCTTTCAGAAGTTGGAACCTAAAGAACTACTGGGGTCACATGAGGAGGGTCTAATACTCCCCCCTATACAAGTCCAAGAGAATGGCACGTGGAAAGCAGGCATGACCAAAGCTGAGAAGGACGCCGGATGAGAACATCTTGAGTACTTCTTCAGGTGTCAAGCTAAAAGGTAAAGATGCTGGAATAGGAATAATACAGGAAAAGTGTACCGATGCAGTATGGCCAATATGGCCTAAAATGAGGACAGTAAAGATCAAGACAATAGTTTCCATCCTGCTGCCTCTGGAGACTGTGTTCAACAACTAACATAAAACAGCAAGTAGTCACTAGAAAAGCACCCCAGTTTCATTTTGTGTCTGACACACAGCTTGTTCAAAGGACCTTGACAACCAGGATGGAAAGCTTTCACAAGATGCTTATCAGAGCTAAAGATAGGTAGAACTTGCTCTCTGCCCAACCTCAGACTTATTTTTTCCTCAGCGAGCACGAAACACCGTGCAAGACATCAGAAGACCAACAGAGGGAGAAGGCGACTCTCCAGGAACACAAGGCAGCTTTTAAATTCTTCCAAAAAAAACCAAAATCAAAAACCCCCTTTGTAAATGCAATACAAGGTTAAATGCAACGCAAAAATCACAGCTGAACTTTGCTCTGCCTTTCAATGCTGCCGTCCAGCACAGGTTGCCCAGAGAAGCTGTGGCTGCCCTTGGGTCCCTGGAAGTCTCCAAAGCCAGCTTGGATAAGGAAGGCCTTGAACAACCCGGCCTTACTGGAAGGTGTCCCTGCCCACGGCACGGGGTGCAACTGCATGAGTTTTAAGAGGCCCTTCCCACCCAAACCGTGCTGGGATTCCACGATCCTATGAACAGCCCCAGGCCGAAGGACTAATTCCCATTTTTGTTCAAAAATGCTGCTGCAGGAGCACAAAGAGAGATTTCAAATACTGCTCAAGTGGCACAAGCACATCAGAAATTGCTTTTGGGGGTAAAGTGGTAATTTTACAATTCTGATACCCAGTACAGTGGAGGGCTGAACGCTGGAGGGCCTCACTCAACAGGACTTCTATGGGTATCCATCCCCAGTTTGCTGATTAGGGCTCGGAAATGCAGCCCCAAGTCGTGGAATGCTGTTCTTGAGGGGATACCACATACCATGGGTGTGAGAGACAGGGATGCTGGCCTTACCAGAGTCCTCTTGGAGCAGAGCCACCTGCAGCACGCTGCCTTCCTGCACCAGGTCTGCTGCCTCGTCTGGGCAGGGACAGGGCTTGGCCACCAGCTTCAGCAGCATCTGTCAGCAAAGGGCAGGGAGAGGTGAGTGCACGGCTCCCAAGCGCAGGGGAACCACACGTGGCTAAGAAAGACCACGTGCTAAAAGGGGTTGGAAGCTGGGCGGGTTTGAGGAGCACAACTTCCACATCGCCTCTGCGGGATTCTGTCAACGGCTCCTGCTCTGCAGGGGACGCTCATGGAAAGAAAGTCCACTGCAATTTGGCATCTGGAGTGCTACCACACACTGAGTCCCTGGGGAGACTGCCCTGCAAATCAAGCACTGGCCATTCAACAGCCTGAAGAGTAACAGCAAGTGCCAGCTTTCCTTGTAAGAGATCACAAGTTACTGAGGGCTGATCAGTTTGGCACCTAAAGAGGACAGAAAAGCCACCCACACATCCAACACTCTACCCTTATACCAACGGTGCTGGAGTAACAACTGATCTCTTTGGATTTCATTTTCCTACAAGCCATTCTGCTGTCCTCCCATTCCAGACAAGAAGAATGCCACCTCTGGATAAACAATCTTTTTTTCAGAATTCCTTCCCTATCTCCAACAGGTTTCTCAACAACAGCAGCAAAATCTCTAGTTTCCACTAACACTGTTCTGCGCATTGTTTATCCAGCTAATTGGAACACTGTTACCATTTCCAAAAACTGCAGCATCGCTGCTTCCCTTTGGTCTCCTTGTGCCTTATCCAAGTGTTCCAGCCAAACGGAAAGTTCCTTCCATGAGCAATCAAACACTCCGCTGACACGGAAAACCTGTCCAGGAAACAAAGGGGCAGGTGTGTAAATAAACCTCAAAACACCTAAAACACAAAACCCCAAGAGATGCACAACTTCTTGTATCCTAACGTCACAATTCCTTCCTTGGGGAAAGAAATGAAGAAGAGCAGGTTGAGGCAAAGAAGTGTCTGTCACTCTCCTCACCCTCTGAGTTCACTTATTCCCACTCACTAGGGGCACCTCAACTGCATAGTGGACAAGAAAAACCTTACTGCTGTAACTTTTGGAAAGCAGCTTATGCTGCTGTCAGAGGGCTGTACATCTTTATAGCACCACGGGTAGGAAAAAAAAATGCCTTAAAAACAGCCAGTAGGGGAGTTTTAGAAACCTACTGATCTAACATAAAGGAAAATCATTGCTAAACTAAACCTGAATCAGGCTAAAGCCAGCAGATGGATGAACAGCCACATCAATGAGCAGTGGGCTGTGACCACAGCAGGGTCCAGAGACAAGAGCAAGTTGTTGGGGGTGCTGAGGTAGACACAGATATGGATCACAACCAAGAGCCAGGCTTGGACATATCCAGAAATGTTCCCCACTTTCCTGCTCTCTGAATTCAGGCCCTGACCTCAGGCTCCCAAACTCGGTGGCCCTGTGCTCCAGCTCTACAAGCAAGAAAGGAGGAGGCAGAGGAGGAGAGGAAGGAATCCGAGTGACCCCCTGGCTCAACTCCCTGCCCCTAACTCTCAACAGGAGAGGAAACCTTGCCCAGCTTCCTGCCTCTGGCACCTCCATTAAACGACTGCAATTACACGGGAGGAATCTGTGCCTTTGCTCCTCTCCACACACAAAATAAAAGGAAGCTATCACCACCCCTTTGTTCTACGTGCACTCTCTGTACAACACCAGCAACTCTAAAAGGAACTGCTGCTTACAAAAATCTGACAGGGTGATTTATGAAATGAAGAAAAAATGAAGGAAAAGGGATTATTTTCAGTATCATTGACTGTTTTTGGCAGTCTCGAAATAGAAATGCGCTCGCAGCTCTCACAAAACCAGGCAGGAACAGAATGGGAAATCCCCAAACAAGCCTTCAGTTACATGGCACTGTGTAGAAAAAAAAGCCCTTACTGTCTATGCTTAGCAGTCTTTCTGCTGCCACAACTGCCCTACCTAACTTCCCTGCTCCTGCACTCCCTGCAGAGAAAATGCAAAGTGGACACGAGAACAAGGCAAGCAGCCCGGGTTCCCACCTGGCCAAAGAATCCCAAAGGGCCAGGAAAAGGGCACACTTGGAGCAGCTTTTGCTGCAGACTGTCATGACTGGCAGACCAAGGGCACCTGCCTTTCATCCCCTGCAAGGATCAAGGGCAACTAAACCCTACTCCAGTCACTGGAACTTCGCTCGGCTGCACCCAATATTGCAATGGCACTCTGGGAGTGGAGCTGAATGCAAAGGTTCCATGCACAAAGCCGCCCACAAATTCCTGTGCCATGAATATTGCAGGATGCTGCACGAGGAGCCCTGGCCAGGGCCACTACAGCTCCCTGGAATTTCCCTTGGCAGGACACTTTGGTTGCATTTATTCCCAATGTAAATCTCCACCCCTACTTGGAGAACTCAAAGATGTCCTCTCCTAATGAGGTGCTACAAACAACAGCCTCTGGCTGGGCTCTGCTGGAACTGTAGGTGACCGGTTTGTCTGAAAAGTCAAAGAACTAGTTGAAGTGTACAGAAGGGGATTTTAGTGAATTTTGAAGGCAAAAAGTACTCCTTGCATCAAAGCTTGTATCAGACAGTAACAGAGAGGACTATTCTGCAGGGCCAGAGCAAACCAGCTAAGGCTTATGCAAGGCGGGAGTACAGATGAAAGAAACAATGATAAAAAATACAAATCAAAAGTCATCTCCTCTTGATCGATCGAGAAGACCTTTGCAGGCACAAACTACACTGATTTCTTATGGCATCAGCATGAATTCAGCCTAGGGGGGTGGGCAAACATTACAGACGTTTTCCTCACTCCTCCAGCAGGGAAGTCAGCTCACAGCATTTATTTCCACAAAGTGTTTTGTTACTAGCCAGTGGCCTGACAGCAAATTCCAACAACGGCCACAGCAAACAGGGTAGGAGACTCTGTTCACCACACAACCATGCAGTAAAGGGAACTGCTTTAAGAAAAAATTTTACAATCCTGAAATTTCAGACCAGTGCAACATACTGAATATCCTGATATTTCAATTCAAAAGCTTACCTTGATGATTAAAGTTTTGGTGGAAACTTTCAAACGAGAATGGGGACTTGTAACAAACAGTTGCATCAGTAAATAGAAGACTGATTTTTCACCAGACATCTCCTCTGTCTCAGAGACGTCCTGCAAGAAAAATATATTCAAATTCCCCAGCTACAGCAACACTGCCCTCTAGGACTCTGTTGCACTGAAGGGAAGCACGTTATTGAACAGACCTGCCCAAAAACGCCAAGGCCAGAAACAAAATGGGATCATTGGCACTGCTCTGCATTCAACGAGCCAGGATCATCCCAGTCACCTGGAAAACGCTCTCCTGGAAAGTGGAAGAAAACAGTGGGAACAGAAACCCCAACTACTCCAAGGACCCAAGACAAAGACAACTCCCTCACCAATCATATTTTGCTCCCCAGTCATTCCACGTCCAGCCCTGCTAACCCTGCTATCCATGGGGGTCTCTGCTTCTCCTCAAAGCCAGGCCCACTCCTTCCTCCTGACATGACAAGCAAATCCTGGACAGAGATCTTATTTCACAAGCCTGCAGTAGAAAAGAGAGCTGGGGTTTCCACTAATTACAGAGAACATCCAAAAATGCTGGAATCTGCCTTGGGAAGGGGTGCCATGGCTCCCATCAGCGCCTCGCTGCCCCGGTCTGCAACCTCAGCTTGCCAGACCAGTGGAAACCAGCACAAGCTCACTTGTGCTCCTCTCCAGAGACACAAAGAGCTGCAGGAACCTGCTCTTGCCTTCAGCAAGGAGGCAAAAAACGTTGCCCTTATAAACAACCTTTCAGCTCACAAGGAAAAAATCACTGCTGCTACGACTGTAATTCCTGCAAGTTTTACAAAGGGGTCACCTCCTAAAATGACTGGACTGATTTAAAACTGGGCAATGCCAGATGTTAGGATGTGAGGACAACAGGCAAGGAAACAGAAATTGGCATCAGCCTCTTACCTGGACTCTGAGCCAGGCAAATTGGTTGGCAGCAAGTTCCAAAGCCACGTTCAGGACACGGTGCTGCAGAAGACGAGGGGACTCCTCCCTTTGCAGTGACTCTCCTGAGGTGGGAAAGCAAGAAACCAACTTCAGTTTGCTCCATCCTCCTGAGATCTCAGAACACTCACGTTCGAGGCTTTCAAACACGACTGCCAGACCAGCTGGCAATTCACAGATCTTCTTTTACCATGGCATCCCTGGACACGCTGCCGCTGAGGCTGCCCAACCCGAGGTGGGAATCCAGCCCCCAGAGGGAGATTCCATCACCTGAGCCCAGCAGAAAACATTGCTCCTGCCTGGGAAGAGAAAATCTCTTTCCTCAGTCTCAGCAACCCTGAAAAGCTGGGACCTACTGGCAGGACAAAGAATGGATAAACCAGAGAGCAAAACACAGAATTGAAGTCAACAGGAAATTCCAGTGCTCGTACCCTGACAATATTTGCTCCAGACCATGGAACTTGACACTCCTGTCTTTCCCTGCATCCTCTCTGACAGTGGGCTCAGGATCTTCCCTCTCTCAGGCCTGGCATTTGCCTTTCCCAGGCAGGGAGGCCTGGCTGGAGAACTTGCCACTGAAGGCTGAGCCACAGCAGCCACGGAGAATCTCAGCCTTCTCCAGGGCCAGGGCACTCAGGGTGCCTGTTTCCTCCTGGAGAGGGCCCTCGGCAGCCCTGGGCTTTCTTTTGCTGGCAATGGACCTATGGGAGCTCTCCCCACTGTCTCTGACAACCCTGGCCACACTCAGTTCTAACTGAGCCTCAGCTTTCCCAACCCTAGCCCACGCTTCCCAGACAACCTCCCTATATTCCTCCCAGGCCACCTGTCCTCACTTCTGCCTCCTGAAAGCTTCTGTTATTTTCCTGTCATTTTGCTCATCAGCCCATATCCAGCCAGGGAAGCCTCCTGGCATGTTGGGACAATTTCTTCCTCCTCAGAACTCACACCTTGGAGGACGTGCTCCTTGGATACCAGCCACCATTTCTAAGGCCTCTCTGCCCTCCAGGGCTCTCTCCTGCTGCACTCTACCAAGGCCAAATCCCTATTAGGAGATTTTGCAGAGCACACTGGCAGACTGGCAGGGGCTGCTCTTCACCCCTACCCTCAACTTTCTGTCAACTATCCTGTTCAAAAAACTCTTTATTGCTGCAGCTAGTAAGAGGTGGGAAATAACTTAGTGACAGTGGATTGCTAACCAAGGGCTAGAGAAAACCTCAGTAAGAGGTGAAGGTGAGCCTTCTTCAGAAAGATTAGAAGTCAAAGCCCATGAAGACCAAACACCTCCAAGAATATGACACACAGAGAGGAAGACTGCAGTGAAACATAGTGCTGACAGCTGGCTGTGGCACAGCAGCTGTGGAATTTAGCAGTGCCAGAGCACTGCAGCAACAGCAACTACAAATGCCAACACAGTGAAGAAACGAAAATGGGCTACTTTTAGAAAACAGCTCTTTATCCCCACAGAAAAGCAAACATGCCCTTCTGCTGTGGCCCTTGCAAACAGCCAGAGAAAACAGTGCAGGAAATACAAATACCCACACATACCTTTCAGCAGCTTGCTAAAATCCAAGCTGCTCCATGCTGCCAAGTGGGGCACAACCTTCTGATAAAGACATCTGACCTGGAGCAGTCCAGCTTTCAGAAGCCACGTCTCGGCATCATCTGAACCTAAACAAATTGTTCCCACAATTAGTTTCTTCTCCCTCCATAGCAGGAGTGCACACTGTCGCTCCTCCCTTACCCACCACGAGAATTACCAACTCCATTGCCAGCAGACTTGCCTAGGAAATGCCCTGCTGCCTTCCCAACGAGAACAACGAGAAAAACACCCACAGAACCTCCAGTTTCCATCCCCAGTGCCCCTGCAGGAATACTTTCAAACTCAATCCCTTTATTCACTGCTTAGATGGAGAGCTGCCGTTTCTAATTTGACTCAGAAGTGCTCACACAGCTACAACTCGACCTGAGCAGCTGAACACTCACTCTAAGAATCACACCAGGCCCACAGCTGTTTAATGTAAGGCTGAACAACAGGACAAAGGGAAGGATCTGACCATGCTGCTCATTCCTAGCTTACTTTTAGCTAAGGTCTGGAGGGTTGGCTGGGCAAATGCAGGAGACAGTACAGTTTTATTATTTCAGTTAAAAACTTATTTCTTTCCCTTTCCCCTTTCAAAATAACACTTCCTCAGTGTAAGCTCTTGGCGAGAAGCAGACAACAAATACCTGGATGAATGAAACACCAACAGCACTTAAGGAAACCGTTTACTTCCCAGGAAAAAACATCCCAGGTTTCAGATGTAACATGAGGAGGTATAAAAGCTACTTGTTATCCAGTCATTAAAGAAGGAAAGAAAACTATATCGGCCAAGCCGTTTAACATCTTTTTTTTTTTTTTTTTTCCTGTTAACTCAGTCTCCCTCAGGGAGTTAGGAAGAAGTGGATGAATGCCATGAATAAACTTTGTCTGCCTGAGCCTCAGCTCCCATTAGGGAAGGATTCCCTCTGGCCATGCAGTAAAGAATATCCCTCTGCACATCGAAGAGGTGGCACAGAAAGTGCAGAGCATCTCCTGTCAGAAATCTGGAGCCTCCTCTGTGCAGCTTCTAGAAGGATTTCTCCAGAGCCTGCAACACTTTAAACACAGAAGCGAACCAGAGCCGCTTCCACGGCCAGACGACAGGAGGCTGCTGGAGCTGCCCTTTGTGCAGCAGCAGCTGCTGCGGGGGAGGGCTCCAGCCGGCTCTGCCCGCACTCCGGGCAGCTCTCGGCAGCAGCTGAAATTCCCCCCGGGAACCCCTGCCCGGCAAACCGGGGGGGAGCGGCCCCCCCCGCCCGCGCCCGCCCCTCTCACCTTTGTGGCGAAGAAGAGGGCCTGCCTCCTCCTGCGGGCAGGCTCAGGCGGCTCCGCCGGGGGATTTTGTGTTCGCCGGCGTTTCCCCGGGCCGGAGAGGAGCAGGGGGGAGGCGGCGGGACGAGACCCCGGCACGGGGCGGACGGGGGAAACCGCGCTTAGGAGAGCGGCCGGGATAAGACCCCAGGGGAGAGATAGGCGTGAGTGTCGGTGCCTGCTTGAGCCCGCCAAAATTCCGCCACACCCGCGGCGACGCCGAGCCCACCGCCCGTGTCCACATGACTGGAAGAGCCGCGGAATATTGCTCCGGGGCGCCGTGGGCGTCGTGTTTTCGGGCAGGCAGCTGAGTAAACACACCAGGGTCCTGATTTTTTCCCGCCCTTTTGGCCGCCATTTTGGGAAGGTCTGCTCACCCGAGACGCGGCGGCCATGTTGAGTGTGTCTCAAAATAGGACCCCCGGAGACAGGTGTTTATTTTAATTACCTGTCCACGCCCGCCAAAGTTCCGCCCACCCGCGGCCACGCCGAGCCCACCGCGCATCTCCACACGACTGGAATAGCCGCGGAAAATTGCTCTGGGGCGCCGTGTGCGTCGTGTTTTCGGGCAGGCTGCTGAGTAAACACACCAGGGTCCTGATTTTTTCCCGCCCTTTTGGCCGCCATTTTGGGAAGGTCTACTCACCCGAGACGCGGCGGCCATGTTGAGAGTGTCTCAAAATAGGACCCCCGCAGACAGGTGTTTATTTTAATTACCGTCCGCGCCCGCCAAAATTCCGCCCACCCGCGGCCACGCCGAGCCCACCGCGCGTCTCCCACGACTGGAAGAGCCTCGAAAAATTTCTCCGGAGCGCCGTGTGCGTCGTGTTTTCGGGCAGGCAGCTGAGTAAACACACCAGGGTCCTGATTTTTTCCCGCCCTTTTGGCCGCCATTTTGGGAAGGTCTGCTCACCCGAGACGCGGCGGCCATGTTGAGAGTGTCTCAAAATAGGACCCCCGCAGACAGGTGTTTATTTTAATTACCGGTCCGCGCCCGTCAAAATTCCGCCCACCCGCGGCCACGCCGAGCCCACCGCGCATCTCCACACGACTGGAATAGCCGCGGAAAATTGCTCTGGGGCGCCGTGTGCGTCGTGTTTTCGGGCAGGCAGCTGAGTAAACACACCAGGGTCCCGCTATTTTTCCCGCCCTTTTATTCCTGCAGTTCCGCGCTGTGCCCACCAGGGGGCAGCACCGCCGCACGGATCAGCCCGCGCGCTGCCCCCAGGGAACCGCCCGGCCAAAAATCCCCCCGCGCCCGATCCGCCCCGATCCCCAAAATCCCTGCCCGCAACGATTATAACTAGCATTTTTATTAAAACACTCTATATGGAATATACAAAAAGGATAACAGTATAGTACAATAAAACATGTACAGTAATATTTATATTATACATTTTACATATTTATTTATTTTCTTAATTTTATTTTTATGTATATATGTGTCTTAAAATATTTACTATATTTGTATATTTATATTTTTATATTATTTATTTTAAGGACACTGTTTATAACCAGACTACAAAAGTCCCTTTATTTAAAACTGTATTTAAATTTATATTTTTAAATGTATAACTTGAACTTATATTTATATCTTTTTTATAAATTCTGTACGTTATATAATATACAATATTATATATACAATATTATTTATATTATACATTATGTATAATATATATTCATATTACTTACATTTATATCCTTATATCTATATATTAATTTCACATTTGTATATATATTTGCATATTTATAAAGAAACCCTGCCCAACATAAAATCAAAAAGCCTTTATTTTAACATTAACATATTTTTAATATATACATTTTTAAATATTTATATTAATATATAGCATTTCTATTTCTATATTAATATGTGTTCCTGCCTTTTGCTTAGGTACAGTTTAGGTGCTGCAGAGATGGCAGAATCAGAATCCAGCTAACTGATCCACTTTGGGCCACTTCATGACCTTATGGTACATCAAGCCTTAGAAACACTGTCAAACACCCTCCACATTATGAAATTCTTTTGTTATGTGCTGTGGTAATTTATATCTATTCTTACTTTCACATTTTCCATTTATATACTGCTTCCTGTGTGTCTGGCTTCTCCATAAACTACTGGAAATTAATTTCCATTTGAGAAACTTTAAGCCTTATCCACTTCTGTTTGCTACAAATTTTACTATTCATAACTACATAATTCAGGGTTCTTTTTTTCCCAATGCTAATTATTTCCTTTGTTTAGGGATGTGCTTGAAAGACATGATTCCAGAGCCTTTATACTTTTCCAAGCAACTTCCTAAGGTAACCAAAAAAAGACACTGAACTACACCTACAAAATTCAAAGGGTAATAAATTTCTTGCCACCAATTGTTGCCCACAGGACTCGTTTCTCAAGAACTCTGTGTTAACTGTTGCTACCTGTTGCTTCACTGCAACGTCTGAGTATTTCTATTTCAAGTGGCTAGTAGGAGGCTGTATGTTATTACAGTTATTGACTTTGATTTGGTCTCTTTGATACCCAGCTATAAAATTCTTATCCAGATGACAACACATTAGCTAACATCTTATTAGTGCTTTTATTTGTGAACATTTTAAGCTTCAAATCTTTATCGAATCAATTTTATGACATTTCATATTCAGAAATGTAATTTATTTAGGGTCATTGAATTTTTCCTGCATTTTAGCAATTTCTCATTATCTGCAAAATAATCCGAATTTGCAGCATAATTAATTCTGAGACATTTATAGAGATCTTTATGACCATAATTCCAGCCACATCCACAAAAGCTATTTGCATACAATCCTTTCCATTCTCAATTATTCTTCTTCAGACTATGCATCAGAGCCAGAAATGTTTTATTACATTGATATTTAGGAACTGATTCTAAAAAGCAACTGGCAGTAGCTCTCCAACTTCTCATGGGGAAAAGGACATACGAAGGACACATCGAAGAGGTAGCAACTGACAGTCACAGGGTCCGAAACCTTGGAAAGTACAAATTAGTTTCCTGGCAGTTAAACAATTTTATTGTTTGTTATGCTGTAATCCTCCTGCCGACTTTTAAATCTGTATGATTTATTGTCCAGTATTTTCTAATTAGATACTTGTTAACTTGTTAACTTTTTTTGTTAGAAAGTTAAATTTAGGATTTGAATTTGGGTCCATGCACTACAAAATCTTGCAAAGGCAGAAGGATTGGGGTGGTAACTGCTCTCAGGAAAGGTTATTTATTAACACGATGTCAAATATCCCTCATGTCTGGGCAGGAAAGGCAAAGGGTTTAGGTTAGGAATTCGGCAAGCAAGGCCTACATTACTGTTGATTTATTGTGTATGTGTCAGTGAACCAGGGCTGGGACAAGGACTTGTGCAGGGACAGAGCTGGCACTGGAGCTGTTGCCTCTCTGGAGCCATTTTAAAGGTCTGATTCTAGAACACTTGAGTCTATATCCAGAGTTCAATTCTTAGCTGGGTCTCACTCAAGTGTAAGCAGCCAGGTGAGGGTTCTTACCTGCCCAGCCCAATGTCTTCTGCTCAGCCAGGCTGCCACCGTTGCTGGCACAGACTGGGACTGAGGGAGCTTTTCCAGGGAACTGAAGATCACTTAAGGACTGGTGGTGGTGATAACGCAAGGTGTGTAGGAACCTGTGGACAGGGATCTGTGGTGTCCAAAACAAGAAGTTCGTAACACCACACTAAATCTGACTTTTTATCATGCAGGAATTTCTCGGGGTTTGCTGGGTTTTCTTATGTGGTAAGTAATGTGAATGTAATGAAAGGTCAAGGCAGGGGCATTAAAAATCCTGGCGGTGCTGACTGACAGGTGGGAAGGAGCTGCCATCCCACCTGTAGCAGCATCCCACGTCTGCAGGCACTGACACACTCCATGGCCAAACCCGGCTGCTGCCAAGCCCGACTGCCCTTTCCCATATTCACACTGCCAGCCGTGGCCAGTGCCCCTGTACGCATGGATTACTGGGGAAGGGGAGCTCTGTGCCATGCAGACGCACCTGTAGCAGGGCATCTTGTCCCCAGGAGAGCTTATCTATTGCTTGCTAACTGGTGAAATAACTCAAACAGGACAAGCTGTCTTGTAGCAAGTTTGGTGCCATGGGATCAGCACTCCAGGCTGATAATGAACACCTTACTGTGGAAGTGAGATCTGGAAAGATAAGCTGGATTTCTGACTGACAGACACCTCACTTCACAAACTATAAAAGCTATACCAAACTTTCACAGAACAGAAGTTTTCTGCTCACTCCCTGTAAATGTGTGGAGTTTCTCTCCAGAGCAGGGATACCTGCTCTGCAGTTACTCCTCTGGATGTTGAGGGAAAGGACTCTGTGTACACTATTGTCATTTTGGTGGTAAGTTCCAGTTGACTCCTAATCAATACTCTTTCTTATGCTAGCTTTAAAATAGGTACCCTGATGTGTGTACTTCTATGTAATCTATTACTAGTTCTTTGATTATACTGTCTAGTAACTTTGATTAAGACCTTTTCTCTGTTATCTCCTGTCTGTTCAATAAATAACCGACTTTATAAATTAACGTGATTTGCCATCCTTAGGACTTGCAGGCCAGAGTGCTTTCTTAAATGTAAGCTGTTGCTAAATTCTGAGGCTAAGGCAGGCCTCACCTGAAGCTCCCACTTGTTTCATTACATTTTGGCAAAGAAGACAGGATGGCAAACAATTTAGAGAAACAGACAAAAGGCTTAGCAGATTACCTGTGAAGGCACGGTTTTCATATTGAAACTGATGATCCTTGGCCAGTAGATAACTGGCATGAGTGGGAAAAAATGTAGGAGAAATTAAATGAAAGACATGAATTGCTGAAAGACAAAAAAGGAGAAAGTAGTATTTGTAATGCACTGGCACTCCGTTTAAAATCTGCACAGCAATGGAGGGAACAGATGTTAAAATGGTAATTTGAGAAATGAAATAAAGAAAAGAAATTGAATTGGTATTGTAGAATTGTCTCTACAATACCAAAATGGCAAATTGAAACAACAGTTAAAATAATCCGAGGGAAAGACAAAAACCGGGGAAGAAAATTTAGAATTTGCATTATTTAAAAAAAAACAGAGATGATCATATCCCAGGAGCCTGATTTTGGAATGCTTTATGGAATTGTCTGATGCTTTATGGAATTATCTGAGTAGCTCTTACTTCTTACATTTACATTATCTGCTCATGGCAGTCATCTGTGCTTCAACTTAGTGCCACTCTGAGCCCTCAGTCTGCAGGGAAATGAACATTTTGGGAAGTTCTTATCACTCTATTTAATGCTTTAAGGGTCATGATGATTTTCTGGAAGCAGGCTGTCTGTCCAGACCTGTTTCCTTCCCTCACCCTGTCAGACTGTACCTGCAACAAGGCTGAGGTGAGTCCAGGATCTGTAAAATCTGACTATCTGTGTCTTCCCAAGGCTGAAGCTGTTTGCTATTAATGATGATGGAGTGTGAGGTGCTAAAGACTGAAAATTTGCTCTGTTCCCCCTGCATCCCAAGACACTGTGTCTGTAAGAAGCTCCTTTCTTTTTGGCATATGAGGGATGCCTCCTAAGGCAGCAGGCAGAAGAACCTGTTGTGTGTCAATATGAGAACTGTCAGGACACACTGAGCACAGCTGGAGGTGTTGGGAAGAGATCTCCCTTTGGGCTGTAGTCACGGGTTAGGTCAATGTGGTTCCTTGTGAACATTCCCTTAGGAATGGGAACACTTCATGTTTTCCAGAATTCCACCATGGACAAGGTGCTGTAAAATCTTGGTGGCCACAGTTCAGAAATTGGTGAATTTCAAGTAAAGCTGAAGGGTTTATCCACTAAGAGAAGTAGTGATTTATAAATTAAAGCAAAGTGTTATTACACACTAGTAATTTGGGATTGGGGCTAGCAGACCCTGTGCCAGATTTCCACTCGGAGACATATCCAGTGAGGCCACCACTTTATATGGAGGAAAAAATCCCAAAGATTCCAGGGTCCAGACTACTAAACTGCAAGTGATCATCTGTGCCTACCAGGAAAATAAGTATTATCCAGTCCCCAAGCACTTGTCTGTATTCCAGGTAGGCATTCATCTATGGAAATGCCTTTACTTTAAGTAACCTAGGGATATATGCAGCCAGTATATAACCATGCATATTTCTGTTCTCAGCCGAATCAAGCTGGAGTATTTTTATTACTTTCCCTCCTGGGAACTTTCTTTACTCAGGATTTTCCTGGGAGGCATCTGTACCATGCCTGTATAATGTAATTAGGATGTATTTGCTAAGTAATTAAGATGTATTTGCTATGTAATTAAGATGTATTTGCTGTGCATCCATACAGATGGGCTGCAAGCACATGGAAAAAAAGTCTCACTTTAGAACAGTGTGTAAAATGAAATCTCCTTCTATTATTATCACACATTTGACAGTACATAAAATATATTTAATGAAAAACAAACCATCAGACGGTAAGTAGATTGATAAAGTTCAATACAGCATCACTAGTGCCCTGGCTGCAGCAGACAGCGGACCACATACGTGACTGGAACGTATTTCTGGGGACCAGTTAGTGCTGCAGATACTAATGCTGTCAGAGCTCAAAATCTAAGCTCCCAACAGATAGATCTGAAGAAACTGGAGGAAAAGAAACTGCTATCTGATTTCTTCAGCTTCAGGAAGCCACAGTGGCAGATGGCAAAATGTGCAGTCAGTCGGCTACAAGATCTTTAACTTGCATGACCAACAGTTACTGCAGGAAGAGAAAAAAAAATCTATCAGAGGAAGCAGTTCACAAATAAAAGTCTTCACGCACGATTCCATGAGAGTTTCTTTATGCTGTTCCTTCCAAACCTTCTGTTTGTGAAGGTCTCATTCACTGGTTGCTTTTTCTCTGGCATTTCATCTGCATGTCTTGCATGAAGTTTCTGAAGGCTGGTTCTTCATGACTCTCCTCAGTCACTGGGAGAAGAAACGACAGTTCAGCACTATTCTACTTTTGTTACGACAAAAGCTAGAGTCAGCACAGTCAGAACAACATAGAACATCTGTCTGATCTTCAATTACATTACAGGGCAAAGGAAATAAGTAGTTCTAAACATCAATGGAACAGGAAAAGAATGAAGATTAAGTCTATGAGCTATAGAAGAGAAAAATCACCCTTTAAGGACTTTGAAGATTGCTCCAACACCATAGTCATAGCAAAAGTGAAGAGAGCCAGGGGCAGAAAATATAAGGTCAAAAAGACGATAAAACAGCTGTGCATCGTCAGTTACAGAGGTCACTGCGTGCCTCAAGCCCAACATGTTCCCCGGTTTATGTGTGTTATACACCTATTACTTACTTAAATAGAACATTTAAAACCGAACTCTCACAAAGGTTGGAGAGTGATAGCCCTGGACCAAACATTGCAGCTGGGCTTCTGGTATGGATTCTGACACATGTATTTAGGTGCCTGAATGTTTGCTTGTTTTCTAGGCTCTCTTTGCAGTCCATCCGGGTAATGAAATACAGAGGGGATTTCCTGACTAGCTGGGCAGCTTTCAGGCCCCATTCCCTTACCTTCATGGTCAATGTCATCGGTATCACTCTCCCTGTCTTCTTCCTCTTCATTGAGAGTTCCTCGTGTTAGGATTAGCTCAGAGGGACCCATTGCAGAAGCATCATCAGGTCCTAGAAGGGAAAAGAAACGGTTGTACACAAACCAGCTTGCTAAAGGTTGTTACCACTGACAACTATTGTTAACACTGACAACTTTTATCTGCACATAAACGCAACAATTAACACCTGCTCTGAAAGGACAGAAAACTGCTTGTGGATTCCAAAGAGCCAGGACAGACTTTATCAGCACATAGACTGTAGCCAACAGCACAGCTTTCCCATATTCTAATCTGTTTCAGCTTTTCTAAAGTACTTCATTATTTTTAGTCTGTCTGCTGCTTTAGCTACACAGCAGGGTTTCTTCCATGCCTGTGACTGACACGAGAACAGCTAAGTGTGGCCGATCCCACAAGAACTAAAGTCCCACTCCTCTAACATGGATCTGCTTTCAAACTTTTGCTGTGGGAACAGAGAAGCACTTCTCAGTGCAAACTGTGCAGAAAACTTCTGCAGTGAATCTTCCTGGTGAGGTACCTGCCAGTGTGCTGCCCTGCACACACACACTGCCCATGTCCTTCCACAAGTGTTCCAGCTGCTCTTTCTTTTGTTTCTCTTGAGCTTCCTCCTGTAGATAGTTACATGTGGATTCTGAGAACATTTAAAACATCAGTAGAAGAGTAACATCACCCAAACCCAGCAGTCTGTCCGCCAGCCAGGGTGCAAGTCAGTAAGCAGATCTTACATTACAGCTAAGGTTACACAGAACTTTTGACAAACACAGTCAGCAACCTCCAGTATAGTGAACTTCTAGAACATTTTCAGAAGCATCAGGAAGCCAAACTTCAGTGCAGCTATGCCTGCAGAGAACTGTCCTTTGGACAGCCAGGACTCGAGCAGAGCTACTGATTTTGGCACTGCAAGTCAGTCTCTGTTAATGTCTAAATCAAACCAGTACATTTCAGTGGTACAGGAAGATAAAAGGATAGCCTCGACAAATCCCTCAAGAATTTATTTTCAAGAACTCTCTATCCTTCTGAGTGGAAGGTACAAAACTATTTCCCAATCATTTTCTCACAATTAGCTCAAATACTAGCACTAAAGCAGTGAACAATATGTGCTTTATAAAACATCTTTATTCTTGTAAAGATATGCTCCACTACATCTAGGCAAAAAAGTCAGATAGCAGACTTCTTCAGGAAGGAGTACACTGAGTAGACTAGTAAATGAAATATTAGACCCTCTCAACATAAAGGCAATTTGTGTATAGAAGTGACCTCAAGATACACTATCCAGGTGTACAGTAGCTAAAAACACTTACTAGTGTTTTTCTCAGGCGCTCGTATTCTGGACGATACTCTCTGAAAAGACAGAATGCATCCAGTCTGAATCAACACATGATTTATATTAAATAAGGATTAGCTCAGAGGCTTCCCTTTACCCCAAAAAAAAAGTTTTCTCTAGGCTTTCATGTTTGAAAGACATTTCAGAAAGACTAACAGTATTTTTCACCCAGATTTGGATTCTGAAACCAGTGGATGCAAAATAAGTGAACATAGTTCATTGAAACAGCATGGATTCAAACCTTGATCACTGTGTGGAATTAGAGAAAAAACATTACTTCACATATTTGATGGCACGGATAGCTTTTGCTTTTTCACTGAACAGCAAACAAAAAAATTCACCTCGGAATAGTTCCTTTACACTGCCACTTTTTATGCTGATGCTTGAAGTTTATTAGAAACCCGAAACCACCTTGGCTAAGGAAAGTGTAGAGTCCTTCAAATCAAAGGAGTTACAAATCAATACCTTCAGGAAGTGTTCACTGGGTTAACTACCCCCTTACCTTTCATACTCATCTACGGCTTTAGAAAGCTGCGTAAAAAACTCATCCAGTCCTGTGCCGAGCACTGCAGAAACACCAACCACCTGCAAAAGAAACCACACACCAGAACTGGAGAGTAACCCAACCAGTTTCTAACAGAAAACATCTCTTTCCTAATTTGAACTTGTCTTTCATTACACTTCCGGCCATTTGTTCTTACCTATTTTTAGGTAATTATATCAATTACCTAAAAATACATTTCATTAGGCCTATTACCAGCCAGAATCGATCATCTTCTAACAAAAATTCTTCCTCTTTTTCAAGAGCAAGACAGTCTCAACTACTCGCTTTCAAATGGAAGACTTCTTGCAATACAGCCTTGCACTTGACATTAATACAGCAAACATGAGACAGCTCTCCAAAGATTTTAAGTATTAATATATGCTGACATATGTTAATATTTATATTTTCCCTGCATTTAAGTACAAACTGCAGTTTATGCTATAATCATCATATGACCTGCTCTCCAGTCCATCATTCTGACATGCAGAGAAATATGACCTAATTAACAAATAAGGAACAGGAAGTGCTTTAATTCTGTATATGGCACCACTACAGTCCCTTCTGAAATTCAGTATATTGTTCCACATAGAACACTTACAATATTTTTATTCTGGCTACATTATCTATCTGAATGGAATCACTTATTTTCATTGTCTTTAATACCCATAAAGCCAAGAAGGCTTGCTTTTTCTTTAGTAAAAGCTGATGACAAATACAATTAGCTGAAACCTTTAGCACAGACTATGGGAACTGTAACAGCCTCCAATACATAGGGTTTCCTGAGGAATTGGATTACTTTGTTCTCTCAAAACGTTGGTTAAGTGAGAAAAAAAAACCAACTACTTGCCCAAGCAAATACTGGGGGGTCAGGGTGAGAGAGTGTTTGTTTGGATCTGAGATTCTTTCTGTTCTTCCTGGGTACTAAATTGCACAACTGTACTAGACACTTTCTGAACAAGGAAAATCACCTCAGACAGGAAATGCTGCAACAAAGAATGCTGCCTCTTACCAGCCTATCTTAGCTTTCTTCTCAAGATTAATCACAATTCTGTATGAAATTATTCAGGGCTGCCACTCAGTATCACAAGTTACTAAAGTTACTGTGTTCAAATTAGCAAATCCTCAAAAGGGCAGTGCAAAGACCTTTTTACAGAAAGACAGAATGGTTAGGAGTGGATGATACCTCTGGAGAGCATTTAGTCTGACTTCTCTGCTCAAAAAGCAGAATTAACTAGGACAGGCTGCTCATGACTTTGTCTGTCTTCGAGGATGGAGACTTCACAATTTCTCTGGACCATCTGTTCCAGTGCTCAATCAGTAAAAATTAAGTAATTTTTTCCCTCTTCTGTTTAAACATAGTTTCCTGCATTTCACTTTGTGTCAATTGCCTCTTTTCCTTTCCCTGAGCACCAGTGAACAGAGTCTGCTTTTTGCTTTCCTTTCACTCTACTCCCACCCTACATCAAAAATATTATTCTTGAGCTTTCTCTTCTCCAGGCTTTTATGAGAGGTAACAAACAAAAAGAAGATTCTTACCTTCAGTGAACTGTAAAATTCATCCAACACTAAACTCATAGAACGAGTCAGGTTACTGACATAGGAGGTCTCTTGATTCAGGGCATCCTGAAAAGTCTCAAAGTCCTGCATCCATTCCACTGCAAAACTGTGGTCGATTATGTCAGTCTGGAAGAAGAGAAAATATTCAGAAGTAATCATTTTAGCTGTAGGTTGTTAGGTGGACAAATAAAAAAAAATCCATGTTAAGCTTATTTTCAAAATATTAATCTTTTCAAAATATTCAGCCTGGTATGATTTACTGCAAAGGAGCACTCAAAAACTGCATACTGTACAATAAAGTTTACAGTGTAAACAGTAGATCATATGATTGAGGCCAGACAAGAGCAGCCCTCACTGAAATCCCAAGCTTTCCTGATCGCTTGGGAGCTGGGAGAGCAAGTGCCACTCACACTGGGTAGCAGCCCGTGGATGGGGTCTCTATAAATGTGAGTTGTGTTCTGACCCAAAGAAGTTACAACCCAAACTCGGTGCAAGACAATGGACAAGATGGTTCCACAATTTTACATGGATTCATATGCAAGCAGTCTGTTAAAAAGTTTCATAAACATCATACCACAGGCATATCCATTCTTAGCACAGTATGAGGTGTCTAAAACTCTGATATATTACATTTTCCTGCACCAGTGGGAAGGAGAAAGATGAAGCAATGCCTAGCATTACTCACAAGATTTGAGCCAGAACGGAATCCACCAAGGGCCACAGCCTGAGTACTTAGAATTCTATAAATAAAATAAAATCACCACTACAAGTTGTATTTTTTCCCTCTGCAAATCTTTAAATTCTAAAATCTGTTTGTCACTGCACATGTATTAGTTGCCCAGGATTCTTCCATTCTTATCAAAAGTCAATTTTTAAAAATTAAATTTTATTACATTTTGTTAAAAATTCTTAAAACGCTGTTGCCTTTACTCTTTAGCAAAGGCAAACGTGAAATTAAAATGAGGTTTGAAGTTATGAATCCTAAGCCTCAGGCCTACTTTTCCTTACATATATTGATCAAGTCCCACTTTCAGTCTTTCAAAAGGTGCATTTTCTTACGAGAGAGTAATTTTCCTACCTTGTGCCTTTTTCTATTAAAAAAAGAGCTTAGTATCTTATTCTAAAATTACTGTCTAGAGTTAGCAAGAAAACAGCATACAAAACCTTGCTCAGTAAGCAAGCAGGTGTCCAAGCATGGTTTGGGTCACTAGGCAGATGGGTGGAGTTGGGGCACAGCAGACACTAAGTGGTGTGAGGGCAAACAGCATGGTCAAGACATGGCCCATGGGAAATGCACGTGTGTGCAGAGAGCTCAGAGCTTGCTGTGCTGGGGATACAAGTACAAATGATTCCTGTGGGAGCAGCACTCACAACAAAAATCTAATGGGATTCTTTTAACATCTGAAATGATTATGTTTAAAGAGACAGCTGTTAAAATCAAAAGCATTCCTTTAAGACTGCAAGTGTATTACATGACAGTGGATGTGTGCCTTTAGACTGGCATCTGTCTCCCAGCAAATACCGGATCAAACATCTTTTGCTAAGCTTTGCCTGGTACAATATGTGGGACTCCTTCCTCAAAACATGCAGGTGTTATACCATCCCCACTGTGGGTCATTAGCCTGCTGCTGAGTAGAAACAATAATGAAGACAAATATTATGTGGAAATAGGGTGTGTAAGAGCAGATTCCACAATGACCTCCCTCTTACCTTACAGGGTTATGTTTTCCTATAGCCCAGGCTTGAGGTCCCGAAAGTGTTTCAAAGTGTTGGTATCCTCTCTGACTTGAGGGTTTGGGTGCAAATGCCCATCCCTGATTATGCTTGTGCATTTGGATACCAGATTGAAGACCCCTTTGAGATTTGGTTATCAGCCTGCAGCCCCCTCCCAGTCTCTCTTTTCTAGAAAAACCTATTATTGTAAATAGGTAAAACAATGAAAATAGGTAAAACAAAGACACCACACTAAAGAAGCTAAGCAGAACAATGTCCCACTAGGAAATGAAAACCAGAGCTTTAACTTACTTTGTTCATAACTACAATGAAAGGTAGCTTTGTCTTGTACAGGATACTGGGCAAGGAGACACAAAATAAAAGTTTAACATTAATTTAAAATGCACTAGAATAGAAAGCAAGTTAAGCATAAGGCAGACAAGACTTGTGCAAAACTGAATACATTTGACATCAAAATGAAATTATTTTCCTCTGCACCAATCAGAATGTAATTTTCACCCAGGTCCTTCTTACAATTGTTGAACAAAATATGCCTCCCCAAGATGTAAGCACATATATGTGAAACAGAAAATCTCTGGCACACGAAGTTGATTTTATTTACCATTTTCTGTGACTCTCAGATCCCAGTTTTCAACTCCCTTTGCATTTTGCATTTGACTCAGACCTTGAGTTCTGAGAGACTGTGAACTGAGCAATGAATTCAAATAACACAGAACGTGTATAAAGACAAACTACCTCAACACAAGAGCTCACACATTCATTTCAATGTATATGTGTTATCAACTTTTGCTCAAACTGATGTCAGAAAATGTAGCATGCAATAAGACGCATTTTGCACACTGTTACAGGGATACAGCTCCTGACCTTGATACAAGGATTGCTAGGGTTTTTGAAACCCTTTTACCAACATTTACCACGAATTATGACAGCTCTAGCTATGCTGATCATTCTATAGGTATTTAGTCCCCGATTCAATATGGAAGAAAACAGATAAATTCACATATGAGAAAGAACTCAACGAATCAAGAACTCCTTGCTGTGCTGAACTCAAAACAAATCTTGAAGAATCTCTTAAAGTATCAATAACATTAAAAATAGAGTAAGAAACTACATGTTTATAAGAGGGAACTTAAACTAGACTATCTTGATATAACTTAGATAAAAGGGTTTATAAGCAATAGGCAATGTTAAATCTATTGTAAGCAGCATTCATCATACCAAGGTCTCATGGATTATCTAATGCTTTTAGAGGGAGTTTTGAGCCAATGAGCTCCACACATCTGTTGGCACCCAAATTACTTTGCTTTTTCAATGAGAAAATCACTAAGAGAATAACCAAGCCAGTAAGTTAAGTGGATATGAGACATCCAAGTGCAAAACTAACCACACCCTGGGATGCATCAAAAGCAGCATGGTCAGCAGAGTGAGAAAGGTGATTCTCCCTTTTTACTCTGTTCTCATCCCACCTGCATCCAGCTCTGGAAACCATGGTACAAGAAAGACATGGACCTGCAAAGTGGGCCCACAGGAGGCCAGGTAAACTTATTATTAGAGGACTGGAAGGACTATCCTATGGAGACAGGCCAGAGAGCTGGGATTGTTCAGCTTGGAGAAGGCTTCAGGAAAGCTTTATTGCAGCTTTTCAGTATACAAAGAGGTTTATAAGAAAAACAGTGACTTTTTACCAAGGCTTGTAGTGACAGGACAAGGGATAATGGTTTTAAGCTGAAAGGGTACAGGCTGACAAAATTTTTCATGACAGAGGAGAGATATCAGAGCACACCTTCACAGGGAAGCTGTGGGTGCCCCATCCCTGGAAGTGTTCAAGACCAGACTGGATGGGGCTTGGACCAACCTGGTGTAGTGGAAGGTGTCCCCACCCACGGAAGAAAGCGTGGACTAGATGGCCTTTAAAGGTTCCTTTAAGCCCAAACCATTCCATGATTCCCCTTAAAAATAGTTATTAAAGAGACACAGCAGTTGAAGCAGATGGGATGCACTTACAGCTTTTCTTACCTGCAGGCATACAGCATGTTGGACATAAAAGTGATAGGGTTAGTACTGCGAGAGGTGTCCATCACATAGACAACAACTGAAGGAAAAGAGGAAGCCTGGGAACACGAAGCAAAAGATAGTTTAATCAGAAGCTCGCTGCTAAACAGCCAGGTCATTCACACAACTTCACTGTCCTGTCAGGTCAAAAGCACTTACCAAGGCCTCAGTTATGATGGTTCCTGATGCTGACCAAGTAAATACCTCAATTTGTCCGGGTGTATCAATAATAACATACCTGGTAAGAAGTTAGCCCCAAACAACAATAAGGGAAAATTAATTAAGCACAAGGTCCTGTTCTGACCAGATTATTAGCCACTTACAATGGCAAACAACATGATTATTCTGTAACAGATGAAAAAGCTTCTCCCAAACACTAATGAGATTTATGGGCATGCCTGAAAATCTCCTGTGTGAATTTTGTAACTAAGACACATGTACTCTCATGAGTTGAAGCATCAATTTGACAGACAGTTAGTAGTACAGAATCTTCAGAGAAAGAATTAATTGCTGCCTATTTGAACAGTGTGTGAGAGAAAATGACAGTCTAATGGAAGATAAGAAAAGCAGGACTGTAATAAGCAGGCTTTTTTTTTTATGTATCCAAAGAAAATCTAGTTTATCCATTCTATGCCCTTTTCCACACAAAATTTACACCAAGGCTGAAAGAACCAACTAGAAAACATTCAGAGAAGCTTTTTGGAATTTTGCAATTTTCCCACAACGATCCCAGAAAAGCACAACTCAGTAGAATGTACTCACTTGGATGCATTTTGTCTTTTTTCAATAAACTTCATCACCTGATTGAAAAGGCAGAAGTATATTTTGTATTTAGGCTCATAACAAAACTTTCAGCTTCATTTCACAGCAGAAACTACATTAACTTGCGCAGTTGCAGATGAGTATCAAAAGGTTGAAGCCTTTGTGCTTTTCAGAGTGTGAAAATGCTCTACTAAAGAGGGGTGAAAAATGCTCAGACTCTGCAAAGGTCAAAGACAACCTTGACTTTGTGTGTGTTCCAGTACCTAGCTAAAGAAATTAGTACCTGACTAAAGGCAATTTTTGTTCCCTGACTTTTACCAAGAGATTGGCCCAGTATCTGACATCAGTCCCCACCCCAGAACTGATATAGTGCTATGATTTAGGAAGGCTGACAATTTTCAAGTAACCCTGGGAAAATTTAATGGGCTTCCAAAAATGAGCTTCCCTCTTTCAAACCAGAGCATTCACATGAAAGATTTTATAGGAAACACGGTGCAACAGAAGTCCAGTACAAAGACTGAAGAATGTTCCGTACATGTGGCTTTTTAATTTTACTTTCAAAAAAGCTGAAAAATTGAAATCTCTCATATGAAAGCTAATGTGCTCAGACAACATTGTAAAATACATGGTTCTGTATGGAGAATAATTCCCCAGAAATATTAGAAGGCTAACCACAGTACCCTCTGAGACTCAACATACACAAACTACCCCCATCTTCAGCACAGCATCATAGGAACAGCACATAGAAACAACCTTGTACCTGGTCAAACCTTGTAGCAAAGAGATTGAGAGAGGTAACTATTCCTCCGTTTGGGCCCAGCCCATATCTGATGCTTCATTTAGGAAAGCAGGTGATTATGCAGACCCCAGAGGTCATCTTTATCAACTCTGACAACAGATGCACACTGGGTACCTTGAGATCAAGAGACAATAGTCCTAATACACAATTACGACTTCTAAGTCATTCAACAGGGTAACAAATACTCTCTTACCCCAACGTGTGTGACTGACAGAAGGAAGAGGGGCTACGTGGCTTTTTGCTTTAACTGCACAAGAACCAGCACTGACTCATAACATACTGTCTTCTCTATCACTATTCTCAATATCCAAACATGAGGCCAAACATCCTCCTTAGGTCCTTACTAAAAAGATACAGAAACTCCCGTAATAGCTAACAGATGCAGTGAAGCAAATAATGCACTTACATATTAATTTGAAACTTATATTTAGGATGTTTTGCTGGTAACCCCAAATCACACAACAGCCAAAATCAAGAATCCTATCCCCCACCACTTTTATTCTTTATAAAACATTAAATCTAAGAGTCATACTTGCAAGTCAAAACCAAAGATTGTGGTGTATTACCTCCATCTGCACAAGGTATTACATAAGAGACCAAGGACTTCCACAGCCCTCTGGAAATGCATCCACTTTATTGTAATGTTACTGCACTACAGCCTCCAACACTGTGAGCAAGAGGAAACACCCTGATGTCTCTGAGATTCAGAGACAACGGTGCTTTGATTATGATTCAGTGGAGAAACAGTTTTCTCCATCTACTACAGGCAAGTGGGACTTTCCATATTTGTTTATGACGAATAAAATTAGACTAGTTAAAACACAGAGAAAAGGCTGCTGGCTGTGACAAAAAAACAAAACAAAACAAAACAAAAAACCCCAAAAACAACAGAAGATACAAGTTCTTTGAAAGAACAACTGAAATAAAAAGAAAAAAAAATCTATGGTGGCAGAGTCCCCATTGCTTGTAAAAACTTATTATTACACAGAATCATTTTTAGCACAGGAGAAAATTACCTAAGAAGTACCAAATCTTGTAGAACACACATTGCTAATATCACATGCAAGAAATACACAGTCAAAACCTCTTGAGCTTCATGCAACACTCTGCATTACTGCAATCCCCCCATCTCCTGCCCCTTCACCACAGTGTGCACGTGAACAGATTATTTCCAAAAAGTTGAAATTTCAAATATCATTATTTAGACAAAGAAAGGATACTGTTTCATGACTTCTTTGTACTTCACGGTGTCCCTGATATCTAGGGGAGAAAGAAATATAAGAAGTTTTCCAACCCCCAACTGGTCACCATCGGCTAACAAGGCACACCTACCTACCTGTATTAACAGAGATCCAGCACTGGAACAGATACTGCAGTCACTCCTCTGACAGCAGCAAAACAACTTGTGCACCCACACTGACTTTCTTATCCTTTGGAGAGGCTGGCTGGCATACTTTGCAGAGTGTAGGAGACAGGACTGTCACAAAACTAGGGACTGGTATACTCTTTGGATCAGCTAAACATAAGATCTATTCTATTGCTAAAATATTTCCTCTAAAATTAGTGTCTTTTAAAGTGCTTTAAAGCTCTTTGTTGATAGCATATGTGTATGTAGTGAACCAGATCAAATCCACTAATCCTTTCATTACTGAGAACAAAAACCCTCCAGAACCCAAACACCTCCAGTCACACCACATCATATAAAAAATGTACAAATGTATTGGAAGAATGGCTTTGATTCTTAAAATACCAATGTTAACAATTGTTTGGAGAAAAGAGCTACAATTTTTAAAAATAGTCTCTCAGTCCTTCTTTTAACACAACTTGGACTGTCTTACGGGAATACAAGCAGCCCAGCTCGTATTCCCTCAGGCATTCGCTTCCGCGGAACACGCTAAGAGCGCTCTCCGCGACCCGGTTCTGTCTCTGGCCAAGGTCCTCCGTACCCGCCCGCTACCGGCGGACTCCAGGCCGCTCCTCCGGCCCGGGCCCGCCCGTCCCGCAGGGCGCGGCACTCACCGATGTTGGCGGGGAAGGGCAGGTTGTGCACGGCAGGGTCCAGGTTGATCACGTACGGAGGGCAGCGCTGCCCGTGCAAGTGGGCGGCTAGGCGCTGCGAAGACACAGGGAGATGTCGGGCCCCGCTAGGCACGGGGGTAGCCCCGGGGACAGCCCGCGACTCCCCGCGGCCCCTCACGTCTCACCTGCACGAAGGTGGTTTTTCCGGAGCCGGCCATGCCCAGCACTAGCACACACACCGGGGCCGAGGCCGAGGCCGGGGCCGGGGCCGCCGCCGCCGCCGCCGCCATCTTCCCAGAGCCCCCTTGTCCTTCCGGGGCGGCCGCGGCCCCGGCGTGACGCGCGCGGCCCCGGTTGTGGCGCCGCTGCCGCCCGGGACGCACCGCCGGCCCGCGCGGCCTCCTGGCGCCACACGGCCCCGGCCGCGCCGCACCAGCGCGGAGGCTCGAGGCGGCCGCGCCCCGGGGCCAGCCGGAGGCGGCGGGCGGCACCGCGCGAGCGGCCGTGGCGCTGACGTGGCGGTGGCACCGGCACCATGCGGGGTGACGGCGGCTCGGTGAGTGTCCGCAGGCTTTCCTCCGGTGCCGCCGGCGGCTGCCCCAAGGAGCCTGGCTGGTCCGCGGATCACGGCGAGATGGGCTCCGATGCCGGGATCGCGGGAGCGAGCCGGGACCGCCGGCGGGGCTGTGCGGCCCGGCCCGGCGCGGCGAGCGGCCCTGAACGGGCGGCGAGCGGGACGCGCTCCGGGCTCCCCGGGAGCAGCGGCGGGAGCGGCCCCTCTCCGCCCGAGGGCCATCCCGTCCCCCGAGGCCTCGGGCCGGGCCCGGTTTTGTTCGGCCCGGAGCCGGGCAGGAACGTGGAGTAGGGCGCTGCTGGCGCCGGCGGTGCGCTTTGTCCGATAGGCCTTCGTTGCAGGAGGACGTAGTTGATGGAGTGTGCGGCTAGGAACGGGAACGTGGGGCTGGAACAGGGATTTCCCCAAATGATGCTTAGCCCTCCCGCACCTCGGGGGGATAGTCGGGGCCCGCGGGATGCCGGGGTCCCTACTGGCACCTTCATCGCCGGCAGTGTCCGTATCAGCCTCCTCACCTCGGGCAGTTTCCGTGTGGCGCTCATGCACCGTCTTGCCGGGCTGGAAGCTGTAGAGCAGCCCGTCTCCAGCTCGCCGGAATGGCCCACAGTCCATAGGCAGACAGAATTCACCACTCTCCATCTTTTCAGGCTCTGGGCTGCTGTTTCACTTTTCTCACCTGTGGGCATTCCTGCGTACTTTAGGTCTCTGTTCTTTAAGTAGGAAGTAAGCTGTATAAATGAAAAAAACCCGCAGAACTTAAACATCAGTTTTTATAGATGTTTCCTTCATAATTGATGTCATTAACTTCTCAGAAAGGAAAGCCAGACAGATCATTTTCACGCTCCTTTTTTCTTGCAGATTCTTAGCTGCCACCAAAGTTCGTCCTACTAATCTTCACTCTTATGCAAAATTTTTTAGTTATGAAACCCCCATGAATATTGAAACATGCTATGTTTGTCAGTGATTTCAGTTCTTCGAATCGTAGATTAAGTCAGTGAATTGCAGCAGACTCTGCCTGCCTGATTATTAATTTTTATCGTTGTAACCTCATGGCCCTGATTTTTTCTGACTGCTGCTCAGCGAGGTTTCTACACATTTCTAATGTGGGGATTTCCCAGACAATGCTGTTGACACTACTCTTTGGGTGTAAATAATGAAAACACAAACATCGAATTGACTTTACTTGCAAAGGAGACAAAATTTGATTGTGAAGTCATTGATCAAGCAGTTGTGAATTTTTCTCCTGCTGCTTCCCTAACATTTTTGTGAGGAGACTCTGGGGTTGGAGGCCTAAGGAGAACCTGACACTCCATATGCACAGGGTAATAATTGGTGTATTGGTGTCAGTGCCTGCTACTGAACTTCTTAACTGGTGGTTGGGGTGTCTCTCACCATTGATAGTGTGCATCATATTTTTCTATAAAGAAGACAGGTAATTTAGCCATCATTTCTTTTTTCTTCTGTTTTCTTTGTGTGTGTGTGTTTTTTGGTTTGTTTTGTTTCATCAGATTTTTTTGTTTGTTTGTTTTTTCCTTTTTTGTTTTTTGTTTGTTTGTTTGTTTGTTTTGGGTTGGTTGGTTGGTGTTGGGGTTTTTTTGGGATTTTTTTTGTTCTTCCAGTTTCTTAGGCAGTTCCTGTACTTGGCAAAATACTACCTTTTTTCTCTAGCTTAAAGTTTTAGTATTATATATACTTCCACTGGGCAATGATTTTTATTTTCTAGTCTGTATAACTACTATTTTTGTTCTGAGTTTTCTAACAAAGAATGGCACTCAGTCATGGTTAGTATTTGGAAGAAGGTGGTGGTACATGATTGTCCACACTAGGAGCATTGTACAGCAAATGACTTGCTCATAACAACTTGTGAATGTACTTTTACAAAGTATGTTAAATTACATATCTTGATAGGAACATAGCAGGTGATAAGTGACAAAAAAATCTTTGTTAAATAAGAAAAAGGATTCTGTGATGTGGATAAAGTGAACATCTGGGCAGCTGATGGAGTATGATAAAGCAAGATGAAAAATGAGGGCATTAGGGGGACGAGAGACAACATTCTTGGCATGGTAAATGCAAGAATTACTTCATTAAGGAAAAATAAGTACTGTGTAAAAACTAGCAAATTAGTGTCTAAAATATTTGTCATCAAGTGTAAAGTGAAAACATATGGGTGAATGTACTGGCGACAAAGAACATTCCATCATGTCCCATTGCAAGGGGAAAGATTGGTTTTCCTATGGGGAGTGTGGAGGGACTCATCCTTGTTTTGATTTCAGTTCCAATTCAGCTAGAGTTGGAAAGGTTAAGCACTTCCAGTTGCAGAAAACAGTGGTTTGTTTTTCAAAGGGTGATGTACACACATCCTCCAAGTGCAGGTGATTGTGCTTGACTGCATAGTGAAACATGCTAAGAGAAGACAAATGATGCTGCTAACGTGAATTGTTCTGCCTTGTTAGGACACCGGGACTGGACATCACAGACAGCAGAAGCTCAAGAAGTCCTTGGGAAATAAGAAGTATGTGAATGTTTTTTTGTCTAGTTTGAGGGCAAGAAAAACACTGTGAGAGTCTTAGTGGAAAACCATATCTGGTCTTTATATAATATTCTGAATTTTAAGAGCTGCAACATTTTTAATTAGTGTGCTGAGAGTCTCAGCTGACTTCACTTATTGGTTTGTAGGAAAAGTGCTCTTCTGACACTTCAGTGTGTATTAGCTTGCTTTTTTTTTTTTTTAAGGATTTTAGCATTGTGAAGATAAATATTTTAAGTCCAAGACCAAATGGTGCTCCAAAATCTATGTATTATTCTGTGTGTGATTGCAACTTAAAGATTTTGAGAAATCCCCTCCTCATGCTTCTGCAGTACCTCCTGAAACATAATATGTAGTGATCTGACCTGGTGCCATCAGTGTCCCCCCCTTATTAATTCCTGGACTGATGTGTTAAAGGTGAGCTCCAAAGCTCAGAGTATTAATAGAATGGCCATCTCTTGAGTGATCTAGTTACTTCAGTTGGTAGTTGTAGTAGCAACGGGATACGTTGCAAAATGTTTCTGTTCCCTTCCTTTCCTCTTTACATAAATGGTATTTTCCCAGAGAATAGACATTCTGTGTTTCTTTGACACCTCATTCAGGTTGCTCTCATGTACAGGAATGTAGATATCCAGGCATTTCGATGCCTGAGAGAAATACTTTGGAACAGTGAAGCAAAGGTCCCTCTGATCGCTAGGACGAAAATTCACTGCTGCTGATTAGTCTAAAGTAGTCTTAATGTAGTGTGATTTGTAGGGTATACTGGAAGGTTGTCTTCATTGCTGAAAGCCTCCATAGTTAAAATTCTTACTGGCATGAAATCCTTAATTGCGTAGTGCCAGCCCTGACTATGGGAATAGAAACTGAAGGAGATCTTGCCCTTTGTGGGATGCAAAATGTCTCTTTTGTAATAATGGGCTGCAGAAATATTCTTATATTCCAAGGATAAATGCATATTTTAAAATTAAGATTCACTTGTGCCTGCTTCTAAAGTTGAAAGTTTGAGGTAGGAGGAATATTTTCTTCAGTTCCTCTTGAGAGCTTACTAATGTCATTATCAAAAAGATGTACTGAAAAACAACACTGAATATGTTTTATCTTGTTGGCACTTTACAGTCTCCAAAACTCAGGAGATTCAGTGAACTGTGAGATCAATTTTTAGAATACTTGGGAAGATGAAAAGGATGTTGTCTGTCAAATTTTGTTGTGATTGTGTGTACATGCATCCATATACAAGTATGCATCCATATACACAGGAATTCAACTTGATGTTTTCCAGGTCTAACCAACTTGAGGAGGTGGAAACTGCTGTTCTAGGAGTGGACAGCAGCTATGATGACACAGTCACCAACATTTCCTCTGCCTCACCGGAGGACCCAGTGAATGGGAGTGCAGAGCCCAGAAGCAAGCGGACCATTCGCAGGCCTGCTTACTGGTTGGAAATGAGAGGAATGAAAAACAGTGTTAACAAATCTTCAGAAAATAAAGGTATTTATCATTGTTGGTCCAAGGCAAAACTGATTTTTTCTCTGATTCTTCAGTGAGAGATTAGTTTGCTCCTGAAAGACATGCTGCAGTTCAACCAAAAATTACAAGCTTGCTAGTGCTGCTCATATATTAGAAGAAATGAACTTCTGCCACTGCACAAATACAGGTACAGTTTTCTGACATGACACAGTTCCTCTTAAGTCACTTGTCTATTAAAATAATAATTCTGTGACTAATCAGTTAGTTCTATCTGTAGAAGAGATAAGTATATATGAATTACAGCAATCATATCAGAAATAAGCTTCAAGAGCTTTAAAAATAGAACCATCAGCACTAAAGATGTGGCAAAGGGGACCATTCATTTGGGATTACACACAGCTTTTGTGGTTGTGTTGGTGGTTAGGTCGTCTTGTAGAATTTTTTTCCCATAAGTTGCTAGGGAACTAATCACTAGACACTTATGGATATTTAAGAAAGACAAAAGAGGTAGCTGAGGTGGAGGGAGAGGGTAAACACCTAGACTTCACTTCTCTGGGGATTGCTTGGCTGGAGAAGGGAACAGCAAGCTGTAGCTTCCAGAATTCGGGGAGATTTTTCACCGGCGCCGCTAGAGCTGAGTTCGGGGTTTCCTGCCACGGTCTCTTCGTGTGTGCCCCGGGAATCCTGACCCTGGCCCGTCTGCCTCGCCGGGAGCCGCGCTGCTGCAGTTCCTGCCCCCCTCGCTGTTCCTTCGCTCCTGCTCCGAGTGTTCTCCACGCCGTGTCTCACACCCCCTGTCCTGCCGGGACTCGTGCTGCAGCTCTAGCTACCGACATGGAGCTTCTGATCCATCTCCAGCATCCCGGGACTCCTCACTACAGCCGCCTGTGACAGTAACTGCCAACAAGAGAAGGGTGCCAGCGGCAGAGAAAACTGTGACTGTTTCCCTGGTTCTGTTTGTGGTCCATCTCATAGTTATTGTTGTTCTGTTTTGACTTGCTAAACACAAGTAAAGAACTGTTATCCCTATCCTCACATCTTTGCCTGAGAGCCCCTTAATTCCAAAATTATAACAATTCGAAGAGAAGAGTTTTGCATTCTTCATTCCAAGAGAAGATCCTGTTTGTCCTCAGCAAATACCTGTCTTCCAAACTAAGACAGGTTGGTAGATAATTATTTTTTAAGGATGTCTTTATTTTCTCACACTTGTCAGTTACAGTTTTCTGATTTGTAATGGTTTGGGTCTTAGGTTGTTGTAGGAACATTCAGATTTCCTGGCTTAGGAGCTGTTTTCCAAACTTTTTGTGTGGCAGAGAGTCAAAACTTCAATCTTCTTTAATGCATTTTCTTTCCTCTAAGTCAGGATCTGTATTCCATTCTGTTGTGGGGAGAGGCAGATTTGGTAGCTTGATAGAAGTGAGATTGTTGTAGCTCCACACACCCGTGTCCAGTCAGTAGCAAGACTGAGTAAGTTCCTGTAGAAACAAACAGAGACATACAACATACATAAACAGGAGCCACGAAGATCAGCATTCACACAAACAGCATCAACAGCCTCCATCCTTAAATACTCAATCTACTTAGTCCCTGACCTTTGAATCCCAGTCTCCTCGGTTGCTGGTCCATGAATGTCCTGGCCTCTGAGGCCCACAAAGCCGTGCCAGTGGTGGGCAAAGACCTCCTTAGAGACAGGCTCATACTCACAGACCCTGCTCGGTGTCAGACATGACAAGATTTGTATACTGTCCAGTCACCTATTTACAAGCAGGTGTTCTTTGCTGTCCTTTTACACCTCTATTTTCCCACACTCGATCAACCCCAAATCAGGTAATTCTCTCCCTTTCCCTCCCTCTCCTAAACATTCTAGTCTTGTGTAATCCTGAATTGTTCTCCACTCAGATCCCAGCTGCTACATAACACTAGGCAGTAACACCATGCTCTCCCTTCTCACTGTTGCCCCCTTCCCCATTCCAAAGGGTGCTTCAGAGAGGGTTTCCCACTGACTTATCTTTGCTGGTCTCCTGGGACAGGCCCAGAAGGAAGCTGACTTTTTCTTAAGTCTATAATTGGTGTTCTTTGACTATCGTTGTGCTTCTGTCCTCATCTGTATTTGTGGAAATAAGACTTTAATAGGCTTGGAAATATTCAGGGCAGGCATGATATTATTTGGGTTTCTGTATGCTCCTTTTAATGTGAGTGCAGGTGAGATTTTTATTACACAGCCTAGCACTTTCTGTCTCTTTTCCTGAGGGTTATTTTTCCAGGCCATGTTGTGGCACTGTTTCTTCCATACCCGCTGTTTCAGAATGTTGCTGAGTGAGAAGGCTGTGTCCAGGTCACTGGTGTCCAGGTGCCTCACAAGAACTACTCTTTCTTTTCGACTGAGTATTGAATATGAGGATAAGATGAGGCAGCAGTAAACTCAAAGCTGTTATCCAGACTGAATACCAAGACTGAAACATGTCTGTTCTTACTTATCAGGAGAAGTACTATTGGAAGGCAAGAGGAAGTCTGAGCAGAGGGAAGGCAAAGATGTTAAAGACTCTCCCAAGAAGAAGCAGAAGATTTCAGGTAATACAAATAACTTGTAATTCCTAATTACAAGCCTCCAGGTACTTCAGACATCTCTGCCCAAATGATGTCTTCTGGAGTCTTCAATCTCTATTTCTGATTCTGAATGTTTTGTTCTAGGAGACCACAGACTAGTGTCTCCTTAATCAGTGGGGCGTGATCTAGTTTCAGTTTGCCTTAGAAGTCCAACCAAGGGAGGGAGGAAGGGAATTATGGGAAGTGTAGGCCAGTCTGCATCATTTCAGTTTCCCAAGAGATTATAGACTAAATAATAAGGCACATTACTCGTAAACATCTGGAGATCGAGTAGCAGATAACAGCAATATGGGTTTATTAAAAAGAAATCAAACCCAAACACTTTTTTTTTTTCTTTTTCTTTGCCACAAAGTCCAAGGGAAGAAATGCTCTATATCATAGGTCTTTTGTTCCTTCAAAAGGTTTGTCAGTCAGTGGTTAGGTGCAAAAGAAGGTGTACAAGTGCTGAAAGTAGGATTAGGTGACACAGAAGTGTACATTTGCTGTCCAGTCTTGCAAGGATAAGGTTAGGAAAGCAAAAGCCAGCCCGGAGTTGAATCTGGCAAGGGATGCAACAAGAAAGGATTCTACAAGTACATGAACAGCAAAGGAAAGACCAAGGAAGGTGTGAGTGCACTGCTCATCAGAGCAGGGGAGCTGGTGACAACGCAGAAACAGCAGAGGTACTCAATGGTTTCTGTACCTCGATCTTTATCAGTTAAAGGAATCCAGGAATCCCAGGAGCCTGAGACCAGACAGAGGGAAAGTCTGGAACAAGGAAGCCCTACACTCAGTTAAAAAGACGTCAAGGTTAGAGCACTTAAACAAACTGGATTTACCAAATCATTTGTCAGTAGTCTTGGTTAAATGGGAAGGTCTGAGAGGACTGGAAGTTAGCTTGTGTGACACCCATCTGCAGGAAGGGTCAGAAGGAGGATCCAGGAGACTACAGACCTGTTGCTGTGGCCTTAGTGCCGGGGAAGGTCATGAAGCAGATTATCTTGGGTACTGTCATGTGGCATCTACAGGACAACATGGTGATCAGGCCCAGGCAGATTGAGTTTAGGAATGGCAGGTACTGCTTGACTAACCTGATGTCCTTCTATCACAAGGTGATGCACTTAATGGATGAGAGAAAGGCTGTGGATGTTATTTACCTGGACTTTAGTAAAGCCTTCTGACCCTGTTTCCCACATCATTCTTCTGGAGAAACTGGATGCTTGTGGCTTGGACAGGTGCACTCTTTGCTGGGTAGAAAATTGGCTGGATGGCAGGGCTTAGAGAGACGTGGGGAATGGAGTGACATCCATCTGGGCCTGTCACTAGTTGTTCTTCCCCAGGGCCCAGTATTTGACCAGTCCAGGTTAGTATCTTTATTAATGATTTAGATGAGGAAATTGAGTTCACCTTCATTAAGTTCTCAGATGGCACTGAGTGGGGTGGGATGTGGATCTGCTAGAGAGCAGGAGTGCTCTGCAGAGGAAACAGGACAGGCTGCAATGATGGGCCAAAGCCAACAGTGTGAGGGTCAACAAGGCCAAATGCCAGGTCCTGCCCTTGGGTCACTATAACCCCATTAAGCACTCCAGGCTGGGGCAGAGAAACCGGAAAAAGCCCTGTGAGTGTTGGTCCAGAGTGGCTCAACAGAAGCCCAGATGGGCAAGAGGCCAGTCAGTGGCACCTGGCTGTGCCAGCTCTGGGGTGGCAGCAGGGCCAGGGCACAGTGCCCTGTGCTGGCACTGCTGGGGCCCCTCCAGTGCTGGGGGCAGCTCTGGGCCCCTCCTGGCAGGAGAGACCTGGAGGGGCTGGGGGTATGCAGGGCAGGGAATGGAGCTCCAGGAGGGGCTGAGGGAGCTGGGCAGGGAATGGAGCCCCAGCAGGGGCTGAGGGAGCTGGGCAGGGAATGGAGCCCCAGCAGGGGCTCAGGGAGCTGGGCAGGGAATGGAGCCCCAGCAGGGGCTGAGGGAGCTGGGAAGGGAATGGAGCCCCAGCAGGGGCTGAGGGAGCTGGGCAGGGAATGGAGCCCCAGGAGGGGCTGAGGGAGCTGGGCAGGGAATGGAGCCCAGCAGGGGCTCAGGGAGCTGGGCAGGGAATGGAGCCCCAGGAGGGGCTGAGGGAGCTGGGCAGGGAATGGAGCCCCAGGAGGGGCTGAGGGAGCTGGGCAGGGAATGGAGCCCCAGGAGGGGCTGAGGGAGCTGGGCAGGGAATGGAGCCCCAGGAGGGGCTGAGGGAGCTGGGCAGGGAATGGAGCCCCAGCAGGGGCTGAGGGAGCTGGGCAGGGAATGGAGCCCCAGCAGGGGCTCAGGGAGCTGGGCAGGGGCTCAGCCTGGAGCACAGGAGGCTCCAGGGGCCCTTCTGGCTCTGCACAACTCCCTGAGCATCAGGCTCTGCTTCCACGGAACAAGTCGCCGTACTTGGGGGAAATGGCCTCAAGTTGCATCGGGTTTAGATGTGATACTGGGAGCGATTTTTTTGGCCCAAAAGGAATGTCCAGCCTTGGCACAGCTGCCCAGAGCAGTGGTGGAGTTCCCATCCCTGGAGGGATTTGAAAGGCCTGTGTATGTTACTCTTAGGGACATGAGTTAGTGGTGGCCTTGGCAGCATTGGGGTAACTGTTGGACTCGATGGTCTTAGAGGGCTTTTCCAACCTAAAGAACTTATTATTCTAAGTCCTGTGGGGCCTGATAGGTTGCACTGAGTGCTGAGAGCTGGCTGATGTCATTGTGAGACCGCTGTTGATTGTCTTTGAAAAGTCATGGTGACTGGTAGAGGTACCTGGAGGCTGGATGAGAGAAAATATCATTCATATCTTCAAGGATATAAAGAAGGAAGATCTGGGGAACTACAGGTCAGTCAGCCTCACCTCAGTCTCTGGAAGCTGATGGAGAGAATCATCCTGGAAAGCATTTCCAAACTTGTGAAGGAAAAGATGGGGATTTGGAGTAGTCAGCATGGATTCATGCAGGGGAAATCATGCTTAAATCAACCTGATAGCCTTCTACAATGAGGTCACTAGCTTGGTGAAATAGGCATATAGAAAGATGGTTCATGGTCTGTCCCTATATTCAATTCTGACTATTGTTTTGTCACCAAGGACTTGGAAGTATGTAGAGAGCACATAGCAGAAAGTGGCATCAAGTATATTGGAGAAAAGGCTGAAAGTGAAAGTGGTTTTGACAATAGAGAAACAATTTAAAAATAGAACTGAGAACAGTGTAAAATTAAAGATGGTATAGTTTGGGAAGAAATACTGTCACAGCTGAAAAACAAGGAACTCCCTATAGTCAGTGCTTCAGAAGAGGATTCAATATCTATAACAGATGAAAAGCTGACTAGGGACAAGCAGTGTCATAGTTGTATTTAAGAATGCAGATAATAGACTGAGAGCTTTGAGCAGGAATGTATGCTTGGTGCAGTAATTGGACATGTGAAGTAATTCTTTTGCTCTAATGCAGGGTCACCATGGAGTGCTGTTTGCCGGGATAGGCACTGCAGTTCAGGAAGTGTGTGGGACAACTGAAGAGGACAGAGAGATGAGAGAAAACAGCATAACCCATCCTGAAATTATAAGAGTTTTTTAGTCTAAAGAGGACAGGAATGAGTAGAGAAATGAGACTCCATTTTGGTTATCATCAGATGGACTCAGCCAGACTGTGCACGGAGGATGTTTCAGGGTGAAGAGTTCCCATCACCTGAGCTTCGTGTATGAACAACCATAGAACTTAGAAATATTTGGGTGGGACTAATGCCTGCCGCTATAATTAGATTTTGAAAGGGAGTAGGAAACAATCTTGACATTGCTTTAGGGGAAAAAAAAAAAAAAAGCATTGAACATTTCTGAATAACTCTGAGACAGGAAACTAAACAGCAGCCTTCTAGCAAAAAAATCTGCTTTTTATTGTAACAAAGCTAGCAGAATTGAGTTTTCTGGCTTGTCTTGTTTGTATTATAACAGGGAAAAAACAGCAAGCTGGAAAGAAACAAAACTCTAGAACAAAAGGCCACGATGTTCAGAAAGAGACAGAAACCTATGACACAGGTAAGAAGAGGCAGAAGCTAAGAATACTTTATGAAGCAGATAAAAGATAATTGTAATTCTTGGATTTGAATCTGAGCAACAGCTGTGTTTCTGGTGTTTTCATTCAATAGTTCACTTTACTGTTGACAAGGAAGAGCTGGCTGCTGTCCTGGCACTGCGTCAGCACTGCAGAGCAGGACTGAAAGGACTGCACACTGCCTGAGTGTATTTCCACATGCTCTTGCCATTGCATAATGTAATAGCAAAGGGGGAATCACTTTTTGAACTGAACAAAAGCCTGTTAAAATAGTTGAATTATTAAAATCATAAAAATATTTATAGATTTTACTCAGCAGAATATGTTTGCAGGAAAATCTTGGTAGCTGTTGCTGCCAGATCACCTTTTCTGGGAACAAGAGACCCAAGTAATCTGTCCTAGAAAAATAACATTAGCCTTGATTCACTGAGTGGAATGTCTTGGTATTTGTAGATCACAGCACTCATTAAACACCCCAGTTTTCTGCCAAGTGCTGTTTGATTCACAAACTCTTTCCCCAGCCTATTGGAGAGGGACAGCCTGGACCTGTTACTATTGGGAAAAGAGGAAAGGCTTTGGATCTTGTTATAGTGAGAATTCAGGCAGATGGCTGCTAAACCACTTTCTTCCCAGAACCCATTTCAGTAATTTATAATCCTTGTGGATTATGCCAGACTTTTGCTTGGGATTTCACAAAGAGGCCAGAAATTGGAAACCATGCCACACAAGGTGCTTTCCCCTGGCTTTTGAGTAACTTGACCTGGTGGTCTTTTACTATGAAAACACTTTTGTCAAAAAAAAAAAAAAAAAAAAAAGTTTACTCAGCATGCTAAAGTAATTGTGCGACAGAAATTAACAAAGTTCAGATGTCTATTGGTCAAATAAAAGAACTCCTTACAAGGGAGTGGTAGATTAAAGAGTGTTTGTAAAGTGCTCTTTGAAAAGGAGTGAAGGGTGCCTTGTGACATTACCTAAAGTTCTAAATGAGTTACAAGTATTGAAGTGCAGCTGGACACAAGTTTGGTAGCCCGTGACCTGTTTCTTTTTAGGGTTCACTGTGCACATCAAAGGGAAAAAAAAAAAAAAAAAAAAAAAAAAAGATCGTGTGTTAGCACTTGTATTCTAAACATTGTGTTCTGACAGGTAGTATGGAAGAGCAATGGTCTTTAGAGATTCAGGACAAAGGCCGAGTTACCTGTCCAACATGCCGGGCTGTGGTGAGAAAAACTGTAGAAGGACTGAAGAAACATATGGTAAATTGCAGGAAGGTAAGACCACAAGATATGAGCAATGGTTTCTTTACTGCTCTTCAGCTTACTGATCGAAATGCCTGCCTGTTTTGTGTTGTATTTAAAACCAGCTTCATCTCATCATCATGTCCCTAATCAAGAGTCCTTTATACATCTGTAAGAATAGTGCTTGTTGCATCTGGCCCAGCCTTTTGCTGGAGTTTTGGGGTCGTGAACAAAGGTGTAGTTATTTCATTGTTCTACTAAATTGTAGACTCCATAAAATCTGTTCCTAGAAGACAGTTACCAGGCCCAAATAAATCGTTCTGCTCTCCTGCTCCTTTCCCCCAAAGAGTTTTCCACTGCTTTGATTAACTTACAGTTAAATGCACCATGTCCTTGTTTATTTCTAGGAAATGTTCACATGTCATCACTGTGGGAAGCAGCTGAAGTCTTTAGCGGGGATGAAATACCATGTCATGGCAGACCATAACAATGAGGTAACAACTGCTGCACACCTAAAACTCTACAGACAGAACAGGCTTTGGTCCTTTCCTGGTACACACAGAAACAGAACATAGAGTGTTTTTTTCAAGTGTTGTAGCTGTTCAAATGTAGTCTAACTATTATTTTTCCAGTGAGACTTGACATCTGAAAAACAGTAGAATGTTACCAGAGGTGGTAGGCATACAACATCGTAGAAAGAGGGATGAATTTCTGTTTAGGCTGGTAATAAGTCACACATAAAAGACATTCTCAATCAGAAGGAAAAAAATTAGGCTGCAATTTTCAGTTCTTTGTTAGAAAGGAGGAGGTTTTTCTATATCCAGAGCAGACTAGATTTGAAGTGAAATAGCAGAAGCAGCAGTTCTTGTCTCACTTTACTGTAAAAATACTAATCTAACGCTAGATTAGTACTAATACTACAATACACTTTTCCTCTTTGCTCTTACTGTAAAGAAGGCAATGTCTCCTGTTGCAGTTGTGAAGAATTAGAACTTTTGAATTGGGAGTTTGTGTAAAGTTTGGGTAATTCTCTCTGAATTATTTTTTTCCCCACAATTCCCAGTAGTGCAGTTTCTGAACCTACAGACGTATTAGTGAATGATGCAGGTCAGGGATCATGTTGTGGCCCTGAGGATTAGGTCTGTCACTGAGTTTTATCTTCCTACTCAGTCTAGGTGTAATATTAGGTAAAATAGGAAATAATATACAATAACCATCAGAGGGAGAATAAGGAACTCGAACTGTCATGTAGCACGAATGAATAACTGTTACAAGCAGTCTGCTTCACTTTAGTCAGGCTAAGTGGAAACAGTAGGACCAGTAGATGTTCAAGATGCATCATTTTCTGTCAGTTTATTCCTTTTAAAGATAATACCTCTTTAGTTTAACCCCAACTAGCAGCTGAGCCCCTTGCAGCCCTTTGCTCTCCCCCCCACCCACAGGATGGGGGAGGGAATCGAAGTGAGAAAACTCATGGGTTGAGATAAAGACAGTTCAACAGATAAAGCACACAAGCAAAGCAAAACAAGGAATTCATTCACTGCTTTGGCAGGAAGGCCCAGGCATCTCTAGGACCACAGGGCTCCTGTGGCTTGGGGCAACAAAAACCATCACTTTGAAAGTCTACCTCCTTCCTCCAGCTTTATATGCTGAGCATAATACCTTAGGGTCTGGAATATCCTTGTGATATTGCTCAGCAGTAGCAAAACCATCTCCACACTATCAACACAGTTCTCGGCACAGATCCAAAACACAGTCCCATACCAATTGTCACCCTAGCCAAAACCAGCAGAGATATACAAAGTGGCCGTTATAGTAAACACCTCTGTAAAATCGTAAGTTGCAGAGACTTAATTATTTTAGAATTTTATTCTACCCCAGTGCGTTGAGTAGTGAATTCCCTGTGAGAACTGTAGATGCTGAGCATCCCATTTCTTTCATTCATCTTTCTGCTGTGCTTTAGCCAGTTGTGAAGGAGGGAGAAGAATTGGATGAGCAGCTTGAGCGAGACCGCCTTCGGAAGGTTTTGAAGCGAATGGGAAAACTAAAGTGTACAAGGGAGGTAAGCTGCATTGTGCAAAGTGTGAATTAAACAGCAGTGGGTGCATAAACATAAAACAGGAGAGTGCTGTTGAGTATGCTCTGGTGCTGGCTAAAGCAAGATTTGTTTCAAGATCCCAGCTCTGCTTTTAAAACGGAGTAGCATAGAATCATAGAATAGTTTGGGTTAAAAGAGACCTTTAATAGTCATTTCAATGCCAATTCTTTGTTGCAGATTTTGTCTGTCTGAATAGACTAACATTAAAGTTTCTACCTGCCTGTCTCTGCTGTATCATGAAAAATGATAGTACTTTGGTCAGTAAACTGTGGATCCTGTTCACACTGTTTGTGAAATCCCTTGAAGAACAGTTTACTTCCATGTATTTTTCTTCTGTGTTGACAGGGCTGCACAGGCAGCTTCACCAGCATAATGGGATACCTGTATCATGTTAAAAAATGTGGTAAGGCTGCTTCTGAGCTGGAGAAAATGGCTATGAAGTGCCATCACTGTGGAAAAGCATACAGATCAAAGGCAGGACTTGTCTACCACCTCCGATCTAAGCACGGGCCGGTGAGTGCACCCTGCAGTGGTTATCAGGGGACTGTGAGGGGACTTCAGCCACTCAGACTTGAGACGTGTAGGCTTTTGTGTGCTACTTCGTTGGGTAATTACAGATCACAAATATTTACGTTTTTCCTGCCCCTGGATTCTTTTGTCCTTGATAGTTTGCTTCTAGCAGCAGCTGTGGCGTGTCTGTGACTAGGATGAAGTTTTCAGTAGTAAATCAGCATGACAGCACTAAATGACCTGACTTTTGCTCTGTGAAAGGGTGTTGCTAACATAACTAGTGAGATGCTTTCCTTTGCTCTTGGAGCAGAACAGGCAGACTTGTTGTCCATGAGGGTTTTACAGTGAATGATGGAATACCTTTCAAGAGTAGCAAGTGCATGAAGTTCTCTGCTTGAGCCTCACTGCTGTGATCCCTGTGAGCAGATCTGGGAGTCTGTCTGACTAGTGGGATGTGCTTCTGTCCTGTGTCTGTGACAGCAAACCATAGCTGCTGCAGCCTATTTATGAGGGATTTGGCAAAACATTTACTCCCAGTATTTAGTGTACTTGAAATAGGAAGTACTGAAAGAGGCTCACCTTTTTGGGCCTTCATTGCAGGTCCCTTTCCTCCATGAGGAGAGAAGAACAGAGAACCTGAAAGAAATGAAACGGGAGCAAAACAACACAGGCAGAGTTCAGAGAAGGTCTGCAAAGGTGGCAATCTACTATCTCCATGAGCTGGCAGGAGAAGAGCTGGCCAAAGAGTGGCCCAAAAGAAAAGTTCTGCAGGACTTGATTCCAGATGACCGGAAGGTACAAGGCTTTAAAAATGCATTATAGGGTTCAAGTTTATACCTTCACATCTGCTGGGTGCTGGCTCCTGCCCCGTGTTTATGGCACATGGAGGGCAGTATGTTGCGTGAGGGATTGGGTTCTGTTCTCTCCTGTCTTAGATTACAGAATTTCTGCAGCACACTAATTGCTGTGGTGCAAGTGTTTTGTTCAGGCAAGCTGGAACAACTGTAAAGTCCTATTGCTGAAATTCTCAGTGGGCACAAGGAACATGGCCAGTTATGAGCATGATATTGCTCACAGGTGACAGGCTCAAGATCACACCTGCCATGCTGTAAGGCCCCAACAGTCCTTCCAGTCTCTCATACATGCTGTGGTATTTCAGTGTTTTAGACTTCAGAGTTTCCAGTAGTATCTTTTAGGCTGTGAGTGAAACCCAAGGGAAAATGATGCTTTATGATTTTGGCAGGGTAGGTACATATAGAGAAATTGTTGTAGTCAAGGCAATGGGAAGTTTCAGACTCTGTTATTGTAGGGATTTTCCAGATTCATTTATGTTTCTAGAGAGTTGGTGAGACAGGAAAACATTTATTATTGGGAGTTCACCTGTTAAGAGTAGGAGAAGAGATAGCAATTCTGTCTCAGCCTAGAAGAGGAAATTCTGTGTAGTCAGCATTACTTCCAGCTCTCGATTCCATCTTTGTCTCAGCTGAAATACACTCGTCCTGGACTGCCGACATTTAGTCAAGATGTGCTGTGCAAATGGAAAACGGAGATAAAGATGTATCGAAGAGTCCACTGCCCAAATCAGGTAATCCTGAGCTGTTTCTGAAGCCAAATGAAGTGGGGACACATTTCAGGTCTGTATGAGCCAACAGCTTCCCACAACCTTGAAACTGCAGTTGGTCTCTCTGTGGGAGACTAATCCTGCTCCATCTCAGTATGGTTGTTTAGTGTAATCAAGACTCCATTTAGTCTTGGGGATGTTCGGGGGATGCTCCTTTTGTCCTTTGTATCAAAATACCCTGGGGATGATTGTTTTGGGAATGTGTGTGAACACTTGAGAGCCAGTAACTTGGTGTCAGGCTGGTACAGTTTTCTCATCCAGGTGGCCAGTTGGTCCATTTGGTTTGAATAGTGGAAAAATGACAGGCCCCTGCCTTTCTATCTAAATGTAATCACAGAAGGAAGTAGTAGAGTGGAAATACAAGAGTAAAGAGACTTTCTCTGGCACAGCACTTAAGTTTTCTTCATTGCACTAGAGCATCTTTATGCCCTTTTTAACCTAGCCTTAAGCATTTCCAGGGATGGGGCAGCCACAGCTTCTCTGGGCAACCTGTTCCAGGGCCTCACCACTCTGACAGGGAAGAATTCCTTCCCAGTATCCCATCTAGCCCTGCCCTCTGGCATTCCCCCTTGTCCTTGTCCTGTCATTCCAGGTCCTTCTCCAAAGTCCCTCTCCAGCTCTCTTGGACCCCTTTTGGCACTAGAAAGCTTAGTTTCTTTCAATGTCTTACAGCAATCACCAGTCAGATTCAGTGAGAACAAACAGCCCCGTTGATGGAGGTGGACATCTCCATGTGATGGATGCTGTCAGAGAGCCAAGGGTCAGTGGCAGCTGCCCTTTTGGTGTATGGATGATGCCTGCCCTACCCTACCCCGTCCCCAGCAGTGTCTCCCCGGTATTCAGGCTAGCATCATTTTCAAGTATCAGAATTGCAGCACCGTGTTGTATGTGGAGCTGTCTCCAGAGAGCAGCTGTCCTGTGTCACCAGCCAGTAACCCAGCAGCATGTCTGCTTCTGCCTCATTTTCCAGGACCTGGGCTGAGGGCTGAGCACAATGTGGTACCCCAGGACTGATGCCTGAAGCTCCCCATGGGACAGGCCTTTAAAGCTGTCCTTTAACTGAGATGTTGGATACTGTACTCCTGCTCTGTGCTACTAGAGACATGAGCAGTGCAGGAGGGAGAAGTGTCTTGTACCTGCCCTGTGTGCTCTGTTTGAAATTTTTCTCTGTTGCACTTCAGGCAGAAAGCAAACTATCATTTTAGTCAGGCTGTTGATAGAGCATGAGTGTAACTGTCACAGGAGTCTCTATTATGTCCAAGTGTGCTCAGGAACTGGAAATATAAATACTAAACTTAATGAAAATGTAACTCTTCTAATGTTCTTTTTGCCAGAAGCTTTCTGGCATTGGAGGATTGGTATCTGCCTCCCTCTACCTCTCTTTTGCACTTTTGGGATTGCCCTCCAGACATAATAATGCTTTATTGTCCAGGAAGAAGTGATTTCTTGGTAGCATGTTGTTCACATGGGGTTTTTTTTGTTTGTTTTTTTTTTTACTGTTTCAGGGTTGTGAATCTGTGTATGGCAGTGTCTCAGGACTCAAGTCTCACCTTGGCACATGTACCTTGGTTGGTAGCCTTCTTCTTAATAGCCCCACTGTCCCTGTCCCTCTGATAACCCTTTGTTCAAACTCTTGTCTTGCCATCTGCTGAGATCCTCACAGGTTCATGGATTCATAGAATGGTTTGGGTTTGGGAGGGGATCTTAAAGATATTTCATTCCAAGCCCTAATTTAGGTGCTCCCCTATGTGCTAAGGAGGTTGCCATTGCAAACAATACTTGAGACCAGGAGGAAGCACCTCAATGGCATTCCATTTAATGACACAGCAGCTGTACCTGTAGAGTCACAGCTACAAGAGCAGTTTTTCCAGGTGTGCTGCTGGAGACCTTATGGCATCTCAGAGAGCAGTCCTGTGCTCCCTCATGTCAGTGTTCCTGTAGCTAAAGCTGTCTGGTATGGGTGAGAGTTTCTAGATTTTATTGATGGGTTCTGTCTGAGCAAGATTCAAATGAAATATATAGGTTTATTAGCCTCCTGGTCCAGCAATTCTTGATGGAGTTTTTTTTGTTTGTTTGTTTGTTTTGATGCCAGGGAGACTTTGTGGCTGGTAAATACAAGTGTCTCCTGTGTGAGAAGGAGTTCATTTCAGAGAGTGGGGTCAAGTATCACATCAACTCTGTGCACGCTGAGGTAAGGCAGGCAGAGTGGAACCTCAAACTCCAGGCTGTTGGAGGTGGGGAGAGTGTCTTAAGATGAAAATGCCGGATGTGCGCCATCTTTTGCTTTTTCCTTGCTCACTCTTGGGAACAGGGTCCTTACACTTCACTGGTCTTAGTGTTAGTCTGGGGAGCAAGTGTTGTGTCGTGTCACATGCCTTGTCCCAAGCTGCTGCTGCCCTGTTCAGCTCTGCAGCATTTCCTGTTCCTTTAACTCAGCAAATGTCAAATCAAATCTGAATCCTCTGAGACACCCGAGTGTCACCTGAGGAGACAATAAAGGACAATGTTGTTAGGCAGTTGCCTTTCCAGATCTTACGTTTCAGGGAAACCTTGTCCCACAAGGCAGCTAGCTATATTGTAAGCCCCGACAGGCCTTTTTGGTATTTCCACCACCATCAGTACCAACCCGTTGCCTTCTAAACCTGCAGGACTGGTTTGATATGAATACAACAACGACCAAAAGCTTTGAGAAGCTAATGAAAATTCGCCAAAGGGAAGAGCAGAGGAAGCAACGGAAGAAGCGTCCTTTGACCAGGGGCAAAAAGAAGAGAGCTGGCACCCTGGCTGCCAAGAAGCTCCCCGCTGCTGGAGTTGAAAAAATGAGAAGAAGTAAGAAAGGTTGTCCACGAGTGGACAATGAGAGTGCGAGCAGTGAGGAAGGGGCACCCCAAGTTGCACAGAGAGATGAAGTTCCAAAAACCAGCCGCAAGCGAGGCCGAAGTAAATCCCTAGAAGATGAGAAGGAATAATTCTAAAGCTTTTCAGTTACAAGCCCCACTTCTGTCAGGCTCATAACCCACAGCACTAATATAAGCAACTGAATGTCTTTGGGACTGTGACTCAATTCTGCGTGTGGCTTTGATACTGAAACTTCTGCATCTGGTCACTTCTGAGGATTATTCTGAGGAATACAAACCAAAGCTGTGGTGCAGAACTTCTGGTGTAGTTCCTTTGGACAGTGGCACTAACAGTGTACCCGGTGTAAATCCTGCTCTGGTTGCAGTCTCAATTTGGTCATACTAGTTGCTTGTTTAGTGGTTTCCAGTACAGCAAGTGTCTGTTTAGTCATCTTCCTCTGATGTGTGAGATCAGGGTTCTTTTTTACAGTTCTTCTCATAAGGGACTGACTAGCACAATGTTTAGGTCTCTTCAAGGGGGAAGTCCTATCTTGCACAGAATGCACACAAACTAAACGTGAAAACAGTGCTGTGCAGAATGCAGACTCCAGCTTGCCCTGTCACTTTCCAGTCTGTTGTCAGCAAGGCTGCCCCAAAAGAGACCTCCTCAGTGTTTGCTGTATCCTGTTGCACAAGGCTCTATTTCATACACCAGTGTGTAGGCTCAGCACCAGACAGCAGCGCCTCTGCTTGGAAGGGATGGAAGGTCATTATTACCCTTGTCCAGGTAAGGACAAGGTCATTATTACCCTTGTCCACTGTTCCCCTGGCAGCTGTCTCCTCTAACGCTTGACATTAAAGATACGTAGAAAGTCTTCCAGTGCTGCAAGGACTGTACACTCTCAAGCTGGAGATTCTCTGGCCTTTCAGAGCCCCCAGTAACTGATGTACTGAGATGGCCTTTGTGTACCCTCTGGAGCCCACTTGTTTCCTGCTCACCTGGGAAACACTGCAAGACAGTGCATACCTACATGAGCAGTCTGCTAGTGCTGGGACCAGGTTCTGTGGAGCTGCCTTGCCAATGTGTGGTTCTTTGTCATGCCAGTGCTCCCACAGTGTCCTTTTTCCCTGCTCGGCAGATACCACCTTCACTGTCGTACATAACTTGTTTCTTCTCAGTATCACCTCCGCACAAATGAGGTGTATTAGCAGTGGCTTCCCTGTGTAGAAAAGGTTAAAAGAAGAGGGGTCATTATTTTAAGTCATGTGTTGGCATTGTCTCTGGATCATAAGGAGTAATACCTTCCTGTGCTCCATAAATCACAGAATGTTAAGGGAACGGACCTAAAAGATCATTTAATCTGACCCCCTGCTGCCACAAGCAGGGGCATGTCCCACTAGACCAAGTTGCTCAAGGCCTTATCCAACCTGGCTTTGAACACTGCCAGGCCTGGGACATCTCCAGCAGCACAGGCAGTCCTATTTTTCAGAGAGTGGGTTCTCCAGAACCTGTTATCCAAAGACTCGCTGTACCAGAAAATTGCAAAATTTGCACTGTCTGACAAAGTTGCTGGTGCTGAAATTCACAGTGAAGCCATTGCAGTGTCTGGGGAACAGGCAGGTTTTTACATGTGTCTTAGTACCAGCATGATCACATTGTTCTTGACAGTGGGAAATACTGTAGGGCTGAGGTGGTCTCAAGAACTGCCTTTGGAACCAGGTGCTACTGCATTTGCAAGTGCCGTGCTGAAAGCAGACGTGTGGACTGTGCAGGGTGTATAAAGTGCAGTGAGATGGTCAAGGTCAAAAGACAACAAAATAAAATGTCACCAGTGTGAGAATGTGGTTTCTTGTCTGTTCGGTGTGTGGTGTTCTCTCACAGCACCCCCAGCCTGCCCGCAGGGCTGTCCTGCCTGCTCTGCTGTGTTCAGCTGTCTAGCGGTTTCTCTTCAGAACTCCACTGCGCTGTACTTGCAGCAAACATTCACTGTGTTCCCATTCCATACAATAAACCCAGGAATTAAAGAAGGTTTTTCATAGTGGTTTTCAGTCTAGAGTCCTGTTTCCAATCATAAATGAGTTACTAATTAGATCTGCTTTCTAGACGTGGATGCTTTGTGACCACCTGGGTTTTGTAGTTACTTCAGTAACACTCTCCACATAACATGGCAGGAGGAAGAAAAGCATTCTCCAACAATCCATCCCTGTCCATCAGCATTACACCAGAGGGATTGGCTCAAGCTGATATGGGGTGGTGGCACTGCTGCCAGTCCATTGCCTGTGAGGAGGGATCTGTCCCCAAGCTGCTGCATCCTGCTGTAGTGGGGCCAAGGCAGCCTGAGCACAAGGAATTCGGCAGAGGCAGAATCGCATCCCTCACCTACTGTCCACACTGCTGGAGAAGCTGCCCCAGGAACTGGTGTTTTCTGGGCTGCCAGTGCACATGGCCAGGTTGTGTCCAATTTCGCTATCCCTAGGACCTTGATCACCAGGCTGTTCTCCATCCATGGATTCCCCACATTCTTCTGGATGACATCCATCTCCTCCAGCAAATCAGTAGCACCAAGCAGCTTGGATGAAGACATTGCATAGGCATGAGCAACAGGCCCTGGAGGAATGCTGTCCACTGCCCCAGCAAACTGGTCCCTACTGTTATCAATTCTACTTGAGCAAGTATGTATTTGGAAAGAGATCCAGTTTGGAAGGAATCAGAAGTGATAAAAGAGACCAGCTAGTCATTCAATATTTGTTGCAGTGATTCATTGTACTAAAAATGCTGTATCTTCTCATCAGAACTTGTTTTCATTTCAGCCTCTATCCTATACTCCTGAGTCCTGGTAACTGAAATAGCTTTATGGTATCAGAAGTTTCTTCCTGCATATTTGTAGTCTTAAATAACTCCATACATTATTTGCTGTTTGAGCTAGAGGCTTGCTAGTCTCAGTCAAAACAGGTTTTTCTTTTTTTTTTTTTTTTTCCAGTTGTGCATTGTTCCTTGCTGACATGTTATATATTGATTGGTGCATTTTTCATTTTTTAAATCCAGAGATGAACCAGGGACCAGAAACTTGCAGTATTCTGTAACAGTCTGGTTAATGTAAGATACAATTATAACATTGCTCTGCTCTCACCTACCTCTTTTTGTCCTCAACTCCCTCACTACACTGTTGATATTCACCTTTACCCTCTAAAGCACATTTTTCAGTTGTTCTGCAAATGCCTTCAAGAACTCCTTTCTTTTGTTTTTAGAAACTCAACATGGTTTAAGTCTAGACAGCACATGATGAACACATTCTGAAACACTGTGGTGTATTTCACAGAACTACTCTAGCAGAGACCTTAATACCCATGTTTTGTACAGTAACTTTTCCAGAAAGGTTGGTTTTAATCTGCAGATTTTCCTTGTAACTGTTATATAATTTCATTAACGTTCATGATAAATATGTCAAATATCTGCAGACTCTGGGATTCTCTAGGACAAATCCTTATTAACAGTTACTTAATATCAAGCATTTAATGTATGCCACCAATGCTTGTGTAATGTGTGGGGCCAAGAACAAGGCCTTAGAGTAATTTATGATGTCAACAGCTACTTTTACCAAAACGGACTTGTAATTAATTAAAGAATATTTACAGAAAACTCTTCTCTGTGAAACCACGTTGGCTGGGTCTTATGATGCCCTTCAGTGTCAATTGTTGGTGTGTCTGGGAGTTTTCAGACTAAGCTGTACTTAAACTCATCACACAGCTTTTTTTAAGTACTGGCACACTTGAGTTTTGCTTTGGGGACCTGGAGGGGTTTGGGTTTTTTTGGAGGAGAGAGAATACATTTTGGTTTGGGAGTTGTTTTGTTTTTTCTTAATCCTCAAGGATTTCCCCATTATTCCAAGATTTGTCATTAATAATTCAGTAATTTTCATGACATCGCTTACCATCCTTTCTCCTTGCAAGTTATGCAATGCAGTAGCTTTAAGGTTTAGGCTCTTTTAATAATACCAAAATGTCCAAAAAAGGTGGAGCTGTTCTGTTGAGAGGAAACTGACAGAGGGTGCACTTCACACAGAGACATCCACTGCAGTTCGTCATTGCTGCCTGCATGGAGCAGTCTGGTGCTGAGTGTGGCATGTGAGAATGAAATCATTGCAGTCATACACTTAGCTCTCACTGTATCAGGTTGGGGTACATCTCATTAGTTTATCATATCTCATTGATAAGGACACCACACCTGTACCAGGCAAGCTCTTCCACTGCTTCACTTTCCTTGGAGTGACGTTACCTGTGAATTAAATGTTTCCCTGTGCTGCTGTAGGTATTTGGGAGCAGAGCCAGGGCCTGGGAGCAGCTTCTGGAGCAGCCTGGACCGAGGTGCTTGCTGGCTGACCTTCACGGCAAGTGGAGGGTTAATGTCATCCTGGGATGCTGTGTGACTGATGCTGGTAATGAAACCTGCACTAGGCGTGACATTATTTCTTGAAGAGTTGCTTGACTCTGAAAGCCAGCTGCCTTCAAAATTAAGTAGGTCAATCTTATCATTAAAATATAGTGGAATGAGAGTGAGATTGGAGGGGATGGTGGTTATATTGGACAGCTCTGCTGAGACATTAATTAGCGCTGTGTCCTCTTTTATGCATGCTGTATCGGGTCCAAAAACCCATCTGAATTACAGAGGTCTTCTAAATCAGAGGCTTTTGTTTTCAAAAAGTGCAGTTGCATTTCAGAAGCAAGCCTCTGTCTTTCTTTGGAAGCAGGTAACAAAAGCCAGGTAGTTATTCAAACATAGCCTGCACTGTATCCATAGGATGACCATAACCAGAGACATGGTCCCAGTGGCTGCCTGGGAGACAGAGCCAAATTAAAGGTTAGGAAAATCACAGCCAGTGCTGTCAGCTTTTTTTCCAGTTCCTCCTCGTGGCCAAGGAAGCTCTTGGCCCTCTGTGCACTGCAGCGTGGGCTGGTCCCTCGCCTGCCCTTGGCTGGCCCTGCTGCTGCTGTGCCACAGGCCCTGGGCAAGGATGGGTGGTCCCTGTGGTGCAGTTTTCGTGGACAGCTCCTTCACCTCGTGGGAATCAGAGACAAGCCCAAGCAGCAGTAAGGGTTACAGGGAGGAGGAGGCCTCATATGCAAGGGAAGGATGTGAATGGGAGACAGATTTAATCTAAGTACTTGGTAAAAAGGTAAACCATAAAAGACTTTTCCATACATAGAATCAGGGAGTGCTTTGGGTTGGACCTTTAAATGTCAACTAGGCCAAGGCCCTGTCATGAGCAAGATTAACTTCGATGGAGTTGCTCAGAACCCAGTCCAACTTGATCTTGGATGCTTCCAAGGATGGGACACTCGCCACCTCTCTGGGCAGCCTGTATGTGTGTCTGGCTGCACTCACTGTGAAAAACTTCTTCCTTACATCTAATCTAAATTGACTCTCCTTCACTTTAAACCATCGCTCCTTGTTCTGTTGCACCAGGCCCTACTAAATAGTCCATCGCCATCATTCTTGTAGGCTTCCTTTAGGCACTGGAGGGGCTCTGAGCTCTCCCTGGGTCTTTCTCCAGACTGAACACTCCCAGCTCTCACAGCCTGTCTCCAGAGCAGAGTGGCTCCAGCCCTCAGAGCATCCTCGCAGCCTCCTCTGGGCACCGCAGCAGCTCCATATACTGCCTGTGCTGAGAACCTCTGAGCTGAATATCTTCAATTAGACTTTGTTGCAGCTGCAACTGGAATTCCCAAAACAAATTTCACAAGGCTCTGGGCATCTTTAAAAAGCAAGAGTGTCATGCATTAAAACAGGATCGTTGTCTTGTTGAGGGCTAGAGGAAGCATTTGGAGGGGACATTTGACATTTTCAGGGGAGTGAGGCCACAGGGAAATCCTGTAGGGATACACATTAGCTCTGGAGTGTTCAAAATGTTTTCCTCATGATACAGGAAATTAATGGACAGGGGCTAAGGTCAAGTGTGAGGATTACATGGAGCAGTAAAAAGGTAACCACAAAGAAGTGCTATAGCATCTTAGACTATTGAGTGGTTGGGAGATGAAATGGCAGATGAAATTCAGTATTATAAAATGAAAGGGCCCCAGTAACATCTATATATTAGCTTTGCAGCCCCGCAAAGATGGTTTGCATTGGTATTCCCAGTGGGGGTATCCTGAAAGCCTACAGGCTTTACTTCATAACTTCTTATTGCTGAGCTCTTTCCTCATCAAAACATCTTGCCATGCTACGTCAAATACCATCTTTCAAGATACACTTCGGCCCCTGGGCCCTGACCCCTGCCAGAGACATGTGGTAGAGCCAGGCTGGCTGGCAAGCACTTACTCCCCCTCTTTCTCCAGGAACTTTTATCTCTGCTCCCAAATTAGGGGAACAGTCACACAGTCTGCACAAGCAAACACAAGGAGCAGATCCAAGTGCCAGTGATGCAGCTGGCAAATTAGGGGAACAGTCAGAAGCTATGCCAGGGACAGGATGTCAGGGGAATGGCAGCAAGACAGCCCTTGAGGAGGAAGAGTGTCTGGAAACTAAATCAACATTCCAGAGTCTCAACACAGAGGGGATGATCAGCCCTGGTCTCCATGTGGGCCAAGCCAGCATGGACTGCAGCTCCACCCCAGACCTGGAACAGGCCATTCCTGCAGTCTCTGCAGCAGCCATGTATATGCTTGGCAGCTGTCAGGCATCTAAAGAGAAGCTGTCAGCACGTCCTCCTCAGTTTCATAGTTTCTAGGCTAAACAACTCAGGCTAATTTAGGCTTTCACCATAAGCTACTTTGCTCCAAACTCCCTCTTAAGAGAATTGTATTAGGTTTGCATGGCAGTGTTTTGGTGGAGGGGGGGTTACATGGATGGTTTCTGTGAGAATCTTCTAGAAGCTGCCCGCATATCCAGCAGAGCCAAAGCCAGCTGACCCCAAGACAGACCTGGTGTTGGCCAAGGCAGAGCCTGTCAGCAGTGGTGGCAGTGCCTCTGGGATTTAAGGGAAAAGACTGAGCACAGCATCAGGCAGAGAGAGGAGTGAGGGTGTATGAGACCAACAGCCCTGCAAGTCACCAGGCCAGTGCAGAAGGAATGAGAGGAGGTGCTCCAAGTGCTGGAGCAGGGATTCCTTTGCAGCCTGTGGGGTCCAGGGGTAGCAGGAACCCACCTACAGCCCAAAAAGATCCACTCGGGAGCAGAGACCCACCTGCAGTGCATGGAGGAGCCCATGTGAGAGCAGAGGAAGAGTGTGAGGACCCTCCCCCTGAGAAGGAAGTAGTGGCAGAGACATGCCATGATGAATTGATCCCATTCCCTGTCCCACTGCACTGCTCAGGGGAAGGAGGGAGAGAACTGGGGAGTGAAGTTAAGCTGGGGAAGAAAGGAGGGGTGGTGAGAAGATGGTTTTAGGATTTGGTTTTATTTCTCATTACCCTATTTTGATTTGATTGGTAATAAAATAATTTCCCAGAACAGTCTGTTTTGCACATGACAGTAAATGGTGAGTGAGCTCTCCCTGTTCTTATCCCAATCCATGAGTGTTTCATTATACTTTCTCTTTGCCCAGTTGAGGGGGAGAACGATGGGGCAGCTTTGATGGGCACCTGGTATCCAGCCAGGGTCATCTCAGTGAATTTTCCAGGCAGTCCCAGGTGAGGTTTGTCCTTCCCTATAGCCCAAGCCCCTAACTGGACACCAAATCCAGAAGAGATACCTGTACTGACAGGCAGGAGATCGGGATCAGAGCCAGAGCAGGTTTCTGGCAGGCTGTAGGTCCATTACAGAGGGCCATGGCACCCCCTTTATGTCTGGCGGCTGATCACTACAGAGCAGCGTCTGCCTTGGGGTGCAGTGCTCCCATTCTCTTGATGAAGAGGGTCAAGATTTTCTGCCTCACTTTCAGTGCTCTGTGCTTATATCTGAACAATAAAAAATAAACTTCCAGAGGTGCATTTTGATAGCGCTGCTCATCAACTTTCATCAGTTTTGTATTCACTGACCACGACAATGCTGAATACTTTTGCTGTTGATAGACCTGTCAGATCACTTTTCAGCTTTACCAGGCTCTTGGCTTTGGTGGCTTCATGTGGTGTAAATGATCTGGGAAAGGGCTGGGTGGTAACACTATTATGAATATATTGTCACACAGGAAACCCACATCTCAAACACCATATGCTGTCTAGTTGTCCCATATTAAAAGGGTAAAAAAGAAATGATCAGCTGTGAAAGATGACCAGGGTCTGCTGTGTTGCAGATGGTGCAGTGCAGATAGAGAGCAAACTGTTATTACTTGTTTCTTACAATAGAAGCAAGGAAGTGACAGAAGAAGTAATTGGGCATCTGGTCTAAATGCAATGGAATAAATTACTTTTCACAATGCACATAATTACACAGCAAAACTCTTGACTTCAAAATACCCTGCGATAATAGAAAGTATAAATGTCTGTTCTTGGGCAGCGCTGAATTCCCCAAATCCAATGATGCAGCAGATGGCAAAAAGATGCCAACACAAAATAAATAAACACAAAAGGAGGATCAGGAGTTATTAATGGTTAGTGCATATTAATGATTAGCAGATTGAATTTCCACATTTAATAAAGTTCATGAAGTGTTGATAAAGTGCTGATATCCATAGACTGGTAACAGGTCAGAGCCTGTTCCTTGGCTAAGGACATAAGAGAGACAGGATCTGGGGGTGCAGGGGCAGGCCTGGCATTCACTGGAGGCCAGCCAGCAACTGTTTGAAGGGTAATGGTCACCAGGAAAATGCCATCTGAGTCACAGCTGCAGTTGCCAGCTGCTTCCATAGGCACAGTTAGGTCACATCTGGCCAGGGGAGGCTCTGGAGTGGGAAAAAGGAGCAGCCAGAATATGGGGGAAATGATCACATGAGTGTTGTGTCCCAGAATCACACAGATCCAGGATCCCCAAGCCAGGACCCTGCTATTGCAGGTCATGACGTGCTTGCATGAATCTGTGAATTCTCACCTCAAACGAGTTAGCAACTAACTAAAGCTTAGATTAGGGACACAAAATCCATGTATCCATTGTGGGTTTCATTTAATCAATAACATTTATACACTACAAAGTATGGGGCAGATTCTGCACAGGCATATCATCAATCCAAACCTTTCCCTGTTGCAGAGGTCAATTCCTGATGTGCTGGGAGTCCTTGCTGGTGTATTCCTCTGATGGGCAGAGGAAGATGACAGCAGGGTGATGTGATGCAGGTACAGGAGGCTTCTGCATCATGGGAAGGACATTCTCTTGCTGCCAGCATCTCTCTTATTTGCTGGGGGCAAACTGGGACTTTGGAGCCTGCAGGCCAGGCTGAAGAGGTGAGGCTGGGATCTCAAGGCTGCTGCTGGATTTCCCCAGTGAATTCTAAGTACAAGGCACTGCAAGGCATATAATACAATTTAGATACATTAGTTCCTGATCTGTGATTGCAAATTGAATTTTGCCTGGCCAAAATCCCAAATACTCAAATGAGAATTAAATGTGTGTGGATAGTTTGCACTCTCAGTATTTATTACTTATAGACTGAACCCACAAACGCAAACGCCATCACCTGCTCCTAAAGAACACCATGCACCCTGTGCACAGTCACTGAATTCCCAGGATTGTCCTAAGTGGCACAGCATGTCCTTGCCCATGGCCAGCACTGATCTTGAAGGTGTGTGAAACCTGGCAATTCCAGACAGCCAACAGAGACGCCTAGGGTGATCAGGCACAAAATTTCCCAGTCACAGCATAATTCTCACCCTGCACAAGCAATAGGGCTGCACTCTGGAGCAGAGGGAAAGGACATAGAGTCTGAACCACTTTTAAGTAGTTTGGGGGAAAGACACAGAATAAACTGTCCCACAGTGCTAATGGCCATCTGTTTCTGCTATCAAAAAAATGTCACTACTCACTGATACCTAATGCTGACAGCACTGAGCTTTTCAAATAATGTGTCTGAGCACTCATGTGCAGGCCAGAGCAGTGCTGGGCAAGCCAGGGATCCTTGCCTCGTGGCACAGACAGGCTATGAAGCAGTCGACATTGAAACCAACAGCTAGCTCTGCAGTAATCGAGTGGTTCTCACAGCGACCAAGTGAGAATGGACCTTGCAGAGAGGACATAACCAGCAAACTGTTCGTGTAAAACTGCTTGCAGAGTTTTACAGTTGCCAGTTCTACCCTTGGCTTTTGTGAAGTTCCCTCCCCATAATGCAGATAGAGGGAGAAGGAGATTTGAAACAGGACTCTGCTGGGAAAGCAATATCAGGCTCACCCTCCTCCTCACCACTGTGGACTGCAGAAGCAATGAAGCTCAGCACAGGAAAAAGGTGGACCTGATCCACCAAGAGCATCTGAAAAGCAGCATTGAACAACCCAGATGGAACCATTTTGATCACCTCACCTGCAATGCAACTGCAGAGTTAACATAAATTATGACAAGCTTCAGTTTTCACTTAGGTGGAGCATGCCTTTTGCTCACAGGCACTGCAGATTAAATCCTTTGTATGGCAACGTGACAACCCTAGTCTTCCACAGCTCCCCGCAAAATACAGGCCAATTCTCCTACAACTAGGAAAGGCCTTTTGAAGTGACCAGGTAAAGACTTTTAGGGGCCTTAGGGAACTGAACTGGGGATGTCTGTGCCCACGTCTGCACACATGCACACACTGATGTACTTTTGCTGTGGATGGACTTCAGCCAGGTCATGGTCTAAGCTGCCATTTGGGTCCAGCTATGCTACACAGCAGGACAACATAGGCTTCAACCAAACATATCACCCGGACAGAGAGGAGCCTCAGGAGTTCCCAAGTTTGCCCAAAAACACAGCTAGGCTGAGCCACCTTAGCAGCCCCTTGGAACCATAGATTCCATCTTGCCTTTCAGTCTGCACTGGTCACATAAAGTAGTTTACTGCTATAAGGTTATGGAGGATGATTTGGGTTCATTTCCTTATTTCTCTACTGCTTCATTAGGCACACCCGGTGCTGCCTTTCCTGGGGATGGGGCAGACCCCATGCCTGTGTCTTCAGGCACACATGGAGGAGCACCCCGGAGGTTGAGAGCACCCCCAGGTGCAGAGGAGCTGTACAGCTGTGCTGGGGGCACCAGACCGAATGTCTGCATCTGTCGGTGGCCAAGAGTCGTGACACCAGCGCTGCTCGCTGCCATAGGCGTGACCGTGGGCCCAGGAGCCGGGACACGAGCCTGCGTGCGGAGCCTCCCGTGCTGGGAGAGGGGCGCTGCGGTACCGGCGGTGCGGCGCGCAAATGCTCGGCACGGGGACTCCTGGGGCTGCAGCACGGGGAGAGCGGACGCTCAGGGTTGCCGGGGGCGCAGCCTGCGGCGGGGCGCTGGGGGTTACTGGAGAACGGTATCGGGAGCGGCGCTGGTGGTTCCGGGGCTCCGGTAACGGCGGGGGGCGTCCGGTACTAGCGGATTCGGGGTCCGGCTCGGGGGCTGGGGGCGGTGCCGGCTACTCCGGGGCACGGCTGGGAGGCGGCGCCGGAGCCGCCGCGGTGCCGGAGCCGCTGCGGAGCCGCTCGGGGGCGGGCCGGGCCGGCGGCCGTTCCGCCCCCCCGCGCTGCGGCCGGGGCTCGGCCCCGCTCCGTCCCGCGGTGCAGGAGCCGGGCCGGTGCAGGGCCGCCGCCCGGCCGGGCCGCAGCCCCCGCCGCCATGGCCCGAGTCTCGGCGATGATCAGCCCGGTCCTGGTGCTCTTCGGCTGCGACCTGTGCTTCGTGCGAGCCAGTAAGTGCGGCCGGGCCGGGAGGGCACCGGGGCTGTGCGGGGACGCCCTGCCGGGCGGGCTCCTCGCCACGTACCCGCGCCGGCCTCACGGCATCCTCGGCGGGGCCTCTGCCGCGATGCCCGAGCACTCCTCGGGCACCCCCGGGGCGCCGCGGCCTCCCGAGTGCCCTGTGCCTTTGGCCGTGTCCCCTCCCCGGGGCACGGCTGCTGCTGCCGCGCTGCCCTTCCCGGGGCTCCCAAGGCTCCCGCCGCGGGCGGGGCGCGGCAGGAGCGGGCGCTCTGCGGAGCGCGGCCCCCGCGTCCCGTCCAGCTCCGAGGGAGCTCCTGTCCCGGCAGGGACACGCGGGGCTGCGGCCGGGTGGCGGGGATCCTGTGTCTTCCTGCCGGTGCTCGCTGGAACATCGAGCGCGGTGTGCCCGAGGCACCGCTGTCCTTGTGTCCTCTGACTCGCCGGGATAGCCCGCTGTCAGCAGCCGCTTCCTGCTGTCAGTTTGCCTCTCGACAGGTCACTGAGATACCAAGTCAAATTGCGAGTACCAGACGTGTTCTGCTACATTCTGCTGTGTTGCGAAACACGTACCGAGGGATTCAGGAAGAGATGCAGTCAGGGGTGTTAAAAAGGGGCCACTTATTTTTAGATGTGCAGTCTGGTGCTTACTCCCTGCTGCAGCAGTAACTTGGGCAAACATCTGGGTGCCCTTGAGCAGCAGCCCCAAGGGCGTGAGCTGGGGGCAGGGGTGATCCACTCTCGGGATCACAGTGGGATGAGGAGGCACTGGTGGAGCCATACCCCATCCCTCGTCATTCTGCAGCACCACATGTGCCAGCATCCCTTGTGAAGGGTATCTGCCTTGCCCCTTTGCTGACCCATGGAGCTGAGATGCGTGGCATATCGGTCCCATGTCCAGCTGCCCACCACCCATCCCTCCTACTGCTCACTGGTCATCCCTCCCACTGCCCTCTGGTCATCCCTTCAACTGGCCATCCCTCCCTCTGTCCAGCCACAGGCTGCAGTGCTGCTAGCTCCTGTACACAGCCCACCTCTTCCCACCCCTTAGTCAGGCCCAAAAGGAGCACACTGCTGTACAGACAGGACAAAACCTGTGCCAGACCTTAAGTAAGTGACCGTGCTTTTGTGGGGGTGCCCCTTTTGTAATACAGCTTTAACAAAAAGTGAAACTGGATCACTTGTAAGTGATGTAGAATCATTAGCAGTTAATGCATTGAGCTAAACAGTGTCACACTTTTCCCAGAGAGCCCGGAAGTATCTTGACTTTATAGCCAGAATGTGTTGGCTTCAGAGAGCGTGCTTTTTGGAGCCCTTGCATTCACAGACCTTTTTGGCAACAGCTCTGGCATAAAGCTGCTCTGATCTCAGCTGCAGAGCAGGCTGGACAGTATTAGATGCAATATGGGGATTATACACAAAGCAATGTCCTTTGGAGGACTTGTAACAACTTTGAGGTCTCATCTTGAATTTCGTAGAATCCTGGAATGGTATGGTTTGGAAGGGTTGTTAAAGCCCATCTCATTCCATCCCCTTGGTATGGGCAATGACAATGACACCTTCCACTGTCCCAGGTTGCTCCAAGCCCTCTCCAACCTGGCCTTGAGCACTTCAAGGGATGGGGCAGCCACAGCTTCTCTGGACAACCAGTGCCAGGACCTCACCATCCTCACAGGGAACAATTTCTTTCCAATATCCCATCTAACCCTGGCCTCTGTCAGTGAAAACCATCCCCTCCTTGTCCTATCACTTTCTCCAGCCCTCTTGGAGCCCCTTTAGGCACTGGGAAGGGCTCCAATATCTTACCAGAGCATTCTCTCCAGGGTTAAAAACCCCAGCTCTCCCAGCCTGTCTCCAGAGCAGAGGTGATTTGGATTAAACATTGCTCTGTGGATCTAGGGTGAACTTCTCAAACTTTGACTTCTGAGGCTTCTTGTCTTGTCTCTTCCTGATGGGTGTATAAATCCCATACACTTATTAATTTATTTTCTGCAGTTCATTCAGCAGCAAACTGATCAAGGAACACTGGTTCTTCTAATGCAGAACTGTAGCCTGGACACCATGTCTCCTGTCATACGGGCTCAGGGCTGTTGGCCTGGCACGTGCACCAAGTGTGCTTAGGATGCATGAGATGTGGTGCCCTGATGAGCCACATGCCATGTAGCTCATCTATGCCCCCATGTCCTCTCATTCTTCTACTGTTGGTGAGTGATAGTTCCTGCCCAGGGCCCGTGCAAGCTCTGGCTAAGTACATCTGGAACACTTGTCAGACCTGTGTGGACTCAGCAGCATGGCTTGTGAATTGGTGCAGTGCCTTCATTCTCAAATCAAGTGACTCATGTCCCTGGGCAGTTTCTCAGCATCCCAGCCTGAAAACCTCAGCTGGGACAGCCTGGGCACCTCCCAGAAGCCTAGAAAATTCTTGAGCAGAGCTGGACAGCCACTACAAACTCCATCCACAAACTTCTGTGTTGCAGAGATGTCAGACCCTGTCCTCACGTACACTTAAAGGTTGGTAGTCAAACTGCCCCCATTGCACATATTCAGGACTTTTGAAATTCTGTTAGATGTAAAAAACCCCCACCTAATTCATTACTGTGGATGTATCCTGTGAAGCACCATGTCCTTTTCTTGTCCTGAGGCCAGCTGGCAGGGTCTGATAATAGTCATGGTATTAAACTCCTGAGTTCCAAAGAGGGAGGCTCATCAGTGCTACCTGTGAGGAATAGTTTTCTGGCTTGTCCTAGCTTCCAAGCCATGCCCAAGAGTAGTTTGGGCACATGTTGGCTGGTGCAGACCAAACCAGCTCTTGGCCCAATCTCCACTACTGGATTCTTGGGCTGTTCTGACCCCAATATGTCTGCTAGCACAAACCTAGCTAGCTACCTAACTAATGGTAACCTAGGACAACTGTTCTTATGCTTGAAGACAAGCAGAATCACGCAGCCACCCATACACCCACACCTTGGAATGCTTGTGTCTGGGACAGCACAAGGGAGCAGTTGTTTGCTGGCTGATGTGCTGCCTGAGCTTGGCTGTTAGCTGAGCAGCTGACCTGATGCCAGCTGTGGCTGGGGTGGAAAACTGGAAGGATGGAAAATGGTGGAAAAGAACCTGGGGGTGCTGGTTGACAGCAGTTAAACATGATCTGGCCAAGAAAGCTAAGAGCATCCTGGCTTGTAGCAGCAATAGTGTGGCAGCAGGGCTGGAGCAGTGATTTCCCCCCTGTGCTGGACACTGCTGAGACACCTCAAATCCTGACCACTCACAACAAGAAAGACATTGAGGGGCTGGAGTGTGTCCAGGGAAAGGAACAAAGCTGGGGAAGGGACTGAAGCACAAGTCTGGCGGGTGGCTGAGGGAGCTGGGGGAACTCAGACTGGATAAAAGGAGGCTAAAGGGGTACCTTCTCACTCTCTACAACTCCTTGACAGGATGGTGGAGCCAGGTGGGGGGCAGGCTCTGCTTATAGGGAACAGGTGACAGGACAAGGGGAAATGGCCTCAAGTTGTGCCAGTAGAAGTTCAGGTTGGGTATTAGGAACAATTTCTTCACTGAAAGAGGGGTTAAGCATTGGACAGGCTGCCCAGGACAGTGGTGGATTCACCACCCCTGGAAGTGTTCAAGAAATGATTTGACATGACACTTTGCAATATGGTTTAGTGGGCATGGGGTTATTTGGTCAAAGGTTGGAGTGGATGACCTTGGAGGTTTTTTCAACCAAAATTATGCTATGATTTAATCTACAGGAAGCTCAGCTCCTGTGCTGACACACATACACCCTGGGCAATGGACAGGGCTGGGTCTGCAACTTTGTTCAGGTGTTTTGCTGTTGGCTTGTAGGTAAGCAGGGTGTGCATGCAGACAAGGCTTAGAGACTCCCTCCCTCTTATAGGCTGGTGATGAACCAGATCCCCATGGGCAAGACTCTACAGAGACACACTCTGTGGGATAAAGACTGTTTGAGTGTATCTTTGAATCCTTTCCAGTTTTCCAGACTCCTTTTCTGAAGAAGAAAAACAGAATCCTATGGTGTCCTTCTCTCTGGCAACCTTCTTTCCTGGTGGTGTGTCAAACTTCTGGAGACATGCTTAGTCACAGGAACTCTCTTAGAACATGTTTTCTGTACTCTCCTCTGTATTTTAATTGCCCTTGGCAGGCCACAACCCTGAATTTCTCAGAGTGGAAACCACTTCCTCTGGTTTGATTTGAAGCTGGGTGTATTCAGATGTGAATGAATGCACTTAAATAGCTGGCCTGCAAAAATCACGTTTTCTTGCAGTTACTCTAACTGGGGTTGTTGGTGGTGTCACGGTTGTCCTTTCTCATGTTCTCAGGTGCCCCTTAGAACTCTTTTTCTGCATAAATCACAGCACTGACTCTGTAGCCCTAGCTGCTACACAGGCAGCTTGTGGAAGGGCACTGGATTATATGTGGGGAGTGAGAACACACAGCAGCTTCAATGTCTCTCATGTGCTTCTGTGTCTAACTTCCAGACAAAATTTGTCTTTGTGTGCAGGACTGTGTGGGATACTGTTGTGCTCTTAGTGCGGTGAAATCTCAACGTGGCAATGGTGCAGACTATGGTCAGTCAGGTCAGCTTTCCATAGAACAGCAATGGCCAAGCACTGCTGCCAGCTTTGCAGCCAAGGGCACTGCACTGATGGTGATTCCTGAGATTTTTAGCTTTTTATATTCTTCATATATTTGTGGCTATGTAGATTGTTAATGCATGGTTGTAGCTTCTAGTACTTTATCTATTTTTCTTCCCTACATTTAGGAACAATAAGCTAACCTTATAAACACATTCCTAGAAATATTGTTTAGTCTTATTCCAAGAAGAGAACCAGCTACAAGGATGTTCTGTTTTCCAACCAAAACCTGGACCAGGCATAACAAAAGTGGGGCAAGAGAAACTTCTGGACTGCTTCCAGTGGGTCAGGACCCTTGGAATTACTACCTAACAAACTAACCTTTTAATTGGACAGTATATGATATCAACTAACCTTATAAAAATTGTAGCATTACTACACCACATACAATTTTCACCATATTGTGTACCTGAAAGCTTTCAAGTAAGGGTTTTATTATATATTCACTCTTAATATTGTTGGAAAGATCCGTTCTATTTTCCAGGCATTACTGGGACAGCCACCTCTGCCTTCGGCATTGGCCTTTCCCCATGCCCTGGAGCAAGAAGAAATTGCAGGCAGAGGAGATGGCCAGATTGAGTCGTAGAGTGTGTTTATTCCAAGGTGCCCCATTTCTCTGTCACAATCAATATATCATTGCTGTGTCTGAGCTGCTTCCTATGCAGTTCTGGGTACAGGCACTTGTGGCATGCCCAACATTTGTGGTGTGCCCATCCACAGGGTAACCCCAGAGCTCTGCACCTGCTCACTCCCCATGCACAGAGTGGGCAGCTGCCTGCCAGCCCAGGAAGCACCATGCTATGGATGTGTGGCTGCTGGCAGGGCTCAGGCTTCTGCATCTGCTGTGCCACTCATCTTCTGGGGATGGGTTCACCAGGGGAGGTGCCCTCCGTAGCCCTAGCCAACGTGCTGCCATTGGCAGGTATTGGAGAGGCCCCATGGTGATGTGCAGGGCTGAATGCCTGTTCTGAGACATCTTCTTTTGCCTCTTTCCTGTGCCTCGCCACGGTCTATGCCTGCCTCACCCAGACAGGCCACCGTCCCCCGTCAACGTGACTGTGACGCAGCTGAAGGCAAACTCTGCCACAGTCTCCTGGGACGTACCAGAAGGAGACGTGGTCATCGGCTATGCCATTCTACAGCAGGTATCCAGGATCTGTCCCCAGGGGCCTGGGGATTACCAGCATGCTCCTATGTCGGTCCTTTTGCCGCAGTCTGGGGCTCCTCTGGCATCTGCCCGAGGACATCTCTGCTGCTGAGCAGCCCTTGCCAGGGTGCCCCATCTGAGCCATCCATCCTGGTGGGAGGCAGAAGACTGTGGGCTGCATTGGGGGTAGTCCCTCCAATGGCTTCCCTGGGATTTCTCTAGGTAAGGATGGTGCTTCAGCCACGACATAACTAACCCTTCTTTGCTTGCCTTGCTCCACCTGTGCAGCCCTGTGTGATGGTGGCTTCTCTTTGGGAGGTGCCTGGCTCTCGGGCCATGCAGCCATGTTGAATAGGCAGTGCTGGCTAGTCTGGCCTACCCTGGGGTGGATGGCTGCCTGGGAAGGGAGGCGTGAGGGCATAGCCCTGCAGCTGGGGGCCTGTGCCTGGTGCAGCTGGAAGCAGTGACAGCTCTTCCCTCTGGCAGAGGCAGGATGGGCAGATGCAGCGCTTCATCCGTGAGGTGAACACCACCAACCGTGCCTGTGTGCTGTGGGACCTGGCAGAGGATGCTGACTACATCATCCAGGTGCAGAGCATTGGCCTGTATGGGGAGAGCCAGGCCAGCAAGCGTGTCCACTTCCGCACCCTGAAGGAGACTGACCGCCTGCCTTCCAACAGCTCCAACCAAGGTGAGGCACCTCCTTCCAGCTCACCCAGGTGCTGCTAGTGGGGCCACACCTGAAGGCCTGTACAGCAGATGGGAAGGAATTCAGCAACCAGTGAGGAAGGTGCTGCACTGAGCAGCAGGCTGCTGGGGACACAGGGTTGTACAGGCTGCTGTTGTGTCCTCTATGTGTCCACAATAATGCCCCCAAGATGTGCTTTGCAGCCCTCCTATCCCAGGTCTTGGCACCTATCAGCTAGGCAGACTGGCCATGACAGCTGCTGGGGCCTCTCAGCTGCTGCCTGTAGGAAGCTGGTACTGAACAGACTCTCAGATCTCCCAGTCTGCAGGCTCTGACAAAGGACAAATGACAGAGTGCCATGGTCTCCTTTACTGCTCGTATCTGTGTTGCCTTGGGGTTGCCTACATGCTGATCCATGAGAGAGAATCCAGGAATCCAAGAGAGATGATGCCCATAGAGGGCACGGGAGCCTATCTCCAGTACTACCCATGAGAGGGGTATTGAGTATGGCAGGGCAAGCAGATGGCTGACTTTCCTCAGAACTGTGTTAAACTGACCTGACCTGCCCTGGTTGCTGTGTAGAGAGACACCTTAGTGATTACTCACATGCATTGTGCAGTCCCTACATGATCCTAAACAAGCTGTTGGAATCTCTGACTACCTTTGTAGCAAGGATGGTTTATCTGACACAGGAAAGCCACAGGACACATGTCCTCTCCACAGACAAGATGTCACCTCACACCCTTCCTTGTTTGTGGGAGGTGGGCTTCTCTCCTTTGGAGTTTCTCAAATCCCCCTGTGTTACTGTAGTGGGAGGGTATCTGCTGCCAGCCCTGCTTGGGGGTCTCTTCTCTGCAGGTGACATCACCATGGAAGGGCTGGACAAAGACCGGCAGCTGCAGACAGGCGAGATTATTATCATTGTGGCTGTGCTGCTCATGTGGGCAGGTGAGTGCCACAAGCAGTGTTCTGGTGGGCTAAGGCAAAGGTGCAATCCATGGTTTACCAAGAGTATGTGGCTCGAGAGAGTGCAGAGGCACATTGGTGAGGGTCTGCCACCCTTTCTTGTAAATCCACTGAGTCTCTGTAGGTGCTGGAGCCAGTGGGGTAAAAGGAGCAACCACAGCCACTGCTCAGCAGTGATGTCCTGGAGCATGTCGAAGAGCAGGAGACAGAATGGGACCTGGAATTACGGGGTGGGAGCATCCCAACTGACAGTGACTATTGTGTTGCTTGGGCCTTAGATGTCGTGACTGGTAACACTACTGCACTACGTGGTAGAGGCTGTGCCTAAGTCTGCTAAAGCTGTAAAGTGGGTGATTTGCTCCTGTACAGCACAATTAAAGCCAGGGCAGGCAGCAGGCTGCCATGGGAACATGAGAGCCTAGGACGTAAGTCAGCTCCTGACTGGTCACATGCAGCTGCTGTGAATGGGAAGTCATTGATCCCCTGCTCCCTTCCCAGTAAAAATAGATTTTTGTAGTGGCGTCTTTTCTCCTGTAGTGGCAGAAATTTCTCCTTGTCCTGGTCTTGATTATTTTCTAGGGCAGTGGAAAAAAAATACAAGATGACTACTGGTAGTTTACACCTGGCACAGGTTGCTGTGATGTGTCAGGATGCCAGCTGGGAGGAGTGAGGCCCAGTCTGTGTGTGCCTGTGTGTTATCACACACACACTGGGGGTTGAGTGAGTCCAGCATGGTCACACCTGGGGGCATCGTGCCAGACTCCTGTGTCCAGGATTCCCAGGTGTGGGACATGCTGCATAAGATGCATGCTGTGAAAGCGTGACAGTGACCGACCCCACCGTTAGTTTGCACAGACAAAGACAAAGGCTGGCTTTTCTGAGTGTCACAAGCACCAGCTCAGTAACTTTAATGCCTTGCTGGAGGCACTCAAAAACCCATGCAGCTGTCCACTGACCTCACCGTTCCTGTTTGAGTGCCTCAACATCTGCCTTTGGTGAGTGCTTAGCACCTCATGTGTGGCCCAATGGCCTAAGCCACATCCATGCTCGTGTGCCCAAGGAAACTGGCTTGGCCACACATGCAGAGGTGTGTGGTGCAGGATGATGCAAGTGGGGGTGTGGGTTTGCAGCACCCTAAGGAGCCCTGGGCACAACTGCCCTACAGCTGGGATGCTGTGGGGAGAGGAGACAGGCAGCCACTGCGAGGGAGTCATTCATGCAGTCTGTCTTTGGGCAGCGGTGATCGCCCTGTTCTGCAGACAATATGACATCATCAAGGATAATGACTCCAACAACAACAAGGAGAAGACAAAGCCGTCCTCAGAGCACAGCACGCCAGAGCGACCCAGCGGAGGGCTGCTGCGGAGCAAGGTGAGTGGGGAGGCTGGCGGGAGGGATGGCCTCTGGCGTCTGCTGGGGCTCGCAGCCTGGACAGAGTCTGGCTCTCTCCAGACGTGGAAACACCCTGGCTTGTGCTCTCACCCCAAAGACTGAGGGCTTTAGGGTTCAGTGAGCCCTGCAGGGTCTCTGGGGCAGTGTGTGTGTCCCCATGGGTGATAGCAGGAGAAACACTGGAAGAGATAACAAGATATAACAGCTGCGATAGCTCTTGCATTGCAGGGTGGTGCCTGACCTCTGACTGTAACAGACACTTCATCATGCCCCTCCAAGGCTGCACCTCTCCTGCACTGATGGACAGGTCTGGCTCCTGCCTGTTCAGGCAGGGGTGGATGTGCTAGGCAGCTGTTCTCATGGTTCCAGCACTGGTCTGTCACTGCTTACTTTCTGCCTTCACTGCAGCTGGCTCTGGGTCATCACCACACATTCCAGAGCCCCTTCCTCATCCTGATGGAAGCGCTATGTCAGTCTATGGATGGGGAGGGAGTAGTACCTTCATCTGGCTGTTCCCTCAGCACCTGACGTTTCTTCCTTTGTTACCTGCCAAAGGCAGTGATTTATAGCCCTAATGTTCTAATGAGGGACCATATATTAGGGTTTTGCTTGTGTGTCATCTGCTGCCTCTGTCAAGGGTGGGAACTCCCCTCACTGTGCTGCCTGATTGCCCCACTGATTCCACATCTTGGTTTCCACCAGATGTCAGGAGCAGAAACTTCCTGTTCAGACTTCAAGTCCCCAGTTCCCCTCCTCCAGATTTTTCAGCTTGCTCATTACTCCTTGCCAAAGAAATCCCTCCTCTTTGGATCCCTATTCCAAACTGACCATGGGGGGCTGCTGGTCTTGATGCCTGCCACAGGCTGAGGGGCTCTGACATCGCATCTGATCCTGGGGTGCAGCAAAGCAGGGTTTTAAAGCGGATTTTTCTCTCATAGAAGAAATCTCCCTCAGTCAATATCATCGAGGTGTAAATGCAACACCAGCTCTGCCGTCTGGGATCTTGGGTGTCCTGCCAGAGCCAAAGCAGGCCTTGGAAGAAGAGGCAGCAACAGGCGTGCAGCCTGGAACTCAGCATGCGACGATCCACGTATCAGAACTCCCGCTTTCCTGAGGGCACCTGTCCGGGGATGTGCATGGAGCCAGCCCCCAGGCCATGCAGGCAGAGCATGGCCTTGCCCATCCTACACACCTGGCCCTCCTCCCCTCCCGGTGGGAAGAATGAAGCTGAGGACGGGTGGGGAGCCACAGCGCTGGCTAGGGTGGGAGGGAGCCAAGGGGAGCCGATGGGCTGAGGCTCTGGCCTGAGGGGAGGCCATGTCCCTGTGCACCCCTGTGGCACTGGGTGCAGCCGTGGCACTGGACACCTGCCCAGCATCAGGGGACAGACCTTGCTCTCGGCTGCCTGCTTGGCCTTGGGGGCGGCTTGCAGAGAGCAGGAGCTGCTGAGGAAACAGGGCAGTGCAGGCATTGCCGCAGCACTGCCAGGAGAGCTGCGGCCAGGTGCTAGGAGGGTTTGTCTGTGGGGCTGGGCCCAGTCAGCACAGGGGATGAGTGGATTGCTGCTGGAGAACAGGGCTTCTTTCACTGCACCCTGTCTTGGCCGTGCAGGGGCTTCAAATTCTCTGTCTACTGCAGAGGACAAAGACGCAAGGGACGATGAGGAGCTGGTGCTGTCCCAGCGCCTGGCCAGCCCACAGAACCTGCAGCTGGGGCATTGCGTGTGGGTGGAAGTGCCACAGGGCTGGGGGAGTGGGCAGTGTCAGGGCATGACTCTGGCTGTGCTGTGACCCCAGTCGGGCTCAGTGCTGGCACATTCAGGCTGTTTGAGGGGAGCTGCCAAGCACTTTTCGAGCAGCACAGTGTCTGTGCTGCCTGGAGGAGACAACGTGGTAAGGCCTGCAGGGTCTCAGTTGGAGGGAATTGGGTGAAACAAGGAGGCTTCCTGCTGCCCTGGCTGCTGCTCTCCCTCCATGCTCTGCTCTGCAACCTGCCACAGACAGGCTCTGCAGCCCTGGACTCTAAGCATCACAAGATCCAGCGTCTTCCAGGAACAAATCTCCCAGTTAAAGCACTTTCAGGACTTTTCCTTCCAGGTGTTGCTCAGCTCCTGCTGCAGGACTAGGCGGGGAAGGGACAGGATAAGCAACTCCTGTGGCAGGGTCTTTTCAATAAAAGCATCCTGGCTCTAAGGCAGCATCAGAGCTGCAGGTGTCTGTTGTGTCCATGCATGCATACATGTACAAGTTCTTGAATGGATGTGTCTTGGCCTGTAGGAGATCTGTTCCTGCATGCTGTGCAGGAGCTGGAGGTCCCCTGAGGAGCAACAGCACCATGGAAGGGGCATGCAGCTGCTGCCAGGCTGTACTCTGGGCTGCAGGGAGCATGGCCACAGCTCCAGAGACACAAACACCTTGTTTTGCCTGCTAGCTCTTTTTAAGGAAGCACACTAGAAGAACTATGGCTGTCAGGGAAATACAAGTGCACTGGAAAATGTTTAGAAGTTCTGTCTTGGAATGTCATAGCAGACATGCCTGCTATCATGAGATTTTTAGCCAGGCCAGAGGCACACACAAAGAATCAAAGTATCAGACTGTGTAGCAGAGGAGAGGAACTAGGAAAGTTCCTAGTCAAAAAAAAAAAAAAAAAAAAAAAAAAAAAAAAAAAAAAAAAAAAAGTCAAAATGCAGAGGTTTTGAAACACAAGTCTGACATTAAATGTAAAATCAGGTTGTGGTATTAAGGAAAAAGCCCTTTCCCTCTGCAAAAAATTCCTGCAAAACCCAAACCAAACCAAACCCCAAGTCACCACTTCTCAGACTATGGTGGTGGTGCAGGAGGGCAGGAAAGTGCAGAGAGGAGTGCTGGAAGCTGAGGTCCTGACAATGACCTGCTCAGCCTAAGATGTTGCATGTTGCTCTGTACTCCCAGCTGAAGGAGAAAAGGTGTGAAACTGCATTCAATGTGCAAAACCTCAAGTGAAAAAAACCGTGATCTGATCCATGGCACCCCAGGCCTCCCCAGTGCCTATGGCACACGCTGGGAGACTGGCCCTCAGCTACCCCAGCTGCAGCCAGGATCGGTGCTCAGCTAGACTCTCAGTGCCACCAGCTGTGTGGAGATGGGACAGGAACCCAGCAGTGAGGGGCTTGGCCAAAACTAAGCTGCAAAAGAAACTCTCATCCTCCCCTGCCCCTTCTGGGGAAGAAAACCAAGTGCATGGCTCGCCTCTGGGGTGCAGCAGGAGAGACACTTCAGAGCAACTGGCACACAAGGGCTTGTGTCTGCCCTGGTTTTGGTGTGGTCAGCATCAGCTCCTATCACTGCAGGTGACATTCACAGTGGCTCACGACATCGGTACAGCAGAGCCTGAACCTGCTCCTCACAAGTCACAAAGGCACCCTGGGCCCTGCCAGCCCTCAGCATAAGGAGGAACTGCTCCCTTGGGGCTCACAGCCAGAGAAGATGTGGGTGTTCCAGACTCCATGAGCTTGGGGCACAGCAGCCCTCACCACAGGCAGTGCAGGAGACACAGTACCCTGCATGCTTATGCATGGTGCCCATCCAGCACTCAAACCCAAATGACAACAGTAAAAAACTCAGTTTATTTTTCTATAAAGGCAGAGCTTTCCTTTAAAAACCAGGTCATTTCACTTGTGAGAGGGTATGGGGATGAACTGCAGAGGCAAGGCCTTCATCACGCACTGCTCCAGGCCAAGAGCTGTTGCTCCCTGAGGGTGTACACTGCCTGCATCAGGCAGGCAAGGAGCACACAGGGTGCTCCTGCACTGAGAGTGAGCAGAGCAAGGAACATGGGTCCCCCAGCCCCAGCCGGGAGCAGCTGCAGCTCGAGGCATTCATGCAGGCAGCACAGGACAGGGAGCAGGTGTTGCAGCCCATGCACTCCACAGCAGCAGTGCCAGCAGCCCCTGTGCTGGGAGGGCAGTGCCAGGGCAGCGGCAGGCCCAGGTGCAGGCACAGGGTGAATCCTGAGTGGCTGGTCCGTTGTTGCAGAGATTTGGCTTAGCCCAGGGGACTCTTGGGGCCAGCAGTCCTGGGGCCAGTGCTGGGGGAGTGTCCAACCCCTCCCAGCACATTCCAGCTGTCCAGGGGCAGCCCCAATAGCTGTGCTGTAGGAGAGCTTGATGGGGGCACAAGCGGAATTAATTCTGAAAAGTGAGAGAAAGGAAGACAGGTGTAGAGAGAAAGGAAGAGAGAGACAGGTGTGAGAGAAAGGAAGACAGGAAGACAGACACATAAGGTGTATGGCCGGGAGCACAGCAGTCTGCAAGGGGAAGCAGACATTCCCAGGTGAGCATCACCAGTAAGACCCCTTGTCTTACAGAGGACATGCTGGGGGATGAGCCAATGCAGCACTGAAGAAACTCACCTGCTGGGCTGTGGACTCCCCTCCCCAGCTCCTCCATGCTGCTTTGGAAGAGAACACAGGATCCATCATACCCGAAGCATGGCCTCCTGAGAGACACGGCATGCTCATGACCCTGACACGGCAGGAATAGCACAGCAGCAGCAGGCACTGTGAGTGCAGAAGGCCCTAAGCTCCCTTGCTAGCAAACTCTCTTCCCAGGCCAGCCTGTCCCCAGATTGCAAAGCTGTATCTCCTTCCCATCAGGAGCCCCATGTCCAAAGGGGTGGTGCGTCACTGGGCTATACACACAGCTCCAGTCTGCTCACACTGGTTCCTGGGTGACACTGGCTCAACCCAAGCTCAGACCTGCCAGACCCCAGCTGTGTGCCCACTGCCCCGTACACGGAGAACAGCCATGATGGAATGGGCCTCACAGGCTCACCACCTGCACTCCTGCAGGTCTGCAGGTTAATCCTCTGCTGCTGGACTGTTCCATCAGCTCCTCCCGGCACAGGACACACACCACCAAGCTCAGCCCACAGCCCCAGTCCACGCAGCAGTCAGCATGACCAGGCCTCCCTTCTGGTCCAACCCCCAGAGAAATCAGTGGAAGAAGAGGGACACTGAGTCCCATGTGAGAGGCATGTCTGGACAGGCTTGCCTCAGCGAAGACTGGCAGAAACAGAGTAAGAAACATTTCTGGGTGCATTCTGGGGTGTCAGCATCTGTCCTCCACATCTGCTGCAAAAGCTGGACTGCATGGTCTGTTCCTCCACCACTCAACCCTCTGTTCACTTGAGCTCTCAGCTGATAGAAGCAGAGAAAGACCAGGAAGCTTCCCCCTTGGTTCCAGGCAGCTCTCCTCCCACCATGCCCATGGCCCAAGCAGCTCCCCTTGCATGGGGCACAGAGAAGGAAACAAGACAGGGTTCATCAGAAAGATCCCTGAATACAAGCAGCAGCTCACCACCTACCCAGATAAGGTTTCACTGACGTTATCATCTTCCTCCTCCTCCTCCTGGCAAGCAAACAAACAAAACCCACTGTGACATGTCATTGCATGGGCAGGTCTCTGCCAGGAGCAAAGCTGGGGTGCTCAGATCCCATCTGGCCCCTTCACAAGACAGTCACTCCCCAGGCCCAGTACAAAGGTTTCCCACAAGCAGTGGGGGAAAGGCTGGAGTGCGGGCCTGCCAGAACCCTCTGGGCTTGGGCACACAAGGACAGACAGGCCATAGCTCATCCCACGTTCCCTCCAGGTGCAAAGCCACAAATGCAAGCTGTGAGCATGGACCATGCTGACAGAGCTGCTGACACAGTGCACCTCTGCCCAGGGACAGTGGTGGGTGGGCACACCCTGCAGCTAGAGGGGCAGACAGAGACTACCAGGAGCAGGCTGCATGCAGGTACAACCCGAGCACTGCCAGGCTGGACTCACACTGGAAGCGTGAGGCAAAGGACCAAGCATCCAGAAGCTCCCAGACAGGGACACAGCAAGACCAGTACGATAATGCTCGAATTGCTGTGGCCATGCAGGAGGTGCTGTGCAGATAGGCTAGGCTGAGCCTTAGCCCAGGCTGGCAGGATGATGATCCAAGGATCCTTTCCTTCAGAGGCAGCTCTCACCCCAGCCATGAAATCAGGTGTGCAGCCCAGCTCCCAGCTCCCTCTGTGACTGGGCCAGCAGAGCAGGGCTGAGGCTGCAGCAGTGCTGGGCCTGACAGTAGAGGTCCTGGAGCACAGACACCAAGGAACTGCACCTGCTCTGTGAGCCACACACAGTGCACCTCCTCACATCAGGCTGCCATGTGTGATGGGGGCTGTGCAGGTATCAACAGGGTTCTGGGAGGGCAGGAGCAGGGAGCAGCAGAGGGGTCACTCTGTCCCTGCTCTAATTCCAGACAGCCCTGGGCATCGGCCTGACTTGCACATACTGTACCCCAAAATGGTGTCTGAAAGGAGTGCTCCCTGGGGGGGCTGGCTCACGGGGTCTGCTGGGCTCACTGCTCTCCAAGACACATGAAGGGTGAAGGGGCTGATCCTGTCTAGAGCCTGGGACAGGGCAAAAGCAGCAGAGTTAGTGCCTGAAACCCGCAGAAAGCCCAGCTGGGAATGTACAGGCAAGACTGTGGGTGAGGAACTGGGAATCCCTGCTGTGCTGGCAAGAGGGTGCAAACAAGGGTGAGGGGTCAGTGCTCAGGGCAGGTACCACCAGGCCCTGAGCTGGGCTACAGCTCAGGCAATGCACAGCAGTTCAGCATAGAGAGCAGGTACACCTCCCACCCCAGCCAGAGATGGGGGAGTGGCAGAGAACACAACCGTAAGGCCAACACTTTTCTTGCCTCGTTTGTTTCACCAGACAGGCAGCAAGCCATCTCCCCTTCACACAGCTCAGGACAGGGTCCCACACCAGAGACACTGACTCCAGGGCTGTGCAGAGAGATATATCTGAGAAATTCCTCCTACCTGCGTGTGTTGCTTCCCAGAGATCCAGTGCCATCTGAAAGGCCTGGGCCACAGTCAGAGTCACAGCCTGGGCCTGTGTACATGAAAAAGAGGGAATGCCTTCTTCCACCTGGGCCCTCAATCCAGGATAATCCCACTGCCATGAAATCTGAGAACCCCAGGATCCCTTGCTGCCTTTCTCTGCAGAACACACAGATGGAAGGCCAGAGCTCAGTTCTGTGTCTGTCTGCCCCTGGGAGCCAGCCAGACCCTCAGGAGCCGGGACAGGAAAGGCCCCTTTGCTCACTCCCTGCCTCTGCAGCACATGAGCACACCTGCTCCCTAGCTCCAAATGCAGCTGAGGTTCGCAGAGGTAACAGCCTTCTCTTGCTTTTCTTGAAAGAAAGCAGGCCCTTGCTCCACCCATCCCTCACGGAGCCAAGAGCAGAAGGCAAGTGCTTACAATCTTTTTCTTAGGTGAGAGGAAGGCATGGCACTCCAGTGCCCCGCTCTCCTGGCTCTGAGCAACATAAGCAAAGACTTTGTTCTGCAGCTTGTCTGTTGTGCAGTAGGAGATCCTGTGGAGAGAGAAGCTGTTAGGACAATCTGTGACCCCAGCATGGGACTTCTGCTGCACTCCCAGCACATCAGCAAGCACTGCTGACAACCTGAGGCTTTCACCTGCCCAAGCTGACCAGGCAGCCCAAACCCCCAGCAAGGGCCAGAGGCTGCCTGGTACCTGCAGCAGGTAAGAGTTCACTGCATCCACAGGCACTCCCTCCTGTACCATCCCAGAGTGCCCTGTAGTTCTCTGATGGCCAGCTCAACCCAGTGTGTGAACTCAAGCACTGGGACAAGATGAGCACAGAAGGGTGGGTGACTGCCTCCAGGGACACAGCTGGAGGTCAGGCAGAGGGATGGTCTGACCTGTCACATCAGCTCTGGTGCTGAGACCTACATTTTACAGCAAAGAGATGTCCTGTCTCTGCTTCCCATCAGACTGCACACTTACTGCCCTCACACCCAGCACCTGCAGACACCCAACCCAGCCAAAGGACAAGTGGGAGTAGGAGAAATCAACATCAGCTCCCACAACAGCTGCATTTAGCCCGCCCAAGTGAGCTGCAGTTTCTGGCATCCTGCAGCCAGAAGCGTGGTCCCACAGCAGTAGAGACAAATATGCAGTCCTGTCCTAACTGTGGGACTTTCCAATCACGAGCCTCAAAATCCTGCTGAATGCCAGAAGAGACAAGCAGGGCACAGGGAGATGATGGATGGGCTGATGAACTCAAGGCTACTCAATGACCCGGCCTACACTCAGCCTCAGGCAGTGCTGGGAGCACAGCAGAGGAAGGCACAGGCCTCAGGGAGCCAAGAAAAGACCTAAGCTTGAAGGTACGGCTGACAGAAGGCCCAGCCCCCCCTGGCTGCTCAAATTCTCACCAGTCTTCAGCTGGCTGCTGGGGAATACCCAGCGCACACCCATGACATGCTCACCTGTAGATGGAGATGTTCTCCACCATCTCCTTAGTGTCTGCATCCTGCAGTGAGATGCCCCTTGGAGACACTGTCAGAATCACCTTCTGAAACTTGCGAGCTCCGACCCGTGCCTGGCAGTGGAAAAACACCAGCAATCTCTGCAAACCTGGCAAGGGTCTTCACCTCACCCCCTTGCTGGAAGGAGCCCTGCAGACTCTGTACAGTATCACTCACTTGGATACTTGCTGCAAAGGCTCCTGCTGTAGGGATGGGACAGCAAAGTCTGGCAATCAGGCATGCTCTGCCTCTCCAGATCTGTTTACATTACTGCCACACACACAGGAAGGAACAGACCCCACCCCTCCCAGTACTTCACCCTCCTCTCCGTGCTGTGGCAGGCACAGCTCTGCTCCCAGCCAGGTTCAGGTGTGGAGCAGAAGGCTGGGGCTGTCCTGCAGGAAGACAGCTTCCCCACAGTACACAGGCAGACACCAGTAGCCCCCTGCACACCACCCTCCTCTTGGGAAGGGCACAGTCCCTCACTGGAATTCAGGACTAGGACACAGGCACTTCCCAGAGTGCAGGGGCTGGGCTCTGACCCCAGCACACGAGGGGCCCCAGGACTGGGTCTCACCGTGGCCACAATCCTGCGGATGGCAGCAGCAGCCATGTCTTCTCCTTTTGGTTTTTCTACCAGTGTCATGCCCAGATACTTAAGGGTGAAGCACATCCCCTCAAGCAGTGGCTCCTGCATATCGGCCCAGCTCTCAGGAAGCTCTGCAAAGACAAAAGCCCTTAGAAGATGTGTGCCATCAGCCCCACAGCTAGTCCTGCCACAGCCACCCCACCCATGGCTCCCCACAGCAGTGCTGCTCCCTGCCCCCAGCAGGACACTCTCCTGGCTCTGTGACAGTCTCATAAGAGGAACAGAAGGAGTGGGCAGTTCACTCTTGAAGCTTTAGCCCTCTAGCCCTGGAAGTCCAGGCTCTGTCAGCACAGACAGCTCCTGCATATCGGCACAGGGCTGAGGATGCTGCAGCTCTCATTGCTGTCTGCAAAAACCTTGCATTCCTGAGTCTCCTCTGTTTCATTACAAACAAAATGTTCTCGGTAGTGCATTCATCTCAGACACCTGAGCTGCTGGCACACCTGAAGAGCAGCAGTATTCACTGCCACATTCAGATCAAAATCCCCAGATCGAGCCAGTGTAAGTAAAGCCAAACCCCTTGTCATCCCATCTACAGCAGCAGGCTGCCAGGGCAGGGGCAGTTTAGTCAGCACTTGTGATCCAGGCTGGGGTGACTGGGAAGCAACTGCACCACAGAGATGCTTTGTTAAGAAAGAGATAGGGAATTGCCAAGGTATGTACTGTTCACACTAAGCTAATACTTTTCAGGGTTATTTTCACCTCTTCCCTGGGATTTGCTCCCTGAGCATTACTGGCACACTTATAGAAGGGTCCAACTCATAATTGGAATAATCTGAACCCACAGGGAAATCAGGAAACCTTATTTGCACAGCATACTCTTGCACAAGTGACAACCATCAGGGAGACTGCCTGGTGCTATGCAGGCACCAGTGACCTCCACCTCGAGCAGCAGAACCCTGTGCCACTCTAAACTCTGAGGACAGTCCATGTATACTGGGGCTGCCACGGCAAGGTGCTACTGCTCCAGCAAAGCACTGGGCAGCTGACTGAGAACAGAGAGACATGGCCTTCCTGTGCCACAGGGTGCCTGCGGATTCCACTAGACCGGGTTGCTCCAAGCCCTTTCCGCTAGCCTTGAGCACTTCCAGGGATGCGTCCGAGGGTCGGTCTCGGCTCCGGCCGCGCCGCAGGTAGCACGGGCTGTGCTGGCACACTCGCGAAGGACCAGGGGCGGCAGCCCGAGGGGCCCAAGGCCGGAGGGGGCGGGAGGTCCCCGGTGCAGCCCGGCGTGTTCCAGCGCCCGGCACGGCCGCCAAGGCTCGTCAGCCCCCGTGGCGCGGGCGGCCTCGATTCACAAGTGGGGCAGGAGGCGACAACCCGGGCAGCGGGGCAGGGAGGGCTCGGCGAGAAGCTGCAGCGCTACGGAGCCCCGCGGCTGGCACTGCCCCGGCCCCTTCGGCCCAACGCCGCCGCCACCCCGAATCCAGCTACCCCTACGGCCGCTCCCGCCTCCCAGCTCTCCAGGCCCCTCACACTGCCCCGCAACAGGCAGCGGCCGTATTCCCAGCCCGACTGCGCCGAGACGCGGGCTGCCCGCCGGGAGCGATGCCCGGCCTCGGCCCCGACCCCGCGCCCGCCCGCACTCACTGCGCCGCCGGCGGAGACCCAGGCCGTGCCGGGCGAGGCGCGGGCTCCGCAGCACGGCGCGCCCCGCCGCACGCAGCGCCTCCATAGCGGAGCCGGGATCGAGCCGAACCGAGCCGAGCCGATCCCTGCCGGTGTGCGGGGGGAGCCGGTCCCCGCGGGCTCGGCGCACTCGCGTCAGCGCGGCGGAGGCGGCGGCGTTGCCGCGGCAGCGGGGGCGGGGCCCGGCGGGCCCGTGGCGGCGGCGGCGGAGCGGGTCCGTGGGACCATCCCGGGCCCGGCGCAGGGCGCGATGCAGCTACGGCACGTGCGGACCCTGCTGGCTCCGCAGGTCGGGCCGGGCCGGCCCGGGCCGGGCTGTGGGGAGCGGGCCGGCGGGAGCGGGCCGGGCCGGGCCGGGTTGCGGGGAGCGGGCCGGGCCGGGCTGTGGGGAGCGGACCGGGGGGAGCGGGCCGGGCCGGGCCGGGCTGGGCTGTGGGGAGCGGGGAGCGGGCCGGGCCGGGTTGCGGGGAGCGGGCGGGCCGGGCCGGGCCGGGGTGATCGGCGGGCGGGTTGTGGGAGCGGGCCGGGGGGAGCGGGCCGGCGGGCCGGGCTGGGCTGTGGGGACGGGCCGGGCCGGGCTGTGGGGAGCGGGCCGGGCCGGGAGGAGCGGGCCGGGCCTAGCTGTGGGGAGCGGGCCGGGCCGGGGGAGCGGGCCGGGCCTAGCTGGGGGAGCGGGCCGGCCGGGCCGGGCCGGGGGGAGCGGGCCGGGCCGGCGGGCCGGGCTGTGGGGAGCGGGCCGGGCCGGGCCGGGCTGGGCTGTGGGGAGCGGGGAGCGGGCCGGCCGGGCCGGGCTGGGTTGGGGAGAGCGGCCTGGCCGTCGGGGCGCGTAGCGGCGGTGCTGAGGCTGAGCCGTGTGTGCCCAGCCGCTGAGCAGTGTGTGCCCGCTGGACTTGCTGTTTGCCCGCAGGACGGGACGGCGCGGGTGACCTGCATGGCCTGGTCCGCCAGCAGTGCCCGCTTCGCCGTGTGCACCGCGGAGCGTGTGGTGCTGCTCTACGACGAGCAGGGCGAGCGGCGTGACAAGTTCTCCACCAAACCGGCAGACGCCAAGGTGAGCAGAGCCGGGCCAGGGCCGGGGCATGGCCGTGGGCATGGGCTGGGCAGCGCTGGGGCAGCCGACCTTCCCACGGTCACACCGACCCTCTCCGCAGTACGGCAGGAAGAGCTACGTGGTCAAAGGCATGGCCTTCTCCCCGGACTCCACCAAACTGGCCATCGGGCAGACGGACAACATTGTCTATGTGTACAGGATCGGTGAGGAGTGGTGAGTGTGCGGTGGGGTCCAGCATGCTCCATTCTGCCCTGCCGTGGGCTCCCTGAGCCTGGTCCTTGCCCTGGCACACACTGCAGTGCCCATCGCCTGACCCGCAGGGAGCCACACAGGTGTCCGTGGGGAGCAGCAGGACCCTTATGGAGCCCAGGCTGTGCATGCAGCTGGCTGGAGCCTGTGTTGCCATCATGTGTCACACTTGTGGAGCCACAGCACACACCTGCCCCACTGCAGCCTCATTTGCTGGCAGGAGTTGTGCTAATGGCACTCAAAAAGGCAGTTCACCAGAATTTTGGAAGCTCAGAAGCTGGGGGTCTTTTTGATTTTTTTGCCTAAAGTTGTCAGACTAGCAGCATGCAAAACTTCAGTGGACTGTGTTTGGCAATATCAAACCAGACTGCGTATAAACAGTAAGGTGACCAGAATGTGTATGTAGTGCTGCTAATAATAATTTTTGTTTATATTTTTCTGCAGGGGTGACAAGAAGGTGATATGCAACAAGTTCATCCAAACGGTGAGACTCAGACTTTGTTTGACTCCGTTTTCTCCAGCATATGTTGGAAAAGACAATGAGAAGTCTCTCTGCTCATATTCACAGGTGTACTTGGCCAAAATGTATTTGACTTTTAAAGATCCTAAGAGAATCTCTAATTTTTGAGGCATGTACTGCTCATCAAACTTCAGAGGTGTCCTAATGCCTGGGTACAACAGAGTAAATCATTGAACGATCAATGCAATCAGTTACAAAACTTTAGGGACTACTTTAGGCATCAGTGGACAGACTGTTTTAAGGGGGTTGAAAAGGAAAAATATGAGACACTCAGAGCGCAACTACTCTTCACAGGTTTGCAACTCTAAATTCCAAGATGCCTTATTAAACAAAATGTAAAGTGTGCAGAATTCAAACTCTGCAATTTCCACGTGCTCAGTTGCCTCAGGTTTGTGATTTCCATGAGGTTTGCTCCTTGCCCACCTTTGTGTTTTGCTGTTCTGTCTCTGCCTGCCTGTGTCAGAGAGAAAGCAGTCTGCCCAGTAGGTGTTTGCCAAGCCTTGCCCTGAGATCTGTCTGGAAAAGGCAAAGGAGTTATGAATTCCTTGCACAGAAAGCCATCAGAATGAGAAAATATAATGCACTGACTACTTCTACCTTCAGAGGCAAAAGTCCAGCAGATGCCTCAGTCTTTCCAGGCAAGAATAGAATGATATAGAAATAAAGTTTCTATTATCTACGAAAAGGGTTAAAACTAAAAAGGTTTGTGCAGTATCTTCAACTGCTGTAAGGCCTGTCCAAATGCCTCATCTCTCCTGCCCAAGTAGTCTCTGTTCATGAACTATTTTAGGTGGCAATGGGGCAGAGAGCTGAGTAGGGGGAGCTCTTACCTCTCTTTTTACCTCCTCCTTTGCAGAGTGCTGTGACCTGCTTATTGTGGCTAGCAGAGAATATCATTGTCTTTGGTCTTGCAGAAGGAAAGGTAGAGAAACTTGTTGTTTGTGTGACTTTCTTTCCCTTGCTGGGTCTGCCAGGGTCTGCAGGTGGCTGGGCTGAGGGGTTAGAGCCATGGCTGGGTGCTGCAGTAATAGCAACAGAGGGATTACACCGTGGACTTGAATTTTCTGGTTCCCTAGTTAGTCCCTGGAGGTTCTTCTGGATCTTTTGGATCTTTCTCCAAACCTTTCTAGAAATGTGGAAATGTGACTCCCAACTTTTCCACTTCTATAACATACTGGAAGGCAATGAGCTTCCTGTGATTTCTTCCCCTGGCAGTGAACTGGGAAACCTTTGGGAATGTTACTTGCACTGGGGGACATCCACGTTCTACAGACAAAAGCAACACAGATAATTTTCTCTTTTTCAGGTTCGTTTAGCAAATACAAAGAACAACAAGTCTTCCACCATTTATGGGACAGATTCCTACGTGGTCTCACTAACTTCCAAGTGAGTATGACATTGCTTTGGCCAGCCCTGCTTTGGCTCGGTCTCACACCTGCTGCTGGCTTGGCATAACAGGGGCCATCGTGGGAAGTTGCCAGTGTCCTTTTGCTTTCACTTATTTGTCAAGATAATAACATACCGTGCTCTCCAGAAGGAATTCCTTCCTAAAATCTGGTACCTGCCCATGCCACAGGGACAGTCTGGTTGTTCTTTCAAACACTGTTGAGGATGAAAGTCTCCACGAGCTTACTTATATACATTGATGTATCTGAATCTGTGATTTTATAAGGATTACATCTGCTTCATCTAACTGATAAGTAACATTAATCATGTTTAAGGTCTAAAAAAAGTAAGAACATTCTGCCAGATAAAACCTTTGGCAAGGCTGTAATCAGGACAATAACCAAAAAGTGCAATTTAAAATTATTTTCATTAATAAGATTTCATTTTAACTACTTCAGTGTTCTTTACCTAAAAATTGAGATGTGTCACGGTCCTAGGAGTGGAATTTTCACTAAGTGCTGTCATTCTGGTGACAGATACATGACTGCTGGATTGCTACAGTCTCCATGGAATTTGTATTCTGTTCTTGAATCTTCTAATTTTCATTAAAAAATATTTCTCTGGGTACATGATCTTTGGCCTGTTTCTTATGCTTTGCACTCTTCTCCCTGCTTGTGTTCAGAAGTACAAGACATCAATGCTATAAAAAATGGACTTAGGCCTGGAGTTTTTGCCCAGGTGTTTTTTGCCCACATTGTGTTTCTTTTAGGTATTCCCAGTATCATAATATCCAGGCTCACTTCTGGAACAATTCCAGTGCAAGGGCTGTTTGATACACATTGTAAGCACTTGTGAGCAGAGTCAATATTCCACTGAAGTTCTCATAGCTTCTGGGTTTTAGTAGTACAGAAAGTTGTTTATTGTGATTTTACGTGATGAAGATACTTAACTGGTCACCTCCTTTCCACTCTGGGTTCTTCTGTCTACTTTCTTTTTACAGACACTGGCACAGGTACTCAATATTTTTCTAGTCTTCTTGTCTTTGGGAAAGGTTCCTTTGATGAGGAACATCGACCATGACCCTGGGAATGGCTGCACTGGGCAGTGACATGAGTATAAAGGTGCAATTTTTACATTGCATCATCCTGTCTGTGTTTTTCTGCAGTGTGTCGGGGAGGGGAATCCTGTCTGGACATGCAGATGGAACCATAGTGCGCTTCTTCTTTGATGATGAGGGTTCAGGTGAATCACAGGTATCAAAGATCCTTCTTCAGTGAGCAAAATTCCTACTTGCACAGCCTGCTTCCCAGCTCCAGAGATCTGGAAAGGGATCCAGCTGTGGAGGAGGTGGAAGTCTGGAGAGGAGCTGCAGGCTGTGCTTGCTAGCAGAGGTTTTGGGAAGCGTCAATGGAAGCAGAACAGTGACCAGATGCTTTGGAATACACTGAGGGCAGTGGTAAGGGGGAAATTCATCTTTTTGTGTATGAGACATAAGGCTTTTCAGGTGTCTGGAAAGATCTGATGTTCAAGTGTCCAGGATAATGATGCTCGAAGAGGTAGGGTTCCATGGAGTGGCTCCTGTTGTCTCCACACTAAGCAGTGTGTAGTCACCACAATTAATGTTGAATCTCGGTCTCACATTTTGTCTTGGACCTCCAGCATTTCTCCTGAGCCTCCCAGTCCTCTGTGCCAGGAGTCTCTCTGTGCTTCAGGCTGTGGTGAAGGGGATGCTGTTCTCAGATCTTTTGTCTCCAGCTGAAGTAGTTTGAGCATGACTGCTCTCTGCCATGATATCATGAAGGTCCATCTATACTCTGTTATGTTGGGAGTTCAGTCTCAGTCTAGTTATGGTATCAGTCTTCTTACTGACATTAGTATTCTTCTCACACAGCTAAATGAATGTAATAGTTGATACATCTCTCAGTTCTGGTTTCTGTCTTCCTAGGCAGACAGACAAAAACTGCCCCCATGAACTGGGCTTCACAGAAGGTCCCATACTGGTCCCACTGGGATAGCTGAGCACAGAGGCCAGCTAGGAATTGGGGCCATTCACATGTTCAGGGTGTTCTTGTCTGTTGTAGGGTAAGTTGGCAGTGCATCCCTGTCCTCCTTATGCCCTCGCCTGGGCTTCCAACAGCATTGTGGCTGCAGGCTGTGACAAGAAGATTGTCGCTTATGGGAAGGAAGGCAGCGTGATTCAAACCTTTGACTACAGCCGGGACTCATCAGAGAAGGAATTCACCACAGCATCCACCAGTCCCAGTGGCCAGTCCATTGTTATTGGCAGCTATGACAGGTACCATGTGCCTGATGGAGAGTTCTCCTTATAGTCCTTCACACAGTTTTTAATGTCTGTCTTGTGTCCTGTCTCTCACAGGTTACGGGTTCTGAATTGGAGCCCACGCCGCAGTGCCTGGGAGGAAGGCAAGCCCAAAGAAATAGCTCACCTATACACCATCACAGCCTTGGCATGGAAGAGGGATGGCTCACGGATCTGTGCGGTTCGTATCATCAGTCAGGAGGCCTGAGCCCTCAAGTCCCACACCACGGGAATGTTTGTGCTTGGGAACAAAGTGGTGTGCTCAAGGGAGGGCTTTGAGCATGGTCGTACTGGCGTGACACCATCACCCAGGGCTGCAGTGCAGATGCTGAGACCTCATGCTGGGGCACTGCTGCAGTTGGGTGGGCGAGGGTGAAGCTGTAAAGCCTTGTGGCTGTTGGTGTGATGTCTCACTGGTTGCAGCAGCCCTTCTCTTTTCTCAGAAGCACGATGAGGTCAGCATAGCTTCTCCAGAGCAGTCTCAGGAGCATTCTTTCCTCTGGGCACCTCTGAGAAGCAGTATACAAACTGGCCTGCTAATTACTCTCTGTGTTTCTGTGCTGTGTTTTCAGTTCAGCATTCTCCTTCTTCTGCCTTCAGCCATCAAGCCTTAATCTGCCCTTCTCTAAAGTCAGATAACTTTTTCAATCTCTTTAAGTTGATCTTTCTGCATATTTTTTGTAGTAAGTTGGCTAATTCAAAACACTTAAATTATTTATGAAAAATGTAATTTACAGGTTTTCTTTTACTAATTCATGTATATTTTTGTGTTCAGCAATCGATAATCCTTGAAATACTTTCAGAGCAAGGATTATTGAACATATGAACAAGTATTTTCAAAGAAGGGGAAGGGACTAAAGGATGGGAGATCAGTGGAAAAATAAGGTTATAAAGAAAGAAATAAAGATGAAAGAATTCTTCTGGAAGGGAGGTGAGATTAGGAGGCTGGGAGAGGGAGAGGTGTGAAACTGAGAAAAATAATGGGGAAGATGAGGATAAAGGTGGTTTTTAACTCTGCTTCCTCCTGTCTCAGATTCATGCCAGCATTTGGTAATCTTCATTTTTCTGAGAATTGCTCAGTCTTTCTGTTGTCTAAAGAAAGTCAAAATAGGGCTGGTCCTCCTGCATTTGGGTGCTTGAAACTTGTTTTCCAGAACAGCTGGGACCAGTGTGTTTGTGTCTAACCTCTGATCCTCTTCATGTAAGCAGGGTCTGGAATATCTCTCCTTAGCAGAGTTTGCTGACCACATGATGTGTTTTTGTCCCCAGGGTACTCTGTGTGGAGGAGTTGAACAGTTTGACTGCTGCCTTCGTAGAACCATTTACAAAAATAAATTTGAAATTACATATGTGGGACCAAGCCAGGTAAGAGAATATCTAATGAGGTATAAAACTCCTGATGAAAATGGGATGTTTGCTAGAACTAGACATGTTTGGAGTTCTGCACTTATGGTTTGTTCATATCAACTTGTTGAGAAAGGCATAGGGGATATGCCAGGGACAGGGCTAAGGTTAGGTGGGAATTTGCTACAATAAAGGACCATGGAGTTAATTTCCTTCCTTGTGAAATTCTGTTACGTACTTCGTGTCAAGGGCAGACGTCTTAAGTGATTTAATTTCAGCCAAGTTTACTTTGTTCAGAATGTGACAGTAAGGGTGAGCTGCAGCCTGGGCCCCCTGTGCAGTCAGGGGAGAGTCCAGGACTCCTCAAAGGGGGCTTATCCCTGGGGGCCTGAGTGGTCTTCGGTTAGGCTAGTAACTTGTAAATGGCAAAAGTGAGAATCCCACATGTCTACTACAGCTGTCAACCCGTGCAAACGGAATGGTAAGGCTTTTAAAAAAGCAGCAGGAAATGCTGTGAGGGGATATCTAAGTATCCTAGTATCATCTGTTGCCTAGTCTTCCACAGGGCAAGAAGTCTGCACTGTTCCTCTGTGCATGGCCTCATGTTGCTTTTTCTCACTTTCTCTAGGCCATTGTGAAGAACCTCTCAACAGGAACTCGAGTTGTGTTGAAATCCCAATATGGTTATGAGATTGATGAGGTGAAGATCTTAGGGAAGGACAGGTACCTGGTGGCCCATACCTCAGACACGTTACTGCTGGGTGACATCAGCTCCAACAAGCTCAGTGAGGTACTGGAAAATTGGTGGCATTTCTGGAGTGTCAAATGCTTAACTTCATAACTCAGAGGATATGATTTCTGCATGGGAACAATACCTCAATTTTCAAAGAATCATAGAATGATTCAGGTTAGAAGGGGCCTTGGGAGGTCTCTTATCAAACTTACTGCACAAAGGAAGGTCAGTATTAAATTCAGATGTTGCTCAGGTCCCACGATTTCTCTAGTCCTCTGTTCTAATGCTTTACTGTACTCATGAAGGAAAGGCTTTTTCCTAAGTCTTCTTGGTATTTCAACTGCTGCTTTCACTCTGCATCTGCCAAAAAAAAGCCTGGCATCACTGTGTTAGAGGTTTCCTAAGCCTTCCCTTCTCCAGGCTGAAGAATTCCTTCAGCCTCTCTTCACAGTGTTAAGTGCTTCACTCCCAACCATCTTGATGGCAGCATGCTGAACTTGCTCCAGTTTTTCAGTCTTTCTTGTACTTGGGGGCCCAAATCTGGATGTTTTACATATATACATTCCAGATACGAATGTACAAATCTTAGTGTGTTTAAAAGAAACAAAATAAAAAATCGTCAGAAAACAATTCATGATCATGTCCCACAGCTTATGTCAGTGCCATTTCTGGTACCAGACAATTCACACAAAATTGTCCATCCCCTGAGCCCCACAGTGCACTGAGTGCTGAGCCCATGTGCTGAGCCTGGAGAATGTGGGCCATAGGCTAATGTCTGATAAAAGCATTAAATAGGCTTCAAGGACATATTTGCTTTGTTCACAAAGGTGTCATGTAGCTTTAATCAGACTGATGGTGAGCTCTTCAATCTCTTGGAGCAGGAGCTCTGACTGGAGATTTACACTGGAGAATGCTGATACTTGGTAATAGAAATGAGAATTTGGCCAGAATGAAGCTCTCAGATTTCTCTACATCTTATTGCACAGAGGTTTTTTTTTGATTGCACAGCTATACTCACTTCTCAGAAAGAACAAGGCTCTGAGATGTCTGTTGCTCTCTTGCTGTCTCACTGGAGTTCCTTTGAAGCAGTAAGTTGGAGTTTGTACTCTGTGAGGGAAGACGACTGCTGTAGCCTTGGCTTTCAGACTTCTGCTTCTCTGGCCACTTGTCTGTTGTTACCACAGTAGCTATTGTATTATTCAGTGCTGTACTCAAATTTCCAATCAGTTGTTCCCTGCTGGCACTATGCTGATCAGTCATTGCTAGTATGATGCTAAAAAAAAAAAGTGTTTCAGCTACATGTGGTGAAGAGATTCTGCTCCCACCAGTGGTAGCAGTGATTCTGTGGCTATGATTAACAGAGGCAAAGGAGCTGTTTGGGTGCTTTTTGTAATAAAGCTGGTCTGGGGAAGGTGGAGAAGGGCCTGTGAAGGATAGGATAGAGGGAGTACCTTGGCCACATGAAGGCCTCTTGTTCAGAAAGCAGTAATGTACTGTAGAAAGAGAGATGGAGTCTGAAGCTGAGTCTAAAGAAAGGAGAGGAACGTGTGGAATTTGCCAGCTGGGAATGACTGAAAAACAGTATTGACAGCTAAAGTGATGGAACACAATCCTTTGTGCAGTGTAAGTCTTACTGTCTGTTGTGGGAGCTGAAAGCTGTACAATGGACCCCATCATCTGCAGACTGGTCCTGGTGGAGCTGTCAGCCTCACCCTGTGCCATTTCTTTGCAGGTGGCGTGGCAAGGATCTGGGGGGAATGAGAAGTTCTTCTTTGACAATGAGAACGTAAGTAGGATGGGACAGAATGCTCTCCATGAATGGTGTGTAAAGCTGTGTGTGCACCAGCAAAGAAAGTGTCACCTGCCTTTCTGGAAAACCCTGTTTCTCAGCAGTTTCCTGGATTTAGCCTCTTCATACAGATCCCAATCTGCTTCTTCCCTGTACTTGCCTTTTCCACATGCCAGGTACAGAACAAACTCAGTGTGTGGAGTGACAAATTTTATAAGTCATAACCCTGAAGGAGAGAAGAGCAATAAAAGAGCGGTAGCCAGAGAGGGTGTTAGAGATAGAATACAGCTGTCATGGGGAGAACTTGACTCCTGCAGGACTGATAGGCCCACAAGTAAAATCCCCAGTCTTGAGGAAAAGCTGTCAGTCACAACAAGAAGACAAGAACAGCACCTAAGTCATCCCAGAGTGTTTAGATTTAGATTTATGTATAGCAGAGTTCTTTCCTTACCACTCACTGGCAGGTGTGAGTGTTTCTGTCGCTTTACTCTAAAAATGTATCCCCCTCTCACCATCAGGTCTGCATGATTTTTAATGCTGGAGAGCTGACACTAGTGGAATATGGAAGCAATGAGATTCTGGGGTCTGTCCGCACAGAGTTTGTGAACCCACATCTGGTCAGGTAATGGTTACATCTACCTGGGTAACCAGCACAGGCATTTAGTAAAGTGAGCTCAGGTATGTAAGTCTGAAGTGTCCCACACTGTAGAATGCAGCCCACAGACAACCACTTCTCACAGTCACCAGGGATGGGTTTAGTTGCCAGGTTACTGGCTGTCATGTTTTAGGAGCACAAGAGCCTCTTTTCCTCTGGTCTTGGTGCAGCCTGCCATGGCTGTTGCTGAAGAGGGACCTCCTGTGCATGTTCTCAGGGAACTCTGCATCCAGCTGCTCCTGGTACAGCATCATTAGGGACTCAGTTGCCAGCATGACCTCCTCTGTCCCTCTCAAATTCTATACTTCATGTTCTGATTGAGAAGAAGGGAGGATCATGGGCTGCTCAGAGCAATGTAACAAATGTGTTATTGGGGACCCCTCCTCCAGAGGGGGGAAGCCATGGATCAGAACGGTTTGTTCTCACTTGAGGCAGCTATAGGTACTGGGCAAGTGTCACAGGTCAGAGAACTGCCAGAGGCTCCATGTGCTCAGGGAAACTGCAGGGAGGTCAGGGAGGGACTGTGTGATTCAAATGTGAATTTTGAGAGTAGTAAAGGTGCAGTCATTCTCTTCAAATCACAGTGTCCGTATCAATGAGAGACAGCAGCGAGGCGTGGATGAGAACAAGAGACTGGCTTACCTGATAGATATCAAGACTATAGCAACAGGTGACTGTAACCCCCCTCCCTGTATTTTTCCAGCCTTCCTTATTCCTTTTCATTTTTTGTGCCAGGCAGCACAGCCCTGAAGGTCCTCTCTGCATTCCCTCTACAAGCAGCAGATTCTTGAAGTTCCCTTTTGTATTTCCTCTGCCTAGCAGCAGTCCAAAGTTCCCTTTTGTATTTCCTCTGCCTAGCAGCAGTCCACTAGACACCAGGCTGTCCTGCTTTTGACAGGATGCTGCCTGTCATGGACACAGCCATGGGTGTCTCATGACTGTGTCCTGGACCCCGACTCTGCCCATGAGCTGTGCATGCTCACAGACAGTGGGAGAGAGTTACTGCTGCTGAGAAGGAATCAAAATAAAATGTCACCGCTGTTTGGTGTCCATGTCACAGTGTCTTTGCTAAGGGTCTTGCCCTAAATAGGTCCCAGGCATCTGAATTCCCCTGGCACAGCTTTTAATGTTGAGCACTTTGAGGTATGTCAGGTACTTACACTGTTTCCTTTCTTCCCAAGTGGACCTTGTTGGTGGCTACAACGCTGGCACGATCAGTCATGACAGCAAGATCGATTGGCTGGAGCTGAATGAAACAGGCCACAAACTGCTCTTCAGGGACAAGAAGATGAGGGTGAGGCAGGCATCTCAGGCCATGTGGCAGGATGGTGTGTGTGTGGAGAGGTAGAGACAGACATGCCTGAATGGAGGGAGGGAGGGAGGTGAGAAACACATCTGAAATACTCCTGGCTCTTTGCTTACTGCTCCTTTGAGGAAGGTTGACCATGTCCAGGTTGTTTGAGCTGGCAGTGTTGCATTCTTGAGTCATAGCTAATGCTGAACTTAGTTACTAGACATCCTGCTTCATCTCATCACACCTGAAAATGAAAATCATAGGTTCTTCTGCAGTACGTGTGTCTGGTATTCAAAAAGTCATGTCAGTCAGGTGAAGCCCCAGTGACTGGAAAAAGGAAAACACTGTACCCATTTTTAAAAAGAGTAGGAACAAGGACCCTGGTAACTACTGACTGGTAGCCTCACCTCTGGGGCTTGGAAGATCATGGAACAGATGCCCCTAGAAGCAGTGCTAAGGCAGATGGGGAATGGGAAGGTGATTCAGGACAGCCTGGGGAGGTAATTTGGGACAGCCAGCATGGCTTCTACCAACAGTGAGTCCTGTCTGACCAGCCCAATGGCCTTCTCTGATGGAGAGTCTCCATCAGAGAACAAGGGAAGGGCTATGGACATTTATCTGATGTCTGTAAAGCCTTTCACACAGTCCCCCACAACATCCTTCTCTCTAAACTGGAGAGAGATGGATTGGATGGTGGGCTGTTTGCTGGGTGAGGAACCAGCTGAACATTCACATCCAGAGGGAAGTGGTCAATGGCTCAGAGTCCTGGTGGACATCAGTGACAAGTAGTGCCCCTCAGGGCTCTGTATTGGGACAGTGTTATTTTATATCTTCATTAATGTTACAGATGAAGGGTACACCCTCAGCAAGTTTGCAGATGACACCAAGCTGAGGGTGGCATGACACACCTGAAAGACAGGGTGATCCAGAGGAGCCTGAACCAGCTCCAGAGCTGTGCCCATGGGAATCTCATGAGATGTAATAAGGCTGAGCATAAGTTGTGTGCTGAACCAGTCCCACAGTGAGGGCAGCAGGGGAGGTGGGTTCTGTTCCTCTGCCCTCTTTAGGTAAGACCCCATCTGCTGTGCTGCTTCCAGATGTAGGGTCCCAGCACAGGATGGACATGGAGCTGCTGGAGCAAGTCCAGAGGAGGCCACAGACATGGCCAGAGGCCTGGAACACTTCTTCTATGAGGAAAGGCTGAAAGAATTAGGATTGTTCATCCTGGGGAAGAGAAGGCTCCAGGGAGACCTTCGAGCCCCTTCCAGTGCCTAAACATCTTCCAAAAGAGCTGGAGAGGGGCTTTGGATGAGAGCCTGGAGTGAAAGGACAAGAGGAATGGCTTCTCACTGCCAGAGGGTTAGATGGGAAACTGGGGAGAAATTCTTCCCTGTGAGGTTGCTGAGGCCCTGGCACAGACTGCCCAGGGAAGCTGTGGCTGCCTCATCCCTGGAAGTGTTCAAGGCCAGGTTTGACAGGACTTGTAGCACCCTGGTCTAGTGGCCTATGGCACGGGGTTGGAACAAGATGATTTTTAAGGTTCCTTCCAACCCAAACCATTCTGGGATTCTATTATTTCTTCAGCCATTTTGGTACAGACTGAAATAGGGACTTTCTTGTTCTCTTTTGATAGGTGTGTCATGAGACTAGCACAGTTCTCTCTTCTTTTTCTCATCTTTTCTGGGTGAGGAGAAGGAACAGAGACAGTCTGGGACTCTTCAGTCACAAGACATCATATATATAGCAAAGTTATGCCATATGTCAGGTTATACCTTCCAGACTGTTATGTTTGGTTTTGGGCAGTGTACTCTAAAAACAACTGACCTCTCACCTTATTGGTAGTAGTCAGTGCAATAGGAATGTGCCTGAAATGGAGAGTTCAGCCCAAAATGGCAGAGGAAGGCCCCTCTTGGTCTCTTAGTTTGTTTCCATGCAGGACTTCAGAGCCCATTTTCCTGTTCCAGCTCTGCAGCTGAGAAGGAACTGAATAGCATGAGGCATATTCTGGTTTATATGTCTATGCCAAACTGTAAGGGAGGCAAGAGTGTGCAGCTTAAAATGCTGGAAGGGTTTAAAAAGGTCTTACAGCAATGTGTAAATAAGTGTGAGATTTTAGGATGTGTGTCTTGAAACAAGTCTGTTTCCTGATGGGAAGTGTCTGTTCCTGCGATGTTTGTGTGAGCTAGCAGCCCAGGCACAAGTCGAGCTGAGCCTGTTCTCCCCCCTCCAGCTTCAACTCTGTGACATTGAAAGCTGCACCAAGACAACCATTCTGAACTATTGCTCCTACGTGCAGTGGGTCCCGGGCAGTGATGTAGTGGTTGCTCAGAACAGAAACAGTCTCTGCATTTGGTACAACATCGATGCTCCAGAGCGGGTCACCATGTTTCCTCTGAAGGTAAAGCTCTGGAGACTTTGATTGCCTCCTGCAGTTTCTTTTTCTTCTTCCTCACGTGTGTGGGAGTATGGACAAAATACGAGCTCATTTGTCAACTTTGTGGCAGACATTTCTGTCAGAAGATGGAGCAAGGGGCTGTTCCATGGCTCAGTCTGTTTGGTGGGAGCTCATTCAGAAGAACCATAACTGGCAGAGCTGTTGCAGTGCTGCCCTCACATCCCTGAAACCCCACATACTTCAGGTGAACAGGCAGTATTGACACCTGGTACTCTTTCTAGGGGGATATCGTAGGCTTGGAAAGGAATGATGGAAAGACTGAAGTGCTGGTATCTGAAGGGGTGAACACTGTGTGCTACACCCTGGATGAAGGCCTCATCGAGTTTGGAACTGCTGTTGATGATGGGGATTATCACAGGTAAGTGCTGGATATGCCAGTGGGGATGGCAGGTAGCTCATATCATGTGCCAGACACCTGGGAATTAGTGATCCATGAACAGCAGCAGCACAGCTTTCCAGAGTTGAACTTCAGACTCTCAGCATGATGTGGGTGCCAGATCTGGCTAAAATGAACACTAGAGTCCTTCAGGAGAGATTTTCAACTTTTGCCTCCTTGCAGCTTTGTGGTTTCAAACCTAGGGAGAGGCTGGCCAGTCTGGTCCCACAGACACCAACATGGCTTTGCTGAAGGTAGTGGTCGATTAACTGCAGTGAGTAAGAGTGTCTCCAGAGCAGCCAGATGTGAAGTGGTGCTTGGGTGCTGTTACTGCTGCCCTTCCAGGGCTGGTAGCAGTATTATGGAACCATCCAGGAGCTGTGCAGAGTAAAAGCTAACTGCCTGAAGTGGCCAGGGCAGCCAACTGCTGGCACTCTTAGAGGGCTTTTAAAAGCGGCCAGGGGAGAAAACTTCACGTGTTCATAGCACTGTTGTGTCTTCAGAGACTTTCTCAACAGTATCAGACAGAACTCTTTAGATTTGTCCCACACTACTACAGCCTTCTGCTGATCATCTGCCTCTAAGTACCTTAGCCCAGGTAGGAATAACGTAGACCTCTGAATTTTCCCCTGCTCTGTCAGGCTCTGTGTTACACTGTCCTCTTCAGAGCTGGGCACACCCAGCACACCCAGCTGGCTTTGTTTTCAGTGCCGCTCTGGTTAGGAAGCTCCTGTCTCATAGTCTGGGATTTTCCTCAGAGAGCTCTTCTGTCACTGAAAGTGTGCAAATCTCTGTGTCTCAAGGGCTACTGCATTTTTGGAGACACTGGAAATGTCCACAGAGACTGAAGCCATGTGGAAGACCCTCAGCCGACTGGCTTTGGAAGCGAGACAGCTGCACGTTGCAGAGAGGTACATCACATCTTCGTGGCTTCAACATGCTCTTTGCTGAATCTCAGAAACCAGGGTCTAGCTGAAGGTGTGGCTCTGTGTTTGGTCTGGAATATTCACTGCATTGGAGACTTATGTGTTCTCTATGCCAGGCCATGACTTTGCCTTTTCATCCCAGCAGTAATGACAGGACCAGGGGTGGGAAGACCTCTCTCCATAGTATAAATTTTTGTTGATGGTAGCCCAAAGCTGTGTATAGCAAGAACTCAGAGAGCTGACAGACATGAACAAGCTTGAAGCATTGCTGAAGCCTGGGGAGATGAAACATGAGCCTTGGTCATGCTCCTGGATTCTCCCATGGAGCAGGGCTAGAGGGCATATCTGAACGTAGGTCTTGGCAAAATCCTTCTCTTGAAGTCAGGCTACCCCACCTCTCCCTTTGCTGAGCTGTCTCTGCTGCCCAATTTTCCGATTTTCTTATCTTGCACCAAAAGTGGGTAACAAGACCTTGTTATTGACTAATTGCTTTGCATTTTCCAGGTGCTTTGCAGCTCTGGGAAACATGGCAAAGGCTCGATTTCTGCATGAAACCAATGTCATTGCTGACCAGGCAGCTCAGGAGCACGTAAGTCAAACTTTTCCTGCTCTGCAGGGCAGCAGTTTTCCTGTAAACATTTGCATGCACATTATCTTCTGCGTCCTTGCTCACCAGTGTCATGCTACGGTCCGGTACCTCTTCATGTAGAAACTGCTGACACTGTCTTCCATCCACAGCTGCCAGGTGCCTCTCAAGGCTGGCCATTTTATACTGTCCTGGCTTGTCCCTGCTATGATTCTCAACTGTCTTTCGTTTCTTACTGACCCAGTCTCCAGCTGCAGTCCCCTCCACGTTCATTCTAGAGCCTGTCCTTTCCCTCAGCAAACTGAGCTTGCTGCTGTTGTCTGCAGGGTGGTGATGGCACAGACCATTACCTGGTGCGGGCCCGCTTGGCCATGCTAGACAAGAACTACAAGCTGGCAGAGATGATCTTCCTGGAACAAGTGAGTAGAGGAGCAAGGAGTGGAAAAGGTTCTGTTTATTTCTGTGTGGGGAGGTGTGTAAGACAATGCTGTAAGAGGAAAGGAAGGTGTTGCATGTTCCTAGGAGAAGAATTTCCTCCATGAAGTAGAAAAGGTATTCCTTGTTCTGAAGTGTAGAATTACCTCTTCATTGCATGAAGAGTGTGAGGGAGGATGCATATCCAAGTAATGGAGACAGTACACTTTTTCAAGTGTTTTCTGCACATCTAATCCTGCCTGCTATGAGAGCTCCGTTACAATGTCTGCTCCTAACCTGGAGCCTTTGGGTTAATGCTTTGCTTTCTAACTCAGAATGCCACAGAGGAGGCCATGGACATGTACCAGGAGCTGCACATGTGGGATGAATGCATTGTGGTGGCCAAGGCCAAGGTACAGAATATTGCTGCACTGGGCTATTCTTTCTTGGTAAATCTTCTGGTTGTGAGTCCATTCAGAGTCTGTGTTCTTTTCACCTGCCTTTCCTTGCTTCTGCTTAGAAGGGCTCCAAAGAGAAGGGAAGGTTGCATTGCTATGAGTACAGACCTGATGAATAGGGAGAAAAGCTACTGAAATTTCTTTAGGAGTATCTGTGGCTTCAAAAAAGAATGGGAAGTTCCATGGTACACAGATGATAACTGAATGACAGGAGGCCTGTTGCTCTGACCAGGTGTTCAGAGCCTGCAGGATGAGCTGGACAATATCTCATCCTACCCACGTCAGCCACTTCTGTGTTTCTCCATAGGGACACCCAATGCTGGAGAAGTTGCAGAGGGGTTACTACCAGTGGCTGCTGGATACCCAGCAGGAAGAGAAGGCTGGGGAGGTCCAAGAGGGACAGGGTGACTACCTGGCAGCCATCAGCTTATATCTGCGGGCAGGGCTGCCAGCCAAAGCAGCACGGCTAGCCATGAGCAGGGATGAGCTGCTCACCAACACAGATGTCATCGACAGGATCTCCACGGCGCTGGTCAGAGGGGAACTCTATGAACAGGTGAATGGCCTTTCCCATTGGGCTTTCAGCTTGGGGGCATCAGGGCCCTTACTGCATCCTCTGCACCTGTGAGACAGGGGACTGAGCTGGAAGGTAGCAGAGGTAATCTGTATAGATAAGTTTGCAGTTAACATTTATGAGGAAATCATCACTGTATGCATTGTACATGGGTGAGGTCTAGAATTACTATTACTAATCAGGAAAAAGATCACATCTGATTTGCAACATGTTTCCAGAATATTGACCGTCTGTAATAGTCAAGGAGGGCTCTTAGGAAGATGGAATCAACAGGAACAGAATTGTGGATCAAACTGAAAATTTGGTATCACTGTGGAAATATCAGTGCTTCCTCATATCGTAATAAAATACAGCATAAGGATAGTCTAAATGGAAAAGTTAAGGAAGCAAAACAAAGGAGTTGAAGACTGTCTGTAGAGCCATGAATATCATAAAGAAGGGATGTGATTATTCTCTGTGTCTAATAACACCAAAATTGATAACTTTTTCTTAGGTGACAGTTTTAAAACCAAAGTGTGTTTTTTTCCACAGCACATAATCAAGTTAATGTAAGAAAGCAGTGCTGAGTCTGTCCACTGCTCAGTATCCTAGTCAGCAGTGGCCTCTGACAGGTGCTTAAGAAAGGGAAATAAAGAACAGGGCAGGCAAATACAGGGTGGCACTACCCCTAGTGTGTTTTCATGGGGTCCAGCAGTTTGGAGCCTGTAACGTACCTGAAGAGCTCTACTTCCATGTTTAAGAGGTCTTTATGAATTTTACTTCCATGAGCTTGTCAAATTATTCTTTGAACCATGTGTAGATTTTAAGTTGCAATTTTGGCTATGAGTTACCCAGTTCAGTTAGATGTTGTGTGAAAAAAAACCCACTGATTTTGTTAGCTTGTTTTATGTCTCCTTTGTAAATTTTATTTGTCTAATCTCAATTTATCTTCAGCATTTTCTGGCCATTTCATATTGACACAAGAGAACTTTGTACTTTTTTCAAACCTGTCATCTTTTCTTAAGCTTTCAGTTGAAAGAGTAACTGGAGCTCCCAGCTACTGAATGTTCTTACCAAAAATATAAATAGTCAAAAAATTATTAGATAAATCCTGGAGGTAGAGTCGGTCAAGAGCCATTAAATACAATGATGTGAGGGCATCATGACAAACCTAGGCAGCTTCCACTGTGCAGGTTGTCAGAGATGGACAAATAGAGGAAAGGCTGGTATATACTTGCTCTGTTATTACAGTTCTCTGGATGTGTGGTCTTGCCACCATTCAAATTCTGAAGGGAGTGAGCCTTTGATGTGCCAGGATGGCTGTGCTGGGGTCAATCAGCAGAGAGAACAACGGTCTTGGTACATGCTGTCTTTCTAGGAGTTCCTTAATTCCCATACACTTGGTTAGTTGGAAGGGCAGAGCTGATGCAGGAGTGTGCATGGAGCTGGTAGGGTATGGTGATGTGGGGGATGGTGGCTCTGGAAACTGGCAGCTTGTATCTGTCCTTAGGCTGGAGACCTGTTCAAGAAGGTTGGGAACTCACGAAAGGCTCTGGAGTGCTATGGCAAGGGCAGTGCCTTCCTGAAAGGTACTGTGCTCAGTATTCCTCCCCTTCATCTCCAGCAGGAGCCTGGCTACTCTGGCCTAGTGGCAACATGAAATAATTGCCCTGGAGCCTGGAAATGCCTGGATGCTCTGCAGCTTCCACCTATCGTATCATTCAGTGTATTTTCACGTGGTTGTACTTGCATGTGCAGTCCCAGGAGAGTGCCTTGTTCCCAAGTCCTTGACCATGCTGACTGCACCAGCATGGATTTGAGCCAGCTGTCCACAGGGTCTAGGTTCCTGAGTAACTCATTGGAACTGGAGTGGCTTAGACAGTCACCATTCCCTTCCTTCTATGCCACATCCAAGGCCCATGTTTGCCCCACAGTTCTGCTTCCCTGCTCGCCTCAGCATGACATCTCTCGTGTCCCCTTACAGCCGTGGAGCTGGCTCGCCTGGCATTTCCTGCAGAAGTTGTGAAGCTGGAGGAGGCCTGGGGAGACCATCTGGTGCAGCAGAAACAGCTGGATGCTGCTATTAACCATTACATCGAAGCCAGGTGGGAGCAGGGGAAGGCTGTATGAGCAGCAGGGTACTGGCAGGGCATTAAGTTGATACCTGTGCCTCTGAGCAGGGTGTTTACCTGAGTGAACCCCCACTACCCTGCTTCACAGTGCCCCACTTGCTTGTATGCACCAGCCATTGGTGCCTTCCCACCATCTCTCCCAAGGTCTTACAGTGCTGATTGCTCTTCCCTGCTGCACCAGTTCTTTCATCCCCCTTAACACTGCCAATTACTCAACTGCTTTATGCTGCTTATTGGTGAGACCAATATTGCTGTCGGGACGTGCCTTGGCTTGTCTGGGCCCTGCTGCTGAACCAAATAGTGGCAGCTGTGGTGTTTCACCCAGAGACCCTTCTGGCTAGCTGGTGATACAGCTGGGACTAGAGAGACAAGTCTGGGCACGCTGGGGCTCTGGGATGGAACTTCCTCTGTGGAGGCTCGCTCCAGGTTTTCCTCTGCAGGGGAAGCTTTAGGGCGATGGTGAAGGAAAGGAGTTGGTTCTGCTGGAGGGTTTAATCCAGAGTTTTTATTCTGGCCTGCAGGCCTCTGAATCTCGTAACAGCTCCAGCAGAACCCCCCAACCACGTGGTTGCTCATCCTTCTACCAGGGGAGAGGGGCAGGGGAGGGGTCAGGAAGCCACCAGCCAGGTACAGGAGAGGAGGTCTTAGGGGACAAAGGACACCTGGATGGCCCAATGCCCCCCTAGGGTTTGAGGGCATCCTTTGAATCTGCCAATCACTCTACACCCTTATGGAATTCCAGGAGTGACAGACAGTGCTTGGCAGGGGTGGGGAAAGGAGGAATGATCATGCCACAACACTGCTCTAACTCCAGAAGCTGAATCAAGCAGCAGAGAGCTCTAGTCTCCTTGGCATAGCGTAGCTAGAGGAGATGTCTGCTGCCTGGCTCTAAAGACTGATGGGTTTGGTGCCAGGTGCTCAATTAAGGCCATTGAGGCAGCTTTGGGAGCCCGGCAGTGGAAGAAGGCCATCTACATTTTGGACTTGCAGGACAAACAGACAGCAGCCAAATATTACCTCAAGATCGCTCAGCATTATGCAGCTTTGCAGGAGTATCAGGTGAGGCCACAGACCACAATCACCACTGCTCTGATGTCCCTTGGATATATTGACCGTGGTCTCTTCCTGGCAGGTTGCAGAGGAACTGTACATCAAAGGAGGCCAGACCAAGGATGCCATCGACATGTACACACAGGCTGGGCTCTGGGAACAGGCTCACAAGGTACAGTCAGAAGCCAAAGCTTCTGTGAACCTCACCCCACTTGGTGAGACGTGTCTTCCATCGGGAGGTGGTAGTGCCTCATGCACCAATTCCTGATCAACCAGTACTCCTCCCAAAGACACATGCAGGGACGTCCAGTAGCCAGCAAGAAATCCATTCCAAATATTCCCATCCTGACCATGGCCTTCTCTCCCTCACAGTCCCATGTGGGTGTACCTCTGGCACAAATGGCCCTTTCCAAGAGCTGGTCCTGTGTGCTTAGTGACTGTGACAAGTGACTGCCCATTCTTTGCAGAGCATATAGCACGGATACCCGTTTGCCAGATGGAAAGGAAAAATGTTTCCCCTTCTCCTTCACTGTCATGTGTCTAGAAATTGCTGTTCATTTCTCCCCTCTGTGTTCCTTTTGGCAGCTGGCACTCAAGTGTATGAGCCAGGAGGACGTGACTGTGCTGTACATAACCCAGGCCCAGGAGATGGAGAGACAGGGCAAGTACAAAGAAGCGAGAGGTGAGTTTCTTCCAGTACTGGTATCAGTCTGAGACTAGCTCTGAAAAATTTGCTATAGTGAGGAGAAGCCCTTTCCTGGGTGGGGAGGAGAATTTGGGACTGGGTTTTGGAATGGTCAGAGGAACTTTCTCCACACACGAATGAAAGCTGCTGTTTCAGGACGTGGAAAGATTTCAGGGACTGGTCATGTCCTTGGCTGAGCCAAGGATGTGCTTGTGTTCCCAGGCTGTACATTACTGTGAATGAACCTGATTTGGCCATCACCATGTACAAGAAGTGCAAGATGTATGATGAGATGGTTTGCTTAGTAGCCAAGTACCACAAGGACTTACTTGGAGATACTCACCTGCACCTGGGCAAGGTGAGTGCATCTCATGGCAGGGGATGAGCTAAACCAAGCAGAGGCAAGATTGTTGTTATGAATAAGTGTTTGAGATTACATAAAAAATCAGTGGCAAGGGTATGAGCAAAAGTCAGGTTTAATATTAAGCATCAAAGCACAGCAAGTTTGTTGTCAAGATTCACTCTACTACTTACAGGACAGCTGAGGCACAACAAGGGAAAACAAACAACAACAAAACCAAACAAAATCCAGGCAATCAAAACAGAAGTGAACAGAGAACTATCTATGGGTGTGTGTAAGGGGTGGAGGGGTGTGTGACAGAAGACAGTGTGGGCAAGGATAAAAAAGAACACAGCCTAAAAGCTTAACGGCACTGAAACATAAGAGCACTTTAACTTAACTTATACCTTAAGCCTAACAATTTAACACAGGAAAACATTTAACTTACACCTAACTTAATTTATAGTTTAACCTTAACAATCTAACAGTGTTTAGCCTAATTTATAACTTCGAAGTTATACTTAGCAACTCAGCAGAAGAGTAACACTTAGCAACACTTAGCTTATAACTTATGTGTAACAATTTAGCAAAAGAAAAACACTTAGCAGCACTTAAGTAAGTTTATAACTAAAACTTAACCGTACTTACAGGCCTAACTTACTTAGATACCCAAGAAGCTTAAACATCTAAGAAAGCAGTATTTCTCTCAGATGTGCTATAGCATATGTGCATCTTTATGCACCCAGACAGAAACTGTCAGTGAAAGCAAGGTACCTGTGGAAAATTCCCCTCAGAGGTCAGTGAAATCGTCCCTGTGGAGGCCTCTGCATCTCCCGGTGGGTGAAGGACCAGGCCTTGAGGAGGGAGCTATTGGCCCAGGACACATCATGTTTTTGTGATACTCCAGGTACAGCAGACCCGAGGGTTTGCTGGCTCTGAGAGGTGTCCCCCCCAGAGGGAGATTGCTGGTCACAGCCCACTGTGGTCCCAGGACAGCTCAGAAGGGTCTCATTCAGGACTGCTGTTTATAGGGTCACAAGGGAGTGGGCTTCAGCCATAACAACGTTTTGTCCTGGCCAGAGTTTGGGTTGGTGTTTTCTTTGAAAGTGTGAGAACAGGGATGCTTTGCCATTCAGGCAGGAGGAGTATTTTCCAAGGCTGGTCATAAGGAAAACAAAAGTTTATTAGACAAGAGCAGTTCCTGGGAGCAAGACAGTGTTTCTGATAAGCTCAGGGACAGCTGAGTCCAGGTGATGTTTTCAAGGCCAAGGCCTACCAAGCATTTCTCAGATGACACTGCAGCCTGTAGAAGAGGAGGGGGAAACGCACCACCACAAGTGTCACTATCTCATTGCCTCTGACTGCAGGAGCTGGAGGCAGAGGGGCGCTTGCAGGAGGCTGAGTACCACTACCTGGAAGCCAAAGACTGGAAGACCACAGTGAACATGTACAGAGTGAATGACATGTGGGAAGAAGCATACAGGGTAACAATCGTTCACAGTTCCCCACCTGTGCAGGGGTCATGTTCTGGTGGGAACTGCTTTGTCTCTGTTCACTGTAAGATCAGGACATTTGGTGTACACTACCCAGTCTCAGAACTGCCCCAGCCCTGGAGGCCTATGGGCCTCCCAGTCTGCAGCATTGCAGTCCAAAAGTAGAGTTAGACCCCTGGCCTTTCTTCTCCTCCAGGCACTCCTCTGCCCCTGACCACTGCATCCTGTGGTACCTCAGGGGTGTTGCTCTGGCCACAGCCCCCCCAGCACTGCTCTCCTCAGTGTGGCCATGGAATGCTGGGGTCACTTCTGCTGTGCAGTGATGTGGGCTGTGCTGAAGCAGCAGCTGTTCTGCTGCACCATGTATGCCTTTGTCTTACTCTCCCACTCGCCAGTACAGTGGTGGTCACAGAAGGGTTCGTGGGGAGGGAGCACATGGTTTTGGTGCTCTCTTGTGCCATCAGGCAACACATGAGAGGGACTCAGTCTGCTGAAGGTGAGACAGACACTGGCTTCTTCCACTTCCTTTTCTTTGGACAGGTGGCCAAGGCACATGGGGGTGCAAACTCCCATAAGCATGTGGCCTATCTGTGGGCAAAGAGCCTGGGTGGAGAGGCAGCTGTGAAACTCCTCAGCAAATTTGGACTTCTGGAGATGGCCATTGACCATGCAACAGACAGTGGGTATGCTGGTGCCTCTGCCAAACACTTCCCTCCCCTCTGCCTAACCAGAGGAAAAAACGTGTGGGCCAAGATAACTGTGCATACGGTAGCACATAGCAGATATACGGTCCAGAAAGTGACATGTTTTTCCACCCCACCATGCTACACAGAGGCCTTCCACATCCTTGGCACATCTTACTTCTCATCTTTGTGTCAGTCTCTCAAATGCCAAGTCTGAGCTGGACAGGCAAATGCAGTTTGTCCCTTAAACTCTGCAGGGAAAGGCTTGTGAGAGCCTTTGAGCATGTGAGGAGGTTGTCCTCATGTCACCATAAGTAACTGCCAGCCACAAAAGCTTTGGCCCTGCTCTGCAGCTGGCCTGGTGTCTGCCTGTATGGCCATTCATTACTGCTCTTCCCAAGGCTCCCACATCTCTTGGTTCCTGCCTTGGGCTCTAACAGCAGGTGTGAAGGAGCTGAATTTCCTTAGTGGGGACTCTAAAAGCTCCTAGGAACAAATGGGCAGTGCTAATTCACCTGGGGCCCCCTGTATTCCCCTCTCTCCTTTCTTGTGCTCTACTTGATGTCTTGTTCTTGATGAAGGCATACTCTCACAGCAGAGTCCTTCTCTCTTTCATTGCAGGGTCTTTGAATTTGCTTTTGAACTGGCCCGCCTCTCCATGAAGCAGAAGATGCCAGACATCCACTTAAAGTATGCCATGTTCCTAGAAGATGAGGTAATTTTCCCCCTGGAACAGGTGCAAGTTCTCTAGCCCCTCAGGTAACTGAGCAGGTGTCACTGGGCTGCTGCATCAGTCACACTTCTGGCTGCAGTCACTGCATATCCAAAGGGCTCCATGATGACAGCACCAAGCTCCACATACCTTTGTTTCATAAATCCTCCCTGCCCTGTGGTAAGTAGAGGAGGTCATGTGATGAACAGGAAGGTGTGCAAACAAATCACTTCTCCTCTAGGGCAAATTCGAAGAGGCTGAAGGGGAATTCATTAAAGCTGGGAAGCCCAAGGAAGCTGTGCTGATGTACGTGTCCTCCGCATCCTGGCCTGCTGTGTCTGCTCTCTCCATGCCATGCTAGCCTGGTTGCCTCTCCAGCACTGGGCTGTTCTTGTCACCCCTGCTGTTACCTCTCATCCCCCAGGTTTGTGCATAACCAGAACTGGGATGCTGCGCAGCGTGTGGCTGAGGCTCATGACCCTGACAGCGTGGCTGATGTGCTGGTCGGACAGGCACAGTTTGCCTTTGAGCAGAGAGAGTTCCAGAAGGCAGAGGCCTTCCTCCTGCGAGCACAGAGACCTGAGCTGGCCATAAAGTACTATAAGGTGAGTGCAGTCTGTAGCAACACCATTGCCTTCCTCACTGGACAAGAACCCAGTTTAGATGGAGGGAAATCCACCTCCCAGCTCCCCCTGCTAAGTCTTTGGCTTAGTAGCCAAAGAGAAACTATTTACTGAGAGTTTCTAGAGGAACTTAATTCTGGCCTGAGGATTGAACATCATAGCTTTTTTTAATGTGGGTTTCACATCATAGCTTCCCATTCTCACAGTTCTGGAGGATGTATCCTGCCAGAGTATGGGTGGTCCTTCGGGTAGCACAAGTGGGTGCGTTTGGAGGCTTAAGTGCCCATTTCACTGAGATAGCTGGAATGGGTGAGCATGTGCCCCTGAGGTAGTTAGGGCAAGTGGATAGACATAGGTACCATTTTGGGGGAGGAAAGAATTGGGTGGTGCTAGGTTGTTTCTTCTAGTCGGTTCTCTGGCAAGATGGCAGGAGGGGATAGATGTGTTATGTGATGGCAGGAGCATGGGGGATCCTGGTGAACGGGTGAAAACTTCTCCCCCTTGTGCAGGAGGCCAGCATGTGGAGCGAGGCCCTGCGTATCTGCAAGGAGTACATGCCCAGTCGACTGGGAGAGCTGCAGGAGGAGTGCAGCAGGGAGGCTGGCAAGAAAGGCTCAAGGTAAGGAGTGCTGTGGTCAGGCTGGAGGAAATATCCCAGAAGCTCTCCCCATGGCCACTTTGCTGATGCCTTACAGAGACAGCCTGATGGGATCCCTGACATCCACTTGTTTCCTTCCTGAGGACTCCGGACTTCTTACTGCATAGGTTCCCTATCATCCTTCCATGTTGCTCTGGGAGGCTTATTTGTGCCATCCAAGATCTCCCAGATGGCATCTTGCCACACTTAAAAATCTCCATGGTCTCCTGTACTGCCATTGCATCTCCCCAGGGTCTTTGTCAGTTCTCTCCTCAGCACTGTTCATGTTCTCTCATGGTTCTCTCATGTTCTGTCACATGCTCTGCTGTGTCTGAGGTCCCTGCTTTCCTGTAGTGTGCACCTCCCTGCCCACACCCTACACAGTCTACAGGATCTCTGGCAGCATCCCAGTGCTGCTGACAGCCTGCCTTCCTCCCTGCAGCGGAACTGAAGGGCTGCTGGAGCAGGCACGGGAGTGGGAGCAGTCTGGGGAATACGCCAGGGCAGTGGACTGCTACCTGAAGGTGCAGGATCCCAACAACAGTATCCTGGTGGAGAAGTGCTTACTGAAGGTACCGTCAGGGGCTGTGATTCCCTTCACCTGCTCTTCTACCTGGAAGCTCTTCCCCAGCCTGAGTGCACCTGAGAGATCTCTGTCACTGCAGGGCACAGGAGAGTCTGCAGGGCTGGAAGCCTTCATAGCTGTTCTCTTGAGCCCTGGCAGACTGTGCTTACCCTGCATGGTGCTGCCTCCCTTGCTCTGGCACCACTGCCTGTCGTGGGCCCACGTCTGTGTGCCCATGGCTCCCTGCACTGAAGAGCTGCACTTTATGACAGCCCTTGCTAGAGGAGCACCTTCTTGTGCTCTATGCCACCAGCCTATATGCTGTGTTCTTGCTCATACTCCTCACTCACACCCATGTCCTTGTACCAACTTCAACAACAATTATGTCCTTGTCTGATCTTCTCCCATGTGTGAAAGTATCTGGGCTTTGCTCCTCTGACTTGTCAAAACAACCTGACATTTCTCCCCTTCCTCCATCATTCAAGCTTCCAACTGTCAGTCTTTTAGCTGGGACTGAGCACTTCCCAGCTTCATCCCGCTCTCCCACCATTTTTATCAGTTGAGCTGCTGACAATTTCTCTTCACAGGCTGCTGAATTGGCTGTGAAATTCTTGGATCAGTCACAGAGCATGGAAGTGACACGAACTGTGGCTCCTCGGCTGATGGCCATGAAGAAATACAGCATGGTGAGGACTGGCTCCTGCCCCTAGACTGCTGAAGTAGTGACATTGGAAGGGAGAGCTCTATCCACGGGAAGCAGGTCAAGTCACGGGGTGATGGGTGGATGGATGGCCTTATCTAGAGGTAGGCCATGCAGAATCTTCAAGGAGGTTGAAAGAGGGGAATGAATCAAGTCCTGGAATAGTGTGAGAGAGCCAGGCCTCGGGAGGAGGCAGGAAGCAGAGGAGAGGCCTATCTTTTGGGAAGAGACTTTCTGTTGTGTCTGTGTGGTGGCCCAGCACCAGCTTCAGCCTGGGATACAGGGAACCCTTGGGGTTTTGTCTCCCATGGGACTGTCTCTGGCCTGCAGGCAGCTGAGCTCTACCTGAACTTGGACCTCACCCGAGAAGCTATTGATGCCTTCATTGAAGGGGAGGAATGGAGCAAAGCCAAGCACATGGCCAAGGAGTTCGACCCCAGGTATGCCCTGAACTTTGCAAACTATGCCCTTCTTGTTCCCCTCCTGCTCCCAGCTGATCCCTTGTCATGTCTTGGACTGTTGCCCCTAGGTTTCCTGGATTCTCCCCACAGTGCCCTTCCCAGGCCTGACAGGGGACATTCTCCACAGCTACCCTTCCCAAGCCATTTAACATTCTGACACTTTTCTATTGCCACACATCCCACAGAAATTGTTATCCCCTTTCGTTTCAGCCCTGTCCCTATCTCCCTTTTCCTTGCCATAATTCTGTGCATGCACTTCCTTCTGAAAGCCCTTGTTCTCCTCACATATTATGTTGTGAAGAGCTGCTTAGACCCTTAACTTCCCTGTCCATCTGTGCACCAGCAGCCTGCTAGCAAGACATAGCACAGACAGAAGTCCACTGCTTCCAATCCAGCCTCTGCACTGATGCTAGGCATGGGCCTTGCTGCCTTTTGGGATTCTTTCTACCCACAGGTCAGAGGAGTACGTGGACCAGCGTTATAAGGAGTATTTAAAAAAACAAGGAAAGGTGGATTCGGTATGTATTTGGGGTCTCTCAGACTAGGGAGTGATGCCAGGACCTCTGCAGATCCTTGGGGCCTTTCTCATGGGCCTTTTGCCCGACTATGAGTAGGAATGAGAACTCTGTATGTGCCTGTGAGCCATGGCTACTGCATGCCAGACCACAGAATCATAGAAGGGTTTGGGTGGGAAAGGACCTTAAAGTTTATCTCAAACTCATCTCATTCCACCTCCTGCTTTGGGCAGGGACACCTTGCACTAGATTGGGTTGCTCCAAGTACACATTGCTAGGTCATGTCCAATCTGTTGTCCACCAACAGCCCCAAGTCCTTCTCCTCTGGGCTGCTCTCCATCCATTCTCTCCCCAGGCTGCATCTGTGCATGGGGTTGCTCTGACCCAGGTGCAGCACCTGTCACTTGGCCTTACTGACCTTCATAAAGTTCACATGGGCCAACCTCTTCAGCCTGACCAGGTCCCTCTAAATGGAAGATGGGTCACACAGGCTCTGTAACTTCATGCTGTGGAGAGGAAGAGAGTGTGTGTCTGGAAAAAAAAAGACATGGGTGACCTGATGCCTGCATGGATGTGAGTAGGAAGCCTGGCCTGCACAGTGAATTTGTGGCTCTTTCCATCCTCAGCTGGTGGGAATTGATGTCATGGCAGCTCTGGATATATATGCAAAGCAGGAGCAGTGGGAAAAGTGCCTGGAGGTCGCAGCTAAGCAGGTGAGTGTTTGTGTGAGCTTCAGGGATAGACCTGGGGTCCTGGAGCCCTGGAGTGGGTGGGCAGCATGGAGAGCCACTGCAGGGGCTCAGGAGGCACCACACCACTGTCCCCATCGTGGCCAGTCAGGCTGAGTGGGGAAATGCTAGAACCTGGAAGCATATTGTGTTTAAATTCTGTGATTAATGGAGCATTGGAAGAAGCTAAACAAGTTGTTTGGGCTGGAAGTAATTGGTACCATGGAAACAGGTATTTGTGGAAGAAAGCCTTCTTTATGTTCTTGAGAGCAGTGGTGTCAGTCAGAATGAGACATCCTAGTCAGGAAAGCAAATTTGACATTTTTTTTTTGTTTTACTGACCTGAAACTAACAAAATTACCTCTGCAGAGTAATAACATGGAAAAAAGCAAAATGAAACTGTTTTACAGTGCTCTTTCAAGGCAGTAACAGGAGAACACAGCTCTCGATTACCAGGATGTACTTTGAGGGATGGTTTGTATTCAGTGGTTATTGATTGGTGATTGGTTATTGAACAGTTATTGGTTAAATGGTTGTTGATAATGGAGGTAACCAAGGGTGGGCAGTTCTTTGGAGTGGGGTATTGGTTCAGATTGAATAACAGGGCAGCCTTGGCAACAGTATCTGCAGTTGGTGGGAACATCACAACTTGTCACTCAGGCCTGCACTGAAGCCTTGGAAAAGCTCTGGGAATGTCTGGGACTGTGGTTTTATAACTAATAAATAACCCAAGTTATTTATTAGTTCAAATAACCTAAGTTTAGGTTCCACTAGAGTGAACTTGATGTCTCTTAGACTTGGGCTTGTCTGTGATACAGATGGTCTCCGTTGTAGTCACTGTTCTCTTGGAAGGCTCCCCTATTTATACTCTGGGTATCAGGAGCCACAGAGAATAGCTGCACACTCCATTTAAGGGAGAGACTTAGTCAGTTTATTGTATTGGGCACCACAAGGCCACATTGAGCCTAAAAAGATCTTGGTGTCTGCTTGTGCCTCTAAGAGAGCATTAACATGACCCTTTTCTGTAACCAGTGCAGAATATAATCCCTTTGACTCAGCTGCTTTACAGTGATTATACAGCAAAAATGGGACATTTATCAACACAGGTCACATACCAGGCTTAATCTTTGTCACAAGCTCTACTGAACTTGGTGCTTCACCAGCACCCCACCTGGGTGTTGGAGTTCTGGACATCTGCTGGGACAGTGGTATTTCTTCTCCATAATAACCTTGCTTCCGTTGCTCAGTTTTTAACAAGATTGCACATTTTGTGCCATTTTTTCCCTCTCATTACTGTATTTATGCATGTGTGAAGCAGTTCTTTCCTCACTTGAATTTCTGTGAGGCCAGCAGAGTCCTCAGTAGTGTCTATGGGGTCAGCACAGGTATGAGCAGCACTCAGGTCTGTAGTCCTGGAGCTATGACAGCATGTGGATAATGGACTTTGCAAATTACAAACATCTTCACCCAGGATTTTAGTTACTTTCTTTGTTAGACTAAGGGCTGCTTTACAGCTGGTAGCCTTGTTGACACTTAGCAGAGGTGCTGCGTCTTTCTGGTGTTTGGCAGTATTCCTTTGGCAAGTGGTGAACAGCTGGAAAACAGCTGCATTTGCATGTGTGGAGGATCAGCACAGCATCAGCTAGCCAAGATAAAGGTGTCAGTAGGGCCCAAATCAAAACCCAGGTGTGCTCAGGGCAGTCTGGCTCTGATTACCGTTTCACCCTTTGGGACTCAGGTGTGTGGGGTTGTGTGCACACGGCTGAATCCATCCCTACCAAGTGGCAAGTCTTCAGTTCATGAGTCTCATGCTGCTGCTTTTCCACGTGTCTCCTCCAGAGCTATCAAGTCCTGCACAAGTACGTGGCTCTGTATGCAACACAGCTGATCAGTGAGAGCAGCTGGGATAAAGCCCTGCGCCTGTACGTCCTCCATGGAGCACCTGCCAACCCCCAGGTAACGAGGGCAGCAGGGCATCCCAAGGTGGGCTGTCCCAGTGTGCTGGGACCTGCTGCACGAGCCAGGCTCCCAGCCTGAACTGGGACTGCCTCGTGTTCAGCATGTCCAGCCCTGCAGGGATTCTTCCAGAGGGCTGAAGGAAATCTCCCAGCATGTTCTCCACGGGACGGAGCAGGGGAAGTTGAGTGTGTTTGTTTTGAGCACCTTGAGCACCAAGTTCAGAACAAAAGGAACTGTTTGCCTCTCCGGGAGCATTGGCTGCAGGAAGCATCCTTCCATCCTCTGCTGCTTTCCTGCCTGTCCCCAGCACCCCTTCCAGCCAGCGATCTGCAGCACTGTCACTCTGGGAGCTCTTTTCTTGGCCTGTGCTTGGCAGCAAGGGAGCTCTAGAGTCTGCTGTCCTTCCCCATCTGTCTCCTTCCACATTTCTCTTCTTTTTGTTGCAGAATTTCAACATTTATAAGCGTCTCTTTGTGGAGATGGTGAATGCTCCTGGCATGAACTGTGCTGAGGCATACTCCAGCTGGGCTGACCTGCGGGCTATGCTCCTCAGCCTGGTAAGTGTGGCCATGGCCACCACTGCCTGTTCAGCTCCAGCCCCCAGGGGGTCTTGACTGAGCAGGAAGAAGAACCAGTCTCTCAACAGGTGACATGGGCAGTGTTTCTATAACATGAGCTAAGGGTAAAGAGCTGGCAGTCTGGACAGTAGGAAAACAGGATCCTGGGAAGTGGATGTGGCTGAGCAAGAGAAGGCAGAGGAGACCCTGTGCTCCAGGACAAATCCTAGGAGTGGGTCTGGACATTGGCCCTTGCAGAGCTCCATGTGCCATTGTGACATGGGAGCTGTCATGACATCCTCTTGTCCTGTGCCCATATTCAGCAGTTCACACAAGGAAAGCAAAGAGCTACTGAGCCTGGAAAATATGAGTCCTCCCCATCTGCCCATGGATTCTTAGAGCCTTCTGCTCCTCATTCGTGTCCAGAACACCTCAGCCAGAACCCATGTTTGCCGTATCTGTTTCTGTCCCACAAATACCTACTTTGAGCATATGCAAAATCAAAGATTCCTCCCTTTGTCCATCGAGACTCACCCCTGCTTCCAGTGCTGGTTCTTGTTGCAGTACTGGTGGCTCTCCCTGGCTCCCACAGTCCCCTTCCTTCAGCATGCTTTTGGACCCAGAGCACCCAAGGGCCAGCCCTTGTTCAGTCCCAGAGGTGTTTAGATATTTCAGATCCTTCTCTTTCCTGACTTCCCTGTCTCATGTGGATGACGAGTGCCCTTGTGCTCTCCTGCTTTCAGCTCCTCTCATTTTCTCTTCCCAGTGTGAAAACCTGGTGAAGTCCAGCGAGGCAAACACTCCAGCCCATGAGGAGTTTGAGAGGATGCTGCTGATCTCCCACTACTGTGCCACCCGCTCCGCTGCGCAGGGCCTGAAGCAGCTGGTGAGGCTTTGGAGTTCCTCTGCCAGGTCACCACCCAGAGTGGGGAACCCTGTGGTGATTTGCAGGGTCAGGATATTCACAAATCACACATCGTGGATGCATGAGAATGGGACTGCAATAACCTGAGAGCCCACCAGTAGCAGGAGCAACTGCTGGTGGTCTTTTCTACTTATTGTGGGTACTGCCCCAGTCACTGTGGCAGAGCTGGAAACCAGGGAAGGAGCTGATACATGTGCATGGCACTTCTTGTGAGAGCAGAGGTGCCAGTATAAAATTAGGGATCACAAAAAATCTGGTCTTCCCAAGAAAGGGGTGGCTTCCTCTCTGCTCTCCTGGGCTCCAAAAGCTGCTGGGCTTCACGTGTGGTCTTCAGATCATTTGCCGTGGGCTTTAGCAGGGACTGGTCCTGTGTGCTGGCCCTCCTGGGGGCTTTGGGAGCTCATGGACCTGTGTGGGGGCATCACAAGGCCCTGTGCCTGTTTTGGAGTTCCATGTACACTGGGATTTGGTTTTGGCCTCCCTGCTGAAGTCTTGATCCATGTGGGATTGTGGAATTGTTCTAGAGCTCTGGATGGATGTGGGACTGGAGTTGTGATGGAGAAGGCTAGGAAAAGGACCCCAGTGAAGGCCACAGGGAAGACTGGGACTTTCCCATGGCTCTGTGTGGGGGTGTTGGGGGTCCAGAAACATGTCAGACAGCAAGAGCCAAGCCTGATGTCTTGGAAACCTGTACAGATCTCTGGCATGTTGAGGTGCTGGGCATGGTCTATTTGGGACTATGAAGAAGGGGTGGCCTTGACAGTTCTTCTGTGACAATGGGTATCTGGCAGCAGAAAAGTGAAATTACCCTTCAATTCCTCACCCCTGCTCCAAAACTCTTACATAAATGCATGCAAGAAAAAATTGATTGAGACTGTGGCTGGAATAGGTTTCGTGGAGAGGCTGAAGATGGTCAAATCCTGACCAGGCATGTTCCTGAACTAAGCATGTAGCTAGCTGCCTCTGGTTTGACTGGGGCTAGGGGCAGGATTTGGGAACTGCCAGCAATGTCAAGCCAGCAATGCCTTCCAACCTCACCTGTTCTGTGACTTAAGTGGGGAATGTTTGGGTGTAGCTTCTAGTGAAAAATAGCAAGGCTTATAAAGCAGAAGAATTTTACCCTCAGGTGCTAGTCCTGTGTGTTCTGTAGTGAGGGAGCTCAGGGTCAGGACTGAAGTTTTTGACTATTTTTATCTGTAGGGCATGCACGGGTACAGAGTCCTTGCTGTGAGTCTGGGATGATCTCAAAAGATCCCTTTTAGCCTGTTTTTAATTTGCTGAATTGTGGCTTTGCTGTCCCCTGTGTGCCCAGGACACTGTGGCTGCCCAGCTGTCCATCTCCCTGCTGCGCCACACGGATCTGCTCCCTGCAGACAAGGCTTTCTATGAGGCTGGGATAGCTGCCAAGGTAAGAGCTACCTGCCACTGGACCAGAGGACATGGGGCACCCTGGGCTCAGGGACTCTTGACTTTATCTTCCCAAATCCTCCCTTGGCTGCTGGAGTCTGACACTGGAGGCTGTTCCTCAAGCAGCTGGCCAGACCTCAGCCAGTGAGCAGATGGGATCTACAGACCCAGGGGCAGACAGAGGCTGTATTATTGCTCTCTTGGTGTGGATGTGAGACTGCTCAGCTCTGCTCTACATCACCCAAGTGTCTGACAGTCTGCCTGGGAGTTGTGACACATGGCAAGGACAGCATCATGTCCTCACTGTCTGGTCCTGGCAGTCCAATAATAATAATCGAATGTGCAATAATAGAATCATGGAATGGTGGGAAGGGACCTTAAAGCTCATCTTGTTCCATGCCCTACCTTGGGCAAGGACACCTTCCACTAGAACAGGCTGCTCCAAGCCCCATCCAGCCTAGTCATAATGCTTGTCTCCATTCTGTGGGACAGCCTGTGGTAGTGAGCTGCTTGTCCAAGGGATTCAATCTTTGGGAATGGCGAGCTGGAATGTGCAATCTCTGCATCCATCCCCTGGGCTGCAGGCAGGACACTGGCACAAACAGAGCCACATCCTTCACAGCCATGGCTCTGGGAGAACTGGCTGTGTGGATGAGCTGCCCAGTCTCACTCAGAGTTCTTCTCCATACCAGGCAGTGGGCTGGGAGAACATGGCATTTGTCTTCCTGAACCGCTTCCTGGACCTCTCAGATGTGAGTATGGTCTGTGGGGGAGGGCTGTCTCTAAAATGACAGTAGGGCCACCACAGACCACCAGCCTGGCCAGGGCACACCTGAGCATCCTGCAGTGCAGCACAGTGGAGCTTGTACTGATGGAGAGAGCCCCCAAACCTGACACAGTGTGTGCCTGGAGAGCAGTGGGCACCCTCACACTACCTGTGGGAGGACCTGCCATGCAGGACACCTGCACAGCCCTGGCCAGGTCACCCTAGGTCTGCCAGTGCCACCATGCACATGGCAGCAAAGAGCACTTGGCCTTGACAGTTCAGGCCTGAAATCCTCATGGCTGCAGATGCAATTACAGCTTTCAGGGTGATCTCACTCAACTTGTTCCAAGAGAAGAAAAACTACTTGGGAGGTGGAGGCCATGGCTCAGTGCTTTGGCCACTGTCATACAAGACTAAGCAGTCCCCTCAGTGCCTTGACCAGCAGGTTGGCCACCAGAAACACCAGATCCAAGTGAGCTGACAGACCTCACTGTGCCAGACTCCCAAGTGCTGTCAGCAGCAGCTGGGGGGAAACAAAAGCACCCGATTACATCTTTCCCTTCTTTGAGGCCACCTGAACAGGGCAGTGTCTGAGAGACACTGCAGTGTGGTCATGGATGACAGGAGGGCCTGGTCACCACAGCACGAACAGGCAGGGGCATCCTCACCATGAACTGTCCTGTGAGCTCTACGACTGGCACTGACCAGTGCTCTACCCCTTCTTTCCCAGGCCATTGAAGAAGGGAACCTGGATTCCCTGGACCATTCTGATTTCCAGAGGACTGACATCCCCTTTGAAGTGCCACTTCCAGCCCATCAGCACGTGCCTGTGAGTGTCACCTGTCTTCAGCTCCTGTGAGCTGATGCTGCCTCAGGGGCCTCTAAACAGAGGCTGGGATTGCAGAGACTGCAGGGATGGAAACGTACCCAGAACTGCCACCTTCTGCCTGTCCCCCCACTGCAAGCACACGCACACCTGCACAGCTGTGTGCACACCTGCATACACAAACACGTGTGCACAGCCGTGTGCACATACACATGCACACCCCTGTGTACACACACACTCTCTCTCATGCTCCTTGACATACACACATACACTCCACCACCACTGTGCACCATGCACGTGTGTGTTGTGTGCGCTTCGTGCACGCCCATGTCCTGCTCTCCCATGTGCTCCCTGCTGCTGTGGGCTGCAGTGGGGCAGCAGCATCGCAATTCCAGGCCTTGCACTGGCCTCTGCCCGCAGGAGGAGCAGCGGGAGGAGGTGAGGGACTGGGTGCTCACCATGTCCATGGACCAGCGGCTGGAGCAGGTGCTGCCGCAGGACGAGCGCGGCACCTACGAAGCCTCTCTGGTGGCTGAGGGCACCGGGGTGCACTCCCTGCCCTGCGTGCTGACAGGTGAGCTCCAGGCCAGCTCACTCAGACAAGAGGTGACACAGTGCCCTGCAGGGAGTGGGAGCATGCTGCAGGGTGCATCTGGGAGGAGGTCTGGGCTGTGCTGTAAGAGAAGTGGAGACTGTTGGCTGTGGGGAACCAGTTCTGCTGGAGGACACAGGGCTCTTTTTACTATGGGAGTCAGTGAGCACTGGAGGAGGTTGCGCAGAAGTTGTGAGATTGTCAGAGACAGTCAAAAGCTATCTGGACACAGCCCTGGGCTGGGGTGGCCCTGGCTGATCAGGGAGTTGAACCATACCATGGTTCTGACCTCAGCAATTCTGACCTCAATTCTGACCTCAGCCACTCTGTGGTTCACTGATAGCTCAGGCTGGCCCAGCTTTTCCTAGGGACTCCAGGCTGGCCAGCCCAGACAGTCAAGAATGGGCAGCACCTGGCCCTGCTCTGCAGTGCAGGATTTAAAAAAGGTCAAAGAAGGGGGTGCAGGAGTGGGCCAGCAGGAACAGGGCTCTGGCTCCAAAAGTCAGAAGCTGGGTGCAATCACTGGACCTACTCACTTTGGGTGTCATTGCCCAAGGGCAGCTGAGCCTTAATCTTTATTTGATCCCACCACTTTGGACACTGCTTCATTTTTGTCTCCTAGAGGCCAAGGCAGCATTATTCCCCCAAGCACACTGTGCTGTTGGGGCAGCCCCAGCTACAGCACAGGGAAGGGGTGCACCAAGTGAGGGACCGCTGTGGGGCTGCATGTTCTGAATGTGTCACTTTGTGCCCAGGGTACCCCGTGCTAAGAAACAAGATTGAGTTGAGGCCAGGCCGAGAAGTGAAGAAGGATGTGTGGTACAAATTCGTGATGGCTGTCAAGGTGAGCCAGAATCCCACAGGCACGGAGATAGGCTGTGGGTGGGGTTCAGCCCCTCACGCTGACAATACAGCATCCTTCTGGGTGAGTCACTGTCCCAGGGCAGTTTACTGCACTCTCCTGACAGTGCTGTTTGGTGGGGGATTAACAGACCCAGTCCTGCCAGCCCATGGGGTGCCTTCAGGCAGGGGGCACAGGGGTGCCCCCTTCCAGTGGCAAGCCTCTCTCTTTCTGCAGACATCCCACAGCCCTGCAGGCCAGGATGTGATAGAGTTCCTCCGACAGTGGTGTGGAGGACTCCCAAGCACCAGCTTCTCATTCCAGTGAGCAGGACTGTAGCAGCTTTCAGGCCTGTTACTCAGCACCTTCCATATCCAATAAACATGTTCCTTCAGCCCTGCAGTGCTCCTGTTTACCAAAGGATGCTGAGCCCAGAACACCTGCAGCTGCTGGGCACCCTGTACATGTGTCTCAACCCCCATGTACATGGGTGACTTCCACACTGAGGCCACAGCTCTGTCAACATCCCTGTGCTAGGGGAGTGGCAAGCACAGAGATGGGCTCATAAAGTAGCTGCACCTTCCTTCCCTTGGCAGGCCTTGCTCCTACCAGCACTCACCTGGCAGAGCCACTCAGAACAGCCAGTGTGGAAAGGGAAAGTTTAATTATTCAAGAAAATTAGAGATTCACATGTCAGGGATTCTTCCCCTTCTGTTCCCTGACATGCCTGAGCACAGGCACAGTCAGCTGCCATGCCTGCAATGGCACTAGGACTTGGGCCCCAGCACCTCTGCCCACCCCCATCACTGCTGACAGAAACCAACAGAGCCTTCAGCACACCAGGAAGGCAACTTGGGGAGAGGATGGGAGAGCATCTGGGGCCCACAGCACCTGCTGACCTGCAGAGTCTGTGCCAGGTCAGGTGGTGGAGCTGGGGTAGGGGGCAAGGCACACCCCTCACCCCTGCAGCCCACCTCACGCACACTGACACTGCAGAAGGTGTAACATCACCTTGCCCCGACTTTGCTGGATCACAGCACTCCTGCAGCAGCACCTGGGAGCAAAGGAGCCTGTGTCAGTCAGTGCCAGGCTGTGCTGCAGGGCCCAGCAGCACACTGACTCCTCTGCCCATGTTCTTAGGAAGAGGTGTTGGGGGGGCTGGTGTGGGCATGGGCCCTCTTGGTGGCAGAGCCTGCTCCCCCATGCCAAGCACAGTCCACATGGTGCACTCACCTCTCCAGCTATGCAGGAGACTCGGCAAGTCCTGCCAGGAGCTGCTGCCTCTCACGGAGTGGCTTCTCCATTGCTGTACTTGGCCTGGCCAGCTAGGGAGAAAAAAAAAGACGAAAAGAAGTGGAGGGTGGCAAGGACATGTGCTAGCTAGTGTTCTCACAAAAAAAGAACAGGCCTGGGGGGATGAAGAAGGGGGTCCCTCTAAAACTCCCCATGAAGTGGTGCTGGTCTGGCACTTAGGCTGGCTAGAAGAGGTTCCAACTCAGCATCCCCCCCGCCACTATTGCTGCACAAGCCTCCTTGTTCCCAGCAGAACCCAGCACCTTCCAAATGCAGCACAAAGGCAGCAATCCTAGGGGAGACACAGGGAGATGTGTCCAGCACAGCGGGGTGTACCTGCTCCTTGCCATAGCTGTGTGCACAGGGCCCAATGCCCTGGAAGACGAGAGCCACCAAACAGCTCCTGCCCGAGAGCACCGCTTCTGTAACCGCCAGCAGCAAGGAAGGGATCCAGAGGGCCAGGGCTGTGTCCTGCAGAGCAGGGCGTCAGAGAAATGTGGGCACTGCACCAGGCTGTCTGAACTCAGCAGAGACTGTGTGGTCAGCAGGGGAAAGAAGGGGGAGAGGCAGAGGGGAGGGAAGCAGGAGGATGAGTGGAAGTGAAAAGCTGAGAGGAAACAGAACGAGGCTGATGGGGTGTGCAGCTGAGGGGTGTGCAGTGACCCCGCAGACTCACGTAGATGCGCGTGGTGTTGAAGGGACAGTCGTTAGTCGCAATGGCTGCGCGGGCGTCCAGAGGCAGCGCGGAGCTGTTGCAGCCCCTGACCAGGTGCGTGCCCCGGCCGTGCACCGTGAGGGCCACGGCCAGCGCCAGCCCCACGCTGCAGGCGGTGGACAGGAGGCAGTTCAGCAGAGAAACGCTCAGCAAGGCCCAGTGCTGCAGGTGGCAAGAACACGAGCGGGCCTGGCACGAGCTCGGGGAAACGCTCGGGCCGGAACCTGTGGCTCCGAAGAACTGCTCCCCCGAGAGAGCACACACCACCTCTTGCCTCTTCCAGGAGGGCTCAGCCTTGCCCTCGGATGAGGCTCTCGCACCTCTCGCATCCTTCACCCCCTGTGAGCTCGGCACCGCTGGACGCCCCTTCTCTGGGGCTCCGTGGAGACCCCCACACAGGCCACACGGCCCTGGCCGCGAGCCGGGAGCCCCCAGCCCAGCCCGGCACACCCGCCCCGTACCCGCCCACCCTGCGAGCCCACGCGGCGCCCCCGATCCGGCCGCAGCTTCGCCCACCGAGGCGCTTCTGCCCGAGGACGGTGCTCCCACCCTCCGGGAGCGGCCGGCGGGGCCGAGCCGGGCACAAGAGACACCTGCAGCGGCGGCAGCCGCAGCCGAGGCGGAAGGAGCCCGCGGGGGCCAAGGTCCAGGGGAGCGGCTGCCGGCGGGGCAGGGCCGCGCCCAGGCCCCCTGCCCGCTCGGCGCCGCAGCCCCGCACTCACCAGGGCCGCCCGGGACAGGTTGTGCGACACCAGGATGGCGACGATGCCCGCGGCGATGCTCTGCGGGGAGACCTGCGCTCAGCAGGGCCCGGGCGGGGCAGCGTCCGCCGCCCCCCGCCCGGCCCGGCAGCGCTCACCAGCAGCCCCGAGCACACCGACACCACGTTGGCGGCCGCGTACTCGGGGGTCACAGCGCGGCGGGCGCCGGCCACGTGCCGCAGGACCGAGCCGTGCACGATGGCGCCCAGCACGAGGCTGCCGTGGCCCAGCACGATCAGCCCCAGCCCGGTGCGCATCAGCCGCCCCGGCTCCGCCAGCGCGCCCGGGCGCCGCCGCCCCCCGGCCATGGCCGCCGCCGCCGCGCTCGCACCGCCCCGGGGCAGGGACGGGCGGCCTCGGCCCGGCCCCACCGGCCCGCCCCGCCCCGGCCCGCAAGAGGCGGCACTCGCGTATTTACAAAACAGTTTATTAAAAATAGGAAATGATAGAAATGAGATGCGGGAGCCGCGGCTCGGCCCCGCCGCGCGCCGGGCTGGGCCCCGCAGCCGCTGCAGGCCCGGGAGTCCGCGGGAAGGGCGGGGGCTGCAGGGGCCGCAGGGGCCGCAGCCCGGAGCCAGCACACGCCGCGGCCCCGGCGGGTGCGAACCAGTAAACAAAGTGCAGCCGGCGGCGGGAGCGAAGCGCCGGGCGGGGCGGGGGGGGAAGCGCCCGGCCAGCCCTGGGCCCATGGCGTGGGAATGGGGGGAGTGACCGGGGGTGCAGGGCTTAGGGACTCACCCCTGCTTACCTTTAAATTAAAAGAAAAAAAAAAAAAAGAAAAAAAAAAAAAAAAAAAAAAAAAAAAAAAAAAAAAAAAAAGAAAAAACCCATTTCTGTGCTGTGCAAAAGACACTTTGTACAATTCAAACAGAACAAACTCCATGCACATGAGTGGGGCTGCAGAACACCCCAAGCCAGGCCGCAGCTCCGCAGCACAACCTGGCAAATCCCAACAAAAACAGGGCTGGAAATAATACTGATGCGCAAATTCCCCTTTACGAGGTGGGCAGGGAGGACTGTCGATGAGCCCAGCCACGGCACATGCAGGAGGAGTTTCCAAGCACTGCAGCTGGGGTCTGGCAGATGCCCGAGAGCGGAGGGCAGACACAGATGGGTCGCAGGCAGCGAGGCCACGCTGGCCGCCCAGGAGCCACGGGCTAAGATGACACAGTCACGGCCGTCAGGGCTCCATTCCGAGTGTAGTAGAACTTGCTAAACGCCTCTTCAAGTAAACAGGTGAGTCTGCTCTGGTCAGCCTGGGGAGAACAAGGGCAGTGAGGGGTAAGCCCCATCCACTCAAAGCTGAGAGCATGGCTGGAGTCCCCCTGCCTCCTCCCCCTGAAAAGGGCTGATGTGACATAAACCATTGAACCCTGAGAAAGGAACACAGGTCTATAGCCCTACCTGAGGTCCTGCTTACCTCACTGATGAATCCAAGCTGGACCAGTTCCGCTGCCAGCTCCTGGATGTTGTCATCTGCGACACAAGGAAAGGTGTCAGTCCTTGGTCCAAGCGTGCTGCTGGCCCCAGTGCTCCTTGGCAGGGGCAGAAGGGTACTCACTGGGATGAAGAAGGTACTTACTGGGCTGCAGGTCACAGCTCAAGTGTCGATTCAACTTGTCTTCCAGTTTCAGCAGCAGTGTCAGCTGCAGGGCAAAGAAATTCTGATGAGGAATTGCAGTCCTGCAGGCTGCCATGGCAAGCCCAAAGCAACCCTAGAAGTGCCCCCTGGGATGGGAACCAGCCCTGCAGAGCCCCCACTGAGATCTAGCAGAACAGCCACAGCAGTTCCATCCTGAACTGCAGCTGGCAGCACCATCCTGCACTGGAAGGCAGGACCTGGGGGTGGGCCCAGGTACCAGGTCAGCAGTAGGCACAGGCCTGGGTCAGGCTCTGGGGCCTGACAGTGGCAGCTGCAGCAAGGCAGAGTTACCCCAGGCAGCAGCAGCACGTCAGAGCCATGAGCCCTGCACAGCTGCCCTGGCCTCCCCCAGCTTGGCCAGACATAGAAACGTACGTGGTGCTTCACTCCCTCCTCCACAGACTCGATGTTGCACTGCATCAGCACCACCTGGAACAGAGGCACAGGCCCCATCAGCAGCTGCCCCACACCCCAGCCTGGGGGCGTGAGGCAGAGCCCCTGGAGTTTACCTTGCGGGTCTCCACCTCAGCAGGCTCTGGAGTTGGGGTTTTCACTGAAGGGGGAGCAATGGGAGATTTCACCACGACCTGCTGGGGCTGCTGGGGTCGTGGCATCCCAAAAGCTGTGAGGGGATAGATTCCATTCCTACAAGGAAGGAGCAGCATCTGAGGTTATAACTCTCCAAAATTTTTCCAGTCTCACACACGATGGAAGTGTCTTTTTAAAAATCCCTCTTACCTCACATCCTCCAGGAACTTGTCCAGTTCGAGCGCTGGAGATTGTGAGAAGCTGGAAAACAAAATGTCCTAAGATGAGAAATTGTCTCACAGTACCATCCACCTGGGTCCCTTGGGGTGCAGTTTCAAATCCCCATGTCCTGAGCTGCGTCCACAGGCAGGATGGGTGTGGACAGAGGCAGCCACTGGTGTGACAAGCTCTTCTCTTCCCTTAAGGACATAACTATCTATAGGAGCTAAGGATGAGGCAGCAGTTATGGCAGAGCCTGTCTCACATCCCTCAGAACTGTGCAATGCAGTTATTTGGAGGGTGGCCCAATGACACTGTTCCTAGTGAGCTGTTTCACAAACACCTGCCGTACCAGGTCTCTGGTTGCAACAAACACTTGGAGCAGCCAAACCCCAGTCTCAAGGCTGCTCTGAATCATTCCAGAGACGAGGTAAGGACTGCAAAACTGCAGGAAGCCTGACAGGATATCCACAAATGCTTTAAGGGCTGCACACCTGCCTCAGCTGCCAGACCCCTCTCCAGCCCCTCCCACACTCGCAGCAGCTGGGATCATCCCACCCTCTAACACGGCAGCAGTTTTCAACTAAAATTTACAGGGTTTTTTTCTGGCAGCTTGGTTTGCATGGCAGTCTGATGAACCATGCAAAAATGATGCTGACATTTCAAATCACTGCTGCTTTATTTTCCTTTTCCAGCACCCCTGAGGTATGGCACTACCAAAAATCGAGTTCCAGGCTGGCACCACAGACAGCTGAGCCCACAGAGACTGACATCCCATGTAAGGATCTCTCTTGCACAGTTTTGGCTGTTCACTTGCTGACTTCAATTTTGAAACTTTATCAAAAACATTCCAAAGGGAATTTCACATTACTCCTTCCTAGCACTATGACAGCTGAAATATCAGCTTTTGGAAGGGCCTCTATGGCTCAGAGTGCTGCTTATACAGAGCTGTTCTTCCTTGTCATCTTGGTTACTCTTGTTCAGCAGCCTGAGCATCCCAGAACTCTGGGCTCCCATGGAAGCACCCTAAGCTTCTCTGGAATACAGTATTCACATCTTAGTCTTCAGCCAATCCCTTGACAAGCCAAGGCTTTGTTATCCAAAATGTACATCACTTTTTTGGTACTCTGCTTGCTCCATATGTATTACAGTCACTGCCTTAGGGAGCCACCCCTACAGTGTAAGTAGTGCTGTGTGTCACTGACAGCTGCCTCAACTGCCTTTCCCTGTGCATAGTGTGGAATAAGATGCTCCATTAGGAAAACACTGAGGAACCTTTTCTCTGAAGTGCTGGACTCCATCTGGCTAGTCTGTGATTGGTCAGAGCACCTCCCCAAACTGTTCAGCCATGTTCTGCTCTAACTATAGTGTTCATTTCATCCGTCCGTTTGTGGAACAATTGATCTCAGCTGTACAGAATCTGCTCCCAGGAAACAGGTGCCAGGTCTCCTTCACCCAGGAATAATCCTCCCCAGAAATGTGTGTGCCCAGACAGTGACTGCTCCTTCACCTCCAGCCCCACCAGCTCCCACTGGCACCCAGTCAGTGGGGGAACACCAACGCTGAGGTGATGGGCAGGGAGGGTCCCGGTGCTCACACCAGTGCCTCAGCACTGCTCCCTGGGCAGCCCCCCGAGCACACCATGGGCACTCACATCATCTTGACTCCTTCCCTGTCCTCGTGATTGATCTCTGCCAACACTGCGTTCATGTCGAGATTTTTGGTCATTTCTTCTAAAGCATTTTCGGGAATCATATCTATTAAAGAAAAAAAAAGTAACTTAGAGCAACTGCAGTTCCTCTCCAGCCTTAGAAAGGCAATGAAAAGTGCAGAGGTCTTATGCTCTCTGAAGATCTCGGAGCAGGTCGGGCACCATGGCCCTCCCAGCCCCACAGCTGTGTGTGACAGCCGGTACCTGCAGGGCAGGCAGGGCTGTTCCCAGGGTGCCAGCTCACTGGGGTGAGCACTGGCAGCTCTGCAAAGCTCTGCAGGGCACTGACCCACGTGGGGATGTGGCTCCCAGGGCTGTGTACTCACGCTGGTGCCCGACGATGCAGTGAGCAGCCAACAGCTTCAGCGAAGGCACCTCAAAGAGCGCCTGGTGGAAGAGGAGCTCCCGGGCCGTGGGGCGCCTGCCAGGGTCCTGTTCGAGACACTTCTGAATGAACTCCTAAAGACAAAACCTGCGTGAGACACCAAGCAATGGCACCAGAGCAATTCAGGGCACCAGCCCCCCGGGGCTCACCCGCTGCAGGGGGTCCTCCAGCAGCTGGATGGCACTGTTGATGGCCTCCTGCGGCACATAGGATGACTCCCCGTTCCCCTGGATCTCCAGCACCGCCATCTGTAAACAGAGAGCAGAGCGTCAGACTCCACTGGGAATGGCAGACTGCACAGGAGACGGGCTCAAGGAGACCACTGCCAAGCATGAGATCACCACGGCCGAGCTGCTTGGGGGTACTTAAGGTCACATTTGGAGAGACAGAGAGAATGGCTGCCTCATTACACCAGCTTGCTCCTAGTACCCCAAGACCGCCAGGGAGCTCTGGGAACTCTGCCAGCAACAACCTGGACAGTAAGTGTCTCCTTCATTTTGAACCTCATGATCCATTGGCCTGTTATTCTGTTTGATGATTCCATAATGAAGCAGTGACTGGGTCACTGCCAGGATCTGACAGTGTCCCTTCTGGCTGTGTGAATAGCTCTGTGTCGCAGAACAAGAGCAAGCACACAACAAGAATGGGCTCCAGCCAACTACACAGACACTAATTCCCAGCTAGGAAAGGCTGGAAAATATTGCAGAGAATGTCTCTGCATTCAGCTTAAGTTTTGTTTCCTAAAAGTTGCATTTTTCCACAGTTCTCTTCCTGCTTCACTAATGGAATACACAGCACAGGTTGAGGGTTCCTTGTGTTGGCTCTTTCTAACAATTCTTCTCAGAAAATACTCCTAACAACAACTCCCATTACCTGGACTTGGACCTACTGACTGCAAAGACAGAGGAAGCATGAAACTGCTACGACCAGGTATGTCAGACTCACATCAACTGCAACCAGCACCTCTATCAAATGGGCACGGGCTGGCCCTGAAAAAGTGATAGACTACAGCTGTCCTCTGCTCCAAACACCCGATGCACTGGTCATACTCATGGACACTACATAACAGTTGGCAGCAGTGACTATTCCCTCCAGCCAGTGAGTCTGACTTCAGGACTGGCCAAGACCTGCTAAGTAATTCATTACCCGTTAGGAATTTTGAGAAGAACTACAAATCACTGAGCCATTTACTTCTTAGTGAGGTCCTTGGGGGAGCCTCCATAGGGACCCTCCAAGGCAAAGTACACTTGGCTCTGAGAACAAAAGTCACTTGTCACCAAGCAAACCCACCCATGGCCACAGCCTTTCCAGAGCTATCTCTTTGCTCAGATTCATCATCTCTGTCCCACAGTCCACGTTCAACACTCACCTCCAGTGCACACATCCCAAAGGAGTAGATGTCCACAGCAGTGGTGACATTGGCAACTTCTGTAACACAGAAATAGCCTTGTTATCAGTCAGCTCTGCATGCAGCAGCACCACTCTGCACCAGGCTGGGACAGTCCTGCAGCTTCTCCCTCCTCTGCTACCAAAGAACAGAGGAGCTGAAGCATTTCATCAGGCAAATGACTCAGAACTGTTAATGTGGCATCCATCAGGAGCCTGGAACTGAGAACAAGGTGCAGGACAGCCTGGAAGCATCAGTAAGGCCAAAAAGCCCCCAGGCTTGCAGCCACAGCCCCACCGTACCTCCATATTCTGGGGCAAAGAAGTGCAGGTTCTTCTGCTCCTCGCGGCAGGTCTTCACATGGTTGTTAATTGTGTCCGGTGCCACTAGAAGAAAACCAGGAATGCTTAGGATACAGGAAGCCATAGCTCATCCCTGATGAAATCCCAGGGAAACGCCTGCAACTCCAGGCCCTTGACGCCCAAAGGGGCAGAATGGTGGCGTTAAGGTGAGTCTTCACAGCCTTCATCTCTTGTCACCTGCCCTGACCCAATACATTCCTGCATTTTTTTCCTTGGCAGCTTAGCACCACTCTCCAAGGGCAAACCTGGAGACCACAACTGCTGCCTACTGAGAAGACAAGGTGGGAACAACTCCCAGTTGAAATGCCTAACTTCAATCAAACCTATAGCATTTGTCACAAGCAACTCATTCAGAACAGCAGCCTAAGGAACACCCACAGATGCCAAGGGCATTGCAATCGGTCACCACCTCAGAGTTCTGGGAGGATGGACCTACCAGGCAACTGTTCCACATTTCAGGAGGATGCTGGTGCCAAAGTGTCTCCAAACAAGAATCAAGCCAAGCTGCTGAAGGAAGGAAGGTGATCACCCAGACAGCAGAACCTCCCAGCAGCCAGCACCTCCACAAACCACTCAGAGCTGTGGGGAAGAAATAACTCGCAGCCACAAGAACAGTGAGCAGAGCACAAATATGGACCCACATGAAAAGATAAGCCTTTGGGACAGCCACCTCTGCAGAGACTGAAAACAACTCTCTGAACTACACAGCTGTCTCTGCCAGGGAGAAACCCTGAGGTGGGCAGGGAGCACAGGGCCACCACCCATTTGAAGCTCTGCTGTCACTGGGAATGTGCCCAGACCCAGAGTCTCAGGCCTGTGTCCCACCTGGGGACCTTCCTGTGCAATCACAATCGGTCCTCGTCTGTACTGGCACGGTGTGGATTGACACGGGACGTGCCAAACCACTTGTATTTTTCCACACCAAAGAAGATTCCCAGCTGAGTGACCAGTTTCAGAGAGGAGATGTTCTCTGGGCTCCAGACAGACAAGAAGAACCTCCCTTGGTAACTCAGCTCAGCCTTGCTGCATGGCACATCCCAAATCAAGGACATGATTACCCAATCCAAGCGCTGGAAGCAGAGCTTGATCCAACAGCTAGGGGCTTCTTTACCAACCAACCATTCACAAGTACCAGCTTTCTATTCCCTGTGTTAGCTCTGATCCTAGGAGTCCAGCACCATGACTTCATTCCTAGTGCTCACCTGTTCCCAGATATCACCAGATCCTCTCACCTTCACATCACCAAGCAACATAAGCTACATTTTTTTTTTCCTCTTTCTCCTATGACCTGTTTTCCTAGGGACTGCTTTAGACAAGTTCTGGCCAGGGCCATGCATCATCACACCAGTTCTCTCCACTGGGGACTCTGCCCCAAAGGATTCCAACACTCCCCACATGACAAGTTACTCGAAGCCTCCCTCAAGGAGCCAGAAAATGTCTGATCCTCATCAGCATCCAAGATGAGCTCTGGACTTCTATTCACCTGAGTCAGTTACAACTGGAGTTTGCCCAGTCCTCCGCTCTGGACTGGATGTGTTCCTGTGCTGCTGGAGCCAATCCCTCAGCTCCAACCCTGTCACCACACATCCACCCAGTGCCAGACCTGGCACACAGAGTAAAGCACCCCTGCCTTGTCCAGCACACTGGGTTCTCATACCAGGCATTCTAAAGAGAAGATTTAAGGCTTCAGAAACCCTACTATTCCAACATCAGGATTATATTGTTGTTTATGGGATCCTGGATGCCTCTGTGCCCAATGCAGTGTACAGGAACTATGATACAGATGTTTGTGATACCTGTTAAACCTGCAGCTACTGCAGGCATGTCAGAGGGACTCCCAGCGACAAAACAGACCATCTGGGGAGAGAAAATAACTTACTTTTTGACTCTTCTATGTGTTCTGCCTTTCTTATCAGTACAATGCATTGTAAGAGGAAAGAAGGACCAAAAACTCAACAAACCAGTCCTGCCAAATATGGAGCAGAATCAGCCAAGGAAAGTCACTCCCCACACAATGTTGTGATCCAGTGTCTTTAAATCCTGTTATGATCACATATTGGATAGCAAGGGCCAGTACACTGTCCAGGCACTCTGTTCATTTAAGGACAAGGATGAGGCAGTAATCAATCACAGAACCTATTATCAACAGAAACCTCAGCAGTGACAGCTGACACACTTCTATACCAGACAGGCTGGTAGAGTGGAAGTCTAGCCCAGCCTCCATCTATAGTGTCCTTAATGAGCTTTATAATCAACTCCTCTGCATCTGGGTCCTACAGACCTTCTGCAGTAGCATCAGCATTTCTGGAAAGAACTGAGCTCACACTGTCTGTGGGCCCCTCCCACTCAGACACACTGAACTGACAGGCAGCTCTGAATTTGTTGCTGTGGGTCAGCCAGGGACCCGTCCCCCTCTGGTACTCTGGTCCTTGTGCTTCCTAACTTGCTGAGTCCCTCTGGAGTGTTTTTCCATCACTGTTGCAGAGATTGGCTCTGCAGCTGGGTTTGATCAGCCACACTTGGCAGGGAATCTGCCTGTTTCAGCCATTTCTATCCCAGCTCACATGCAGCTTGGCTGAGGTGACAGGTGTCACCTCACTGTGCTGTTGCAGAGCAGAGGCAGCACAGGGTCAAAGACAGCAGACATGCAGAATCTCCCACGTGTCTGAGCTAAGCAGGGACAGCCCTGCCAAACACAGTCCTGCTCTGTTCACTAACAGCACAACATGCTTCTGAGGTCAGCTCTGAAAAACTTCCTGTAGGTGTGTTCCACACAGCAGGCAGAAATGCTGTAACAACTGTGAGAGGATTTTAGATGGTAAGACAAGAAACTTTGGGTTTGGTCTGGTCACTGTTGCAGGTCACATTGATGCATGGACCACTTAGCCCTGACAGGGGCTTGAGAGCTTCACCTGAGCCTACATTTTAAACCAGCCTCCTGACTGTACAAGGTAAGAACACACACCTGAAGTTACCTCTGACACATGCTCTCTGCCTGACTCACACGTGGCTGCTATCTGCCACTTATACACCTACTTCTGTATTCTCAAACTGGCTCCATGCTGTGCATGGTTGGATGGATAAGGCTGAGGACGGCTATTAATGGAGACAAATGATAAAGCCCACAAAGGAAAGTCAGATCACCAACAAAAACGAATGTGTCTCTCAGCCACAAGAAGGTGACTAAAAAGGGCAGCTTACAAGACAAAGCCCCATGGGAATTGACAAGTCTGGTGGGCAATTAGCAGAGATGAATTTTAGAAAAAGGTTCAGCCAAATACAGTGTCTGAGCATAGCAGGTGATAGGAAAAGATGTGAAGAACAGCAGAGGCTAGGACAAGAAACACATCTATGACAAGCTGAACTCAATCTAGCAACAAAAGCAAAAAAAGAGATAGTCAGCATTGCTATAGGAACATGCTGTAGCTGGTCAGGCTTCTCAAAGCCAGAAGAGCATGCAAAAAAAGTTGGCCAGAGTAAGTGGACAGCCTGTGTGCTCACTGGATGTTAGCAGTGCCAGCCAAGGAAGCGACGGTGGCAGAGTCACCTGGGCATCCAGCCCCTGCTCTGGGACACTCCAGGCTGCAGGGGACATTTCCCTCTGGTGCAGTGTCCGTCTCACACCCCTTTGTTCTGCACTCTGACCTCCCTCCTGGCAGGCAGGAAGGGTCCCCTGTCCCACAGCCCTCCCTCCCCTGCAGCAGCCACTGAGCTGCTCAGGTCCCTGCAGGCAGGACAGCCTGCTGCAAAGCAGAACACGACTGCCTCCTCAGCCAGGGGCTCAGTGCCCTGGCCCACAGACAGCAGGGGAGCCCAGGTGCCAGTGAGAAGGACCAACAACTGACCTGCAAGATTGCCCAGGCTGGCTGTGCACCCAGCAATGGGACAGCTGACCATTGCACCACCAGGGACCCGACAATTATCAACTGAACCCCAGACCAACTCTGCAGCTATAAAGGGGTGACCACAGGGCCAGGGGAGGTATGAGGCCACATTATTATCCCCTGCATTCATATGCCCTAGACACTCTCACTGCCACAAAAGGGTACAAGGCTGCACAAAGCCACGACGTTACAGAGTTTGCTTTCTCTGCACACAGCCATGACAAAAGCTTTTTTATTAGGGAGAGCAAGGCCTAGAAAATAAGGAACTAGGAAGCTATTTGGCATAAAAAGAAGCATACAGCCATTAAACAAGGAGTCAAACAGGAAGAAGTGTCAGATTTCTGCTGATCACAGAATAAAGGCCTACAGCCTTCAGATCCGTATCAGGAATTGCAAACAGTGTTTGCAAAATGTCTGCAACACTGAGTCACCAGAAGAAAGAGGATTTTATTATTTTTAACAGTTGAGTATCATAAGTTGAAGGGGCAAATAGATTCTGTGTATGAAAAGTTCACTACACACTGTTCCCAGTGCCAGGTAAAGCTCCCCATGTGCTTAGACACATATGCACTCCTGCCACATCCACTGACATGGCTTCCATTGAAACCAACCTCTGCCAAAACACTGCCCACGGTTCCCTCCAGAGAAAACACTGCTGGAGCAGAATCAGTGGTACTGGCAGTAAACAGTAGCCTTCTCCACAAAAACTGGAGAAGGCTCCTCTTCACAGAAATGAATGCAGAATCAAAATTATGGCATGGCTCATGGGGGACGAGACCAGCAGAGGTCACCTTGTCCAAGCCCCCTGTTCCAGCAGGGACACCCAGAGCTGGTTGCCCAGGACCGTGCCTAGATGGATTTTGGGTAACTCCAAGAATGGAGACTCCATCACTGCCTTGGGCAACCTGTGCTTGTGCCACCACCACACTGAGAATGTCTGGGGTCCAGCCTGTGCCTGGCCTCTGGTCCTGTCCCTGGGCACCCCCAGGATCCCCGGGCTCACCTGCACACACCTGCCCAGGGCTGGCACCCCTGGGATCCCCGGGCTCACCTGCACACACCTCCGGGCACCACGGGCTCCGCACACCCCGCCCGGCTCACCTGCACACACCTGCCCAGGGCTGGCACCCCCAGGCTCACCTGCACACACCTGCCCAGGGCTGGCACCCCCAGGCTCACCTGCACACACCTGCCCGGGCTGGCACCCCTGGGCTCACACCTGCACACACCTGCCCAGGGCTGGCACCCCGGGCTCACCTGCACACACCTGCCCAGGGCTGGCACCAACCCACACTGCCGGCTACCCCCAGGCTCACCTGCACACACCTGCCCAGGGCTGGCACCCCAGGTCCCAGGCTCACTGCACACACCTGCCCAGGGCTGGCACCCCTGGCTCACCTGCACACACCTGCCCAGGGCTGGCACCCCCACCGGCTCACCTGCACACACCTGCCCAGGGCTGGCCCCAATCCCAGGCTCACCTGCACACACCTGCCCAGGGCTGGCACCCCCAGGCTCACCTGCACACACCTGCCCAGGGCTGGCACCCCCAGGCTCACCTGCACACACCTGCCCAGGGCTGGCACCCCCAGGCTCACCTGCACACACCTGCCCAGGGCTGGCACCCCCAGGCTCACCTGCACACGCCAGGCTGCACCCAGCACGACACACTGCCCAGGGCTGGCACCCCCAGGCTCACCTGCACACACCTGCCCAGGGCTGGCACCCCCAGGCTCACCTGCACACACCTGCCCAGGGCTGGCACCCCAGGCTCACCTGCACACACCTGCCCAGGGCTGGCACCCCAGCACCCCCGGGCTCTGCCCAGGGCTGAGCAGCCACAGCTCCCTCAGCCTCCCCAGCAGACGCTCCAGCCCTGCAGCAGCACGGGGTGCTCGGGGCTGTCCCCAGCTGTCCCTCGTGCCCTGGGGAGCCAGTGCTGGGCCAGGATCTCCAGGGTGGCTTCATGAGCACTTAGCTGAGGGCCAGGACCATCCCCTCCCTCCTCTGGCAAGGTTCTGCCTAATGCAGCCCAGGGCATAATCAGCTACTTTTGGGGCCAGGGCACACACTGGTGTCAATGAGCCACAGAAGGACATGGTCACATTGTGTCACAGTTCTCATGAAGTGGTATTTTTACATTTAAAAGAATACTTAGAGTTCTAAGTTGACATGTTTGACCACATCCATTACATGGAAACAGAAAGTGGATGTAGGCAGAGCAGGAAAAACAAGAACAGATAAAAAGGAGCTGTAAGATTACTACCTGTCAATCCTGGCTGCATGCAGGCTCTTAAACAGGGACTTAGGAGCTTATTGGCACTTTATCTGAAAGAGTTCATGACACAAACAACTTCATCCCTAACAAAGTGTGTTGGGAGATCAGAAATCTGCCCCCAAAACCAAGCTCCATGCCCTAGACTAGAAGAATGAAGGTTTCACTGACCATGCAAACCCCTGCTTGGGCTACACCATCTAACTGCAATGCAATATTAGTATGAAAAAGATACACATGTTCACATCACAGTGCAAGAACTACATGCAATTAGAAAAAATAAGAGCAGACATTTCACTGAAATGCTACAGACTGAGCTACTCTGGAGGAATCATCTACTCCCAGAAGACAGAGGCACACTAGAAAACAAGTCCTCACAAACAGGACTGTGAAGATGATTTCTGTTGTGAGCAGCTCTGCTTAACAGAAGCAGGGATTGAACCAATATAAATGCACATTCTAAAACGCAATTAGGGTCCACAAGATCAAGAACTTCAAGTACAACTTTCCCAAATTTCAAAGTCCACATCTTTGATTATCATTTTTCCACATGCCGAAGGGTCCTTGGGAGATTTAACCTACAGCAAAGCTCACCCTTGGAAGCAGGTGCCAGAGTGCAAACACTGCTTGGCCCACACAGTTCCAGACCTAAACCATAAACCTGTCCAGGCTGGGAGGGACCTCTTGACAAGACAGCTCACCTCCTGCTCAGGCACAGCCAGACACCACTGGCTGCCTTTGCTGGTTTGTGTTTAAGTGATCTTTTCAGAACTGGCACAAAGGAGCTTCCTAAACTGCTGAGGTCCCCAAAGCCCTCAACCAAAGGGCCCTGAAAGGATGAGAAACCTGCAACTGCTGTGCTAATATGAGAATGGGTGAATGAAAATCTGGATGACTATAATCCACAAGCCGTGCCCATTGGGAAAGTCACATAAAAGCAGAGAAAAACAGAGCTGAACAAAACTGAAGCAGCAATGCCTTCAGTGCAACACAGAAATAACAATGACCTCAGAAAATAGATGTTCCACATATGGTGCACTAAACAGAGACATTTAAACCTTTTAAAATATCTTTAACTGAAAAGAACAACCAGTCTAGATGATCACTGTTGTCTGGTGTTTTCATGAATGAGGCAAGTCCCAGCAGCACACACACAGAAGGAACAGTGAGCTAGGGAAATAAGTACTAGGAGCAAGAGCCGGATTTTAAACCTTCTGCAAAATAAAAATGAGTTTATTACTATCACAGCATAGAAGGAGGAAAACCTTTGCAACAAGGCCACCAAGGTCACCAGTTCTCACCAGTAAACTGGACCTTAAAAATTCCACCACCCTCCCCCAGACAAACACACTGAACACATGGTCATGAGGAGGCTGCTGGAACTTCCAACATAGACAGAACCCATGGATTGCCACTCAGCCATGGCTGCTCCTCCTACTTTAAGATCTGTGCTTACACAAAAACCCAGGGCAGGTCTCTGGAACTGTTTCTGCCACTCTAGTAATCACAGCAGCAGCAACAGCATTGTAGCATTACAATTAAAATCAACCTCATACTATTCAACCCAGTCTGTTCAACAGTTTCTCAAGAAAAATCCAAATGTGAAGTGCCTTCACTTGGAGACAGGCTTTTACACCGAGTTTCACAGAAAACACAGACCCAGGGCAGACAAAGCTTTTTAAAAAAAATGCCACCCCAAAAGTAGCCTGGATCCAACCCTGGCCATTCTGAAGCCTTCTAGACAAAAAGTTCCACTCAAAACTATTTCCTTGCCCAGTCTCATTCCCAGCAGCACCTGTCATCACAGACAAACCTTATGAATATCTGCCTTAGCTGTGCCAAGTTTCTAAGGAACCAAAAATGTTTGGCTTGGTAGAGTATGTGCTTGACTCACACATAAAACTGTTCAGTTAGAAAAGTTAAACTACATCAATTCATGTTACATCTTCCTAAATCAATACAAGCATGCCATTTTTATGGCAGATTTTTCTATGTCTGATGACTTCAATTATGCATTATTTTCCCTTTAAAACCACACCTGCCATAGTTGAAGAAATAAGAAAGCCAGATCCAAGATATCCTACTAACCTCTTATTTCTACATCACCTCAGGTGTCTGTTAAGAAAGTGGAAACCAGCATGACATTTAAAGATCAGGCAACAAAATCCAAGGGAGTGAAGTGATAACTAAAATAAGATTAGTTATGAAAGCATGTCACTCACAGCCTCATTAGCTCAATGCTCAAGCAAAACAGAAGCCTTACACCCTAGATTTAGTGTTTTCAAATCCAAATCACTGCTCAAGATCTAAGGCTTAAACAATCCCCAGCTGTCATATCAACAGTACCTCCTGGTACAACAGACTGTTAGAACAAATTCCCAACAAACCATCCAGGAAAGCTCAGCATTCCAAGGCCATCTGATGCTGTTCCAGCACAGGTGAGGTACCACAGCATCTCCTTATGCCTGCAGAGTGCTGGTTCAGGCTTCTCCTGTCCTTCTAGAACCAGGGCCTTTGACTTGATTTTGGAGAGATGGCTGGCCAGCCCTCAGTGTGCCTGAGCCCAGGCTCAGTCAGGTTCCCACTTTGTGGGCCTGCTCCTGGACCAGGCTGCTGGCTGCCTGCCTGCCACCCTGCAGCCAGCCCCAGGGACACCTGCCCTCCTCAGGACTCCTCAAGCCCTGCCTACATCACATCCCCCGCAGCTACACCAGACCCCAGACTGAGCTCTCCAGGAGCCTCTGCTCTGCTGGCGATGCAGAGTGGCACAGCACGTCCTCCTGGAAGGCACAGAGCCCATCTGGTCAGGCCCTTGCCCTTTCCACCACTTCAGCTGACGGTTGGTAGGCTCCCAACTCAGTAGAAACAAACTCTAACCATCGAGAACAACCCTGATGGCAAAGAATAAAATAAAATAAAATATTATTTTAAATGTAAACATGGTGTTCTATGCGATAGGGTTACAAATTGCAGCACTCAAATCCTTCTCTGGCTCCCACCAGCCCAACTCCCTCCTCATATGCACAGATCTCCCCAAAACCAAAGATTTATCTGGGGAAACATCAACAGCCAAGCTTACTTCAATACAGGGACTCACTGGGGGCAGAAGAGATCTGGCCATCAGGAGCCAGACACATTCACTGAAACATTCATCTTAAAACCAACACATCTAAGGAGTTCAAACTACAAGCAAGCAATTGGATAGCCAAGCACACAGTGGGGGCTAGTCCAGGGCTGGGTCCCAGCCAAGGGCAGCAGAGCAGCAGCAGGGAAGAGCCTAATGGACGTGGGAAGTTCAGCTGGGAAGAGCTCAGAACAAGGCATGGCTTGTTGACATGCAGGAGCCAGCATGCACAGGGCCCGTGGACTAGCACACGCTAAGAACATGGAGAGGAAGAAAACTAACAACCAGGAGACTTCACAAAGGGCAGTGCTCCCTCTCTGTAAGGCTCTGGCCAAGAGCACGAGGAACTGTTTGCATCCCAGCACAGAACACAAGCTCTCCAAGCAGGATGCACCTAAGCCAAACAGTTTTACACGCAGCCTTATAGCAAGGGAACACTGTAAATAGATCAGTGTGTATGTTTGTGTGTTACAAATATAGATACACACACATATATATATAAATATATATATACAGATACACACAGAGATAAAATCATGTACATGACATAAGTGGAGTCACATCACAGGAGCGGAGAAGTTTGCTCACCATTAGCAAATATCCTATGAAAGACTGTTGTAACAGAGCAGCCCGTGAGCGGGAAGTAAAACGAGATAAAGTCAATGAGTTGGTGAACAGCAAAGCACTTACATCCATAGAGACAGCTGGGTCAGAGTCAGGGCACACAGGGACAGGACTGAGCACCGGGCCCTGCCTCCAGCCACCTCTTCAAAAGAAATTTACCTAAGGAACGTCGGGGTTTCTACCTGAGAACCAGACTGGGCAGGGGAGACAAGGCATCTCTGACCAAGCAGAAGATTATGGCCGACTCTGAGACCAAGAAGCTGGAAATTCTGTTTTTCTGTTAATGTCCTACAGCCCCACCCACCCCACCCCTTCAGCAGAGAATGCCCTTTCTCTACATCCCAGCAGCTTGTAGCCACAGCTCTCAGCAGGAGAACCCACACTTACACCCCTGGCCACATGATGCCACAGCAGAGCTAACACCCGTAAGAGTCCTGGCCCCATGGCCTGGAATTGAGGGCAGACTCTGAGCAGACACCACTAAATACAAACTGAGTCTAAGGTCAGGTGTAGCAATGCCTGGAGGAACAAGTGGGAAATCTGCACTGCACTCTACAGAGCTTCCTCTGTGCTCCACCAAGGCCTCCCTCAGCATATGCTGACATATTGCCATGTCTCAAGGGCACCAGAGGACACTGAGACCCTCCAGCTTGAGGCCTCCCTTCTGCTGGGGCACTCCAAGAGCTGCCCAAAAGGATTTTTAACTCAAACACATCACTTCTTTCCACCTGTGAACAGTTCTTACACTGCCAGCAAGAATTCCAGGAACAGCTCCAACAAGGCCAACACAAGCAGAAAGCAGCACCCTGTGTGTGCACGCTGCTCCTCCTGCAGCCAGGGCAGCTGCAGCCTGTCTCAGAACACACCTGGCAGCACATCCCCACGGCACACAGCACAGACACCCACACACGTGAGCTCTGGGAACAGCACACAGGGCACAACCTGCACGTATCGCAAGGAATGCTCCCACCTGACCACAGCCCCACAAAGCAGGTGGAACATTCCAGTCTCTGGGAATACCAGTGGCAAGTTTAACAGCTGTAAGTGTCTTTCCTATCCTCACCACAAGTTCCCCAAAGCTCTCCACTCATTTGAAATTTGTTCTCCTTTAATCTATTAACTCTGCACTTTATGGCACTGGAAAAAAAAAAGGGTTAGCAAATGAATGGATTATGGATGGCTTTCACATTTAAGCATTATGTAAAATCTTTCCTCCTTCCCACTCCCTTTTTCTTCCACAGTTGACCCCCAGCACACAGATTTACATTCTGAACACAGAAACAGTGACCAGTCCAGCCAGTGCACATGCTCCTGCATCTGAGGGAGCAGCAAGGAGCAAAGGGCTGTTCCCACACCTGAACATGTCACAGGAACCACTATCAGACATTTCCAATGTGACACTGCTCTCCTGGCACACCCTCCCCCAGCAGACAGCAGGATGTCCTGCAGTGCACACCAGCAGCTGCCTTAGACAGCTTTTTGCCCCACATTCAGCAAGTATTCTCTTTGCCAAAGCCACAGGGACAGGAACTTTGTGAGCAGCACCCAGCACAGTACTGGGGACAGAGACAGCACCAAAGCACAGCTCATAGTGCACTGTATCCTTGTTCCCCATAAATCCATGGAAATTACTGTCCTGCTGCTTTTAAGCAAACACAGGGAAGTGCTCAGATACTAGCCATCTGTACAGGATAGGAACAGGGAGCAGCAAACATGAGTCTGGCATTGTCAGTGACCCTGGAGCAATGGCTGTTCCACGGCCCAAAACTCAAACCCAACCCCTCTGGCACTGCAAGGGCAGCAGCGCCAGGGAGAAAAGCTCAAGCTCAACACAACAAGCAGTCCTGGCAATGTAGCTTTGCCTCTTCTGGTTGGGTGGGCTCTGCAGGAATAGGAATACATCCTGCAACACTGCCAACTCTAATTCCAGCCTGCATTGGAACCAAGCTTTCCCATCTGGAGGATTCCTCTTTTTACAACCCCACTTTTACTCACTTCCTTTTTTATTTAGGAAAGGACCAGAATCTCTTAGATAAATTACTTCACTTCTGAACGTGAGGTGAGCCAGGCAGCCCACAGCAGTGGAGCAGAGAGTTCTGCTCAGGAACAGCTGCACATGAGCACTGCAGCTGCAGTAACACTCCAGCACATCCTGCAGCTGTAACAGCACAGACACCCACTGCTCCTGGCATGAGCACATGCATGTGACTGTCATGTCCCTCCTGCACACCTGACAAAAACAAAGCTTTGTGAAACTGGAGGGAGCGAAGGTGTAACTGTGCTGAGGTCACCATTCACACTCCACACGTGAAAAGCCACCTTCCTTCTACACAGCCTCTGAACAGCACCACTGGAGCTGCATGCTCCAGGAACCGCAGGTCTGCTGACCTGCAGGATCTCCCTCTGGGGAAAGCCATGGCTACCGTGCCAGCTCCATGGGTTAGGTTTTACAGATGGTGCTGGCTGCCCTGCAGAAAGGTAGCAGCTGCATGATACTTTGAAACTAAACTAAAAAAGGGAATTTCTTGAGTACTCAAGTCTTCCCACCAGTCAGAACTGAATGCTAGGGAGTGTGCCAGCATAAAAGGTACTAGATGTACTCATTCTTGGAAATCTCTCCCACTTGGATAAAGTCAGGAAAACACAATAATGTGATGACATGATGACATCAGCTTGTGTGAAGAGCAAGTCCCCAAGTTTAAAGGCAGGTCAGGAACAGAGTGCTCCTTCTGCCATGACCCTGTCTCCCTGGTACAAGCACAAACCTACTACCCCAGTTCTGGAACAAAACAACACAGGAGTTCTTTGATGGGAAGAAAAGCCACAGGTCTGCAGCTGATGGCAAGGCTATTTCTGAATGACAGGTGATGCAGAGCATTTTTCCCTGTACACTGCCTCATCAAAGCAGAACTCACACAAACAATAGCTCCAGGAAAGCAAAGACCTATTCCTCGATCGAGAATACTTGCAGAAGTTGAACAACAGGTAGCAAAGCTGTCCCTTGAAAGGTCTTGTCAACGTGTGACATAATGCATCCTGACTGCAGACAGATTTTTAGAGACATGGGAATAGCAGGAAAAAACAGAGCATGCAAGAATGCTCTGCACTGCCAGGGTCATCACTGCTTACTTATGAAATAAACTGTTTTGGCACAGGGTGGCTGCCCAAGCAGGGCATGTGTGTGCCAAACAGGCCCAGGGTGGCTCAGCAGCCTGAAGGCAGGCCCATGGGAGGGATGTCAAGGCAAGCTGCAGTCAGAGTCTGTCCACTTTATTATAAACATGGGTTGCTACAAGGAGCACTCTTGTGGCTTCATGAACACAGCTGCCCAGGCAGCTCCCAAAACTCCACAGTGCTGGGAAGAGAAGTCTCTGTGTATTAACATGAAAATCTGCAGAGCAGAGGAACCCACAGATGATGCACCTTCAAAACTTCCAAGTTTCAGCATCATTTTCTGTGTCATCCCCTTGAGACAAAAAGCTAAAGGAGAGGCTAAAAGGCAAACAGTACCCAGTATCAGTCTTTCCTGCACCTGACAAGGGTCCAATCACTGAAACAATCATTGAATTCTGCTCCCAGTCTCTGGCAATCTGATGTGAGGTGGAGAAGCACATGTATACACATGCCTGGCATGCCAGGGAACCTGGAAAGGAGTAGATGCCTTTTTCTGTTTGGGCAGTCTGTCTGATAGGCAGGGGCACCCCAAGCAAGCATTACCTGACCCGATCTTGATCAGTCCGTTGTGCTGGATGAAGATGGTGTCACAGGTCAGGTTGCCATGGATGATGGGGGGATCACAGGAGTGGAGGTAGCTGGAGATGCAGAACAGAGCACTGGTCAAGGCCCTGAATCCATCCCTTTACCCTTCCCATGTCAAGCAACATCAGAAGAGAACAGGAGAGCGAAGGGCACATACCAGGGATTTACAGTAGCCAGGAGATACAATTCAGTGACTGAACATCAGCCTCTAGCTGAGACCCAGGAACAAACAGGAATTGTCTCTAATGAATCTCAGGAACATGGTGGGGGCAGGGAGGGGGGAAAGACAAAGCTTTCTCCTATCAGCTCCCAAGAAACCCAGGGTATCAGAGATAAAGGCACACTTTCATCCAACCCAGTACTGCTGAATGGATTCTAAAAGGGTTACTATTTTATACCAAAAATATCAGAGCCTTATCCTGTCCCTACTCAAAGGGGACCAAAGAGGCACTTAATGTTATACACACACAACTGAGCATGTTTTTCCAGCAGGCACAAATAAAGCATTTCAGTGCTGGGTCCCAGGTACACTCTGTTTTCACATCTCACTCTGCTTGGGTTTATGTTAGCAGCTAGCACAAATGAGGACAGTCAGCTCCCAGAAATTCATTAGAACACAAACTATTCACCAATAGCTGTAATCTAGCCAAGCAGCACCAGAGTTTTCTCTATAGAGTGCAAGCCACACTCTGTTATCCAGGTTATTGTTTTTCTGAGGTTCTAATTAGCTACTCACCAACTCTAGTTCAGGTGGAAAAGAGTTTTTAAAACCCAGAACATATTCTACTCAGCTGTATTGCACTAAGATGGCTGCAGAAGAGCTGCATCATCAAGAAACACACACACATCTAACACCACCATGCCTCAATATCCATGAATCCACTGCTTGCAACAGGGCTGCAGCCTGCCAAAGCTATGGAAGTTTTTTCTCAGTCCTCCCACATGGAATTTGATTTCTCTGTCAGCTTTGTAACATCCTCCTGACCATGGATACACCCAGGTTATAAAGCTGGATATTCTGGAGTGCTCCCTAATACTGAACTGCCATGCTCATTGGCACATTGGTCCCAATTGCTGGGATCACAAGGTAGCACCCCACGTACCTGAGAGCAGAGAGGATCTGGGTACACCACCGCTTCCATGCCTGCAGACACAAAAGGAAAGGGATAAAAATCATCCACAAGGAGCTAACCTGTAGTTCTGCGATTCACAGCCCACTCGTAGGAAGCAATACACGCTCCAGCTTTCACTCAGTGCAGGTGTAAAGAATCAGTTCCCTTATGGTCAGCTTGTTTCTACATACTCCCATACATACATGTCCAGAAACACACCTGTCCTCCAGAGTCTCCCATGCACAGACACCTTCCCCCTTTCCTGTGAGGGCCCCAGAGAGGGATGTGCCTGTCACACCACACCTAAGAAGCTGTAGAGCTGCTGGCAGTAAAGCAACCACCACAGAATTGCTGTCCTAGAGAACCTGCAGCTGAACTAGGTTACAGGGACACAGGGGAACTGCAGCAATGTGTTATCAACAGTTCTCATTGGGATCCTCTGCTGAAAGAGCCTTCCAGGGGCTGATGGCTCTAAAGAATTATGGTCATACAGGAAAAAGAGTTACCTTTTCATTCATAGTTTTGTGGTTCTTCTTTGTCTTCTTCAGGAACTGTTTCAAGCTCCCTGAAGACATGTACTCAGTGATGAAGATCACCTGTGGGGCAGTACAACACATTACCCTCCACCTTGATAACTACCTAACAACACACAATGAAAACCCAACAGCCTGAGGGCTGCACTTACCCTGGCCTTGTTCTCTTTCACATCAGCCCAGTATTTGTGGAACTTCACAATGTTGAGATGATCCAGCTGAATTAAGTTGTCAAACACTGCTTTAACTTTTTCCTTAGCATCGGAAAGACAAAGACATGTCATATCAGAGACCACCAACCTATATCCTTCTTTCTTCTTGGGTCTTGGTCCCCTCAAACACCAGCCCCTGCGCTAAGAACAGATAGCATCCCATTTTCTTCTGCACTGCATGTCAGCAGAGTGTGGTTTGATTGTCACATCTAAATGAACACAAGGGCTCATGGAAATAGCACAGCAGTTTTGCAGGACATTTCCCATACAGGACAAATTTGATACATTTGGACAGCACAAACCCAGCAAATAATCCACACAAAAGTCCCCAGTATCCATAACCCCACCCCAGGGCAAGGTATGTTTCTCATATCCTGCTGGGAAACACATCAACTTACTTCCTGAAGCTTAAAGTTCTTCCGCTCAGAGAACTGCACTTCATTCCAAACAACTTCCACACCTTCCTCCGTATCCATGGCCAGGTAGGCACTGTCAATCCCCGGGACATTGCGCTGGTTCACCTGGAGGGGAGGGTGGAGAGACCTGTGAGCTCTCAGCCAGCAAGGCCAGATCATTGAAACGCAGCACTCACTGGGGAATTATGAACTCTACTCATTAACTTTTAATTAAGTGAGAATTCCAGGACTGCGTTTGCACGTGTATCTTGGAGCAGGGCATATCCAAAACATGAGTCACTGTAGACCATGTGAGCAGAAGTCCTGAGCATACTGGTGCGAAAACCTCTTGTGCACAAATGCTGTGCTGTAGCAAAGCTGCCTTCTGCCAACAATATGTTACAGTTTCATGGTTCAGGACAGCTGTAGTTCATTCTGACACAAAAAAATCCACTCCAACAATACAAAAGGGACACAGAAACATCTCAGGAACTCAGATACAACTTTGTGGAGGAATCCTCTGAAATGTGATGACACCTGAAACTCAACCAAATCAGAGAGGAATATGGGGAAAGATGAAGCTTCAGAGGTGGGAACCAACAACACAAGGGAAACCACTACAGCAATTTCTTTAGTTAATAATTGTAACCATTGACCCAGAACAGGTACATCCACGCCGAATAGTAAAGACACAGATGAGCACTCAGAAAGCAGCAAGGTAAGGGGAGGGGATTGAGAATTTAGAGCACATGAATGGCAAGGGCTGTGGGAGGACATTAAGGCTGAAAGACCTGCAGAGAATCTGAGGTGAACCCTGCTCCCAGCAGCAAAGTTTTTCCAGAACATTGGTCTTCTTCAGATACATAGCACCATTCAAAGATGAACATGGTTTCTTTCATCCAACATCCACAGCATTTTCTGTAATGCCTTTGCCAGGCAATTTCACAGGCACACAGCAGTCACAGTCATGGTGAGCATCCCACTGCACCAGGCAACATGCAGTGACAGAACTGGATTCAAACCACTTTGAGAGGACAAGAAGGTAGAATTCCCCTTTTAATTGTCAACTGGCAATCATTACTGTTCCCATCTGTTGACCACACACCAAGAATCACTTCACAGATTCACAGGATAACGGAGTTGAAAGAGACCCACAAGGATCACTGAAGTCCAGCTTCTGGCCCTGCACTGGAAAACCCAAAGAATCCCACCCTGTGTCTAAGAGCAGTGTCCAAACACTCCCTGACTCAGGGCTGGGGCTGATTACCAGGCTTGGCAGCGTTCAGCTAATCCAATTTCCCCCCTAAGGTAACAGTTAACACAGATCTGCCTGGCAAACCCGGACTCATCTTCTATCACCTCCAAAACCTGGCCATTTCACAGCTCCTCCTTCTCATACTGTGTCACCTTCTCTTCCCTCACTACGGGCCCCATCAGCAGCCTATTGCTGGAAATTTCTCACCTTATGTAAGAGCTCCCTCAGAAATCCCTTCTCCCTTGGCAGCCACTTTCACATGATCAAATTTACCCAATTTCATCATTCCAGCTGAGTTATTCTACCCCATTCTACTCCTTCCATAGCCTGACAACACAGAAGACAGACCACCAATACAGGTGGGATTCTTCATGATCCTCCAAGGGATTCTGAACAGGCCCAATAATATTTAATACCCTGACACTGCAGGTGACACACTGCAGGTGACACACTGCAACGACAAATGATGCCCAGCACAGTAAAACCAGAGTGATGCAGATTTCTCTGGCAACTCAGCAGCAAAGGAGTATGACACAACCAGCAGGCTGCAAGACATAGCACAGGCAGGAATAAGGGGTACAGGCCATAATTACCTAAGGAGAGCCTGAGTTACAGAGCACAGCTATGGAAAATCATCACAGGAGGTGACAGCCAAGTATGAACCACCCCACTTCATCCCACTTGAGCCACCTACATAACTGAGGGGTGAAAGGACTCAGATTTGGATTAGAAAGACATTCACATTGATCTTAAAAACTTGATTTTATATATATATACACACTGATACCAACAGGCCAGGCCTGTTATGTTTCATCATTAAAGAAAGCTGAAGAAATAAAAATAATTGAAGATAGAACACTCATTCCTTCAAATTTTTGAATAAGCATTATCTTGGGGAAGACAGCAGCATAAAATCACTCAGTACAATTACTAAAGCTGAAGGGCAAAAGGCTTTAACTTCAGGGAAGTTTAAAGAAGCCCAAGGCAGCAGAAAGGCAGGTGTGTGTGAGCAGTGCAAGGACAAGGTAACAGCCACCACACTGACACCCAGAGCACCTGCATCCCTTTGGATTCTCCTTCTTTATCCCACTTGCTGTCTGTTCATGGAAACATCAAGGCTGGAAAAGGCTGGACATCTAAATCATGGAATCCAACAGTAAAAGGCCCTGTGCTGGAAGTCCTCCAGCTTTACTGGATTGAGTAAGTCCTCAGGTCCTAGCGACTACTGAAAATCTGCCCCCATAATGCAGATGGACTTGTCACATCTCCCACTTCAGGCCAAGCTCCCCAAACATAAATGATTTCCATGACTCAGGCAGTATTCCAGAGCACCAGATATGACTCAAGACACCAAACCCAGCTGATGTCACCAATGGCGATTCTGTTTCTCAGGAGATTCGACAGCTTGGGGAGAAGAGTAAAAGGGGGAAAATGCAGACAGACAAGTGAAAGGCAGCAGCAGATTGCTCCTGCTTGCCAAATCCCTAGTGCACATCCCTTTCCGTGAAAAGCAGAATCCTAAACCCTCATGAAAGCTTGAGATAATGCATTACTCTGGTGTTTGTCCCAGCCCAGCCAGTCCCCAGACTAGGCAGCTTTTACACTCTGAGGAGGAAGTGACCTGAGCCCAGCTTAGCCCGAATTTCTGCAGCACAGCAGAGGAAGCAGCTCCACACTACAGAAGTACCAACGCAGCTCTGAGTCCATGTAAGCAGAAGGCAAGGAAACTCAAGAAGAATTTCAAGTGAATTACTTAAAGGAGTATGGGTGGAGTGGCACAACAGCTCTATGGGAAAAAAAGTCTGGAAGGTTAATTTTCCCTTTGGAAGATTATTCCATTGTCCAATACATATTTTTTTATATAGCTCTCAAACATCTGTGTATCTGTTGCTGAAAGAAAAGAGACTTTTGGAGAGACAATCTGTAGTTCACATGATCTGTCAATTAAACAGAAAATAAAACCAGCCTAAATCACAAGTGACAGCGATGATTTACAATCTAAAGGAAAAAAACTATAAAAACTGTGAAAAAGTCCACAATAACTAGAGTATCAGTATATAACGGACTTGCACATGGAAAAAGAGCTGGGGAATGGCAGCACACCAGGCCAGACCCTCACAAGAAGCCCCAGATTTGGTTCAGAGCAGCATGAATATGTTAACCAGTTTCCCTGGCCACTTGTTTAAGCCAGAGAAAGGTGAAAGCTCTGCCCAACCACTTGGCAAATGGTTAGGGCTAGAGACAATGCACGCCCAGAGCCAGCAGCTGAGCCATGAGGAACTCAACTTCTCCTTGAGCTGTGGGGAAACAAAAAGCAGCAAATTTACCAACAGAAACTGAACAAAAAGGGCTCTCTGGGATCTGAGGCTAATCCAGAATGTAACACAATAAAGAATGGTAGGTCCGCTGCAGACAAAAGGAAAAGAAATCCAACAAAGCAAAGAAACAATCCTACTTCATGTTTTAATTAAACTGACACGCTGGCCTTGAAAATTACAGTCATGGTGGTAAAATGCTTGAAAGGCTTTAATTCAACAAGAAAATTAAAATAACCAGTGTAATTTAGCAGTAGCAAGGAAAGGAAAGTATTGATCATTACCACAGCTGTACAGACCACCTCATGCTGCAACTAAACTGTAAGGAAAAGACAATCTGACCATCAGCAATATAATAATTGGTTCTTCCAGACATGCTGCAACAAGTAACAAGATCAAACACATCAGCAAGAAGCTAATCTGTTAACACAATGGACACATCTGGACCATTTAAAGACAGGGTAAAATGTTCTCCATGTGTTGAAGTTGTCCCTTGCTGGTAACTCCAGTGCACCAGTGCAGGAGATGCTGTGCTGAGCCCCGAGCCCAAAGCTGACACATCCTGTAGGCACTGACAGTGTGTGTCCCTGTCACCTCCCACGGGTCCTGCTCTGTGCTGGCCTGCACAGCTGAGCCCTGCTGGGAGCCAGGACACCCTGCATGGAGCCCAGGCCCCTCCTGCCAGCCAGAGCTGCACCTGCTCTACAGGAAAGGGGCACGTTTTGAACCCCTGCATGCTGTCACACCACCATTTTACAGGCTGTCACCCGGTGGCCATCCAGCCTCTCCAAAAGCACTCTCATAATTCTGGCTAAACACCACACTGCAGGACAGACCTAGCTACAAATTCCTGCCAGGTAACTCCCCAGGCAGTAGATCAGGAGTCAAGATACTTTGAGAAGCAGCCCTTCTCTGGATACAGCCACTGAGATTGGAAAAGCAGTCTCAGATCATCGAGTCCAGCCACTCCCCCAGCACTGCCAAGGCCATCACTAACCCATGTTGCAAACGCCACATCCGTACAGCTTTTAAATTCCTCCAGGGATGAGGACTGCACCCCTGCCCTGACCAGCCTGTGCCAAGGCTGGAAAAATCTTGAAGGAAGGAATTTTCCCTAACACCCACCCTGAACCTCCCCATGCCCAGCCTGAGCCCATTGCCCCTTGAGCTGGCCCTGTGCCCTGGCAGCACAGCCCGACCCCCCTGGCTGTGCCCTCCTCTCAGGGAGTTGTGCAGAGCCAGAAGGGTCCCCAGAGCCCCCTGTGCTCCAGGCTGAGCCCCTGCCCAGCTCCCTGAGCCCCTGCTGGGGCTCCATTCCCTGCCCAGCTCCCTCAGCCCCTGCTGGGGCTCCATTCCCTGCCCAGCTCCCTCAGCCCCTGCTGGGGCTCCATTCCCTGCCCAGCTCCCTCAGCCCCTGCTGGGGCTCCATTCCCTGCCCAGCTCCCTCAGCCCCTCCTGGGGCTCCATTCCCTGCCCAGCTCCCTGAGCCCCTCCTGGGGCTCCATTCCCTGCCCAGCTCCCTCAGCCCCTCCTGGGGCTCCATTCCCTGCCCAGCTCCCTCAGCCCCTGCTGGGGCTCCATTCCCTGCCCAGCTCCCTAGCCCCTGCTGGGGCTCCATTCCCTGCCCAGCTCCCTGAGCCCCTCCTGGGGCTCCATTCCCTTCCCCAGCTCCCTGAGCCCTGCTGGCTCCATTCCCTGCCCAGCCCCTGAGCCCTGCTGGGGCTCCATTCCCAGCCAGCTCCCTCAGCCCCTCCTGGGGCTCCATTCCCTGCCCAGCTCCCTCAGCCCCTCCTGGGGCCCATTCCCTTCCCCAGCTCCCTCAGCCCCTGCTGGGGCTCCATTCCCTGCCCAGCTCCCTCAGCCCCTGCTGGGGCTCCATTCCTGCCCAGCTCCCTCAGCCCCTGCTGGGGCTCCATTCCCTGCCCAGCTCCCTGAGCCCCTCCTGGGGCTCCATTCCCTTCCCAGCTCCCTGAGCCCCTCCTGGGGCTCCATTCCCTGCCCAGCTCCCTCAGCCCCTCCTGGGGCTCCATTCCCTTCCCCAGCTCCCTCAGCCCCTGCTGGGGCTCCATTCCCTGCCCAGCTCCCTCAGCCCCTCCTGGGGCTCCATTCCCTTCCCCAGCTCCCTCATTCCCTGCCCTGCACACCCCCAAGCCCCTCCAGGTCTCTCTTGGCAGGAGCAGCCCAGAACTGTCCCAGGATTTGAGGTGCAGCTGCACCAGTGCCGAGTATCCCACAGGGAGGCAGGCATCATTACACCTATTTAATGGATACCAGAAATTAATGCAAATTGCCTAATGCAAGATCAAAGGGACCAGTACTCAGTTTCACTAGGTGAAAACTTCAGAAAAACAAGCAATCCAATGGAGTCCAAGAGCTCAGTCATAGTGAGCTGGTCTGTGGAAGGAGGAATAGGCAATGCTTCTTCATCCTTAACTCCCAAAGGGAAACAGAAACAGCACAGCAAAATAAATAAGGAAGTGTGGAAGAAAAGCCAATATCTATAAATAAGCCCATTCAGACAGTTCATCAGGAAGGTTCCAGTAACTGCACTGTGGCAGTGAGTTCAGATGAGTACCAGCAGTGTGAAACTCCAAGGAGAGAGAGAAAAGCAGGATAAACTTCATGTGAGCTACTCCCAGAGTGCTATAGCTCATCCTGTTTTTCTGTGATACTTTCACTCAGCAGAGATCTCCAAATCACTGCAGGTAACTCTGAACAACATTGATCACATAGGAGGGGTTGAAAGATCAGTACACTGAAAATGCCATAAAAATTGATATACTGTGGAAGTACCAATCTCGGAAACAATCCCTGAAGCCACATGAAACTCTAATGAAAAGTAATTATTTCATGTTTTCTGATAATACTGAAGAAAGCAGGCAATGAGGTGAGCAAACATCATATTTTAAAGAGGACGATGAACACCTGATCTTGACGCTTATCTATAAATTGCAAAGCTGACTGCCATAAGATGTCAGGAGTAAAAATGGCTGCAAGGTGAGATTATGGATAATTTTGAAATGGAATAAGAGTATTTGGGTATATTACTCATGGGATGTTTGAGAGAAGTTCCAAAAGTATGGGAAAAGAATGATCAAGACAAGTCTCAAGCCAAGCCCTGAGCCTTGTCACCATCACCTGTACTGTGTTTATGTTAAATTATTTTTCAAACTATTTTCTGTGTCCATGTGCTTCTCAAACCCTGTGTATGTGCACATGCAAGCACACACATCTGAAAGCAAACTTCACGCCAGACTAGCCAGAGAGGAGGGACAAGAGGTCTTGGGGCTGGATTCTGCAGAAGCAGAGGGCCCAGGAGAGAGGTATAGACACCTGAAATGAGCACTGATAGAGAAACTGGATACAGCTATTCCTGTCATCCACATCGCCATGGGATGCTTGAAAATCACCATGCTTCCATGGCTCGCCTACATTTGGCTGTGCCTGTGTCTGTGAGGATTTGCCACACAGGCTCCCTGGAGGCAAGGCCTGGAGTCAGAGGCAGCACACAGCCTCTCCCCACTGCTGGCCCAGCAGGAAGCACCGGCCCAAGCCCAAGCCCCAACAAACCTGTGGCAGCTGTCAGGATACCATGACCACTGCCTGGGCTTCCCAGGACAGAGGGCTGACAGGGGAAGGCCCTGGTGCTGCTGCAGAGCACGGTATTTTTAGACCAGTTCTGTAAGGAATGCAGAGAGAGCTCCATCCTCAGCCACAGGCAGCCAGAGCGTGACCAGCACCCCCAGCCACTGCTGCGAGGAGCGGGAGCCAGCTGCCCGTCACAGCCTGTGAGCAAGGACACAACGGGCTGGGACAAAAGCTCCGTCCCCCCTCTGCACCCTCGAGTGCCCCTCAGCTCATTCGGGCACATCCCAAGGGTTCATTTCTTTCAGGAAGCCGCTGCATGAGCCAATAAAAATGTTAAAAGGCTTCACATACTCCCTTCTTCTTAATGCCTTCCCTGTGGTCAGGGAACGCTATAAAAACTACAGCATGCATTAGTTTTCTCCACCAACAGGAAATAAAACAGATCCATTGTCAAAGCCTGTCAGGGAGCTGGCAGCCCTCTAAGTGCCAGCTTGCTTGGAGGACTGGAGTTTATCTTTTACTACCTCAGCAAGTTTCTTTCCAGTCACAACAGAGGCTGAGAAAAATCAGGCTCCAGAATCCAAACACTCAGTCTATTAGCATTTTTTCTCCGAGAATCCTGCACTCTGTCCCCTTGAAGAAATGTAAATCCAAAGGTACCAAAGTCACCACCTGCCTTCAAATGAAAAATTATTCAAGTAACTGAGACTCCCCCTAGAAGTGAGGAGACAACAAAGAGATAAGATGCAGCAGACCCAGTGTTTCACTTCCTGTCTCTCTGAGTTCAGGCCCTCATGAATCACAACTCTTAGCACTGGATAGTTCCAGCATAAATTGAGAGCATTTGTAAGCCTGAGCACTGAAATCCAACTGTAAAGTCCAACCATCAACAGCTGAGAAGTGCCAATCCAAATGACAGACATCTTCTATAGAAAAAAGAGAACTAAACTAAAAATCAGTGTCCAGTGAAGAACAGCAAGACTGGACTCACATGCATAGGTGCACACTGTCTCAGACTCTGCTTCCTGAGCTCTGCTCCTGACCTGACACTCAGGGCCACAGGGAACTCCACCCATCATGCTGTCATAGTCTGCACACCATTGTAAGGGAAGCTGTGAAGGGCTGCAGCTTTCATCTAGCTAGCTGACAGTGAAAAATCCCAGACAGAAAAACAAGAATTATTCAACATGACAATCACTGCATGCACAGCCACACTGACACATGAGGCATGTGCCCAGAGATAAGGCAGAAATGAACATCTTGATCTCAGCAGCCGCTGAAGTGGGGCAGAACGTGGAAAGTGCAGCAGGGGAAAGTCCAGCAGCTGAGTCACAAATGAGTTAGTAACACATGAGCCACAGAACAACAATCAGCCACAAGGTCACTGATGGCTACCAGGAACTGAAACGTCACCTTCAGCCATCCAAAAATCCCCTCAACCCTTCAGAATCCGTGGGACAGACGCACAACCCCTGTGCCTGCCATCGGTGCAGGACAGCATGACCAGCACCAGGACAAGTTTCCATACAATGGACAGGACATGAGCAAGGCTGCAGGAACAGCACCATGCTCTTCCACAGCTCTTGAGCAGCCTGCAACATTCTCTGGGAAAAGACAGATATTTAAGCAGAGACCAGTGCTCATTCTCCCACTTTCTCCCTCTTCTGCTGCAAGTGCCAGGCTGCACATCCTCGCAGTGTCCTGCACTGCAGAGCGCAGCAGCGCTGGATGAGAGCAGCACCACCCAGGCTGTGCCTCGTGAGGAGCTGACAGAAGGAGGCACCAGGCTCACCCAGGCCTGCTGGGCCTCTGCCCTCTTCACCTGGACAGAAACACCCAAACATACCCCGAAAAGGGGACCTGCTTGTGCCCACACACGCATGGCACGGATTCCTTCTTACTAAAGTACATACAAAGATGTTAAAGTACTTCTTATAAAGTCCTGGCTTACACAGTCACACAGTGTTTTCCTCCTCAGAAAAGGTACAGGAAGAAACCTTTTCAACAGCCAGCCATCACACACAGCAAACCCAAGGACATCGCCATCTAGGAAGGGTTGAGCCTCTCCTACTCACACGAGCTTGCCAAGCCAAACACTATAACGCTGGGCTGAAAATAAAGGCTCTGCTGCAGTTATGTGTCATCCATACGGCTTCCAGGGACAGCAGGCATGAAGCTCTCAGTTTCAGGTTCACCACTAGCCAGCTTCAGGAGGCTGAACCTGACCTGCTAATGTGGTGCTGCAATCCTGCTTCATTAGGAAGTTTCTATTCCTAGGAACCACAGCAGATAAAAAATAAGATACTTGGACAACCCAAGAAAAGTAAGTTATGTATGCATGCTGCCTGCAAGAAGGAAATGGAGTGTTACAGCAGGGCAGCAGAAACAGAGGGGTTGGTTTTCCAGGGAGAGCAACCAGAAGGGAGCCAGGTGAGCACAGGCTGGGAGACCCTACCAGCCCTGTGACCACCCTGCCCTCATGCCGTGGGGACAAGATACCCTGCAAAGTCTCACCTGTGTGCTGGTCAGGAGAGCAGCCAGGGATGTGGGCACAATTCCAGAGCCAGATTCAGCTCTGGGAGGAAAGCAGCACAGTCTACAACACGGCAGGCACCACAGGTACTGCTCCATGTTCCATCAAAAAAAATGGAATTTGGGGAACATGAGCAGTTTCTATCCTGTTAAAAAGGGCTCTTAGTTAAAAATGTCACAGAAGCATTTCATTGTAATAAAACTACTCTTAACTTTCACAGGAATTACCATCTTTGCACTACAGAAGTTCCCTGTTTACAGGAAGAGTTACAATCAATGAGCTCAACACTCAAACCTTTTTTACATGTGATATTTAAGAAGGAATAGAATACAGAATAGCCAGCTGGAAGGGACCTCCACAGATTCCCTGGTTCCACTCCTCAACCCAACCAGGGGTAGCCCATGTCCCATCACGTTGGGCATTGGACAAATGCCTCAAACACGAACAAGCCTGGGCACTGACCTCCTCTCCAGGAAGCCTGGGGCAGGTGTGACCCTCTTGGTAAGGAAATGCTCCCTCTTGTCCAGCCAGAGCCTCCTCAAATGCAGCTTGGAACATTCCCTGCTGTCCTGGCCCTGGATCCCAGGGAGAAGACCTCTGGTGGGACCATATTCTCTCAGGAACACCTGGTTCTGGTGTGTGTAATAGCCCCAGGATGGGGCTCTGTGCTGTCCCATCCTGCTCCCACCTGGACAAGGTTTGCCCTCTTGGTGTCAGGGCACATGCTTACTCCAGGTGAGACGCTGCCGACCAGCAGCCGGCTCCCTCGGGTCCCTCTCTGCAGGGCTGCTCCAACTGCTCCTCTCCTCATTCACACTTGTTCCCCTCGTGAACCAATGTATTTTCATTAGTGGGTATGGTTCAGCCAGGCAGCTGAAGATAAACATGACCGCTACCTCCAGGAGCTCCTGTTCGGTGCTGCCCAGGGCCCACCCCTGTCCTGTCCAGGGTTCCTGCACAGGGTCCAAGGCCCGGACAGGTCCCCTCCAGGTTTCCAGGGCCTGCCCAGGGTCTCCCTCCAGGGTCCCGGGCCTGCCCAGGGTCCCGGGCCTGGCCTGGGCCCCCCCCAGGGTCCCGGGCCTGCCCAGGGTCCCCCCCAGGGTCCCGGGCCAGCCCAGGGCCTGCCCAGGGTCCCCTCCAGGGTCCCCCCCAGGGTCCCGGGCCTGCCCTGGGTCCCCCCTCAGGGTCCCCCCCAGGGTCCCGGGCCTGCCCTGGGTCCCCCCTCAGGGTCCCCCCCAGGGTCCCGGGCCTGCCCTGGGTCCCCCCTCAGGGTCCCCCCCAGGGTCCCGGGCCTGCCCTGGGTCCCCCCTCAGGGTCCCCCCCAGGGTCCCGGGCCTGCCCTGGGTCCCCCCTCAGGGTCCCCCCCAGGGTCCCGGGCCAGCCCAGGGCTTGCCCAGGGTCCCCTCCAGGGTTCCCCCTCAGGGTCCCCCCCAGGGTCCCGGGCCTGCCCTGGGTCCCCCCTCAGGGTCCCCCCCAGGGTCCCCGGCCTGCCCTGGGTCCCCTCCCTGACCCCGCCACAGCCCCGGGGGTGCGGCAGCCTCGGGGTGTGGCCAGAGCGGGCCGCAGCCAATGGAAGCCGCCGGCGGTGATGTAACGCTCAGCGCCGCCTGCCATTGGTTGGCGAGGCCGCCCCGCGGGCCCCGCCCTGGCCGCCCGGCCCCGCCCCGCGGCGCCCCGGGACCGGCCCCGGTTCTGATCCCGGTTCTGGTCCCGGTTCTGGTCCCGGTCGGGCCGCGAGGGAGGGCCTGAGGCCGCTCCCCCCGACCCGGGAGGAGGCAGACAGGGCATGCGGGGACGGCACGGCCAGCGCAGGCCGTCCTGCCGCCCCACGACCGTTCCGGGACCGACGGCGCGGGCACCGTCCCGCCGAAATCTGCTCATTTCGGTAAGCGGGCACTGACCGACATCGCCAGCTCACAGCCAGCGCGCTCCTCCCCGCTCGCGGGCCCTTTCTGCGCTGTCTGCACAGCCCCACCTGTGCTGCAGCGAGTGCATCACTCATGGATGGTAAAACAATCTTTTTTTTTAAAAAAAGAATTACATTTTAAAACCTACACTGGAGCACGGCACTCGGAGCGAGTAGGAAAGAATGTCACACATGGGAAGTAGCAGAGCACCGGCAGAACACATCGTCTCACTCTGTAACCATGTGTGCGCGCCCATTCCTCTCCAGAGTACCGTGCCTCATTGTTTCCACGGTGCCACCTCATCCAACATCCATCCAGCAGATACTGCCATAATAAAACATCGGGATGGCATCACTGGGGAAAGGTCGGCAAATGCTTTTTTCACAGAGTAACAACATCTCCCTGCGAGGGGCAGCGAGTAAAAAGAGCCTGCTCACACACTGCACTGACAGGAATAACCAGTGAGGGCTGAGCTGCCACCCCTCACCAGGAAAAAGGGCACTCTGCTTTGGGGCAGAAAGCAAAAGCTGTTATTCCAAATCATTTCAGGTTAAATTTCACATCTGCAGTGCGAGAGTTTACTACAGAGAGCAGATCAGCCCAAATGATTACGACAGCAAAGAGCCTGATGTCGTGCAGTTCAGGGAACAAAGGCTCCACAAACTGGGGGCTAACTGAGGCACAAATTCACACGTGAAATCCAGAGACACACCAGGATTCCAAAGCAGGGTCAGCTGCAGCTGAGGCCACTCCCAGTCAGACACGAGTCTGTGCAGCCTTGATGAGGGATGGCTTCAGCAGCAGTGGCCCCAGGCTCACCCTGATCCCCCTACAATGTATTCTGTGGCCCCAGTGCCCATCCCTCACCTGTGGTGGTAGAGCAGAGCTCTGACCTCTACAGAGGCAACCTGAAGCAATAAGTCAATCATTTAGCCACGCCGAAATTTCAATTAATTCCATTTGTCTGCTGTGGGGGAACTGAAATCCAAAGAAAACACTAGAGCCTCCCAAATCTTACTCATCGTGTAAAACCTGAAAACCCTGCATCTCTTTGTGTGAAAATGATCAGTACTAAATAAAATACATTGAAAAGATGACACAAACAAACCAGCTTTGTTCTCCAGCATGTGCCCTTTCAGTGCAAAGCAAGAGATAAAGCACTTCAGGTATGGAATACATTGCGAATGGCAGAGCCAGAGCTTCACGCTTCTTTAAAACAAGACAAAAATGAAACTTTTTTTCCCTTTAAATGTTAAAGCTACATTTGTAACCAATCTGCAGAGTGCCACCAGAAAAGGTACATTCTGACCACACCACGCTAGAGTTCGGCTCATATTAAACCAAACCATGACAGCTCTCAGCGAGCAAAGGTGAAGAACTGCAGGGAATCCCTGACCTTACTTCGACCTCCAAATTTACATCAGAACAAATGACTCCCTCACCACTACTGTCGTTTGCATTGCTCTTTTTGCAGTGGTGGCCAAAGCAGACAAACCCCTGTGCTCAGCCCCTGACTGGCTGAGAAAAGCCCCATCAGCACTTGTGCAGCAGCGCTGGAGCCAGCTCATTGTCTGGCTGTCAGCACCTGCCAGGGCTGCACAGCCTGCCCATCGAGGGCAGGGGCACTGCGCCAGCACAGAGAGAAACCAGTTTCTGCAGACAGACCCCAGCAAGGAAAACAGAGCCCAGAAATGAGCAGAAAAAAAGAATACATCCCAAACAACAGGATATAATATCCTGGTGCCTTTACAGTCCACTGTCAGTACACGCACTGACAGTGGGTGTGGGTAGGCCAGGCCAAGAAACAAGCCTGTGTGAGCTGACTGTGCTTTTATCCTGATTGTAGACGACAAAGCAAAGCAAAAGCGAGGACTCAAATACTAATGTGCCGGGTAACCGTCTCAAGTAACTGGCCCCCTCGGCAGCAGGTACCATGCACACTCCCCAGTGAAAATCAAGAACTGGCCAGTCACTGCTCTCCAACGTTCCCAGAGAACGATCTACGAGACGCGATGCACACCGGGAGTGCCGGGGCCACTCCCTGCTCACAGCAGCAACAGCTGGCTGTCACACCGGCCTGCGGCACGGCGAGGCAGCGCTGGCTGCGCTCCAGCCGAGGCGCTCCGGGCCCGAGGAGCAGCAGCCCGGCGGCTGCTGGAGGGCCACCCTTCTCACGAGACCCCCACTCTAAGGCCTAGCTGTCCCGAGGACAGGTGGCAGGAGGACCGGGGATGGGGGGAAAAGGGGGGGAGGCGGGACAAGCGGCCGTCCGGGCCCCGCCCGGGCTCCCCCGCAGTCCGGCTCCGGGAACCGGCCCCCGGCACTGACCTCCTCGCGCCGCTTCTGCCAGCGGCCGCACGGCGACTCCTCCAGGATCTCGGACTCGTCCTCGCTCTCCTCCTCCTCCTCCTCTGGGGGCGCCGCCGAAGTCACCGGCGCAGACACGGAGGTCATACCCGGGCCAGACGAGGCGGGCTCCGGCTTGGAGTCGGAGCCGCTGCTGGGCACCTGCTTGGACTCGCCCTCCGACATGCTGCGGTCGCACACCCTGAGGGAGAGGCGCGGTCCGTGAGGCGGGTGGGGCGCCAGGCCAGGCTGGGCCGGGCCCGCCGGGCCGGACCGGGCCGGGCCGCGCCCGCCGGGCCTGTCAGCCGGGCGCGCGCCCCGGGCCTGCCAGCGGAGCCCGACCTAGCCGATCCCGGGGCGAGGCGGGGGGCGAAGGGCGGGAGCCACGCACTTACCGGGCCCGCCGCTCCTCCCGGTTCCGAGCACGTCCCCGCCGCAACCGCCGCGCTGCGTAACGCGCCGTGCGGGGCGGGGCCTCTGCCGCAGCCAATCAGCGCCGCGAGCGGCGCGTCAGCACCCACCAATAGCCGGCGGGCGGGGCTCCGCGGAGCGTCACACGACAGGGGGCGCCCTGCGCGAAGGGCCGTGAAGGATCGCGAGCCGGGCGGGGCAGCCCGCGCAATAGCCAATGAGATAGCGAGAGGGGGCCCTCGGGGCCGCTGATTGGGCGGTGGGCGTGACTCAGTCTATATAAGGCGCTGTGTGCGCCGGGCTCCCGCATGTAGAGGGGCAGGGCACTAATTCTGGGAGCCGTGAGCGTGTGCAGCTTTATCTGTGCGAGCGGCTGCCCGCGGCACCGGCCGGTGGCGGCATCGCCGGCCCCAAGTCCGGAGGAGCCTCAGGGCAGATCGAAACCACCGGCGGGCCGTGTAGGTAGTCCCCGGGCGGAGCGGGCCGCGGTGCCGCTCTGGCTGCGCCTCTATGGTCGGCACTTCCGGCCGCCGAGCTTCCGGCCGCGCGACTTCCGGTCGCCGCCCGCCGGTGCGAGGTCCCGCCGCCCCCGCAGTCCGCCCGCGCCCCCGGTCCGGTCCGGTCGCCGCCGACCGAGGCCGCCGCGGCCGCAATGGGCGCCTACTTGTCGCAGCCCAACACGGTGAAGAGCTCCGGAGACGGTGCCGGGCTCGGGCCGCGCCCGCTGCACTTCGGGTTCAGCGCCATGCAGGGATGGCGCGTCTCCATGGAGGTGAGGGGCTGAGGCTGGCGGGGCGGCGGCGGCCGCACCCGGCACTGCTCGGCGTCCTGCGCCCGCGGCACCCGAGGGCGCCGAGTGGCGACAGGGTCCCGGGGGCTCTCGGGCACCCCCTCTCTCCGTAGGCCGGGAGGGGCATTTCGCGTCTCCCGGTGCCGCCCCAGCCTTTCCCGAATTCCACCACGGCAGCCGCGTGTTCCGGCTCCTGCGGGGAGAGTCCCCCGTGTCTCGGGGAACACGTGCGGCTGCATAAATCCCTGTGAGAAATGGGGAATTCGGGGTAAAAAATGAAGGGAAGGAGCGTTTGGTGCTTGGGATGAAGCGCTGAGTGAAAGCAAGTGGGGAAAGTCTCAGGGAAGATGCCTGGTTTTCTCCTCTGAAATGAAGTGTCGGTGTCTTGCTGTGCTTCCTCCCTGTTTTTATTTATTTATAGGAAAATTTGTAGGAAGAATTCTCATGGCTACTCTGTCTCGTGTTGCCAATCCTGGCTTTGCTGGGTTCGTTGTGGGCAGATGAGCTTCCACCAGACCCACACCTGGCTGAGAATCCAGGTGTTTGCCTGCATTCCCCAGGCCTGGAGGCTGCAGGAACTGCTCTTAAAGCTCTGGGTTGGTGCGAGGGCAGTGTGGGGCTGCTGGCCCTGCAGCTCTGTGAACTTCAGACCCTCTGTGAGTACCAGTAATGGGATGGTTTGTTTTCCCTCCTGGGCAGCCAGTAAGCAGCTGAATTCAGTAAGGATTAATCCCGGTCCCTGCAGCCACTCCAGGTACATCTCTTAGTGTTTTGTTTGTAGCCCTGTGGCTACTTTGGAGAGGATGTCCCATTCAGGCACATTCAGATGTTGAATTTTTGCTAGTACAGGTTCAGAAGCCATTTTATCGTACAGTTCACCACTTCTTGGCAGGGGGGATAGCAGTCATACAGGTGACAAATCAGTGACCAGAGGTGTTTCCTCCTTTCTGCCTGGGAAACCCTGGGCTCTGGTTCTCGGGGTAGAAGATGCAGAATTGGTGCCTGTGCCCTGAGACCTCTGAGTGTGTGTGGAACTGGCTCACAGTGTCTGAGCTGGTCCTTGGCTGTGCCCATGGAGGGAAGAGTTGTTGGCACAGGGATGTTCCTGGAGCAGTGAGTGTAATCTCAAAGGTGATTAACGTGTGTAAGCAGCTAAATGCAGGCATGGCTCCGGCATCCCTTTGCACAGAGCTGGGGTGTGCTAGGGAGCCTGGCTGAGGGAGAGCAGAATGGCCCTGGTTTGTAGTGCTGCTGGGCTCACTCAGCCCTCCCACAGCTGCGAGGTGCCTCTGACTTCACTCACCTGCGGCTGTCCCGGGTACCTTTGCGGAGGCCCCAAGCTGCAGGTGTGGGTTCTGCACTGCCCAATGGTATATCTGTGCTGGCAGAGGCAGCCCTGAGGCCAGCAGTGTGATTTAGTTGAGTTTAGAAACAAGCAGATGGCAGGAGCTGAACCTGCTGCAGATTGCTTCTGAGCCTGTTGGGAGAGAAACGTGTGTTTTGAACACAGCTGAGCAGTCCATTTTCTTGCATTCCAGCACTCTGTGTTCTGCTCTCTGCCTTATCTTGTTTAGGTTTTTTTGTTTTCTTCATGTTCAGTTGCACTTTTACTCCTCTGCAAGGCTTGGAGAAAGTCCTGAGCAAATGTTTGTGCTTAGCGCTGTGGTTCTGTGTGTGTTGGTCAGAGTGTGCACCTGGTAGTAGGACACAGGTATTTTGGGTGTAAAGGAACTTTTTGTCACCTTGTGCTTGGGTTTTAGGAGCCTTCAAGTGAGGTGGGTGTACAGGGCTCTGAAGAAACGCTGTCATGCAGTCCAGAGAGGTTGCCTTGGGAGTAAGGAAATGTTTGAGGCAGATGAGAGACACCAAAAAAAAAAAAAAAATTGTATTAGGTCCTAGAAGGAACAAAGAAAAGGGCTGAAATCAGTTTTATGGTCCAGAGGAGTGCTTTGGGATATAGTGGGAGGCACAGGATGTGGTTGGCTGGGGCTTCTCCAGACTCTTTGCTCCTGTTTTGACTGTACCCCCACAGTGAGACACCAAGGGCCCCAGTTTGCAGTTTCATTCCTCTCCCAAGGTTGGAACAAAAAACCTTGCTTCAAAAACAGCAGGAGTTTGCTTCAAAATACGGAGATTTGTTAAATGAACTCTCAGGTTAATTTATTAGTTTGCTTACTCATTTCAACTGAATTGGGTGTTTAATGTTTCAGACAATTTTTCACCGCTGCTACAGTAACCACTCAGGTGACTGGGGAGAGTGAGGGCTCCCAGGAGGCTGGGTAGCAGGGAGTGGACTTTTGGAACTTTTGTGAGCTCTTTCAGCGTACAGGATCACAGTCAGTGAGAGGACAGTCACTGCAGCTGTGGGCTGGGCTGACTGGCAGCATGTGGAGGTTGCTGTGCTCTGCTGCTGGTGCCAGGGCCTAGCTGTGCCTGGGCAGAGCCACCAGCAGGAGCAGGGCAGAGCCATCCCCCCCGTGTGCCCTCCTGCCCCCCCTGCCCCCCCGTGTGCCCTCCTGCCCCCCCCGTGTGTGCCATCCTGCCCCCCCCCGTGTGCCATCCTGCCCCCCCCCCGTGTGCCATCCTGCCCCCCCCCCCGTGTGCCTCCTGCCCCCCCCCGTGTGCCCTCCTGCCCCCCCGTGTGCCCTCCTGCCCCCCCCCTGTGTGCCCTCCTGCCCCCCCCCGTGTGCCCTCCTGCCCCCCCCCGTGTGCCTCCTGCCCCCCCGTGTGCCTCCCGCCCCCCCCGTGTGCCCTCCCTGCCCCCCCCCGTGTGCCCTCCGCCCCCCCGTGTGCCTCCGCCCCCCCCCGTGTGCCCTCCTCGCCCCCCCCCGTGTGCCCTCCGCCCCCCCGTGTGCCTCCGCCCCCCCCGTGTGCCTCCCGCCCCCCCCGTGTGCCATCCCGCCCCCCCGTGTGCCTCCGCCCCCCGTGTGCCTCCTGCCCCCCCCGTGTGCCATCCTGCCCCCCCCGTGTGTCGCCCCCTGCATCCCCCCCCGTGTGCCTCCTGCCCCCCCCGTGTGCCTCCGCCCCCCCGTTGCCTCCCCCCCCCCGTGTGCCCTCCTGCCCCCCCCCGTGTGCCTCCTGCCCCCCCCGTGTGCCATCCTGCCCCCCCGTGTGCTCCGCGTGTGCCATCCCCCCCCCCCCGTGTGCCATCCCGCCCCCCCCCCCCCCCGTGTGCCATCCCCTCTGCCCGGGGCTCAGTGAGGGGACAGGGCAGGACAGGCGGCACAGGGGGCTCAGCAGGGGCAGCACAGACTGATGGTGGTGCCAGTGCTGGGTTTTCTCCCCAGCAGAATTTCCATCTCTTTAATTACGCTGCTGTTTGGTCACCTGGGACTTATCCCAGTTATTGTGTTGGGGGTTCACTGTCTTGCTGGCTTCTGTGAATGCTCAGAAAAGAGAGCACTGAAATGCTGCTTCTTGGTTTATCCCTGTTTTCATTTACTCTCTCCAGTGAGGGCTGGGGAAATGTCCTGTGTTCCCATTCAGTGTTTGCTCGTTTTGAACTGAGATGATCACTTGCCTGTTCAGAAGCTTTTTTCATCCCAGTGCCAGCAGTTCCATTGCAAAGAGTGCTACAGGACCAGAAGCTTACTGGTCCAGTTTCCTGAGCAAGGAACAAAGTTCTCATTTTACAGGACACTGGAACTCTGGAGTGAGAAGAGACCAAGGAGTCATAGATAAAAAGCAGCAGAACTCAGTGGTTGCTGGGCTGTGATCTAGTTCTGTGTGTGTAAATTTTGAAATATTGCTGGCAGCATGGACACATCCAGATATTTGAGATTGCTGTCTTGTAAGTAAGAGTAGGCAGTGTTTTGGGGCAGCTGTAGCACATTTAAGGTGATGAAGCACAGAAAAGGTCCCATTGTTGAACATATCACAGGATGTGTTCTTCCTGACCTCGGGTGTGTGGGATGGACTTGAAGGAATGTGGGGAGGTGAGCTGAGCAGGGGAAGGGCTCAGGAGAATGGCTCAGCCTGGCCATCTGCTCCAGGCTCTGCACTGCAATAGCCAAGGGGGGTCTGCTTGCCCAGAGGGGAGAGAGTTCAGGCACTTGGCTGTAAAATCACGGGGTGCCTTCCTCAAAGCTGGCTGATCCACAGAGGCCTTATGGAGAGGAGGGCTGTGCTGTGTGTGGCTTGGGTTATTGACCCTTGTGCTTTGTCCAGAGATGGGAATGGAGCTGGGAAAGGGTCTGGAGCACGGGTCTGATGAGGAGTGGCTGAGGGAGCTGGGAAGGGCTCAGCCTGGAGAAAAGGAGGATCAGGGGACGTCCCCACTCTACAGCTCCTGACAGGAGGGTGCAGCCAGGTGGGGGCCACACTTGTCTCCCAGGAAACAGATGGGAGAAGAGGAAACAGTCTCCAGCTGAGCCAGGGCAGCTTGACTATTATGAGCAGTTTCTTTGTGGAAAGGTTTGTCCAGCCTTGGCACAGGCTGGCCAGGGCAGGGGTGGAGTCCCCATCCCTAGGGGGGTTTAAAAGCAGTGTGCATGTGGCACTTGGGGACAGGGGACAGCACTTTGGGTTGGCAGTGCTGGGGCAATGGTTGGGCTCAGTGGTCTCAGAGGGCTTTTCCAACCCAAACAGATTTGTGTTTCTGTGATTTTCTGTGGGTCTAATGCAATCCCTGTCATTCCAGACGTTTGCTCTCTCTTTCAGGATGCCCACAACTGTATTCCCGAGCTGGACAGTGAAACAGCCATGTTCTCTGTCTACGATGGACACGGAGGTAACTGCATTTGCTTTGCTCTGTCTGTCCTGGAGTGTGACCCCTCTGGGCTCTCTGTGGCTGCTGGGGCACCCACCTCTTGTTAGGAATTATGCTTCTTGGTGGGAAGCATCTTCTTTGCTAGATACCGTCAATGGGAGGTTCTGAACCTCTGTGGAGTCCTAGAAGGAAGGTCAGGGTTTGATCTGAAATTGAAATCAGACATGTATTCAATCTTTTATACCTTTTGAGAATGGCTGTTTTTGTGGTGTATAAGCTGGGCAGGAGAGTTGCAGAAGAAAAAGTGGTAAGAAAAATCACCTCAGATTGACTCTAGGCAGTGTGTTCTAGTGGTTGCCCGAGGAAAGAGATAGAATCAAAACAGGCAGATCCATTCCCTGTAAGGGTTCCTTAAACTGGAGATCACAGCCATTCCATCCTGGAGACATGCTGGAGTCTTCTGCATGAACTAACTCTTCTCAGCTTTGTCTAATTGCAATTTAAGAAGGTTTCTATGTTTGGTGATTGTTTGCATTTTGCATGGAATCATTATTTGAAAAAGATAGTTAAATCTGCCACCTGATAATTTCACTGCAGTATCCACAACACAAGAAATGAGTGAATAATCACTCTGGTAGTACTTTTCACTTTTACTATTTTGGACTCCGTGTTTTTTTCCAGTCAGAGGTGTCCTAGGCTTGCTTGTATGGCTGATTATTGCTATTAAATATTATTGTTAATATTATTACAGAATTTCCTCTGCTGATATAATGTAAGAGCTCAAGATCCTGCTGTTAAGTCTAACAAATTATTTTAATTTTGATCATCCTGAGTGATCAATCATGCTTTACTGACCTCTTTTCCTGCTAACTTGTGTAGATGTTGAACAACATAGCTTTTCAAAGAGCTCTCCCAGTGGCCATGCTCCATTCTGAAAACTGCTTCTATCTAACCTCCCTGCTTTTCTCGTGGCAGCTTAGTATGGAAAACATTTGATGATTTATTTGAAAACTCTTAGAAAATGTGTGCAGTAGATGAACTAAACTGCCTGTTTGCTCCTGTCCACTGTCTATAACACTTTGTGACTGTCACTGCTGCATATGTAGCATGTGCGTGTATAGCAAGCAGCTCTTCCAAAGATGTCACCTCAGTCTGAAGAATGCATTTCATGTCCTGAAATTATTTTTTTCCTGAACTTCATCTTAGAGTGTGCAGAGGCCCATGTGGAGCAGTCACTGATATCCTGAAGGGTATCTTTGAGAACATCTGTCTTTGAAGATGATGGGTTGGTGCTGAGAGGCAGAGAGGGACAAGGAGGTGGGAGGTAGGGATCAGGAGCTACTCACCTCAGAAACTGTTTGGATGTGTCAGGCAAAAATAAAGATAAGGAGCATCTACCAAAAATGGGTCAAGAATGAATAGTATCAAACCATCTGTTCTCCTCTGAGCTCAGTGTGTTAGTTTCTCAGCTGCCAAGGTCTTTTTCTATGTGTTGGGTTTTAGAGAGACTTTGGACACTCATGACATTCCTGTTAGAACAGGACATTAGATACTGTGTTTGGGGTTCTTAAATGTAAGATAAATGGAAGACTCAAGATAGACATTAGGGAAAGGCATGGAATGGCAAAGCACTGGCATGAGTTGCTAAGTCATATTTTAGATTTCTAATGATTGAATCTCTACAGCTTTCCCTAGACAAACCATATCATGAAGGATATGGATATAGTTCAGTCTGACTTAGAAGATCAGCTTTTGCCCATTCCCTACTATTGTGATTTTATTGATGCATTAGTTCTTCAGTTTGAAGCAATTTCTCAGGTTTCTCCCATGTAAGAGTAAGTTTTTGGGTGGGAACCTTGCTAAGCTTTATTAGCTGGCAGTGCAAAAACTGAATTTAGCTTCTGTTATATACTTTGCCCATCTCTCAGCCTGAAACTCTCCAGTAAGCTTCCTGCTCCAGATAGGTTAGGAAGAGTTTTTGTTGCAGTGTTATTTGAAAAAGGGCAAGTTTGGGTGGGGTTTTTTTTTTTTACATATTAGCATTTTCCATTTCATTCATCAATTTTTCTCTTATTTTTTCCTCTTGTGGACAAGCCTTCCAGTGTTTGAAAGAGGCTGCTGGGCCAGTTTTTTGCCTTTCCCAAGTTCTTTTTTATGTGCCCTGGCCTCCCTGTCCCCAGATCCTGGAGGATGATATTTGGGCCCTCTTTCCCTTGAGTGGGAGCAGGGGCAGGTTTGATCAGTCTCTATTGCTGTCTCCTCCTGCTTTAGCCTTTCTTTTAGTAACGTGTCTTCATTGACATTAATGTGTCTTGCATTGCTCACCTGTCCTGAGGTTTTCCTCTCTCTTTGCTATTTGCCTTTTTACTACTTTTTAAAAATTATTTACTGTTATTGTTTTAAATTTCTCTCGACTCAAGGGTTTCCTGCCTTTTACTCTTCCAGTCCACTCCCCAGTTCCACAAGAGGTGGGCAAGTGGCTGGCTGGTGCTTAGTTGCCCCCTGGGGTTGAACCAGAACAGTCCTTTCCTGGCAGGAAGGGTTGGAGCAAGTAATGGACAGACCCCAGGGCATGTCAGAGGGGATTTGTGTCTGTTAACAGCTGCAGGTCACAGTGCTGGTTCAGGTGTTCCCAAGATCACTTTACCTGACTTACACCACACTCTTTTTTTGTGCTGTCCCCGTTAGAGGCTGGTGCTGGGTCCTGCTGTTTGCTGGGTTCTGCAGTGGTTAGTGGTGTTTGACTGAGAGAGCTGTTATTGAAACACTGACCTTGAGCCTCATCTGGCATTTGAGCTCTGCACTGAGGCCATTGCTATCCTTCAGGTTCCATCTCATGGAGACAACTAACAATTTTTCACCTTCCTCCAAGAGGTCTTTTGGGGTTTTTTTGAGAAAACAGAAATGGCCAACAGCCTTCACAGGCAAGACTTTCTCCCTACTATCCCATCAAACACTGCCCTCAGTCAATGTGGAGCCATTCCCCCTTGTCCTGTCACTCCAGCCCTTGTCAAGGGCCCTCTCCAGTGTTCCCAGGTCAGACCCAGTCTCTTTGTTCCTTGGATCTGTACCATGGAGTGCTTTGCAGCACTGTGCAGCAGCAGCCATTTTGCTGTTTCTGTTCTCTGTCAATGGCACTTGATCCCTTCTCTGTAGGTACATTGGAGAAGTCCCTTGTCTGTCTTTCTCCTAAGCCTCCCCACTTCTCTGCTTCTCACTGTGTTCCCTTTGCTGAACTGATGGCTGGCTGCTGTTTTCCTCTCACTTCCCCTGATCCCCATTCCTCACGGAGCTTTGCTCCTGCCTGCACAACTCTTGGTCATGCCCAGCTGCCTGCACAGTCTCTGCTGGGCTCAGAGAAGGGCAGGGAAGTTGGGATGTGCAGCAGGAAGATCAGGAGTCGTGTGGCTGGTCCATCCTGTGTGAAAATGGCCCTGGTTGTACCTACTGCCACAGGAAAGCCCCAGGTTCAGGTAGGCTCTGCCATGCTGTGCCCAGCCACCCACACTGCTACTTCTTTGTACTGTGACAGGGAATGATTGGTGCAGCACAGCCTCAAGGTGTTCCTGGAGCCTGCAGTGGGACCCTCCACCTGCCTGCAGCTTGCCCTGCTCCTCTCCCTCTTTCTGTGCATTTTTTCATTTCAGCTGTTTCTCAGTTTCTGGCTCTAATTTTTCCTCTTTGTGAGGTGTGAGCCATGTTCCTGTGTCCTATACTGTTCTTTCCTCATATAAAAACCTCAGTCACTAGTCTGATTTCTTACAACTCACACTACTCTTGTCCTGTTCAAGATAAGCTGCAGAAACTCATCATCCCTCAATGTTTACTTTTCCTTCGCTTTTAATAGCACCTTAAGATCTAAACAAATGCCTCCCATGCTCTGTTCCATACCTGACAAGGTTACTTACCAAGCTGGGGCAGTTCTGGCTTTTAAGAATCTCTCAGCTGCTCTAGGACGAGCACTTGACTTGAGCTGTCTCTCAGTACTGCTCATCCCCTGTGCTCTCAGCAGTGTTCTGGCTGCTGTTTATCTTGCTGTGCTCTGTCCTGCACCAGGTGACTGCCCTATCTCCTGAGAAGTTCATCTCAATCTCTGGGATCTCACTGCCATTGGTCTGGAACACACAGTAGAATACAGAACACTTTTTATGTGCTCACTGCACATTGGCATTGCTCCAATAGAACCTACAGTGAGCAAAAGCTTCCCTTCTTCTTTCATTGACATGTGAAATTAAAGATTTCCAGGTAGGCTGGACCTAAAGAGTCTGCCTAAATGTCACTGTGGGCCTAAACTTCCTCTCAGGAAGTTCACAGCATTGGCCAAACCTGGTGGTTTGGAGCTCTGAGGTTTGCCAGGGCCATCTACATCCTTCTGGGAAGGTGTGAGCAGGATCCCCATATTCAGCTGCTGTGTCACTGTTCTGTGTCTGGAGCAGCTCTGTCTTGTGTCCCAGGATTTACCTCAGGAATTCAGTTGCTCAAGAGGAGATTCTGTCTGCAAGGATCAGTCTCTTTAAATAGTTTCTGCTCTTTTTCAGGAGAAGAAGTTGCCCTGTACTGTGCCAAGTACCTCCCTGAGATCATCAAAGACCAGAAGGCCTACAAGGAAGGCAAATTACAGAAGGTAAGGAGCCAACTGTGCCCTGGACTGAGTGAGTGCCAACACAGAGGAAAGCCCTTATGTCACCACCCAGTTGGGGTGGGCTGTCCAGGGAGGTGATGGAGTCTCCATTCTTGGAGCTGTCGAGACCTGTCTGGGCATAGTCCTGGCCAGCTGACTCTGGGTGTCCCTGCTGGAGCAGGGTGTTGCATCAGGAGAACCCTGTAGGTCCCTGCCAGCTGTGGTTAGCTACAGTGTGCAAGCTGGGAGAGGCTGGATTGCACAGCATGGCAGGCAGGCACCCTGGAGGGGAGGGGCAGCTGCCCATTCATGTCTGTGTTCACACACAGGCCCTGGAAGATGCATTCTTGGCCATTGATGCCAAACTCACCACAGAGGAGGTGATTAAGGAGCTCTCTCAAATGGCTGGGCGGCCACAGGATGATGAAGATGAGAAGGAGAAAGTTGCTGATGAAGATGATGGTAAGTCAGATGCCACTGAGCCAACAAAGCTGCAGCTCCAGGACAGGGATGTAGAGCAGCAGGGTCAAGTCTCCTTGGGCCCAAGGGTTTTTGTCCCAGTTTCTCAGTTAAATTTTGGCTGAGTTGAGCTACTGCCCCTTAGCATCGTCCGTGGCTTTGGGCTGGTGCTAGAGGAACTCTTACCCATTTGCAAGCTTAATGCTGTGGATAACAAAACATCCTATCACCATTTTCTATAGAGCTTCCTCCATGGGCTGCAGGGTTCCAGGATACGTCAGGAACTCTGAGCTGGGCTCAGCTGTGGAAGGGAAATGTTGTGGTCTGCAGTGCTCAGCTGCCCCTGGCTGGTGGCAGCCACCAGCTGCACATAGGATTGAAGCAGATCCTGGTCTCTTCAGCAATTCTTCTTCCCACAAAGAAGTGTTTCACCAGCAAGTGGTTGCCATGCCAGGAGGTGTTTCCTGGGGTAGAATCCTGTGCTGCTCTTGCTGAGTGGCCAGCCTTGAGGCAGATGCATGGTGATCCTGTCACTTTTGAACAATATGTCAGTCTGGAAACACTGAACTTGTTGTTTCCTTTTCTCCAGCTGACAGGGCTGAATTGGGTGGATTTTCTTTCTTTATGTTCTGTATTTTTCAGGCACATTTGGGCTATCTGTATTTGTCCTCCTTTTGGGCTTAAATAGCAAAGCAAACTATATGCAAGGGGATGTCAGTAGGGAAGCAGTGGTCTTTGGCCCATGGTCATTGGGGAAAGTCATTCCACTTTCTGTTTGGAGATAGCCAAAGCTGTGCTCTCACCTGATGTACCTGTCCAGATGACAGCTGGTGGGGATCCCTGGGGTGTTTCAAGTTTGTGGACCAGCTGTTCTCTTGTTCCCAGCTGCATCATTAATGACCAAAGCTGCACATGGAAGTGGTGACTCTGCTTTCCTGCAGCTCCCAAGAATCTTGTGCTTGAGAAAGTGAGGCTCTGTCCCCTGGCCCACACACCTGATGTGAACACTGTGCCACTTCCAGCCCTTAGCCTGATGTAAACACACCCTGGTGCTGTCAGGGAGCACTGGGCCCGGGCAGTGGGGGCACTGGCAGGCTGTGCTGTGGCCACAGCTGTGGCCTTGCTGTTCCCATCCTGCCCACCTGTAGCATCTGGGAGCTGTGGGAGGGCACAGGCCTGGCTGTGTGGGTCAAGAGTCAGCCTGGGGAGCCCTGCTGGGACTGCCAGCAGCAGCCTCAGCTGGGGCAGCTCACCACGGACCCAGTGTGGTGGGTATCCTGCCCTCTCACCCTCTCTATCCTTGTCCCCTCCCTCTTCCATTCGCAGTGGATAATGAGGAAGCTGCTCTTCTGCATGAAGAAGCCACAATGACCATCGAGGAGCTTCTCACACGTTATGGACAAAACTGCACCAAGAACCTCAAAGCCAAGTCTGTAGCTGCAGCTGGGGATAACGCTGTGGAGGGGACAGGCAAGCAGCATGATGGGGAGTCAAATATGAATGGAGAGGCTGACCCAGGGGAGCTTCCCGACCACAAGGAGAGGAAGAACGGGAAGCCAGACGAAGAAATCACGGGTATTTCCTCCACCTCAGACAAAGCCAGCGCTGGAGGCAACAGCCCTGCTCTGCAGAAGCCTGAACTAGGCAAAGGTGACGAGGCCGTCACCTCTTCTACTGGGGAGGCCGGGCCCTCCTGCTCCTCTACGGGAAAGCCCCAGCGCACAACCAAATCCAAATTTTTTGAGGACAGTGAGGATGAGTCAGATGAGGTTGAGGAAGAGGAGGAAGACAGTGAGGTAGGAAACAGCACTGGAACAGAGTGGCCTTGTGGCTGGGCAGAATGCATTGCTTGTGATGGTACTTGAAACGAGCCTCTGGCTCATCCTAGGTGTGTTCCTAGGAGCAGGTGTTTCAGGCTGATCCTTTGAGGCCATCCCATGGGAGTGTTTGGGATTGTTGAGCTAACCCCGAAGGACACACCCTCATCCTGCAGCAGCCATAGCTGATAGCCCTTGGTCCTGCTGCATGCATCCCTTCATCCACTGCTGTAGTGGTACCAGCTGCTCTGGTTGTAGCCATCGAGTGCGGGGGACACGTGGCAGGTCACCTCACACCTCTGGGGGACTGACCATTGGTCCCCAGCATGGAGGGACTGGCGGGGACAGCCCCAAGTGCCCCGGGTGACTCCTGGATATCTCTCCTTTCTTGTAGGAATGTAGTGAGGATGAGGATGGTTACAGCAGTGAAGAGGCAGAGAATGAAGATGATGAAGATGACACTGAAGAGGCAGAGGAGGATGAGGATGAAGAGGAGGAAATGTTGTTACCAGGCATGGAGGGGAAAGAGGAGGTGCGCACCCTGGTTTTGTGTTCTGCAGCTTAGTGTGGAGTCAGGGGCTCTTGGGACACTCAGCAAGGGATTGTTCCTGTCCTCGTGGGGATAAAACACCCTGTGCAGTCTCCTGGGGCTGAGGAAGCTGCTGACAGCCTGGGTTGAGACATGGGCCTGGATCTGGATAGCAGGTTGAGATTGAAGAGGCTGATCCTGCCGCTGGGCATGAGGTGCTTGGCAAGTGGTGTGGAGGGAGAGCACGGGGCAAGAACAGGAGAGCAAGCTCCAGAGCACAGCATGATTGACTCCTCTCCAGGAGGAAAGCCCGTGCCAAGGCTGCAGCTCTTCAGCCCATGACAGTGCAGTCAGGCAGACCAGGGAAAGAGGATGTGACTTCCCAGGTGCCAGTTTCTCCCTTTGGGGAAATGGCCTCACTTGAAGTGAGGATGTGCTTGAGCTGGGCTGGGTTGGGTTGGAATTAGCACATTAGAGTGGAGGGGACAGACTTCTGGAACACGAGAGAATTCTGACCAACCACACTGCCTGAGACTGGGATGGAGGTGTTGCCTAACCCTGCCCCTCAGTGAACACGCTCCTGGTATTTCCCACTTCCCTCAGGCATTCGCCATTGTTCCATATGTGATTATGGGGTGTGATGCAGCACTGTGGGATCTGGGACACTGCTGGGGCTGTGCAGCTGATGCTGGTTCCCTTAATGACCCAACAGGGAGCTAGAGGAAGAAATCTCACCAAAACTGTGTCTCTTGCAGCCTGGCTCAGACAGTGGGACTACAGCTGTGGTGGCACTGATCCGGGGCAAGCAGCTGATCGTGGCCAATGCTGGGGACTCGCGCTGCGTCGTGTCCGAGGGCGGCAAGGCTGTCGACATGTCATACGACCACAAGCCAGAGGACGAGGTGGAGCTGGCCAGGATAAAGAATGCTGGTGGCAAGGTCACCATGGATGGCAGGGTGAACGGCGGCCTCAACCTCTCCAGGGCCATTGGTAAGCAGGAGGGAGGGGATGGTGGCAGGCCTGGCTCAAGAGCACGGCACTGCCGGCCGCAGAGGTTAGGGAACAGCTTTTAATGAGATGAGTGAAACCTGTTCAATATTTGGCAGGAGATTTCAGTCTAATTGGAGAAAACGTCTGTGAAACAGTTGGACTTCAGTGGAAAGTAGTAGTTGGCTGTTGTGCCAGCAGCTGGGTTGTCAGAAACCACCTCATGTAAACTGTCCCAAAACCAGACCACTGCCTTTGGAACAGGACTTTTCTTGCTCACTCTGGGTTATTGAGGAATCTTGGTGTGTTGCTTCTGGGGACCTGGTTCCATGGCAGTTTGAGCCTCTTTATTCATCTGAGTGTGTACAGAAGGACCCAAACTACTGAAATCATTATCTTAGTGTAAAGATAAAAAAAAAACCTCTAGGATGGAAACAAGCAGTTTATCTAGAGAGACACTTGCATTCCCACCTGCTATTTTGTGGTGGCCCTGGAAGTCTGTTGATAGGATGATTCCTCATAAACTGCTAGCCATAGCTGAAGACCAGTTTTCTCAAGAGAACTTTGAATCATAAAATGAACCCTGGAGTGGTTTAGGTGGGAAGGGACCTTAAAGCTCAATTCCAGCCACAGCCATGGGCTGTGGACACCATCATTAGACCAGGTTGTTCCAGGCCCCATCCAGCCTGGCCTTGAACACTTCCAGGGACAGAGCAGCCACATCCTCTTCAGAGGTGACAGGTGATGTGTGCTGTTGTCTTGGTGTTGGTTGCCCAAGGAGTTGGGAAAGGGGCACTTGGTTTGGAGTAAAGAGATGCTGAGCTGGCCAAGACCCCTCTTGCCTGGGCTTGCCAGAGCTTATACCTGGAACCTGCAATGGTTTTTCTGCTTCATGGCCCACAGCCTGATCACAGATTGTGGGAGCACTCACTGATCCAGGAAATGCCCTGTGGCAGGGCAGTGCTGCCTGTGCCCAGACATCTTCCTCCCACCACAGGGGATCACTTCTACAAGCGGAACAAGAACCTGCCTCCAGAAGAACAGATGATCTCTGCCCTGCCTGACATCAAAGTGCTGACAATAAATGATGACCACGACTTCATGGTCATTGCCTGTGATGGAATCTGGTGAGTGGTGAGGGAGCAGTTGTGCCTCTGGGGCATCACTGCTCCAGCCTTTTTCCAGAGCTGAGCCTGAGGAAAGCCTGTTGGGCTCTATGGCATGTGTGCTCCCTTTGCCTGCCTTTCTGACCTTTCTGCTCTGCAGGAATGTGATGAGCAGCCAGGAAGTAGTGGATTTCATCCAGTCGAAGATAACCCAGAAGGATGAGAACGGAGTCCTGCGGCCACTCTCCTCCATTGTAGAAGAGGTAAGGCTGGGAGCTCTGCTGTCTCTCCAGCAACATGGCATTTCTGCATCCCTGCTCGGCACCTGCCTCTGCCCTCCCGCTCCCTCTCATGGGTTCCCTGGGCCCTCCAGCCACTGTCTGACCTCAGGGGTGCTGTCCAGCCAAAGGAGTTTCTGCCCACATTCAGAAACCTGGGGCTGCCAAGGCCATCTCTGTCCCTTGTCCGGTGAGAGCATCATTTGACTACCCCTGCATGGGTCTGGCCTGGCAGCCCCTGAGCCCCTGTCAGGTGCTGGAGTGGGCCCAGTGTGTATCCCTTCTCTCTGCTGACTTGCCCTGTCCCTCCCCAGCTGCTGGATCAGTGCTTGGCTCCAGACACCTCAGGGGATGGCACTGGCTGCGATAACATGACCTGCATCATTATCAGCTTCAAACCCGTAACACACACCCACCTGCTGAGAGTGGGAAGCGGAAACTGGGGGAGGCAGCGGCACCAGCAGAGGAGAACGGTGGGGACAGCACCAAGAAGGCCAAACTGGAGTAGAAGGGCCTGCCTGGGGACTGGGCTCTGCTCACCAGACTCTCGTTTCTTACCCATGCTGAACTCAAGACTCCAAGTCTTGTCCTTTTTTTAGCCTTAGCAGAGGCCTTGTCTGTCCGTGTCCTGGTGGGGGGTGGGGGCGGGTCTGGTTAGCAAGGGCGTGTCCAGCTGTTCATCCTTAACCATTCCAAAGAGGGAGCGAGGCCGGAGCTGCGCCTGGGAGCGCTGCGTCACAGAGCCCGTGCTCAGGAGGAGGAGGAGGAGGATGTCCCCCCATTGTCTCCATGTGGTTGTTGCCATTTCTGTGCCTGTGAATTTCTGTTTGGAGGGAAAAACTTTTTCACTGTTGAGGTTTTTTTAATCTGCACCCGATTATTTAAGGCCCTTTCTGTTTTTATTTGTGAAACAATCTGGCGGTGGTGCTGTGGCCACGCCGTGTTCAGTTGTACACTTTCAATCAATACTTTTTTCAAACTAAAAGACCAGAAAATACAGGTGTGGTCTTGCTCCTTGGCTCTTTCCTGGAGGGGGAGGTGAGGAAAGTGGAGTGGGGAGGAGAACATTTGTCCCTGTGGTCTTGGATCACTGCAGGGTTTTGGCTGCCAGTGTCCCCAGGATGGCTCTTCTGAGGAAGCTCACACAGAGTAAACATGAGCCTCTGGAGAAAGTCTGTCTGCTCAAGGCATAGGGGTTCCAGTCATGCCCCTGAGCTCACCTGCCTATAGCACCCACAGAGCTGCACCTTCTGTCAAGGTGTGTCACAAGGCAGCTCCTCCCTGATGCACAGCTCAGTCACGGGGTGTCAGTACCTGTGGCTGCTCTAGCAGGAGGGAAATCCATGGGCTGTAAAGCACTGATGGAAGGGTGGGCTCTCCCTGTGTAGCAGAAAGAGTCCGTGCACCCAGCAAACCACTGGAAAAGAAGAGCACTCTGTGGTGATCCATTATTTCTTCTTTTTACACACAACTGGCCCCTTTTATGTCCACTTCCCACACTTGTTCTTTTCCCCAGTCCTTCCTTCCCCCCCAGCCTGGAGCTGTCCCACCTGCCCCAGGATTCCATGGCAGCCACAAGCTCTGTGGGCAGCAGACCCCATTGCTGCAGGGGGGTCTTCCCATCCTGGGGCCCCTGTGACAAAGCAGGCCAGAACTGCCACTGGCTCTGCAGAGGTGACTCCCTGCACAGCCCCAAGGATCCTGTGCTCCTCTGTGCCTGGTGTGCTGCCATCCCTGCACCTGCAGGCAGCCAGAGCAGAACCCCTCTGTCTGTTCCCCGAGCAGCTGCAGCAAGGTAAGGCAAACCCCTGCAGCTCTGAGGGCCTCTGCTGTGGCACAGGACCCACCACAGAGCATTTGGAGTAAAAATCAGCATGATAAAACAGCGGAGCACACAGAAAATGGTATAAATCCAGTCACCGCTCAATACAGGTTACTAATGTGTGGTCACCATGAATCAGAGCCATTTTGGGGACCCCACAGAGACTGGAGACTGCATCACAAACCTTAACTATTGGACCACAACACTTAACGACCAGGAACAAAGTTTAAAACCAAACCCTCTGGAGCGGGATGCCTGGCAGCAGGAATGGGATGACGGCACATGGCAATTGAGAAAAACTGGTTTTAATGTCACCAAGCAAAGCTGCCTTGGCTCAGGCTCTCAAGAACTGCAGAAATAACTCATGCTTTAGGACTGCTTGTCCCTATTCATTTGTGTTTTTTTCACTTGTGACTATTCCTTGTGTTTATTCAAAATCTGGAGTAACCTTGACCAGGCCATTGATAGCATGGAGGAAGCGTGAGGTCCTGAGCAGCCCCTTTCCAGAATGATCCCGAGATGAACCCACTGGGCAGCAGGAAAGTTGCACTGAGAACAAACCCAGTTTTTCAAAGAAAAAAGTTCCTGGGGCAGTCTCCATAGGCAGCCCCATTCCAGGGGAACACACCAGCTCATCCAGCATTCCTAAGCATGGAAACAGCCTGAGCAGCAAGTCCAGCTGCAGCACTGGGTTGTTTGAGGCTCTGAAGCACCAGACTCGCACAGGGCTGCAGGAGCCCAGCTGGACACTCCAGACGCCAAAGGAGTTCAGGACTGGACAAGTCACTGCAGAGCCACCAGACAGGGTGGGGAGCTGAAGCTTGGGGCTGCCAGGGAAGGGCATCAAAGGTACCAGGAGAGGCAGCACCTGGGCTGGTGAGGGACAGACTGAACTGCAGAAGCCAAAACAACAGCCCAGGACCAGAGGGTGGAGTTCATCTTTGAAAAGGAAGATCTGCAGTGCAAGGCACGACCCCATTATATGGGAATCCCAGAGCAGCTGGAGGAGGTTGTGCTAACTCACAGACCTCATTTCCTATGGAGATAGGCTGGGATAGGTGGGGATGTTGTCTGGAGAAGGATCCAGGGAGACTTTAGTGTCACAGTGCCTACAGGGGCTCCAGGAAAGCTGGAGGGACTTTGGACAAGGGGCTGGAGGGACAGGACAAGGGAAATGGCTTCCCACTGCCAGAGGGCAGGGCTAGATGGGTTATTGGGAAGAAATTATTCCCTGGTGAGGCCCTGACACAGGTTGCCCAGAGAAGCTGTGGCTGCCCCATCCCTGAAAATGTTCAAGGCCAAATAAAGGTTGGACAAAGCCTCGAGCAGCCTGGTCTACTGGAAGACATACCTGCTCCATGGTAAGGGACAGCGATGAGCTTTAATTTCCCTTCTAACCCAAATCCTTTACTCATTCTGTGACTGCCCAACTCTGAGCAGTTTTTCCCTCAGGATGCTGCAGCAGAGTCAGACTGGTGAGGACCCCAGTGCCTAAGACTACACAACCCATCTGCCAGCAGGTCCCCACCTACAGCTCATGGTACCCTGTGGGCCCTCCACACTGGCCTTGCTGCAGGATGGATCCCTGTAGGAATCAGCACCAGAGTTCAGAGCTGGGGGACTGCTGCCTTCCCCCAGCCCTGCAGCCTGCTCTCAGGGCAAACCAGTTGGTACAGGCAGGGTAAGGCCATGACAACCCCTGCATCACCCCTGCATCGCCTGGCTGGCCTCCTCCCCACACAGGTGCTGATGTGATGCCAGCTGTGCATACCAGCAGGCTGCCAGGTGCTGTCAGGGGAGTTTTGCCACAGGAGACAGAGGGACCCTCAGAAAGCAGCTTTATTTCTCAGTGGTGCCTCTAGGAAAGGGGCAGATGGGGCTAGTGCAGGGTGGGGCAGTTCTGGGTGCAGTTGGCACCCACCCAGGACCCAGCTCCCAGGGCTGTGCGTGCTGCCAGAGGGGACTGGCTCTGCCACAGGAGGGCACAGGGCCTGTGTGTTGATCAAGACTCTCCCCGTCAGGCCCCCATCATTCCACAGGGACACCCACAGAGCTGCCCCTGTCACTGGTGGCTCCCAGGGAGTCCCCAGAGAGGCTATGCCCAGACAGGGCACTGCTGAGGCTCTGCTGCCGGGCAGAACGTGGCACGGCTTCAACCGACACCTCCACCTCGATGGTAACACCTTCCCTGCAGACAGACACTGGCCTGAGGGCAGCAGCCCAAAGGGGCCGCCACCCATCCCTGCCCAGCAGAGCAGGAGCGAGGGAGGCTGTTTGGAAGGGACACAGCCACCCTGCTTACCTGTCAGAGGTGTCCTGGCCCTCGCTCAGCATGCTGCCCGCGAGGGCCACAGTGCTGGCCGAGTGGCTGTCCTGCGCCGGCCACACCGGCCCCGGGCGCGGGCTGCGGCTGCTGCTGGGGAGGGAGGCAGCGGGGTCTGGGGCTCCGTCCTCACCTGCTCTGGGGCTGGGCAGCGCTGACCACAGCTCGTTCACTGAGGAGAGACAGCACGCCGTTCCCATGGACTGCCCCTCACTGGAGGGCACCGGCCTGGGCCTGCCGGCTGTGTGGCACTCACACTTGGCCAGGTTGTCCAGCTCCACCACGCCGAGGTCTCCGGGCGAGCGGCTGCCCCTGCAGCCCCCGCGGCTCCGGCACAGCGACAGCACCACGGTCCCGTACACGTAGGTGAGCACCAGGGGCACGCCCACACCTGCGGTGGTGCACAAGAGGTCCCTGCCCAGCCCAGTCCTGGTGACTCTGGTCCCAAACATCCCCCCACAGCCACGTCACAGCCCCACTCCCCAGTGGGGCAGTGCCCTTGGCACTCACCCACAGTGAGAGCTGTTATGATGGGGGACACAAAGAGAGAGAGGAGGACACTGCTGGTGACAGAGAGGCACTGCTGGCACCCGGAGAGGCTGCTTCGCCGGCTCTGGCCTAGCACCTCAAGGACAAGACAGAAAGGTGAAAGGCTCTACAACGACCTCGGCATAGCTCCAGGGACACAGCCTCTTCCCAGCCCGTCAGAGCTCTAGCCACAGCCACCCAGACACCCCTCCCTCTCTCCAGGGAAAGGCAGCCACAGCAGCACTGCTGCCACAGCACAGGTGCTGCTGGAAAGCCCCACTAGAACCTTCCTCCTTTTGCCCACCCTGACCCCCCTCCCCAGGCTGAGCACACCCACACTGGCAGGGGCTGCTGGGGGGCAGCAGAAGGTCCTGGCAAGGAAGGACTGTGGGCTGTCAGGGGAAGCACAGGGATGTGCTGTGGGCAGCAGGGAGCACTGCAGGTCTGTCCGGGCTGAGGGCCATGGGCTACCAGGCTCAGCAGAGTAGGACCACAGGGACTCCAGGGCCACCTGCCAGTACCTTCCTACCCATGTAGATGGGGATCCCAATGGTAATGACAGGGACAGCAACACCCGCAGCAAGGGAGATGACCATGGGTGCTCCCAGCACCATGCCCAGCTGCCATAGGATCCTCCGGGTCCGTGACCATGGCCTCTTCCCCCAGAAGGTGCAGCCAGAGGGGCTGTGGGGACAGAGCAAGGCTGAGCCAAGGCTTCTGTGCGGGGCAGGCAGAGACCAGCCTGGCTCCATGCCACAGGACATCCATGGGCCTGCCAGAGCAGGCAGCCAGGTTCCCCCAACCCTGAGCTCCACCTGCCTCCTACGGGGTGCCAACAGCTGGCCCCAGCCCTGCCAGACCCAGCAGCACAGACACCCTCTTCCCCGCAGCTAATCCCAGACCTGAGGCAGGGCCTGGCTGCCCCATCCCAGCCCCCAGCTCCTGTCAGGGCCCAGTCCCAGAGTCCCAGCCCAGTGCAGCCCCCCAGACCCCCCAGCTCCTGTCAGGGCCCCAGCCCTCATGGCCCTGCACTGACCTCAGGAAGTGCACGTCAGAGATCTCCTGCAGGCAGAGCCAACAGAAGAGGCACCCACAGACCGTGCAGTTCATGCGGTTGCAGCTCCCATCGTTGATCTTCATGATGAAGGCGCTGCAGCGAGGACAGACCTTGATGTCCTCGGCCTCAGCTGGGGAGAGATAAGACAGGATGGGGGAGCAGGACAGAATAGTGTGAATCCATCCCAGCCTGTCCCAGGCTCTTCCCATCCCATAGGTATCATGGGGGGAGCCAAGGTCCCTCTAAACACTCTGGCCCAACTGAAACAAGAACTCTGAGAATGCAGCAGAGGCAGTCAGAGGGAACTCTGGATCCTGGCTCCGGCAGCCCCACAGGCAGGAGCCATAGAGGCACATGACTGTGCCAAACCTCAGCCCTGCTGCCAGGGCTGGGCCAGGGCCTCACCATGGGCCAGCTCCTCCGGCTGGGCCAGCTGTGCTGTGGGGGTGGCCAGGCTGGGGGCCAGTGTCACCGGTGCACAGGGGCCATCAGGGTGCCAGGGCTGCCGGCAGTGGTAGCAGAACTCGGTGCCACAGCCCTCACGCCCACAGGTGAGGCGGGGACATTCAGCACAGCCATGGGCAAAGACAGCGTAGCTGTGGGGAGAGAAGGCAGGTGGAGCTGGGGTACAGCAGCATGTCCCCTTCCCGGCACAGCCAGACCAGGCTGTGGCAGTCCCAGACCAGCACTGAGTTGGAGTTACAGCCCTGGCTCAGGAGAGCCGAGACACACCCTCACCAGCCCACCCTGTCCAGCACCCACAGCCCTGGGGCTCACGGAGTGCCTACAACAGCCAAGGGCACCAGCCCTGGCAGACAGAGCTGCACGGGCTCTGCAGCCAGATCAGGACTGGACACTTCCCTGGGCACACCCAGCCCAACACAGGACGAATTGATGAGGGCCCTAGCCTGGGAAGGGCTCGCAGGACACCGGCACACACTGCCGCTGTGGGAGGGGGGCCCGCGCCTGCCCCGGGGCCGGCGGTACCTGCAGTCGGGCGCAGGGCACCAGCGGGTGCAAGGGTCAGCCACCAGCAGCCGGCGCAGCAGGAACTCCTCGTACTTGTCGCGGAGGGCGGGCTCGGGCAGGAGCCGGTGCACGTCGGAGGGCTGGAGCGCGGCGGGGCAGTGCGGGCAGCACACGGGCACGCGGCTCTCGCTGACGGCGAGGCACAGGTACTGCTGCAGGCAGGCCCAGCACGAGCGGTGGGAGCAGCAGGCCAGGCTGGGGAAGGCCTCGGGGGGCTGGGGCAGCAGGCACAGGGGACACTCCTCCAGCGCCTGGCCCTCGCCCAGGGGCAGCACCACGCAGGTCTCCTCGGGTTCCTCCGGCTCTGGCTCCGGTTCCGGCGGTGTCTCCCCCCTGATGGCCTGTGGCTTCCGCCTGAAGCAGCCCAGAAGCCGGCGGGGCCCAGGCACACGTGTGGGCTGGTCCATGGTGGCCCGCCAAGGTAGCCACCGGCTGCTGTTGGGCTACGGAGGGCAGCAGGGAGGTGCTGGCCCTGGTGCAGCCCCCATGGTCCGGCTCCTACCTGAGCCTCCCCACAGGTAACGGTGGAACCATCGCCAGCTGCAGTCGGTGCCACTCAGCCTGCAGAGGAACTGCTCCTGAGAGCCAGCCCGGGCCCTGGGCAAAGGCCCTTGGCACCCAGAGAGGCCCGACAGCCCCAAGCCTGTCCTGCCTCATCCTGTCTCCTGCAGCTCCTCATGACAGGTCCAGAACCACAGAGCTCCCAAAGCCCCAGTGTGGGGAAGAGAGCCCAGGCACAGGGCAGCCTGACACACACCTGTCCCCACCCCAGGGCTTCAGGGCTCTCCTCCCAGGCTGAGGCATGACTAAAGCACTTTTCACTGCAGTTCAATTGCCAAGGGACCCAAGACCCAGTTCATTCAGTGACCAGGAGCCAGGTGATTCCATCAGTGGGGTAAATCCATCCATTTTCCTTGCTTTGAGCTCATGAATCCATGGCCACAACATGTTACCTCCCCATGGTCCTTCCCTCTCTACACCCCAGAAGTGCCCCCTGCCCTCCCCACCTCAACAGCCCTGCTACACCCCACAGCCTCCACAGCATTCCCGGGTCAGCTCTACCACAGGCAGGAGCACTGGCATGAGAAGAGGCTGGAACCAGTGACACTCAAGTGAGACTGAGGGGTCCAAGCATACCTGCTCTGCTGGGCCAAGCACGGGGCGGCTCTGTATCCCCCAGGGGCACAGCACTTCCCAGGGGATACAGCGTTTAACAGGGGATACAGCGCTTCCCAGGGGATACAGCGCTTCCCATGGAGCGGCAACCGCAGAGTTCAGGGAAACCGGACAGACACGGGAGTTACGCGGTAACTGGAGAGTCAGAGACGGCCAGGGCTGTACCTGTCAGCGGGGAATCATCGCTGGCAGCACGGCACGGCCACGGCTGCCCCGGGACGGCCACAGCCCGACACATCCAGCGCCCCTGGGACCTGCGAAGAGGCGGCAGCGGCCCGTGAAGAGGCCGAGCCGCGGCTCCCACGGCCACGGCGAGAGCAGAGCGAGCGGCGCCGGTGGGGATCGCCGGAGTACGGCTGCGCTGCACCCCGCACCGACCACCCTCGGGACCGGCCTGAGCACGCTGGGACCGGACCAGCGGCCCTCCGGCCCAGCGGGCGGGACGCAAAGCCCTCGGTGTGCCCGGCCGGACCGCGCGGGGACACCGAGCAAGGGACTCACCGGGGTCTGCCCTCGGCGCCGGCGCTCGGCGGGGCCGGACCCGGTGGGCTCCGGGGGAGGAGCCGCAGCCGCCTCTGAAGGGGCACAGAGACCGTCAGCGTCCGGTGGCCGTCCCGGTCCAGGTCCGGTCCCGCCGGTGCCACCGCCGAGCGGCGGCAGGAAGGGGCGGGGCCGCGGCTGTCCCGCCCGAGCCCGCGAGCCCGGCCCGCCTCTCCCGGGAGCCCGGCCCGCCTCTCCCGGGAGCCCGGCCCGCCCGAGCCCGCGAGCCCGGCCCGCCTCTCCCGGGAGCCCGGCCCGCCCGAGCCCGCGAGCCCGGCCCGCCTCTCCGGGAGCCCGGCCCGCCCGAGCCCGCGAGCCCGGCCCGCCTCTCCCGGGAGCCCGGCCCGCCCGAGCCCGCGAGCCCGGCCCGCCTCTCCCGGGAGCCCGGCCCGCCCGAGCCCGCGAGCCCGGCCCGCCTCTCCCGGGAGCCCGGCCCGCCCGAGCCCGCGAGCCCGGCCCGCCCGAGCCCGCGAGCCCGGCCCGCCTCTCCCGGGAGCCCGGCCCGCCCGAGCCCGCGAGCCCGGCCCGCCTCTCCCGGGAGCCCGGCCCGCCCGAGCCCGCGAGCCCGGCCCGCCTCTCCCGTGGCCCGGCCCGCCCTCGGCCCTGCCCACCTGTCCGTGTCCCGGCCCGCCTCTCCCGTGTCCCGGCACCCCCTCCGGGCCCGGCCCACTCTCCGTGGCCCGCCCCACCCCGTCGGGCCCTGCCCACCTGTCCCGTGGCCCGGCCCACCTGTCCCGTGGCCCGGCCCGCCTCTCCCGTGGCCCGGCCCGCCTGTCCCGTGGCCCGGCCCGCCTCTCCCGTGGCCCGGCCCCCCCTCCGGGCCCTGCCCACCTCTCCCGTGGCCCGGCCCGCCTCTCCCGTGGCCCGGCCCCGCCTCTCCCGTGGCCCGTCCCACCCCGCCGGGCCGGGCCCGCTCCCGCTCATGCCGCGGGCGGGGCCGGGAGGCGGAGCTGCCCCCGCGCATGCGTCCGCTCCGCTTCCGGGTCGCGCGGCCGCTTCCGGCACAGCCCCCGCGCGCCCGGGGGAAGCGGAAGCGGAAGTGTCCGGTCGAGGCGGGGCGGCGGTGGCCGCCCCGGGCTGGCGGGGGCGGCTGGCGGGCCGCGGGCGGGCGGGCGGCGGGGCCGGGCCGACGCCGGGGCCCGCCACGATGCCCCGGCGGAAGCAGAGCCACCCGCAGCCGGTGAAGGGTGAGTGCGCGGCGGGCCCGGGGGGCGGCGGCGGCGGCCCGGCGGGGACCCGCGGCGTTCGGAGCGCTGCAGCGGACACCGAGGATGGCACCGAGGAGACGGCGAGAGCGGCGGTGGTGCTGCCCGGAGACCTACTGCTGGGCCGCGGCCCGGACTCCGAGAAGGGACCGCCAGGTGCGTGCGGCCCCCGCGGGGACGCCGCCCCTCTCCGGCAGCCTCGGCGGCGGGGACGGGGCCCGGCGGGGACGGGCCGGCTCCGTGCTCGGCGCATCCGGCAGGGCCCGCCCTGCCACGGGACCGCCCGGCGCGGGCTCCGGCCGAGCTTCCTCTCACGGGGGAGGCCCGGCCCCCGACGGCGCCCCCGGGTGGGTTCTGCCCGGCCGGCACTGACCCCCGGCACCGATCCCCGAGTGCTCCTTCCCTCGTAGGTCCCGGGCATGACGTGTCCCCGCGGTAGGTTTGGGGCCGCGCCCCGCAGCTGCTGCCGGGCTCGCCGCAGAGCCAGCCCCGCTCAGCCCCGCGCTCCCCGGGGCCCTGTTCCAGCAGTCCCCTCGGCACTGCAGGGCAGCGCCCGTCCAGCCGGTGCTCCCGAGCTTGGGGCAGCCGCGGCCGAGGCAGCCGGAGGAGCGAGCGCTGCTCAGCCCCGTGGAGCTGCCTCAGGGGACTGGCGAGAGTCACTCCCAGCCCCAGGCACTGAGCCACGTGGGAACAGAACGGCCAGAGATGCCGGCATGGGCTGTCCGGACCCAAGTCCCTGTCCCTCGCTGCTCCCGAGGGCTGCGCCCTGGTCCATGTGCCTTGATCCTAGAGCTGTGCCCTGCTCCTGCTCTGGCACAGAGGCTCAGTCCCAGCTGCCCGCAGATGGGGCTGCTCTGAGGACTGTGCTTCTCTTCCCTGGGACAGCTGCTTGGCAGCCGTAGGAGCCTGCCAGGGATTTGGTGACAAATTCTACCAGGAATACATGTCCTCCCATTCAGCCCCAGCCAGGGAGCAGGACTAGGACCTCAGCCCACTGAACCAGTCAGGACAGACAAGCCGTCCCACGTGGGCACTGACACGGCCACTTAGGGGACAGTGCTCTGGGGGTGCTGTGGCACTGCTGGGCTGCAGGGACGGGGTCCCCTCAGTGTGGGACTGGGCTCAGGGGACATGTGGGTCCCTTGATGTGGGTGGGGCTGAATTGAGGAGAAACAGGGTCCCTCAGAAGAGGGCTTGAGGGAGGGTCAAGAGTTCCCCCATAATAGCCAGGCCCTGGCAGGATGCCCTTTTCTGATGTCTGTGTTTCCAGCAGTGCTTGTGGAAGGGGCTGGTGCCTGTCCCACAGCATAGCTCAGCATCATCTCTGCACCTGCCTGGGGCTCTGGCAGCTGGGCAGCAGCAGCAGCAAGGGGACAATTCAGGGTGCATCCCAGGATGGTGGACAGCTGCTGAGTCTGACAGGCCCCCAGGTTGCAGGTCAGGCACAGCACAGGGCCAGCAGGGCATGGCTCACGGCTGGCAGTGGTGAGCTGCCCCTCCAGCCCCGAGTGCCAGCCGGGGGCACATGTGGAGCACAGGGGCTGCAGAAGGACGAGTCTGTGTCCAGCTGAGAAGTTCGTTTGAGAGTCTGGCACAGCCTTCCCCCTGCTGCCACTGTGGCATTGTGGGGGCTGGGGAATGTTTCCTACAGAATAAAAGGGGCTGGTGTTGGAGCTCCCTGGTGCCAGCCATGCGAGTGCAACCAGCTGCCAACCCCGGGGCTGGGGCAGTGGCGCAGTGTGGGGGGCACAGAGCAGCTTTATGGGCACCCATTTCTCCAGCATGGGCCAGGCTGTGCCCACCACCTTCCACCCACCAGGCCCAGCAGTGCCGGTGGATGATGGATCCACCCATCCTGTCACATTTCCTGGTGCCAGGGTTTCCCGAGACACCCCGAACAGGCCCTCAGCGGGGTGTTGGGGCAGGCCATGGCTGTGGGGCTCCTCACTGCAGTGCAGAGTGCTGTTGGCTCCTGCTGGGTGCACAGGGTGGGTACCCCTCTGGGTCTTGGGGTGTAGGCAGAGGGGCTGTGCCCAGGCCAGCCCAGCTGACACTGCCCCATCCCCACGGTGTTCTCAGCAGACACACTGGTGGGGAAGATCGCTATTCCAGCATATGCCCTGAGCGACGATGACTGCTCCTCTGGGTACCAGCAGCTGAGCGTGGAGAGTGACCCCGAGGAGGGGGGTGAGCCCGGCCCCGCTGCCCTGCCCTGCCGCCAGTGCGGGCTGCAGCTGGCTGCCAGCCTGGGCCAGAGCTGCCTGCAGTGCGCCGGCGCCGAGGGCGGCCGCAGCCAGCGCATCGTCTACTCCTGCCAGCTCTGCCCCTTCGCCTCCCACTACTCCAGCCACCTCAAGCGCCACATGAAGACACACAACGGGGAGAAGCCTTTCGCCTGCCCGCAGTGTGCCTACGCCTCTGCCCAGCTGGTGAACCTGACCCGGCACCTGCGCACGCACACCGGGGAGAAGCCGTACCGCTGCACGTGCTGCAGCTTCGCCTGCAGCAGCCCAGGCAACCTCAAACGCCACGAGCGGGTCCACAGCCAGGACAAGCCCTTCCAGTGTGCTGCCTGCGACTATCGCTGCAACCAGAGCCGCAACCTGAAGCGGCACATGCTCAGCCACCGCCTGCCCGAGGGCGAGGGGCCACACCGGCGAGACAAGGACCCAGGTAAAGGTGGGAGGGTGTGGGGATGTGGAGAGAGCTGCTGTGGGGGCTTTGGGGCTGGGGCAGGGCACAGATCCTGCCATTGACCCAAAGTCGTGTTACTGCCAGGCTCACTGGGGCAGTGTGGCTCAGCATAGAGCCAGTCCTCAGTGCTGCCCAGCCCACAGCCCCATCTCTTTGTCCCGCAGAGCCACTGCTGCCAGAGCTGAGCCTGCACGTGGGCAGCGGCAGCGGCCCCTTCCTGCCCGGCTGCACACGGCTGCGGGGTGAGGAGGCGGCTGCGCTGCCCGAGCTGCTCTTCCCCTTCACATGCCGCATGTGCGGGCTGGTGCTGGACGACGGGTTCGCACAGGACGAGGGCCTGGCTGAGCAGGTCTGCGGGCGCTGCAGCCTGGCGGTGCTGGGCACCGAGCCAGGTGCCAGCCCCCAAAAGGGCACTGGGGACAAGGGCTTTGCCTGCAGCCTCTGCCCCTTCGTCACCCACTACCCCAACCACTTGGCGCGGCACATGAAGACGCACAGCGGGGAGAAGCCCTTCGCCTGCCCGCTCTGCCCTTATGCCTCCGCCCACCTGGACAACCTGAAGCGGCACCAGCGTGTGCACACAGGTGAGAAGCCCTACAAGTGCCAGCTCTGCGACTACGCCTGCGGCAACCTGGCCAACCTCAAGCGTCACGGGCGCATCCACTCAGGCGACAAGCCCTTTCAGTGCAGCCTCTGCAGCTACAGTTGCAACCAGAGCATGAACCTGAAGCGGCACATGCTGCGGCATACGGGCGAGAAGCCTTTCCAGTGCCGGGACTGCTCCTACACCACTGGTCACTGGGACAACTACAAGCGCCACCAGAAGATCCACGGCCACACAGCCGAGAGCTGGGTGAACCCGCGCAATGCCAAAGCCCTCCTGGCCCCCCCAGCCGTGGGCACGGCCCTGCCCTGAGACAGCACTAAGCCCAGCAGTGGGCCTGGGGTGCCTCGGTGCCTGCCCTCCTTGGGGGTGGGAGGATAGGCGGGCAACTCCTCGGGGGCTTAGGGCTGCCTTACACCAGGCCCACTGTGGCCTCCAGCAGCCCTGTCCTGCCTGGGCAGAGTGAAGTCCCGACCGGCAGCTCTGACCCCTGCCCATGTGGCAGCACCACCACATTCCCAGCCACCCCACCTGCCTGTTTCTGCCTGCCGGAGCCTTCCTCTGCCGGGGTTTGGGGAAAAGGGGGGAGGGGGGAACAGGACTGGTTCCATGGCTGCTGCCGTGCTGGTCGGTGTAATTTATATTGTGTATAAAAGCATTAAACAGTCGGTTTTGTTATCTGCTCTTCACCCTGGGGGCCTTGTTCTGCTGCAGAGGAGGACAGCACAGGGCTGGCACAGAGAGGGGAGGGACAGCAGCCACCCCCCAACAGACAGCCTGGTACCAATCAGGATCCATTTTAATCATTGTTGCAGTGTGTAAACATCAGTTACTGTCCATTAACGCTCTGTCAGGCTGAGCAGCAGGAGATACGTGGTTACAAGCCTAGATTACGCTGGCGTCTATGAGCGGGTTAGAGGGGACTCTGCGTGGAGCCCCCTGAGACAGCTTACTGCACTCTGTCTCAGAGCACAAACCTAAATGCTAATTTGGCATTATGGAGCCTGCCTGGGTCTGCCCCCAGGCTGGGCCAGGCCTTCCCAGCTGGGACAGGAGCAGCTCTGCCCCTGTGCTGGGCCAGGCCCTGCACTGCAGCTCCAGGGCTCTGCCCGGGCACTGTTCAGGTCAAACCAGCCCTCTCCCAGCTGGAGCCAGCAGCGGGAGAAGTTCGGCTGCTCCCACCCTGAAGGCAATGGTGGGCTGGGGTTGAGCTCCCAGCCCCGGGGAGCAGGGGAAGGTGGATGGAGCAGGTGAGAGGCACGTTGATTGCAACCTGGCTGCAGGTCGTACATTCCTCAGCGAAGGCCCTTGCGAAGGCCGGGGCTGTCCTGGGAAGGGGGGGCACTACAGATCCTCATCGCCAATGCCCTCAAAGGCGTAATTGCCATGGAAGTCATTAGCACCCACATCGTTTGCAGAGCTGGAGTGGCTGATCCCACGCAGACTGACAGAAGTGAGCTTGCTCTGCAGAGAAGGGAGATGTTAGGGAGGACACCCCTAGCTCCTCTACCAACTTAGCCTGAGGGCTCTAGTGCACCTGCACACAACTCACCGAGAGTTTGGCCATGGGCTCCCAGGAGGCATCAGGTGAGTCCTGTGAGGACAGCACAGTTGGGCAGAACAGGGGCATGGGGCAGAACACCCACCTCTCCTTCTACCCGCCTCCCCTCTGTCCCCAGGGAGTCTGGCTCACTGGGTTGGTCCAGGACCTGTTCCCTTCCCAGGGCTCTGGAAGCAGGGCACCACAGCCCTGCTGTCCTCTGGGCTTGCCCCAGCCCTGCAAAGGGGACAGTGGCTCCTCCGGGGGCAGCGAGTGCTGGCACGTGACGTAACATAACGGCAAAAAGTAACGGCACGTGTCCACACACCCAGGGCTGCAGGGTCACACTCACCAGCAGTGGGGGTGACTTCACAGCTTGCTGGCTGTCCGAGCGCCGCAGGGCCCCGTTCACCCGCCGCCGGAACATCTGCAGGGAGGAGCTAGCTTAGCCACAGGGTCCCCAGCATCAGCTCTGGGGCTCATAACTGGCCTTGGGGATGCTGGCCCCATCCTGAGGGGAGCACTCCGGACCCAGCCCAGACCCCAGGAAGTCAGAGGGCCAGGTTGGGATCCCGCCCTGGAGCCATCATCCAGCCCCAACCCTCACCTTGCGGATGCTGCCTCCAGATTTTTTCACCATCAGCTCGTCTACCATGGACTGCAAGCAGATGCTCAGCATGATGGCCTGCAAGGGAGAAGTGTCACAGGGCTCTGTGCACGCCACAGCTATCTCATACTCCATGCAAGGCCCAGCCCAGCCCTTTCCCTCAAAGCCACCATCAGCCCACCACACAGGCAGCCCACCTGTGGGCTGGTGATGGTGACCCACTGCAGCCGGTCCTTGCTCATCAGGTACTCAAAAGCCAGCTCCAGCTTCACCTCAGACTTCCCTGGGCTGCTCCCCGAAGGGCCGTTGCTCATCGGCACCTGCAAGGACACACACCAAGGCTGGGAGCCTCAGAGGGGAAGTAGCAGCTCTCCAGACACCAGTGTGGATCAAGGGTAGCACTGAGCCAAGTGCGGGACACCTGCCAGTGCCCACCAGCCTTCTGCCACTGTTAGGTCCCCTCAAATGTCCTCACACCAATGATCCCCTCAACTCTAAGGCATGATTCAGACCCTCTCCAGGCCCACTGGGCCAGAAGCTGGCGTCAGAGCCAGCATGTTTCCCAGGAAGAGGTACCAGCCCAGCCTGGATTCCCCCCCAGCCCCCTCCCTGCTCTCCAAGCATCACTTACCGAGGATGTGACCCGCCAGCACCGCATGCGCGTGACCTTGAAGCTGCCCTCTTTGATTTGCTCGTTCGGCAGCCGCACCTGGAAGTTGAGCTCGTTGTTGCCAGCACTGACAACGACATGGCAGCCCTTCTCAGGGAAGTCGGTGACACAGGGGTCGAACTTGAGATAGCCGTAGTACTTTAGGGTCTGCGCCAGGCGGATGAACTGCAGGCAGAGCCAGGGATGCTCAGCACTGTGGCCGCCTGCCCGGGCCAGGAACAGGTGACCAACCCGGTACCACACGTCACGTGCAGAGGGGCTAGTGCAGTGCCAGAACTGCCCCAGTCGTGGCATTGTACCCTCTCCTACCTCCTTCTTGGAGACCTTTTCTTGCAGGGACTTCAGCTGCCGGTGCTGTTCCTTGTTGACAAGGATCCATCCATGTTCAATGTCTGACACCGTCTACAAGCAGCAGAGGTTGATGAGTGCCTGGGACCGGAGCCACCCAAGCCCCTGCCCAGCTGTGGCCAAGGGGTGCAGTGTCCCTCCTCACCTGGCTATGCCACACCAACCCTCACCTGCGCATACAGCAAGTTCAACCCTACACGATGCTCCATCACATCGTCATCATAGGCTGAGTCCCAGTAGCTGGAAGAGAAACACAAGGGTTAGCCTACTCCCCACCTCCTAACAGCAATGAAGAGAAAATCACCCTCCTGTGGGCTGGCTCTTGGCCAGCTCCCCACTAACAGTCAGTCACTGTGCCCTGCTCCCCATCTAAACTGGCTGCCATGGGAAGGCAGAAATGGGCTGAGCACAGCAGGGCAGCCCATGCTCCAGTGCCATGGTCAGCGATGCTCAAGTGTGTTCCCGGGGGCCAAAGCATCAATGGGCAGCAATGGCAGGAGGGGAGGGTCCCTCTGTGGAGCCCCGGGCACAGCCCCCACTCACCTCTTGCGCAGGATGATCTGGAACTCAGGGTTGTGCAGGCTCGTCACTGACACGTACGGCAGCTCAAACTCCTGCAGCTTTCGCACAACTGCGGGGCAACACTGGCTCAGCAGCAGCTCTGGGAAGCAGGAACCCCTAGGCCCCCACTGCCAGGGTGCCCCAAGGAAAACAGCTGGGCCCCCAGCCAGGGTAAGATCCAAGCACACAGCCCTCACTCCAGGCACGGGGCAGAGCACATGTCCCACCACAGTGGGCTCTACTCACAGGAGAAAGCTCCATCCTTGGTCTCTCTCACTAGAAAGAGGCTGAAGTAGCCAACCAGGTCATCTGGCAGATCCAGCTTGGAGGCCACAGCCTGGGAGGAAGAGCAGGACAATCCTGATATAGTCCCAACATGGTGGTAAGTCCCATGTACATTCCAGGGCCTCCCAACAGCAGGAAGGCAGCACCTCTGCTGGCCTGTGGCCAGGCCTGGGCTCATTGCAGCCAGGAAACAGCTAGGGGACCATAAACATCAATCTGGACCCAGACACACCCATCAGCACACCCATTTCAGTTCCCAGCTTCCAGCCCCACCAAGTCAACCCCACTCCATGGTAAGCAGATGGCAGGGGAGGGCAGGGCTGAGAGAGCCCCACACATGTGGGAAGCCACAGAATGCAGCAGGAGGGTCTGGTCCCAACCAGCAGGAGAGCTCTGGCACCTCAAGGACATCCTCTGTCTGGTCCGACGTAAGGATGGTGACCTTGACCTTCTGCCCGTTAGAGAGCAACACTTCCAGCACCACCTCCTCTGTGGGGATCTGCTGCGTCTCCTGGAGAGAGAAACAGGACTGGCACCCCAGCCCCTCGCCACAGATGGAGAGCCCCAGACCCCCCACAGCTCTGCCCCCTCACCTGCTGGGCCTTGCGCAGGAAGCTGTTGAAGGTCTCGCTGCCTCCCAGCGTTGGGTCCTGCCGCACTGCAGGAACAGGCACGAGGAGTCAGGAGTCCCATGGCAAGGGGCAGGGACCCACACCAGTGCCTGGCCCTTCTGCAGCCCCTCAGTTTGCCCTCAGACTGTATGCTGGGACAGCCAGGGACCCCCTGCACATCCCCACTCAGCCAGGACAGGGCAGGGGCTGGCATCCAGGGGACAGGCCCATCAAATGCCAGTGTTACACTGAGACTTGCAAGACGCACCACGGTGAATGGTGCAATGCAGGGAGGAAACCATGGGTCATGGCCTGCACAACAGGACCGGGGCAGGCTCAGCTTACCAGCCTGCATGTACTTCTCCAGCTGCTCCCGTCGCTGCTCTACCTCCGCTGGGGTGAGCGTGAAGATCTTCTTTGGGGGAAAGGCTGGGACAACGTTAGCGCCATACTCCTTCCTTAACTAGGATAAGAACAGAGTGCTGCAGAGCCTCCAGAGACATGATGGCTGCCCTGATCCCCCACCCCTAGCAAGGGGAGCTGAGAGCTTGCCAGCATCCCTCATCCACGGGGCAGGCCAGCAGCATGCAAGAACCCAGATGGCATGTCAGAGACCGGGAGTGGGCACCTCAGCACCCAGCACCCTCCCTACCTGCTCGTGCAGGCCCAGGAGCTGGCTGTAGCGCACCCGGCAGTGCAACACGCCGTTCACGTGGATGTTGTAGGCCTGCAGGGAAAGAGGCCAGTCTGAGCCAGCACCTGTCACTGGTGGGACTTGCCCAGCTTGGGCATGCAGGATGCCAGGGAACACCCAAGAAAAGGCAATACTCAAGGAGCCTGCCGTGGGGCAGATGGCTAAAATCATTCAGGAAGTTTGAGCACATCCACTAGACACCAGGAAGGTCTAACCCTGTGGCTGCCCAGCTGTTAGGAGTACAGAGCCACACCACAGCCAGACAGACATGGCTGTGCCCATGCCAACAGACAAGGACACCCCTCCCCACTCCCAGGGGTTCTCAAGGAGCTGGTCCCTGGCTGTGTCCCCTCTGCTCTGGCTCAGCTCCTGCTGACACCACAGGCAGAGCACAGCTACAGCTGCAGAGCACACAGGGCCTGGAACTCCATGGTCCAGCTCCGGCCATCCCTCCACAGGCAGAGTCCTTGCAAGGGACAGCACTGTCTTCAAGGTCCTGCCATCCCCAAGGCAGCATTTGGGAGGGTGGGAGGATGGACATGAGCCTGCAGGCAGCAGTGGCAGCCCAGCCTCCCACAGTTGCCCCCAGTGCCCTCCTGCTCCTGAGCACTGGGACTGCTCAAGGCTCAGCAGAGGTCCCAGCCCAGCCAGGCTGGAGCTCACACTGGCACCTCCCAAGCTGAAGGCACCAGCCCAGTGGCTCATGGCTGTTGTGGAGGAAGCAGGAGGTGGCACAGGCAGCGCCCACACCAGCCCAAACCATGTGGTCACAGCCCCTGCCCAAGGGCTCTCCCCAAGGCCTCCCCCAGGCCTGAGGAGCCGCCGAAGCAGCAGAGGGCAAAGTGCAGGGGGGTCACGGGGCCGAAATGCCTCGAGGGCAGTCTGCTCCTTTGGCCCTAGAGCAGCTGCATCTCTCGCGGACTACCAGGTCTCTCCATCACCGCTCACCACAGCCCCAACTCGGGCTCCCGAGGGGGATCCCCCGAAGAGGCATTTCGACACAGGGGGCAAACGTGGGGGTGGTGAGGGCAGGGCTGCCCACCCTCTCCCGGAGAGCACCGATCCGGACCCTCTGTCCGCCGCCGCCGGCCCCGGGAAAGGGGTCTGGGCACTCGACAGCCACCGCCGCTCGGCAGCAGCGGCCCCGGCTGCTCTCCGGAGGCGCCCACGGAGCAGGGAGCAAAACAGGAAGCCGGGACGGGCGGGTCAGGATGAGCCGGAGCTGGGGATGAGACCGGACGGGGGCCCTACGGGCTGCCCACCCCCGCCCGCGGCGCCCGGGCAGGGCAAGGTCCGGACATCCCCGGGCGGTTCCAGGGACCCCCCGCGCCCGATCCGGAGCCGCGGGGGCGGCGGGGCCCAATCCCTGCCCGGCCCTGTCACGGGGCGCCGGCCGGGGACGGCGGTGGGCCGGGACCTGCCCGCTTCGCCCGGTCCCGGTCTCGGTCCCGGTCCTGATCCCGACCCGCTACCGCGCCGGGGCTGCGGACCAGCACGGCCCCTCCGGGGCCGCACCGCGCCCGGGCCGCGGAGCCGCGCCACCCACTCGGCTCGGCGGGGCGGCTCCGTTCCGCGGGACAGCTCCGCTCCCCCGGCCCCGCTCACCACGTAGGCGGCGGCGCCGCCGTCCCCGCCGCGGGTCTCGGTCTCGGGAATGGAGAAGTGCATGGCCGGGCCGAGCGCGCCCCCGCTACCCGCCTCCCGCCGCCGCCATCTCGGGCCAGCGCTCCCCGCGATGGCGCGGCCGGCAGCACCGCCCGCCCCAGGGCCGCCCCGCTCCGCCCCGCCTGGGGCCGTCGCTCTTCGCCCGCCCCGCTTCGCCCCGCTCCGCCCGCCCCGGGGCCGCCCTGCCCTGCCCGCCCCGCCCCGAGCGCCGGCGCCGCGCCAGGCGAGTGCCCGGGCTGGGCCGGGGCCGCGGGAGGGACCGGAGCCGGGCCGCGCCGGGCAGTGACGTCACCGCGCCGCGCACAGCGGCCCGGCGTCAGGCGGAGCCGCCTGGCCGGCAGGGGGCGCTGGGGGCGGCGCACGGGCGCCATGGCGGAGCCGGAGGGTGAGTGCGGGACGGGGCGCTGGCACCGGCACCGGCACCGGCGCGCCGAGACCGACACCCGGGCCCGCTCACCCTCCCATCATTCTAGGTAGGAACCCCGAGGGAGCCGCGCCAGTGCCGGCGGGACCGCAGGTAAGCGGGGCCGAGGCTGGCGTGAGCTGGGGCTGGGGACCGGGGTCGGGGCTGCCTGACGGTGTGTGCTCACAGGCCCCGGAGCTCTCCCGGGAGGAGAAGCTGCAGCTGCGGAAGGAGAAGAAGCAGCAGAAGAAGAAGAAGAAGAGCGAGAAGGGGCCGTCGGCCGAGTCCGCGGAGCTGGGTGCGCCCCCGACCCGGGGCAGCCGCGGGGTGAGCGCCGCCGTCCCCGCAGAGCCCCGGCCGGGGCCGCGCCGGGCCGGGCCCGCCGGCGTCCCGGGATGGCAACGCCCGGAGCCGGGAGTGTCTTCACCGTGGGGTGCACCCCCGCTCCGTGCCCCGGGCCGGGCCCTCCCGCCCTCGGACACCCGCGTTGCGGCAGAGTGCCGTGCAGAGAGCCCGGTCCCTGCCAGCCGCGCGGTGCCGAGAGCCTGGAGCCCCTTCCAGGGCACGGAGGGCTCTCCCTGCCGCGGGCTGTCCCTCACACCGGGCTGCATCTCCCGGCGGGACTGGGCACAGACTCGCCCTTCCTCCCCCGCAGCCGTTGCTCAGCCCACGTGTCCCCCCGGTTCGGCTGATGGCCCCGGTGATGGCGAGAAACCCACGGCAGGCAAGAGGCAGGGAGCAGAGCGCAGGGCTAAGCAGGAGGCTGAGCGGGCCCAGAAGCAGGCCAGGAAGGCAGAGCTGAGCCAGGCAGCCACAACGGCCAAGCCCCGGCAGAGCCCCACCGAGCCCCAGTCCGGTAAGGCTGTCAGCAGCACACGGTACAGCGGCAGCATTGGAGGCTGGGAGGGTCTGGTGTGGGTGCAAGCAGAGGATGCCCACACGATCCATCCATAGTCTGGATTCTGCCTGTCCCTGGGTGCTGCCCTGCCTTCCCTGAATTTGGGGATGCACCAAAGCAGCTTGGCCTCAACCCAGCTGTCCTTGCAGTGGTGAAGCGGCTGCCGGAGCATGTGCAGGTAGATGACCCCGCTGCCCAGAGGAAATTGGCCAAGAAGCTGGAGCGGCAGCAGGTAGGAGGAGGACTGGGTGACAGGCTGCACACCTGAGGCAGCTGTGCTGCAGAGGGCCTGGGGGGAGCACGTGGTGGGACCAGAGCCTGCTCTCCGAAGGCACAGGGGAACTTTGCCTACCCTGGGCAAGTGCTGGGTGTGACTGGTAGCCCTGGAATGAGCAGAGCACTGGGTGAGCCATCACAACACGCGGCTGCAGGTACCTCTGAGGCAGGACTATGGCACCAAGGTCAACCTGTTCTCCCACCTCCACCAGTACAGCCGGAAAAAGCCACTGACGCAGCAGATGAGGTACAAGGCCTTCCCAGCCCAGGGCTCTGGCAATGCTGGGCTCTGCTTTGGCTGGCCTGGCTGCAGAATGGAGGAGGGGGGTCATAGCCCTGCATGTGGGATACACCTCATGGGGTGGTGGGGAACGTTTGACTTGCTTTGGGGAGTGGCAGTAGAGGCAGCCCAATATCTTTCCTGTGGGGAGAGTGCAGGGCCACAGGAGTAGGGGCTGTGGGGTGAGCCTGGCTCCTCAGGTTACTGCCAGCCCCCTTCCTGGGGCCATCCCTTGGGTTTTTGGGCTGCGGCTCATAAACAGGTTGATTGTTTTGGGCTGCAGAGGTGCTGACAGCTCCCTCCCTCTGGTCCCTGCAGCATCCCCTCCACAGTGATCCACCCAGCAGTGGTGCGCCTTGGCCTCCAGTACTCCCAGGGCATCATCAATGGCTCCAACGCCCGCTGCATCGCGCTGCTCGAAGTCTTCAAACAGGTACCTGAGCAGCTCCCTGGCAGCAGGGGCATTGTGCTGCGTGCAGGTGTGTGTTTCTGTACCCTGACTGCTGAGGCTATGTCTGTGGTCAGTCATCATCAGCCTCTTCCGTTTGATCGTGCCATGGCAGGGTTCTTTTCTGGCACTGCCACTACTGTTTTAAGTCCCTGGAGCACCCTTTGCCCCTCCAGGCAGTGTGTCAGGTTGTGCAGACGTGTACCTTGACTGCAGCCCATCAGGCAGGGTGCTTGTGTGCCATGCCCTGAGACCATACTCTCTTTGTACTTCTGTCAGCTGATCCGGGATTACTCCACTCCCCCCAATGAGGAGCTGTCCCGGGACTTGGTGGCCAAGCTGAAGCCACATATCAGGTGAGGGAGGGCTCCCAACAGCAGAGCAGAGGGACCAAAACTCCACAGAGCGTGGTCCATTGTTCGCATCTCTGGGTCGGTGTCCACCCAAACTTCGGTTGACTTTGCTAGGCTTCTGCCTTCCTGCCCACCCTCCCTCTCCCTGTCTTGGCCCTCCAGGCTGCTTTGGAGGAGCTAAGCCCATTTCTTCTGCAGTTTCCTGAACCAGTGCCGGCCACTCTCAGCCAGTATGGGCAATGCCATCAAGTTCCTCAAAAAGGAGATATCATGCCTACCCGACACCCTGAGAGAGGATGAGGTGAGTGGCCTTGCTGAGTGGCAGGCTCCAGGCCCTGGGTGAAGGAGCTCAGCAGAGATGGGATGCAGAATCAGAATAGTGCTGCAGTGGAATTGAAAGCTTGTTACTAGGGGGAAGAGCCTGATCCCCACCTGACTCAAATCAGGGAGTTGCAGAGAGTAAGAAAGTCTGTATGTGATGTGTGTCTCTCCCCAGGCAAAGGAGAAGCTCCAGGACATTATCGACAAGTACCTGCGAGAGAAGATTGTCCTGGCAGCTGAGGCCATCTCGAGGTCTGCCTTTGAGAAGATCAATGACCATGATGTGATATTGGTGTATGGATGGTGAGCACAGAGCAGAGGCAGCTGATCTGGCGGGTGGGAGGAGGGAGTGGAACAGCATGGGAGGTGAGGCTGTGATGGCCCTGCACAGGGCTCAGCACTGTCCTGCTTGATATGTCTGAAGTTGGATTCCAAGAACTCCAGAGTCACAACTCCTTCCACCCAGGGCACTTACAGAACAGCCAGGGTTGTTCACTGGATTTTAAACAAACTGTAAGAAACCAAATGTCAGGAAGCAAAAATACCAAAGTTTGCATCCCAAGAAGTAGAGGTGGGGAAAAGAAGCAGAGATTGCTGTAGCAAGAGTCCAGGTATGCTATGTATGCTGGGCAGAGGAGGGAGCAGAGGCAGGAAGCCAGTGCAGGCCTGGAGTGTTGTGAGAGCGAAGCTGGGAGAGGGTGTGGAATGGCCAAGTCCCTTGTGCTGGTCAGACAGTGCTGCTTCCAGGGAGGGTTGAGACATCACCTTTCCCAGGGGTGCTTCCCTGTTCAAAGACAGGGAGACAGGCCCTGGGAGCCATCATAGCAGGAGGTTCTGGAAGGGGCAGCTCTCCTGAAGATGGGGGTGGCTATCGTGGCCTGGTGGGAGGGGCAGCTGCTAACTGGCGCCCGTCAGCTCGTCCCTGGTGAACCGGACGCTGTGCGACGCCCACGCCAAGAAGGGCCGCGCGTTCCGTGTGATCGTGGTGGACAGCCGGCCGCGCCTGGAGGGGCGGAGAGACGCTGCGCCGCCTGGTCCGCAGGGGCATCCACTGCACCTACGTCATGATCAACGCCATCTCCTACGTGCTGCCCGAGGTCAGGGGCTGTGCCCGGGGCGAGGGGGGCTGCGGAGCCATCAAAGGTGCTGACAGGTCCCTGTGCTTCCCTGATAGGTGTCCAAAGTGCTCCTGGGGGCCCACGCACTCCTGGCCAACGGCTCTGTCATGTCCCGCGTGGGGACCTCGCAGATCGCACTGGTCTCCAAGGCCTACAACGTGCCCGTCCTGGTCTGCTGCGAGACCTACAAGTTCTGTGAGCGGGTGCAGACAGATTCTTTTGTCTCCAACGAGCTGGGTATGGCTTCTGTCCCTTTCCTCCCACCTGGAACCTTCTCTCCCCAGTCCCTGCTGTGGACCATGACAGGCGGCTCTGCCCTGCCATCCCTCTTCCTGGGCAAGGGGCCACCACTTGCAGGCAGGGGCACCTGGCGTTGTAGTGGTGGTGTGCGCTGCTCCAGGGGCAGGATGGAGAGGTGTTGTCCCTCCCCGTGATCCTGAAGACTTCTCCGTTCTCTGCAGATGACCCTGATGACTTGATTGTGCTCCGGAAGGGCCAGGCCCAGCTTGGGGGCTGGGCAGAGAACAAGTCCCTACGCCTTCTTAACCTGGTCTATGATGTGACACCCCCAGACCTGGTGGATTTGGTCATCACAGACTTGGGCATGATCCCCTGCACCTCAGTGCCTGTAGTCCTGCGTGTTAAGAATGTGGATCAGTAGTTGGGGCAGCTGCATGGACACTAATAAACCAGGCCCCCAGTACTCTGTGTGTGCCATCTGTGGGGTGGCAGAGCCCTGGCACCCATGTCATCCATGCCATCACTGGCACAGCACTGCACCTTCCTCGAGGCCTCTCCTCCCACTCCATGCTGCAGCACAGGCAGGTCTTCCCTGTCCCTATGCCCCTCCTCTGGGGGAACGGTAACAGTGCGGTGATGGCTCCTGGCTTACCCTCCTCGGAGATTCGGTGACACCTGGCTGTGCTTCTGGCAGAGACCCCCGAGCTGGGCTGGTGGGGAAGAGCCCGGGTGGGTCCCTCTGGCCCTGGCCGTCGGCACCTGCGCCGGAGAGGGCCCTTCCCGGGGGGCCGGCCGGCCGGGGGGCGGTTTTACCCAGGGTGGAAAGGCCGTGGAGAAGCGGGGCCGGCGCGCGGCTCCCGGGCACCGGCGCGCGGCTCCGGGCACCGGCGCGCGGCTCCGGGCACCGGCGCGCGGCTCCGGGCACGGCGCGCGGTCCGGGCACCGGCGGGGGCGTGGCCATGCAAATTTCACGGACCGGACCGTGCGCGGGCTGCGCGCTCCCGGTGGCTGCGCGCTCCCGGTGGCTGCGCGCTCCCGGTGGCTGCGCAGCGGACAAACCCACGTCGGGCAGGGCGCTGTCCCCGCACCAGGGTCTTTACCCTGCACTCCGGGTGTGATGGCCCGTGCGACGTCGCCAAATGCAGAAGCTTGACTGCGTAATTTATGGTAGAGGAGACGGTGGGCACGTTCTCCCTGATTTTGTTGTTTGGTGGGAGAGTTGTAGTCAGGGTTAACTATAGGCAGCACCCATCTGTTTGTTGGCATTCCCAATTGCAGCTGATATTCTTGAAACCGTCTTTCTCCACTTGGTTCCCACACTGAAGTGCTATCGCTAGCGTGCGGCAGTAGTGTTGCAAGTCTTACTCCAGGGGCCTCGGCTCCCGGCCCCTGCTCCATCTCCGTCTGTGCAGAAGTGGCCCAGCCTCACCGCTCCGGGCTCCAGCCCGCAGGTCGAGAAGCACCCCCGGCCCGGCTGCACACTCGGACTGCGGTGGAACGGCAAGGCTGGGGTCAGCGTCCCGGGCCACGCACCGACCTCGCAGGAGGGACGGGTTGGGGCAGAGATTTCGTCCAACTCGGCGCGTGTCAACTTCCTATTCTTTGGAGGTCTCACTGAACTCATGGCCTCGGGCAGGTGTGACCCGGACAGTGCTCACCGAGCCGGACCGGCATCCCCGCGCCCCTTCCCCACCACGACTCGTTTCACCGGGGCGTTTCCCCGCTCCTGCAGACACGGCGTGGGGCAGCCCGGGATCATCCCGGCTTCAAAGGCTGCGGTCCGCAGGCCCCCTTTAGGGACCCGCTGGCCAATTCCTGCAGGAACGGGGATATGTCTCCTGGGCACCGGCAGGGGCGGTTCGGAGAGAGCGCCCCTGGGATGCCCCTGAACCCCCGGTTATTCTCGAACTGTGCACCGAGAGCATGACCGGACTGCCCTTGCCGCTTTCCCGTCCTGCCGGAGAATCCCAGACCCCTCGCGGATCGCTTCCCGCACCCGCGGCCCCAGATCCCACGGCTCTCGTGTCCTTCGCCCGTCGTCGCAGCAGGGCTGGGCTGTCCCCGGTCGGCCGCTGTCCCCTCGTTATCACGGCGAGCACTTCGGCTGGAGGCTGAACTTCCCCCGATCCTGCTGCTCAAAAAGCCGGCGTTTGTTAGATCTATCATTAACCAGAAAATCAGGGGAGAGCGCGAACGCAGTCCCCCACTACCACAAATTATGCAGTCGAGTTTCCCGCATTTGGGGAAATCGCAGGGGTCAGCACACCCGGAGTGCAAGGGATGAGCCTCGCCCTGGGAAAACCACCTGCCTGATCATGGTGTCTCCCCTGCCAGGTAAGTATGACTCCACCCCCGCCCCGGCCCCGCACCCACACCGCACCACGCCTACACAACACACGCACACCCCGCGCCCGCCCCGCACCCGCCCCGGCCCCGCGCTGCGGCCCGGCCCGCACGGCCCGGCCCGCGCAGCGCCCGCGGACGCGCCAGGGCAGCGCGGGCTGTGCGCGGGCTGCGGCCCGGCATGCCGCGCGGCGGAGCATTTGCATGGACACGCCCCGGGACACGCCCCCGCCGGCCGCACGGCACTGCTCCCAGCCCCGGGCTCATTTGCATAGACACGCCCCCACCGAGACCCGGCGCGTTGCCCGCCCCACGCTCGTCGCGTCCTTGTGACGTCATCATCCCGGCGCCCCGTTTCCGGCTCGGTGCTGGTGGCGCGGCCCGCAGCGGGCGGAGGCTCGCGGAGCCCCCGATGGCGTCAAGCGCCGCCCGCGGGCCGCCGTTCCGGGAGCGGAGTCTCCGGGAGCGGCCGGGACGACGATCAGGTTCTGCCGGGCGGAGCCGGAGCCGCAGTGGGGAGCGGGAGGGTGAACAGAGAACGCTCCGTATGTACCGGGCGTGGACGGGGCGAGGCGGGGGCGTTCCCCGGGGCACGGTGCCACCCTACACGGTGCTGCGGGACACCGAGTAGTGCCAAGGGGTCTTGCTGCGTTCTGGTGCTAATTCCGGTGTTTTGGGGCAGGGGAAGAGCTGCCGGCGGGAGGCCTGGGCTGTGAGGATGGAGGAGAAGCGGCCAAATCCCCGAAGAAAGCCGTGCGGCCCCAAGTCAGTCCCGACGGGCGCGGCGAGAGCTCCGCCAATGGGGCAGTGCCACCCCCGCGGGCCGCCGGGAAGCGCGGCAGGAAGGGCAAGGCCGAGGTGCTGCTGTTGGAGCTGTCCCAGGCCCCGGAGCCCCTCCGGATGGAAAAGGGGCTGGGGAGCAGCGAGGACGGGGATGGCCTGGAGACCCCTCGGGGCGGGCGGCCCAAGAGGAGGGCGGCCAAAGTGTAAGTGATGGTGACAACTGGGGCCTGGGGGCACCTGTGCTCTAGAGACTGAGAGAGCTGGGATTGTTCAGCCTGGAGAAGAAAAGGCTCCAGGGAGACCTTCGAGCCTCTTACGGTGCCTAAAGGGGTGGCAAAAAAGTTGGAGAGGGCTTTTGGACAAGGCCCTGTAGGGATGGAACACAGGGGAATGGCTTTCCACTGCGAGAGGAGACTTAGAGATGTTGGGAGGAAATCCTTCCCTGTGAGGGTGGTGAGGCCCTGGCACAGGTTGCCCAGAGAAGCTGTGATTGGCCTGTCCCTGGAGTTTTTCAAGGCAGGTTGGATGGGCCTTGGAGCACCCTGGTTTAGTGGAAGGTGTCCCTGCAGCAGCCCAAATCAATTTTCCTCTACGCTGCCAGTTAGCCTCTTTCCACCTCTCCAGCCATCCCCACAAGGCATTGGCTACCATCCATGAGTCAGTGTAGAGGCAGAGCTTTGGCCACCTCTCTCTTTCAGCAATGTCCAGGGCCAGTTGAACAGCTTTGAGCTCTGCAAGTTGGCTTGACCCACCTTCTCCCTCCGTGGCCTCTGTGACCTGTCATGTGGGGCTCCACACAGCTGCTTTCCACTTCTGGTTCATCCCTACAATGCGACAGGAGCCGTCAGTGAGAAAAGCACAGCGTGTTTCCTCTGGGGGCAGTTGGTTATACGGAGGAGCTTCTTCAGCCCCTGTCACTGGCTCTTCTTCATCTCTGACACCAAAATTTTCACCTTTGGGCCAATTTGTAATTATCTCCAGAATCCCAGGGCAGTTCAGTTTACCTGTACGGGCGCGCTGTGTGAGAAGAGCAATCCACTTGCTCCATGTAGCACTTGTGGCATGGTGGGTAGAAGGAGCCTTGCCTTTGAACATCCACCCCTGCACTGGCAGTTGGGGTGCCAGGAGAGTTGACTTTCTGTACCAATCACTTCTGAGGCAGCTTGGACTCCATAGACAGCCAAAATTTCTTTCTCTGTTGGAGTGTAGTTAGATTCAGACCCTCTGTAGCCTCAACTCCAGAATCCCTGTGGTTGACCCCGAGTCTCCCCAGGCACCTTCTGCCAAAGGCTCCAGGACAAACCATGGCTGCTGGCCTCAGAGTAGAACACATTCTTCACCTCTGGTCCTGTCCTGACCAAGGGCTGCTACTGCGTGAGCAATGTCCTGCTTGATCTGGGCAAAGGCTTGCTGCTGTTCAGGAAAAACAGTGGAAATCGTTCTTCTTGCGGGTGACCAGGTAAAGAGGGCTCACGATCTGACTGTACTCAGGAATGTGCATTCTCCAAAAACCTATGGCGCCTAGGAAAGCTTGTGTCTCCTTCTTATTGGTTGGTGGAGACATAGCTGTAATCTTATTGATGACATCCGTAGGAATCTGACGCCGTCCATCTTGCCACTTTACTCCTAGGAACTGAATCTCACGAGCTGGTCCCTTTACTTTGCTCTTTTTGATGGCAAACCAGCTTCCAGGAGGATTTGGATATTTTCTCTCCTTTCTCAAACACTTCTACTGCCGTGTTCCCCCACACAATGATGTCATCAATATACTGTAGATGTTCTGGAGCCTCACCCTTTTCTAGTGCAGTCTGGATCAGTCCATGGCAGATGGTGGGACTGTGCTTCCACCCCTGGGGCAGTCGATTCCAAGTATACTGCACTCCCCTCCACGTGAAAGCAAACTGAGGCCTGCATTCTGCTGCCAGAGGAATGGAGAAAAATGCATTTGCAATGTCAATAGTGGCATACTACTTCGCTGCCTTGGACTCCAGCTCGTACTGGAGCTCCAGCATGTCCGGCACAGCAGCACTCAGCGGTGGAGTCACTTCATTCAATGCACAGTAGTCCACCATCAATCTCTGTTCTTCAGATTTACACACAGCCCAGATGGGGCTGTTGAAGGGTGAGTGGGTTTTGCTGACCACCCCTTGGCTCTCCAGCTCTCGGATCATCTTATGGATGGGAATCACAGTATCTCGAGTTGTTCTGTACTGTCGACGATGCACTATGGAAGTGGCAATTGGTACCTGTTGCTCTTCTCCCTTCAGAAGTCCTACTGTAGATGGATTTTCGGACAGTCCAGGCAAGCTGTTCAGTTGCTGGATGCCCTCTGTCACTACAGCCGCTATCCCAAATGCCCACCTGAGTCCTTTTGGGTCTTTGAAATACCCACTTTGGAGATAATCTATGCCCAAAATGCATGGGCCAGTCACAATAGGGTGTTTCTTCCACTCATTTCCAGTCAAGCTCACATCAGCTTCCACCAAAGTGAAATCCTGCGATCCCCCTGTCACACCAGTAATAGAAACAGATTCTGTCCCACATGTCTTGATGGGATTAATGTGCACTGTGCACCAGTGTCAACTAAAGCTGTATACTCTCGTGGTTCCGATGTGCCAGGCCAACGAATCCACACGGTCCAGAAAACACGGTTTTCCCTAGCCTCTACCTGGCTAGAGGCAGGGCCCCTCTAAGCCTGGTTATCCTTCTTTCCTTGGGTATATGTCTTGGAGGTTCCTTCAAAGGGATCGGACATGTCATCATTATTCATCATACTTGGCAGTTTGGCTACGGGCAACTGGAGCTGCTTTCCTTTTGGTGGAACTTCCTCTCTGATCCTTGTCTTCCTTCAGTTCACGCACCCATTGGGCCAGAGCAGCAGTTGGTTTTCCATCCCATCTCCTCATGTTTTCTCCACAATCACACAGGAAGAACCACAGCTCAGCTCGTGGGGTATATCTTCTCTCTCCATCTGGGGAACATCTGTGTTGGTGTTGGGTACCAGAGCCTCTGATCTGTACTGCTGAGATTTGGAGAAGGTCTTCTTTAATCTCCTCTCTGAGCTTCTTATGATTCTCTTCTATCTTGTCCTCTAATTTCTGCAGACGTGTTTCCACTGCTGCAATTCTGGCATGTGTTGGGCCATGCACAGCATCTGCGTAAGCTCGGAGCTTCTTTGCCATATCCAGCACAGTCTCATTCCTGTCATCCCTCTTCATTATGGCTAAAGCAGAGGCATATTCATGTGGCCCAAGTTGTATGAGATTTCGCCACATCACAGACGTGCATGGTACCATGTCTGGATTCCTAGTTGTTATGTCATCTGAGAAGATAATCTCTGCCACTGCCATTTCTCTCAGGCGTTGTATCCCTTGTTCTATGGTTTTCCACTGTGTTTGCTGCATATAGAGGTCATCTGCACAGAGGTATCTTTGTGCTACACTTTCCAAGACCCGTGCCCAGAGGCTGTGAGGGTTAACCCCCCTCATCATTCCTTGGTCGATGACAGGATCATGTGACAGGGATCCCAAATGCCTCGCTTCAGTGCCATCCAGAATTGTAGCCTCACCTGCAGCATCCCAAAGACGGACTAACCAACTAATTATAGATTCATCAGGTCGTCGAGTGTAGTCCTTCCGTAGGCCACGAAGGTCCTTCAGGGAAAAGGACTCAGTATTGGCTTCTGATCTGGTACCTGTTGCTTTGACTCCTGATTTTATGTCAGGAGGTGTTGAGGGTCCTTCTCCTGCATCATCATCATCATCATCATCATCATCCACTGGTCGATCGTCTTGTCTGTGCACTTCCCACTTCTAGTGCTAGTAGCAACAGCCATTGGTTGAGGCTTATTGTCTTCTGTAGCTGCTGCCTTAGGCTCACTATCTGGTTTGGCTGCTGGCTTCGAGCCTGGGGTGTTGGCTGTAGCCTGAGTGACCGGGATAGCTGCTGATTTATCTCGATTTAACTTTATCTCGATAATTTATGCTGATTAACCCAGGAGCCCCTGGCAGGGAGCAGCAGCTGCCTGTGGCAGGAGGAATTTCCTTGGTTCCTGACAGAGCAGGAGGAGCTTTTTGGTGGTAGCAGGGCAAGCTCCAGGGAGCTCAGGGTGGGGGAGGCTGTTTGCTCAGGGCCTCTGGCACAGCTGGAGCTGATGCATTGCCCAGACCACGGGCTGGAGGGTGCATCCACCGGGTCCTGGAGGGAGGGAGGCAGGGCTGGCCCACCCCTGTGTCATGCTGCTGCTTACCTCCAGGCACTGCCCTGGTGTTGCAGGGCTCTGCTGTACCTGCAGGAGCTGGCAGAGGAGCTGCTGCCCGCGTGCCAGCCCCCTGCCCCGGCCGAGGCAGCGCCGGAGCCGGAGCCTGTCCAGAGGAAGCGCCGGAGCCGGAGGAGGAAGGGCGAGGACACGGACAGCGATGACCCTGCACAAGATGCTGACTTCGTGCCCTCGCAGGAGGTGCTGCAGGCAGAGGAGGAAGAGGAGGAGGGCAGTGAGGCATCAGAGGCAGAGCTGGAGACACCTCGAGGGCACAGCAGCAGGACGGCAGCCACAGGGGTGAGGGCAGGGGCTCTGCACCGGGCCCTTCTTGCCTGTGTCCCAACAGCAGCAGCTCCTGCCTCTGCTTTCCCACCGTGTCCCTGATACCAGGGCAGGACAGCTGGAACAGGGGTGGCACATGGGGGAGGCACAAGGCAGCTCTGGGTGAGGGCCAGAGGGGATGGGAGCAGGGACAGATCCTCTGGGAGAGGGGGCAGGGCCTGCATTCCCGCTGGAGCAGGGGGAGGTGGATGCAGGTCCTGAAGGGCTCCTGGCCTCCTGGAAGTTCCTGTAGTGGGGCTGTGTCTTCAGTCCAGTGTGGCTCGTTGACAGTGGCTGGGGAGAGCTCTGTTCTCGGGGGCTGTGGCAGTTCCCTTCGGGACAGGTGGGTCCCCCAGGGCTCAGGGCTCTGAGTCTGCTCTTGTGCCCAGAGATCCAAGCCCCAGTGCCGAGGCCTCGCCCCCAATGGCTTCCACAACTCCATCATGGCCCCAGTGGAGAAGAGCTCCAGCCTTACCTGCAGCCTGTGAGTGGGGGCTCGGGGTGCTCGAGGCTCAGGGGTCTCCAGGAGCAGTGGGTGTGTCCTGGTGCTGTCACTGGCACAGACACCAGGGTGAAGGAGCGCGTGCCGTCGGGAGTGTTGGTATTCTGCTGGGATGGGGCACAGTTGGGTCGGGAGGGTTGCAAAGGGCAGGGGTTGTGCTGCAGAAGGGGAGGCTGTGCTGATGCAGGTGGGGGTGCTGCTGGTGCCGTGGGGAGGGGATGTGAGGAGGGGGTGCTGATCTGCTGGGTGTGGGGCCATGGCTGAGGTTGGGCATGCACTGCAGGCGGGAGCAGAAGCACTCGCAGTGGGAGTTCCCTGAGTGGATCCCGTGGCACACAGATGGACGTGTCTCTCTGACAGGTACTGTGGGAGCAGGGAGGGAGCAGGGCCAAAGGAAAAGTGGGCCAGGTCCCAGCATTGTCTGGGGTGAGCAAGGGGATACGGGATCTGTGCTCACACCCCTCTTTGTATCTGCTGTGGGCTTTGGGGGGGTCTCTTGAATTTGGCTGTGGAGCACTGTGGCCAGCAGCAGGGCCTGTTAGGCCATGTGGAAGCTGGGGTTGTGCTGGTGCACGGGGCTGTGCTGGGGTGATTGGGTGAGGGGTGGGGAGACCTCCTCTCACTTGTGCCTGCACAGCGAGGCTGCCCCGTACCTGCCGGCAGAGGAGAAGTCTCCCCTCTTCTCCGTTCAGCGTGAGGGCATCAAGGACGATGGTGCCTTGTACAGGTTAAACAGGTGTGTGATGGGGTGTCCCCAGGCCCAGCAGGGTGTTTGTTGCCTGTCCCCCACCTAGCATGGCAGTGGTTGTCCCCAGGCCTGTCTGGGACCAGGGGTTAACCCCGGGCTTGCATCCATGGGTTGGGCAGCCGGCCCGTACTGTGCCCTGGGGGTCCCACCAGCCCCTGCCCCAGCTCTGCAGAAGCCTTCACCCCTCTCCCACCAACAGGTTCAGCTCTCTGCAGCCCCACCCAGAGCGTCTGGATGTCTCCTTCTTCGTGGGCGGCCCTGTGTGGGCGATGGAGTGGTGCCCCACCCCGGAGGGCTCTGCAGCCCCGCAGTACGTGGCCGTGTCCTGCCACAGGAGCATGGAGGAGACACACAGTGTGTCTGGGATTCACTCAGGCCCTGCACTCCTGCAGCTCTGGGACCTGGGCACGCTGCAGACGGAGCAGGGGTGAGTGGCCCGTCCTGGGGCTGTGGCCTGCCTAGACCCTGTGTCCCTTCATGGCTCCATGTGTGGTGAGGCTTGTCCTCTGCCAGAGCCACCAGCCACAGCCTGTACCCCAGGGGGGCTGTGCTGGTGGCCAGCTCTGCCAGTGGTGTACTCTGGTGTGTATTGGAGCTGCTGGGCACCAGCTGCCATGTTGCTCATGGCTGAACTCATGCCCACAGCTCTCCCAACAAGGCCAGGCTGGCCTATGCCATCGCTGCTGACTATGGCTGTGTGTGGGACATGAAGTTCTGTCCCAGTGGTGCCTGGGAGCCACCCACTGCAGCCCGGACGGTGAGTGCTGCTCAAGGGCTGCCCTTGGGTTCCCCAAGGGTCCTGGGAGGTGACCCCACATCTGAGCCCATCTGTCCATCCCTAGCACCCACAGATGAGCCGGCTGGGCCTGCTGGCCGCTGCCTTCTCAGACGGCAGGGTGGTGGTGTATGCCCTGCCTCACCCTGGGGCCCTGCACCATGCCAAGACAACTCAGGTAAAAGGTAGGAAGAGCCACACCGCCGAGCAGGGGCGTCCTGGCCCTCCTCCCCCTGTGCCAGGGTGGGACTGCAAGCCCTGGGCTGGGCACCTCTGTCCATAGGAGCCTGCTGTGCTGGGGAGCTGCCAGCAGGACTGTGCCCCAGCCTGGGAGCTGCATGGTGGGGAAGTGAGCCCACTTGATTCCCAAGGCTGGGACCCTGCTGCCCCCAGCCTGGCATCTGTCACAGGTGTAGTGTGAGATCCAAGGCTGCTTTTTTGGTGTTGGGGGCCTGCTTTGAGTACTCTTGTGCCCAGAGATCCAAGCCCCAGCGCTGGAGCCTTGCTTCCAACGGCTTCCACAATTCCATTGTGGAATTCCAGTGGAGAAGAGCTCCAGCCATACCCGCAGCCAGTGTGAGCACAGACCATGTGCAGAGTGCTGCTTTGGTTCCCTGTCAGGGCACTGCAGCAGCCTGGCTGGGATGTGGCTCTCGGGCAGCCCCAGAAGCTGGGCACTGGGAGGGGGCTCTCAGCAGCGTCACTGTGGCCGTAGCAGGGTGCAGGGTGTGGTGCAGCCAACCCCATCCATCTCCCTGCTGCCAGAGCTGCTCCCTCCAGTCTGGCCGAGCCACGTGTTAGGACAGCACAGGGAGTGCTGGGCCGGCTGGAGCTAATGGTGCCTGAAATAGACTGCGCCGGGGCTGGGCGGGATTGATGGCCGGCGCGTGCCGCGGTGGGCACTCAGCCGTGGCCGACAGGCAGCACTTCCATGCTGGCAGTGGAAATGGGCTCCCTGTGCCCAGGCACAGCTCCCAGCCCCCCAGCACGCTGGCTGGGCACTGCTGCAGCCCCCCGGGCACGCTGTGACGGGCCCAGCCCAGCCCAGCATTGGCTGTGCTGCACGCATGGGCAGCGTGCTCGCGGCTGGGCTGCAGTGCCGCTTTCCAGACACAGCATCAGTGCCAGGCCGTGGTGACAGACCCTGCCGGGAGCTCCCAAACTGGCGTGGCCATGCTGGCTGTCCCTGGGATGCTGGGGACCCACATGCCTGTGTTCCTGCCTGGCAGAGCTGGGGCTGGTCTCCATACTGCATCCCGGCTGTCACAGCTCCTCCATATCTGCACCCATGGCTGCCACGCTCCAGGCTGTGAGGAGCCTGTCTGGTACTCACTGTGCTGCAGGACAGCCCCACACTGGGGGTCAGGGACCCCAGGCCCAAGGGACGTGGGATGGGGTCCCCACAGCACTCATGTTGGGTGTTGCCGGTGGGGAAGATTCTCTGGTAGGCAGAGCTGGTGCTTGGTGGTCCTGTGGGTATCCTGCCCTGAGCTGTTGGGTGTGGGGTCTCTGCAACCTGCCCTCCCCAGGAGTGCTGTCTGGCCGCTCAGCCGTGGGGCAGATGTCCTACATAGCTGTTCTCTGCCTTCCTGGAGTGATCAAAGTCAGGTCTGGCCCCTGTGTGTCACTGCATCACATCAGCTTTGGTGCCAGCCATGGTGGGGCAGGAGCATGTTGTCTCTGCCTGTGGCACATTTCAGGGGCTGCTTCCTTCAACATACAGGCAGGCCTGGCTCCTGGGGGTCCCGCTGCTGCCAGTTTGCTCCTCCACATGCTTCAGTTCCTGCTGCGCCGGGGGAATGGCGGGACAGGGACTGGGAGCAACCCAGGCTCCAGGCAGGGAGCTCCCAGGACAGCCAATGCCTGCCCTGACCCCCTTCTGCTCTCTTCTAGATGGGTCCCTCCACAAGCACCTTATCTGCAAGGTCAGTGTTCCCCGCCATGGTGATCCCTGTCAGGGCCGGCACCCGGCGAGCCCCCAGCCGGTGCAGGTGGCAGAGCCTGGGGAGCCGAGGCACCTGCAGAGTGTTGGAGGGGCAGAGCAGTGTCGTGCTCCCACCCCAGGCGTCCTGCTCTTGGGGCATGGATGGCACCAGTGCGGGGCTGTGACCCAGGGCTCTCCCTTGGCCCCCAGGTGCAGTGCATTGCCACACTTCAGGTGGGCTCCATCCAGGCAGGTAATGCATCTGAGTGTGGACAGTGCTTCAGTCTCTCCTGGATGCCTTCCAAGCCCCACCATCACCTGGCAGCAGGGTTTTATGATGGTGAGTCTCTTTCTGTGCCCTGCAGTAGCACTCGGGGAGCAGCCCTCACCCTGGCAGAGACACTGGAGCCTTGTGCTCGGCCTCAACTGGTGCTGGAACTTCTGCCCAGCCCTTGGTGAGGGGAAGGCTTCCCTGGGCTGGCTATTGTCATCCTGACATACCTCCAGGCTGGTCACTGGTCGTCCCTGTCGTGGCTCTGGGCTTATCCACGTCTATTGAACTTGCCTGGATGAATTTTCTGCTAGGCTTGCAGTGATCCACAGCTCTGTGCTATGTTGCCAGGACCTGCTATACCATGCTGTCTGCTTGGAGCCCCAGCTCCAGCCTAGCCACCATGTCCCGTGGCCCTGCCTGTGCTGCTGCTGTGTCCTGCCACTGTCCTGTCCCTTTCTCAGCCCCAGCCCTAGCTCCAGCCTGGCTGCTGTGTTCTGCAGCCCCCATAGCCCTGCCCAGTTCCCCACCGAATCACCTGCTCCATGGGCAGTGCCTCATGGACACAAGTCTTTCCACAGGCACTGTGGCGGTGTGGAACCTGCTCACCAAATCCCTGCTGCAGTGCGTGCACCAGCCTGACGCCTCCCTGAAGCTCTACCCTTTCCAGTGCTTCCTAGCCCACGACCACGCAGTCCGGAGCATTGAGTGGTGCAAGGCTGACAGGTGAGGGCAGGAGCAGGCACAGATGCTGCCAGGAGAGGAGCTTCCTCCTGCAGGAGAAAGAAGCTCCTTCATCAAGAAGGGTTTGGGAGGCCATGGTGCCAATGGCACGTGGGCCTCTGCAGCATCAGAGAGGTTGGGTCAGGCTTTGCAGGGTGAGAACAGCTGAGCCACTGCAAGGCTGGGGCCACCTGGGGCCTGTGGTGAGGCACAGCTCCATGCTGGGCTCTCAGTGCTGCCTTTCTCCTGCTTCTCAGCAACTTCCTGGTCACAGTAGGCAACGATCGCAAGATCAAGTTCTGGGACCTGCGGCGGCTCTACGAGCCCATCAACAGCATCAAGCGGTTCCTGAGCACCGAGGTGGCCTGGCTGCTGCCCTACAATGGCATCACTGTGGCCCAGGACAACTGCTATGCCCCGTGAGTGCTAGGGACCAGTCCTGCTGCCAGGGACCAGTCTAGCTTCTATGGGGACCCCCTGGCTTCTGCCTCCCTGGGACTGTCCAGCTGTGCCATGGCAAGGGCAGGCTCTGCTTGTTTTGGGTCATACTGCAGCAGCACAGTGTGACATCCCCTCTGCCATGCCATCCTGAGGCAGAGGCAGGGTGGGCCAGGGGATAGCCTACCCCTGGACTGGGCAACAGGAGTGCTGCTAAAGGGTTTTGGGGTAGCAGTGAGTTCTTGGCCTCTGGGAGCTGCCTTGAGCTGCCTCTTGACTCTGTGGCATGCTGCTAGAGCAGGAACAGACCCCTCACCCTGGGACAGTTCTGTGGGGAGGTGGGCTGTGCCTGGCTCTTGCATTCCTTGTGACAGCAGACTCGGGCATCCCATGCCTCGATGTGTCCCTTCCATCACAGGTACGGGCTCTGTGGGATCCACTACATCGATGCCGGGTACCTGGGCTTCAAGGCCTATTTTGTGGCCCCTCGCAAGGGCACCGTGTGGGTAAGGGCCAGTGCAGGGCCATTCTGTCCCAGTGGCCTGGTCAGCACCAGCTGGGGCCCAGGGCTTGTGGGTGGGGTGACACCACCTGGCTGGGGGTGGTGGGAGCCCCGTGCCCTCCAGCCCTCTGTCCCTGCAGAGCATCTCTGGCTCAGACTGGCTGAACACGATAGCTGCAGGGGACATCACTGGTGAGCTGGTGGCAGCGGTGCTGCCTGACCTGGCTGTCAACCCCCTCAACGTCAAGCGCACGTCGGACCGCAGATTTGTAAGAGACCATTGCACTCGGGTGGCCCAGCCCAGCACACGGGGCTGGCAGGGGCAGGGGGACCATAGGAAAAGTGTCCTGGGCCCCCCATCCCACTGGTCCCAATGATCCGTGTCTGCAGAGGAGCAGCAGGATCTCTGTCCATCCTACCCTGAGCCCCTTCTCACCCACAGCCAGTGTACAAAGCTGACCTGCTGCCGTGCAGCCCTGACAGGCCTGAGTGCACTGAGCAGGCACTGCCCAGGACCCATTGCTACAGTGAGATGGTAGCCAGGAGCTACATCCGATTCCAGGACACCGACCTGGTAGGAGAGGACAGGGGTAGCCAGGGTCCAACCCATGAGCAGGGCTGGTGGGGCCGTGGCTGGGCAGTGGGGGTGGAGGGCCAGGAGGTGCTGCTGGGGCATTGGGGCAGCCCCTTCCCTCTGGCAGGGCTGAGATCACGGGGCATGTGCTGCTCCTGCCTCGGGCCTGCCGCCCAAGGTGGTGCCACCACTTTCCAGCGCAGCTTCCAGAACTTCTCAAGCCGGGAACCCATGCGCCGGATGCACGTGCAGGAGCTGAAGGCAGAGCTGAGCCTGGACCGCCTGCAGCTGGAGGCCCTCCACAAGGTGAGTGGGCCAGGCTGAGCCCCAGCCCCAGCACAAATGGCTCTGCTCTGGGGGCCAGAGTCCCAGCCTGCCAGCCCCTCCCTTAGGGATCCCTCTCTTCCCACAGGTGCGCTTCAGCCCCAACCTGGACTCGCAGGGGTGGCTGGTGTCAGGCGGGCAGGCGGGCATTGTGCGGGCACACTGCCTGGCAGGGCTGGCCTCCGGCGTGGGCCACCAGCTGCTCCCAGAGTGCCAGGCCCGCTTCAGAGTCCTCTATGGGGACACACCCGGCAGCCCTGGCCCCCCCTGAGCACTCCCTGCTGCCAGCAGAGTAGGGGTATTAGTCCCTCACGCTGCTGCCATGTGCTCACCCTGGGCAGGGGCTGGGGCTGGGGCCATCTGTGCTGGCACGGGGCTGTGGGCCCTCTCAGTGCTGCTTTCCCAATGGCTGTCTGCTGCAAGAGGGACAGCTGCTCCCAGCCATTCCCTGGGATTCTCTGGACACTTGTCCTCATCCTCTGGGCTTGGAAGGGTCTGTCTGCACTGTTTGGTCTGAGCTGGGCAGGGTGGTGGGACCTGCGCGTGTCCCGGGGCTGAGCTGTGGGTCTGACCCTGCGGGCTCCACCGGCGTGGAGCCGTGCTTGTGCTCGCCTCCATCCCCACTGCGCCAAGGGCGGCGAGGGGCCGGGGGCTGTGGAGTCGCTCACATTGAGCTGGTGTTCAGCTGTGCAGAATAAACGTGGTTGGTTTTTTATGGCTGTGGTGGTACTGGCACCGGGGTGGATGTGGCTGGTAGCTGTGGCTATAGGGGCCCAGCCCACCTCCACCATTTCCATCCCTCCATCATGCCCCTCTGTCTGCTGCACTTCTGCTGCTGCTCCAACACAGTTTATTGGCAGCGCTGGCACCGCTGCTGGCACAGATGGACAGATGGACACCAGGGGCACAGGCACAACTCAGCAGAGGGAATGGATCAGGCCCAGGCACAGCAGGATTCAGATGGAGCCCAGGCAGCAGCATGGGGGCTGGGGCCAAGGCCAGGTCTGAGGTCCCCCATGGGGGATGTCCCTTCCTGCCAGGACAGACAGGCTCCCTGGGGACCAGGTGGTGGTGCAGGATTCCGCCTCCTCAGGAGCTGTGGCACAGCAGGGAGTGGAAGGCCCCAGGGAGCCCTTGTGCTCTGCAGGCCTGGCCATGTGTCCGTCCCCCCAGGACACCGCTCTGCAGTCACTGTCCCACCCAGGGCTCCACAGCAGTGGGGTGAGTGGAGGGAGGGAGGGGATCTCAAGCATTGCCCTGCTCTAGCACAAGGAGCTGGGGCCAGGGCCATGTCTGGCCCAGTGTAGCAGCGGGTGGGGGTCTCAGGTTCGGGGGTCCTGGCAGTGGGGACAGCCTGCTGCCTCCTCCTGGAGCTGCTCCACCTGTACTGTGCACGAGGCAAAGCCAAACCTGCTCTGGAGCCGGGCGGTGACCTCCTGCAGCACCATCTCTGTGTCAGCGCTGGCATCTAGGAGCAGCAGGGCAGGGGCTCATTCCTGGCACGGCCCGTGGGCCCCCGGCCATGCCCCGTGCGGGTCACTCACCCACAGCCACGTGCACCGACACGGCGGGGTGGCTCAGCGTCAGCGCCCAGACGTGCAGGTCGTGCACACCCCGCACGCCGCTGGTGCCCAGCAGCTCCTCCTTCACTGCATCGAACTCGAGGCCCCGCGGCGTCCCTGCCAGCACCACCTGCTCACAGGGGGCCACCCTTGGCCCCCAGCCACAGCACCCACCTGGGCGAGGGCTCCCAGTGGAAGCCCCTGTGGCTGGGAGCTTCCCCAGGGGGACCAGGCTGGGTGTGGTGGCTTTGGGGTGAGACAGGCCTCACCTTAGGGCCCCAATGCACCTGGCTGGCGTGGAGAAGAGGGGCTGGGGGAGTTTGGGTTGGGCAAGGGAAGGACAGAGGTGAGCTACCTCGTGGGCATAGTGCTGTGGCAGATGCAGCTCCAGGAGCTCCTGTGCCCACCCTGCACCTGTGGCCTCGCACCCCTCTCATGCACTGCTCACCTTCCATGAGGACCCTGAAGACGTCTCTGAGGATCGTGATGGTGGAGCCAAGGACAAAGACTGAGAAGAAGAGGGTGCTGATGGGGTCTGCGATCTTGCACTGGGGCTGCAGAGAACGGGGTCTCTGTGAGGCTGGGGGCAGAGCCCACGTGGCACCCTGTGTGGGACTGGGAGAGCTGTTCCCACAGGCAGCATTGGGGCAGTCCAGCCCAGGCACCTTGAAGTAGATGATGGGGCAGCCACGAGGACACTGACGCTCTGCAGCAGGTCACCCACTACGTGCACGAAGGCTGCCCGCACACTGGTGCTGCCGGGCAGGGGGCTCCGGCTGGGCTGGCAGGCCACAGAGTTCTCCAGCTGCTTGTAGGCCCCCGTGCCATGGCCATGGCCAGCAGGGGACTGGTGCAGGATGTAGGCCATGCTGGGAAGAGCAGGGCTGGCTCAGTGCCACACCGAGCGCATGGGGACCCTGCGGTCTTGGGACAGTGGGAGGAGTGGGGCTGGAGGTGCAGCAGGGCTGAAAGCTGTGCAGGAACAGGGCAGGTGTTTGGTCCTGGGGCTCATGACAGGGCTGGGGAAATGATGCTTGGGGGACCAGGGGATGTGGGGATGTAGGCACATGGACTGGAAGCCCCGAGTATATGGGGGATGGGGAAGTGGGGGAGGCAGTGCCTGGGGACACAGGCCAGGTGCACAGGGACATAAAGGGACCTGGGGACACAGCTGGGGTTCTTGGGGTTCCAGGGATAGGTGGGGCAGGACCCGGCTGATGGCACACAGGGAGCACATGGGACATACACTAGATTGACGCCGACGGCACAGGCGGACGTGGCCAGCATGGCTCGTGCCTCAATCTCGTAGTCATTGCTGATGATGCGGGCGGCCGCCAGATAAACCAGGGCTGCAGTCACAACCCAGATCGAGAGGACAGAGGCCAGCGCACCCAGTGTCTCTGTGGGATGAGACCCCTCAGCACCCAACCCAGCCACGGGGGTCCCGTGGAGCCCCGCAGGGCCGTGCCCCTCAGCTCACCTGAGCGGTGCCAGCCAAAGGTCATGGTCTTGGTGGGTGGGCGGTTGGAGACCCAGAGGGAGAAGAGGCTGACGGACATGCTGCCCACGTCTGTCAGCAGGTGGGCAGCATCCGTCATGACGGCCAGGCTGTGTGCCAGGTACCCACCTGTGGGCAGAGAGCAGCTGGCACCCTGTGCCCCGCTGGCAGCCCCCCACCCTGGCCCGGCCGCTGTTACCTATCACCTCCCCGACCATGAAGAGGCAGCAGACGGCGCAGGCGACGCTCAGCTGCCGGCGGGCCTGGAGCCCGCCCTGCCCAGGGCTGGCGGCCGCGGGGCTGCAGCGCAGCGGGGATCTGGAGCTGGGGGAGCCGCCAGTGCCGAAGGGTCTCGAGAGGCTGTGAAGAGACTGGGGGCGGGGGTCCCTGCTGGTAACACCGGCTCGGGGCCTCCTGCTCAGGACCCCCGAGGGTCCTGCTACCGCCCAGTGGTACGCAGCCAGGCAGTCGGTGGGGCACCGGCAGAACCTCCCCCAGCGGGACGAGCGGCACCGGCGGCAGCAGCGGGAGGGAGCGAGTTGTTGCGCCTGGGACCAGGCTGCGGGACGGGCCGCCGGCGCGGGGACGTGCGGCGTGGGGAAGGGGCGGCGGGGGCCGAGGTCCTGGTGCGTGGGGCAGCAGTGCGGGAGCGGGGACAGACAGCCCACCGCTACGGGGGCTAATGGATGGACGGTACCGGTGTGGGAGGGTGATGGATGGATGGTACTGGCGTGCGTGGGAGACGTTTGGGCGCCGGTAGGTGCGGGACTGACACCCGAGGGGGGAGCGAGGTGGCGCACGGCGGGGCTGGTTCCGCTTGAGCGGAGTGCCGGTGGCAGGGGGAGCGTGCCGGTGGCGGGGTGACGGTGCAAGCGGCGGGCGGTCAGGGCTGGCGCGGGGACTGCGGAGGTGCCGGTGTCCGTGTCGGATGGATGGAGGCACGGGGGCGGGCGGGAAGGGACGTGCCGGGGGTGCCGGTGTCGGGGGTGGGGGGTGGGGGGTGGGCGGCGCGCGACGTGCCGGGGGCTTGCGGGTGCCGGAGGAGCCGAGGGCGATGGGGGCGATGGAGGTGCCAGGGATGATGGGCGAGCAGGTGCCGGCAGTGCGGGTGCGGGAGGACCGAGGGTTGCAGCTGCGGGGGCTAATGGAGGTGGCGGTGCGAGGAATCGCCGGGGGCCCTGGGCGGTGATGGGGTGCCGGGGGTGGCGGTGCCAGGGTAATGGGGGTGCCGCTGATGGAGGTGCTAGTGCCGGTGATGAGGCTGTCGGGACGATGGTGTGCCGGTGGTGATGGAAGTGCCGGTGGTGACTGGAGTATCGGAGGTGCCGGGCAATGGGGGTGCCGGCGATGGAAGTGCCGTCGGTGCCGGAGGCGCCGGTGATGGAGATGTTGCTGGCGGTGGTGGGGGTGCCGGGGTGATGGGATGCCGGGGTGATGGGATGCCAGGGCGATGGGTGTATCGGAGGTGCCGGTGCCGGTGATGGATGCCGGGGCGATGATTGCCGGTGCCGAAGGTACCTCTTGAGGCGCAGGCTGCCGTCGGCGCGGCCGCCCCGCGGGCTGACCAGGCGGGCGCTCTCGGTGCCGGTCGGGGGCTCCATCCCGGGAGCGAGCAGCACCGCGGGCACCGGCACCGCCGAGCCCGCCCCCGCCGTGACTCCGCCCGCCCGCCGGGCCCCGCCCCGTGCGCGGGTCCCGCCCGCGGGTCCCGGACTCCAGGGCGGGGGCGGCCGCGGTGGGGGCGAGGGGCTGCTGCCGATGGATCTCCAGGCAAATCCATGGAGCTGTGTGCCAGGGACGCTGCTTTCACGGGAGAAGCTCCTCGGGGCAGGGCTCAACCTCACCTCTTGTCCCTGGGCAGGTGATGACACAACTGAGCACGGGAAGGACAGGACAGGATCTGAAGAGAAGCCGGCACGGTGTCACCGACGGGGATCGTGCCCGACCCTTCCGATCACCTTCCGCGGTGAAATGCCGTAGCCGGTGCACCGGGGGAGTGCAGGGGACAGTGTCTGCCCGGGCTGCGGGAAGGCTTTTGACGCTGCGCCCCTCGGGATGAACGAGGACTGCGTGGCCGAGCCCAGAGCAGGGTATTCAGCAGCCGGTAGGGACCAGTGTACCCCGGGGTTAGTACCGAGTCCGGTCCCGTTTATTGTCGCCTTTAGGGACCTGGAAGCCAGGCAGAGCACGGTGACAGATGACACCGATCGGGGAGAGGTGGCTTCACCCGGCGGGTCGTGCTGCTCCGTCGTGGGGAGGGATTCAGGATGGTCTGCAGAGACGGGGGCAGGCGCCTGGGGGGTGTCAGCACGGAGCAGAGCCGGGTCCTGACCCGGGAGGAACAACCTCAGGACGGGCGGGGGGCATCCGGCTGGGAAGCAGCTCCGCAGAAAAGGCTCCAGGGGTCTTGGGAGACACCGAGTTGACCATGAACAAACACCGCACCCTTGGCGCATCCTGGAGACCACCCCGCGAGCCCAGGGGTGCTGGGGGTGCCAGCCCCGGGCAGGTGTGTGCAGGTGAGCCCGGGGATCCCGGGGGTGCCAGCCCCGGGCAGGTGTATGCAGGTGAGCCCGGGGATCCCGGGGGTGCCAGCCCCGGGCAGGTGTGTGCAGGTGAGCCCGGGGATCCCGGGGGTGCCAGCCCCGGGCAGGTGTGTGCAGGTGAGCCCGGGGATCCCGGGGGTGCCAGCCCCGGGCAGGTGTGTGCAGGTGAGCCCGGGGGTGCTGGGGGCGGGGCTTAGGCCAGGGCGGGGCCCTGTGTGGGCGTGGCCTGGTGTCCGTAGGCGGGCCCGTGGGCGGGGCCTGTCCCGGGCCGTGCGCAGCACGAGCTGTCCCGGCAGCCCCCGCGGCCGCGCGCGGCGATGGCGGCGGCGGGTGCGGAGGAGCGGCGGGGGGCGGCGGGGCCGGAGCGCGGCCACAGCTCCGGCCCCCCGGCCCCGGCCCCGGCCCGCCGGCCCGCTGGGCTCGCTGCTCAGCCGGTTGCCGCTGGCGCCCGCCCCGGCCCCACGGCGCCGCACCGCCAGCCAGTGCAAGCCGGAGCCGCCGCTGCTGCGCACCAGCAAACGGACTATCTACACGGCCGGGCGGCCGCCCTGGTACAGCGAGACCGGCGCGCCCGTAGATGAGGCCTTTGTCATCGGTGAGTTGCGGGACGGGGCTGGGGAGGGCACGGATGGAGACGGATCAGAAAGGAGATGGAGCCGAGACTGGGCCGGGAGGGGATGGAGGCCGGAGCGGGGCCAGGGTCGGGCTGCAGTCGGGAATCGTGGAACCGGGCCCCGAGGAGGGGCTGGGCACGGGCCGGAGCCGGATCCGGGGCCGTGACGGATCCGGGGCCGGGGCGGTGCCCCCGCCGCTCCCCGCAGGCCTGTGCGGCGGCAGCGCCTCGGGCAAGACCACGGTGGCGACGCGGATCATCGAGGCGCTGGACGTGCCCTGGGTCGTGCTGCTCTCCATGGACTCCTTCTACAAGGTGCGGGGCAGGGGTGCGCGGGCCCGGTACGCTCGGAGCGGTTCCAGTGTTCTGCTGAGTGCTGCTCGAACAGCGATCCGGCGCGGAGCAGCGCCGGTGCCCGTGCGTGCCGGGATCCGGCGCGGCGCTGAGCGGGGCTGCTGCCCCGGTCCGGGCATCCGGCAAGGCGCTGAGCGGTGCCGGGGCCTGCAGGTGCTGGATGAGGGGCAGCAGGCGCTGGCAGCCCGCAGCGACTACAACTTCGACCACCCCGATGCCTTTGACTTTGAGCTGCTCGTCAGCGTCCTGCGCAAGCTCAAGAAGGGCAAGAGCGTGAAGGTGCCGGTGTACGACTTCACCACGCACAGCCGGCGCCGCGAGTGGGTGGGTGCCGCAGGGGCCGCGCTGCACCGCGGGGCAGTCCCGGGAAAGGGGAGCACCTCTGCGTGCTGCAGGGCCTGGAGGGCTAAAGGGAGCGGGCAGCTGGGGTCTCATTCTGGGAAGACTGTGGGTGGATCTGCAAACAGGCCAGCTCAGATATGAGGGAATGACTCAGTGTGGAGGAGTGTTGCGGGCATGGCACGGAGCAAAGGCTTGGGATCTGCAGCAAGGGTCAGGGTCTGTCCTGGGCTGGAGCATCATGCTCAGGGATGAACTGGAAATCCAAGACATTGGGGGCTGCAGGACGATTATGGGGAGCCCCAGCACAGTGGTGAGAGCTCAGGCGTGTCAGTGCCCTGTCTGTGTCAGTGTTGGTGCTGCCGTGGCATGTGAGAGAAACAGGAGAAACCCGGCTCCTGTCTGCTTGCAGAAAACAGTGTATGGGGCCAATGTCATCGTGTTCGAAGGGATCCTGGCCTTCGCCAACAAGGAGCTGCTCAAGGTATCGCTGCCTCAGGTGGCTGCTGGCCTGGGAGGGGGTGTGCTGCAGCAGGACAGGCACTGGCCTTGGGTGCCACTGCAGCAGTGGGGGCTGTGGAGGGAGAGGTCACCCCACTTGCTGGCAGAGCACTACGTGTCAGGGGCCTCAGGGGAGTTGATGCTGGGTGGTAGAGGGAAGTAACACAGGTGTGATGAGAGCTGCATAGGGGGTGCTCACCCCTCCCAGTTTTCCAGCTCCTGGACATGAAGGTGTTTGTGGACACGGACTCGGACATCCGCCTGGTGCGGCGGCTGCAGCGCGACATCATGGAGCGCGGGCGCGACGTCGCAGGCGTCATCAAGCAGTACAACAAGTTTGTGAAGCCAGCCTTCGAGCAGTACATCGAGCCCACCGTGCAGGTTGCCGACATCGTGGTGCCCAGGGGTGAGGCCAGAGCTGACCCTGGCGTTGGGAGCGGGTGTTCTGGGGCAGGGATGGGTCAGCGTCCACCCCACCTGGTTCCTCTGCTCCACTCTCAGGTGGGGAAAACTTCGTGGCGCTGGACCTCATTGTGCAGCATGTGCACAGCCAGCTGGAGAAGGTGAGCTGGGGTGAGGAGGAGAAGGGTCCTGCATGCAGAGGGCAGGCTGTGGCTGCACACAGACCTGTGCTCCTGGAGCACCTGGGGGCGTCTTGACATCAACTCTCTCTTCTCAGAAGGCCCCAGCATGGTGCCTGGGGGAGCAGATCTGTGAAGGGGGCACTGGGGAGGAGGGTGGGGAGCTACCTGGGCTGTTGTGGTGGCTGTGCTGGCCTGTGAGTGACTGACAGGGTATCCTTCCTGTTCCCCTGTGCTGCGCCGATGACCTCTCCACCATCCAGCGTGAGATCACAGTCAGGTACGTGGGACCCACCACTGCAGAGGAGCGGGTTCTGGGCTGGGGGTGCTGCTGGCACCCGCTGGACTCCAAGTCTTGCCACCTCCCTGTCCCTGCTGGCAGAGCTTTGCTGAGGTGCCTGAGCATAGCTGCTCCCCCCCAGTGCTGCAGTGGCTGTTGTCAGCTCCGTGGGGGCCTGTGGCTGCAGCTGAGGACTCTGTGTGCCACGTCCCACACTGTGGCTGATGCGTGTGGCCAGCTCCCTGCCCTGGTCCTGTCCCGACTGCTGAGTTACCCTGGGCTGTTCACTTCTGAGGGGGAAGTGCCCTGCATGGTCCCTGTTCCTGGCAGTTCATGTCCCACGTGAGCAGGGCAACCCTTGTCCCTGGCAGGGTGCACAGACCAGTCCCAGGGTGCCTGGGAATGCCCTGCCCTGCAGAGCTGCAGATCCTGGTGCTGCAGTGCATGTGGTCCAGGAGGTTCACCCTGGTCTTTCTGGGTAGTCTGGCTCTGGATCTCCTGCCTGGTATCAGACTTGGGGCATTCTTCAGGATCCAGACGGGAAGGCCAAGCACAAGGCTGACGTTTCAGGGGGGTTCTTCTGGAGCCTTCCCTTGGCAGGGTCATGTCCCCGCTGTGGCTCTGCGTGTGCTGCACAGCTCTGACCCCCTTCCTCCTGCAGGGCAGCCCTGGCCTCTGCACACCAAGGACAGCCACTGCCAAAGACGCTGAGTGTCCTGGAGAGCACGCCGCAGGTGCGGGGCATGCACACCATCATCAGGTACATCCCTGCCCCGTCCCTTCTCTGGCTCACACCACAAGCCTGGGGTGTGTTTTTCCTCTTTGCCCCTGGGACCTCAGTCCTGGGTGTTGGCCTGGAGCAGAATAGCTGAATGGAGCTGGCCCCGGCCCCGTGGGCACTTCTCTGGTGACCAGATCTCTGCACATCTGCTTTGGGTGATTCCTGAGCCAAAGGCAGGCTTTTCCTACAATGGGAGGAGACTGCTTGGCTCTTTCCTCACTGGAGCACAGGTGGAGCAGCTGGTGGCATGGAGCAAGGTACTCCTTGCTTCTCTCCCAGGGCACTTGGGTTTAGAGCTACCTTAGAGAAGGGACCTGGGCAGCTGCTTCTATGATTTCACTACTCTTGATCTTTTCATTGCCCTCTGATGCTCCTTTTTTCCAGGTGACAGTAGCACCAGTTAGTGGAGGGTCAAAGGCTGAGGGCTTTAGGACTACTGAGAGTTCCTTGGTTTTGGGTCTGCAGAACCTGGCAGCCCCCAGGTGTGTTTCTCCACAGCAGAGATGTTGAGCTCAGTCAGGTCCTCCTGTGCCTGCTCATGCTGTGGCTGCTAGGGCACCTGTATGTTGGTTTAGAAAACGTGAGTCATGTTTGTGTGAGAGACCTGGAGAGGACTGAGTGCATTTTCAGTAAGTTTGCAGATGATACCAAGTTATGTTGTATGTGGAGCCGCTGGAGAGGGATTGGGACAGGCTGGATCAATGTGCTGAGACCAGTGCTGTGAGGGTCAACAAGGCCAAGTGCCAGGTCCTGCTCTTGGGTTGCAGCGACCCCATAAAGGGGCAGGGCTCCAGGCTGGGGCAGAGGAGCTGAAAAGCTGGAAGGGCCCTGGGGGTGTTGGTCAACAGTGGCTCAACATGAGCCCAGGGGGATAAGAGGCCAGTGGCACCTGAGCTGTCCCTGCTGGGCACTGCTGGGGCACCTCCAGTCTTGGGCACAGTTCTGGGCCCCTCTTGATAAGAGAGGCATTGAGGGTCTGGAGCATGTCCAGGGAAGGGAACAGAATTGGGGAAGGGGCTGGAGCCTCAGGAAGGGCTGAGGGAGCTGGGAAAGGGGCTCAGCCTGGAGCAAAGGAGGCTCTGGGGGCACCTTCTCATTCTCTATAGCTTCCTGACAGGAGGATAAAGCCAGGTGAGGGTCAGGCTCTGTTCCCATGGAAAAAAAGGACAGGACAAGAGGAAACTGCCTCAGGCTGCTCTACAGGAGATTTAGGTTGGGTACTGGGAGCAGTTTCTTCCTGGAAAGGATTGTCCAGCCTTGGCACAGCTGCTCCAGGTAGTGATGGAGTCCCCATCACTGGTAGAATTTAGAAACCATATGGATGTGGCACTTGAGGGTGTGAGCTAGTGGCAGTGCTGGGGGAGCAGCTGAACTTGATCGCAAAGGGATTTTCCAACCCAAACAATTTATGATCTTCTGATACTCACGACCTCATATAAGCTGGGCCCCTCCTTTCCTTCTCCTGACTCCTTCCTCCTGTGGAAGCACAGGGTCTAGGACAGATCACAGCAGTAGAACAGGGGATGTTGCACCTCTGGTGTGCCGTGCCTGTGTCCCTCCCCCAGGCTGTGGCTCCACCTTTGAACCACAAGTGCCTGATGACCTTAATCCGCCGAGGCTCAGGGCTGTGCGCTGCTGCCCTGGGGGTGGGTCGGGCTTTGCCTGGGGCTGCAGGGCTTTGGCACCACTGGCCTCATGTGGCTGTGCTGATGCTGTGTGGGAGCAGGGCCAGGGGCGGTGGGGAGGCAGCTGAGCCTGTTCCAGATGGTGTATAAGAAATGCCACATCTCTGAGGAACACCAACTCAGCCTGTCAGCTACCCTTGAAATCCTGCGTAGCCTTTCCCAACCCTCTGAGCTGAGAGGAGCTCTGCTCAGTGTCTCTGTTAGGGGACAGTGAGGCAGCATGTGTTTCTGGTGACACTTGGCAGCACTCGTTGGCTTCTGTGTCCCTTGGGCATGGCATGGGGCTGTTCCTGGTCACCACGTGTGGCCCTCTACTCCGAGGTGCTGCCTTTGCCTGCTGCCCTTCTCTTGGGCTCCCAGAGAGCTCCAGGCTGGTGGGAGTCAAACATACCTTTAGCCACATTTCCTGCACCTCCACATGCAAAGTTACTGCATCTTGGCAGATCTGTTTCTTGTCTTTATTAATCAAATCCTAGAGTGGTTTGGGTGGGAGGGACCTTTAGAGGCTACCCAGTTCAGCCCCTGACGTTGGCAGGGAAACTCCCACTGCCCAGGTTCCAGCTGCTGCAGTGCTCAGGGAGTGCTGCTGCTCCCACCAGCACAGCCTTTCCAGACACCTCGACGTGTCCAGCCCGGCACCTGCATCACCGCAGAGCTGTGAGCTCCCTCTCCTCTCTGGGCTTTCCCAGTGCAGATCTCCAGGATGCAGACAGTCAGTCCTGGCCAGCACCATTCCCTGCTGCTCCACTCCAGAGGCTCCTGACGCTCCCGTCTGTCTGCTGGGAGGGGCTGGTGGCAGCAGATGAGCATCGTGGTGGCAGACCCAGGCTGGCAGCCGGGGGAAGTGCTTCTAGAGCAGCTTTCTGCTGTTGTGGAGAGACAGAAACTGAAAATGTGTCCCACACTGGAATAGCTGCACAGATTGAGTCATGAGGCTGAGAATAGATGGGGTATGAAGGATGCAGCGTCAGGATGAGGAGGAACGGTATCCCATTGCCAGAGGGCATGTTGCATGAGATACTGGGAAGTTCTTCTGTGAGGGTGGTGAGGCTCTGCCACAAGTTGCCCAGGAAAGCTGGCTGCCCCAAGGACAGGCTGGACAGGGTTTGGGTGAACCTGGCCTAACAGGAGGTGCTGCTGCCCATGGCAGGACAGGGGGACAAGATGACCTTTAAGGTCCCTCCCAACACAGACCATTCTGGGATTCTGTAACCAATTCATGCCCAGTTCCTGGTGCCTGGCTGTACCAGCTGGCTCTCAGCTGCAGACAGTCCAGTTCATGCACAGAACTGATGCTGTGACCTGGCCACAGGCAAATTCTCCTGGTCCCTCTGTCATCTCTTGAGCATGCTAGGGAAGGCTGAGCTCGTCAGGAGCACCAGCTGTGGTGCTGCCATGCCCAGCTGCGGGCTCCCATTGTACTGCAGGGTGCTGAGGTTCATCTGCCTCCTCTCTGGACAGGAGCAGTGTGTTTTCTCAGGCTTCACCCAGGCAGTGGTGCCGTGGGGTGAGGGGGCTGCTGTGGGGACAGCGATGGCCCCTTTGGCAGTGCTGCCAGCTGAGGAGGGGGCATGGCAGCACTGATGGATCCTGGTAACCTGCTGCTGCCGAGCATGTCTGGGCTGCCCTGCCTGGCACAGCCCTTCCCCCTGCCCTGCTTGTGCCTGGGCAAAGAAAGAGAAGCTTCATGGTTGTGTCTCTGCACTGGGGCCAGGGGTGCTTCCCCTGCCTCTGCAGGAGCAGAGTGGGGCCTGTCCCACCCAGCCAGGGGCCAGCACAGCCCGTGTGGGTCTCAGTGGGGACAGCTGGCTGCAACAGGACAGGACAGGCTGCCGTGGAGGCAGGGAGGCTACTGGGCTCGTGCTGCTCCCAAGCTGCTGTGGGTGGGTGTGTGGGTGCAGCTCATTGTGCATGCATGCTGACAGCTCACGCTGGGTGTCTGTTCCTTCCAGACCAGAACTGATTTTCTACCTTCCCCAGGGGTGCTGGCTTTGCCCAGGGATTTGGGAATGTCCTTATGCCATGGTCACTGCAGGTGCTCAGCTCTGAGCGACCCTGGAATGGCTGCAGGCACACGCAAGGACAGCAGTGACTGTTCATTCTCCTCCGAGCGCCTCAGTGGGGCTGTCTGTCATCCAACGAGGTGTAAGAAATGGCAGATGATGTCTTAAAATACAGAGTAAAAATATTCAATATCCTTCTGCCTCTTCAGGAGTGTTGCCAGCTCCACCTCTTCCATCTGGGACAGGCACGTGTCTGTGGGACTTCTTTGTCCTCATGTTCCCCACAAGGCTGGTGGCCAGGGTGCTCCCAGCAGGAAAAGCCATTCACTTTGCTCTGCTGTAGGGTCAGTGCTCTGCATGCAGGCTTTACTGCTTTCCTGGGAATTGCAGCCCCATGGCAGCTTTCTTCCGGTCTGTGTTTGTTTTACATCTTGCTGCCTTCACTACGCAGGGCTGTGTAAAGGGCATGATGGCTATTTCAGAATCACCTGGTTCTTTGCAGTGCTTTTTCTCTGAATTGGTACACAGAGGGGAGAGCTGGGGACATGGTCAACTTTTTTCTGTCACCCAGCATGCTCAGCCATGGTGCACTGTGTCCCCTTCCACAGTGGGGTCCCAGTTTGTCCTGGGTCTGCTCCTGTTCCCCCCAGGCTCCCCAACACTCACCCATTGCTCCTGAGGTTGTGCTGCCCCAGGACTGATGGTCCTGCCTGACCTGTTCCTACTCCCCGTTCTGTCCCAGCTCTCTGTGATGTCTGTAACTGGTGTTGCATCTCCCTCCCCAGGGAGCTAAGCCACTGTCTTGCCTCTGTGGGCCTGTCTAAGACAAAAGCTGAGGTCTCAGTGAGCCCTGCAGTGCTGGTGATCACTGACTGTGTCACTCCAAGAGTGCTTTGGTTCCCACAGACCGGGACTGTTGTCCATGCTGGTTGGGCTCTGGAGCCCCACGTGTGGTTTGCAGGAGATGGCAGGGGCTCTGTTCCCGCCTCACACGTGTCATCCCTCCCAGGAACAAGGACACGACCAGGGATGAATTTATCTTCTACTCCAAGCGCCTGATGCGGCTGCTGATTGAACACGCCTTGTCCTTCCTGCCACTGAAGGTGAGTGATCACTCTTGGGTGCATCCACAGCCACATGCCCATCTTCCCTCCTGGGTGCCCCCCGTGACATGGGGTCTGGTTCCCCCACACTCCCTGTGCTCCCCTTTCTGCAGTCGGTCACTGTGGAGACGCCCCAGGGCACGATGTACGAGGGGAAGCGGTTCCACAGGCAGCGGGTGAGACACGCTCCCGGCTCCCTGCTCCCGCGGAGAGCACAGCTCCTGCACTGGGAGCACCCAGCACGCGTCCCTGCCCCTTTCCCAGATCACCGGCGTGTCCATCCTGCGAGCAGGCGAGACCATGGAGCAGGCCCTGACCGCAGTCTGCAAGGACATCCGCCTGGGCAAGATCCTCATCCAGACCAACCTGGACACAGGGGAGCCTGAGGTGAGGCGTGCCGCAGCCTGGCACGCCGCCACGCCCCACTGGCACCTCCCCAACACCGTCCCTTCCCTCCCCAGCTCCACTACCTGCGCCTGCCCAAGGAGATCAGCGAGGACTACGTGATCCTCATGGACAGCACCGTGTCCACGGGGGCCGCGGCCATGATGGCCGTGCGCGTCCTGCTGGTGAGGGGCCGGGGCGGCGGGGGGCACGGGATCCTCTGGGCCCAGCTGGGCTCTCATCTCTCTGTGTGCCACAGGACCACGACGTGCAGGAGGACAGGATCTTCCTGCTGTCGCTGCTGATGGCAGAGATGGGTGTGCACTCTGTGGCCTATGCCTTTCCCCGTGTCCGCATCATCACCACCGCTGTGGACAAGCGGGTCAACGAGGAGTTCCACATCATCCCGGGCATCGGTATGGGAGACCGGGGTGTGCTGTACCTCCTGGCTGGGGCCAGCGACCCTCGGGGTAGCCTTGCAGCCACATCGAAGGGACTGGTGAGGCTGGTGCTGCTATTCCCTCACTCTGTCCCTTGCTCTGCCAGGTAACTTTGGAGACAGATACTTTGGTACCGATGGCCCCTCGGCCTGGTGTGAGAGCGACAGCATGGACTGCTGAGCTGGCTGGCCACAGGACCAGGGGCCAGGCTGGCTGCAGGGCTGGCCCCCATCCCTGCCCCCAGGAGAGGCCCTGAGCTGCCCGCTGTGCCCACCCGCCAGCCCCTGGCTCTCCGGACCTGCACAACAAGCTGCTGGTCTCCCTCTGCCCCAAAGGACCAATCCTCCCCAGGGAGGAGGAGAAGAGGAGGATGGCCTCTCCTGTGGACCAAGGAGAGGGGACATTTAGGGACATTCCTTGCTCCCAGAGCCCTGCCTCTGGGCCTGGGCCAGCCGTGCCTCCGAAGGGAGCAGTGGCCTCCCTGTGACTGTGCCTGGGGGTGCTCACCTTCTACCCAGGGGAAGAGGGGCATGAGGTCCAGTTCAGGCGAGCTCCATGCCTGGAATCCATATTTATTTGTATTTATTGTGGGCAGCCCCTGCCTCCAGTGGGACCCTCTGACATCAGGGACTGGACCTCACAGATCCACCCTGTCCCCGCCAATCCACACTCCATCCCTGGTCTTGGGGGCCTTGGCATCAGGCTGCCTTCCGGTGCTGTCCGGTCCCCGGTGCGCAGAGTGCTGCCGGTGACCAGGGAGTGGTGAGGTGTCCCTGGTGCTGCCTTTGTTGCTCAGGTTCTTTTTCCAAAGGGCAGCGGCAGCCTTGCCCGCTTAGTCCCCGGCAGCAGGAGGTTCCGGGTGCGGGGGTCTGCCCCCCGCCCTGCGCTGTCCCGGGACCGGCCGTGCCGACACCACCCCCTCGCCGCCGTTTTGTACCAATAAAGGAGCAGCGCGTTCCCCGTGTGCTCCTGCTGCCGCCGGGCCAGGGTCGGGCGGTGCGGGCTGTCCCTGCGGGCCGCGCCCTGTACCGGGTGCCGCCGCCCTGTACCGGGTGGCGCCGGCGCGGGTTGACCGTTGACCCCTGTACCGGGTGTTCCCGGGGCGGGCCGTGCCCCGTACCGGGTCTCGCTGTACCGTTCCGGGTGTCCCCGTAGCGGGTGTCACTGTCCGTCCCGGGTGCCGTGCCCCGTACGGGTGCCGTGTCCGTGCCGGGTGCCGTGCCCGTGCGGGTGCCGTGCCCCGTCCGGGTGTCATGTCCGTGCCAGGTGCCGTGCCCGTGCGGGTGCCGTGCCCCGTACCGGGTGTCACTGTCCGTGCCAGGTGCCGTGCCCGTACCGGTGCCGTGTCCGTGCCGGGTGCCGTGCCCCGTACCGGGTGTCACTGTCCCGTGCCGGGTGCCGTGCCCCGTACCGGGTGCCGTGTCCCGTGCCGGTGCCGTGCCGTACGGGTGTCACTGTCCGTGCCGGTGCGTGCCCGTACCGGGTGTCACTGTCCCGTGCCGGGTGCCGTGCCCCGTTCGGGTGTCACGTCCCGTGCCGGGTGTCATGTCCTGTCCGGGTCACTGTCTGTCCCGGGTGCCGTGCCCATCCGCTGTCCCGTCCCGCTGTCCCGGTTCCCGGTTCCCGGGCCGCGCCTGCGCACAGCGGCGGCGGAAGCTGTCCCGGGCGGGGCCGCGGCGCTCGGTGCTCGGTGCTGCGTGCGCGCGGCCCCGCGACCCTCGGCGCGGCCATGGCGGAGCCCCGCGGCCGCAGCGGAAGCTGTCGCGGGTCGGGGAGAGCCTGTACCGCGTGCTGGGGCTGCAGAAGGGCAGCTCCCCGAGGAGATCAAGAAGGCCTATCGGTACGGGGGGGTCCGGCGCGGTCCGCGGGTCGTGCTGGGAGCCCAGGAGTGGGGGGGCCGGCCCGCGAACGCGGCCGGAATCCCGTCGGGGTGGTGCCGGTCCCATCCCCGCGGTCAGGGGCGGTTCCGGGAGGCGAGGCTGTAACCCCCTGCCGGGGGTCCTGGTGCCATCCCGGGGGTCTGGGTCTGTCCCGGGGGGTGAGGCTGTGAGCCCATGCCGGGGGTCCCCCGCTGCACCCCACAGGAAGCTGGCTCTCAAGTACCATCCCGACAAGAACCCCGATGACCCGGCGGCAGCTGAGCGGTTCAAGGAGATCAACAGCGCCCACGCCACTCTGAGTGACGCGGACAAGCGCCGCCTGTACGACCAGTACGGCTCCCTCGGCCTCTACGTGGCCGAGCAGTTCGGCGACGATGCTGTGCGGCACTACTTCCTCATGTCCAAGTGGTGGTTCCAGGTGAGCCCGACACCCGTGGGGCAGACGTGATGGGGCCGGCGGGTCGGGTGCTTTGCCGGCCTGTGGTTTGAGCGGGGTCACAGGTCTGGCGTGATGGGTCAGGGTCCTGGGTGAGCTCGCGGTGTGTCTGTCCCCGATGCAGGCACTGGTGCTGTGCTGCGGTGCCCTCACCTGCTGCTGCTGCTGCTGCTGCTGCTTCTTCTGCTGTGGGACGTGCTGCCCACCCAAGGAGGACGAGTCCTACAAGTATGTGGACCCCAAGGACCTGGAGGCACAGATGCGTGCAGAGGACAGCGGTAAGTCAGACTGGAGCCCAGCAGCTGAGAGTACTCACGTTGGCTTTGTGGAGGTTCTGAGGTCTCCCCATGTCCCATCTCACATGGAGGACAGAGTTCTGGCTCAGGCCTTGGGCTGGTTTTAGCTGCAGCTCTTACTTCCAGCCAGCCCTCGGTGTTTCTTGTGTGGGCTAGGGCAGGTGACAGTGACAGAGGGAGCCACTGCATGGGCTAGGGGTACACCTTCTCCTTTCCTCTGGGCAAAGGCCCCCTGAAGCTTAGAGACCCTTTGGGGCACAGAGCACAGGAAGAGCAGCTGTGCTCCAGGCCGGCTCTGTTCCCTGGCTCTGGCCATACTGGTGTCAGTGGGGCTGGGTAAGTCCTGCAGATTTCCGTGGAAATCCCACGCAGCTCTGCACGGGCCAAAGGTGGGGGAGCTTTGGGCTGTGGGAGCCATTGCAGGGCTGTTGTGAGATTCTTGCTCACTGGCACCACAGGATGGGGCTAAGCCACTAATCTGCAGCTCTTCCTTTCCAGATCCTCAGATCCCCGTGGTAGCACAGCCCCCGCCTGCCAGCACAGAGCCACTGCCAGCCAGCACCAGGAGTGATGCCTGAGGCTGGCCCCATCCCGCCGGCTCCCCCAGGACTCGGGGCAGGGATTCTCCTTTGGGACTGTCACTTTCTGGGACCATGGTCCCGCCCCCCAACTGGCTCATCAGCCTTGGGAGGGATAAAATCTCAGGTTAATTTGGCCAGCATCAATGCACAGGCTCCTGGGCCCGCACTCGAGCTCCAGGGCAATGCCTCTGCGTCCCAGCAGTGGTGTGGCAGTGGCCTGGAGCCCGTGCTGCTGTGGCCCCCGTCAGTGCCTTGCCTGTGCCCCCGTCGGGCACCGGGCACCAGGCACGAACAGAGATGCTCCAGGCCGAGCTCTGTAGCTCGCGCTCAGAGGGAGCTGAGCGCGTCCAAGACCATTAGCACTGTAACCTCTGGGGCTGGGCTGAGCCCGCCGCCCCCTCATGCAACCCTCCCGATGGGGGCTGGGTGCCAAACGCTGCTGTGGGGTTGGGGTGCTTCTCTCTGTGCCCCTCTTCCCTCTGGGTTTATCTGGGTTTCTGTGGGCACCATTAAAGGCTGACGGGAGGGGAGTGTGTGTGTGCCTGGGCTCTGTGGCAGCAGGGTGTGCCTCTGCCTGGTGTTGTCCGTGCTGGGGGCTGTGCCCGTGGATCCTGCAGGGTGGTGGGCTGGCTGGGGTGTGGAGTAGGTCATGTCCTATGTGGAGTGGTCATGTCATGTCACTTGTCTCCTGTCACCCCCCTGATCCCACTCTCTGTCCCCTGCTGCTGGCTCCCACAGGCTCTCTCTTCCCACTCCTTGCTGCTGCAGCCCTGGAGCCCTGCTCCCCACGGCCTGGTGCTGCCCCAGTGCTCCTGCTCCCCGGTGCTCCTGCTGCCCAGTGCTCCTGCTCCCCAGCGCTCCTGCTGCCCAGTGCTCCTGCTGCCCAGTGCTCCTGCTCCCCAGCGCTCCTGCTGCCCAGTGCTCCTGCTGCCAGTGCTCCTGCTGCCCGGTGCTCCTGCTCCCCAGCGCTCCTGCTACCCAGCGCTCCTGCTGCCCAGTGCTCCTGCTCCCCGGTGCTCCTGCTCCCCGCGCTCCTGCTCCCCGGTGCTCCTGCTCCCAGCGCTCCTGCTCCCCAGCGCTCCTGCTCCCCAGCGCTCCTGCTGCCCAGTGCTCCTGCTGCCCAGTGCTCCTGCTCCCCGGTGCTCCTGCTGCCCAGTGCTCCTGCTCCCCAGCGCTCCTGCTGCCCAGTGCTCCTGCTGCCCAGTGCTCCTGCTGCCCAGTGCTCCTGCTCCCCGGTGCTCCTGCTGCCCAGTGCTCCTGCTGCCCAGTGCTCCTGCTCCCCAGCGCTCCTGCTGCCCAGCGCTCCTGCTCCCCGGTGCTCCTGCTGCCCAGTGCTCCTGCTCCCCAGCGCTCCTGCTGCCCAGTGCTCCTGCTCCCCGGCGCTCCTGCTCCCCGGTGCTCCTGCTCCCCAGCGCTCCTGCTGCCCAGCGCTCCTGCTGCCCAGTGCTCCTGCTCCCCGGTGCTCCTGCTCCCCGGTGCTCCTGCTGCCCAGTGCTCCTGCTCCCCGGTGCTCCTGCTGCCCAGTGCTCCTGCTCCCCGGTGCTCCTGCTCCCCGGTGCTCCTGCTGCCCAGTGCTCCTGCTCCCCGGTGCTCCTGCTCCCCGGTGCTCCTGCTGCCCAGTGCTCCTGCTCCCAGTGCTCCTGCTCCCCGGTGCTCCTGCTCCCCAGCGCTCCTGCTGCCCAGCGCTCCTGCTCCCCAGCGCTCCTGCTGCCCAGTGCTCCTGCTCCCCGGTGCTCCTGCTCCCCGGTGCTCCTGCTCCCCGGTGCTCCTGCTCCCCGGTGCTCCTGCTCCCCGGTGCTCCTGCTCCCCGGTGCTCCTGCTCCCCGGTGCTCCTGCTCCCCGGTGCTCCTGCTGCCCAGTGCTCCTGCTCCCCGGTGCTCCTGCCCTGTCCTCTGGGGAGCCACGGTCCTGCAGGGGGCTGGGGCTGGCAGGGGTGGGGCTGAGCCGCTTGCCCTTTCCTCCCATCTCTGGTCACCGCCTCTGCCCGCAGCTGCATGGGCTCTGCCTCACTCCCTAAATATAGACGGGGTGGCAGGGTGAGTGAGGATGGGGGTGTCCTGGCACCAGCCCCTCTACCCTGCTGTTCGGGGGCTGGCGCTGGGCTGGGGCTATGGGATTTGGGGGACCCCAGCCTCCCCCAGCCCTGCTGCCTGCAGAAGGGGGCACATACTCCTCTACATGACTGCCAGCCCTACAGCCCGTGCAGCAGCCAGCCCGGGTCCCGGAACCTCGGCTGCTCCTCCTCCCGGGCCGGGATCAACAGGTCCCGAAACTCGGTGGGTGCCAAGGAATCAGCCGGTGCCGGGACCTGCCGGTCCCGAAGCTCAGTCAGTCGGTCCCAGGGAATCAGGAGGTCCCGAGGGGTGGGCAGGAGCGGTGACTCAGTGTCACCCGACGCTGCCGACAGCTGCGGCCCCGGCGGGGCGAGGGCGGCTAAAATTAGCGCCGGGGGCCGGGGCCGGGGCCGAAACAAAGCGGGCACCGGGCGGCCGGAGAGGATCCGCGGGACAGAGCCGGGTCGGGCCGGGCCGGGACTGCGGCCATGAACTTCGCGGTAGGGCTGAAGCCGCTTCTGGCGGAGGCGCGGAGCATGGAGAGCCTGGAGAAGCAGCTCATCTGCCCCATCTGCCTGGAGATGTTCTCCAAGCCCGTAGTCATCCTGCCGTGCCAGCACAACCTCTGCCGCAAGTGCGCCAACGACGTCTTCCAGGTGGGTCCCTGGACGGGGCGGGGGGAGGCACCGGGACCTCCGTCCTGAAGCCCCCAGTCCGGCGGGTGGTGGCCCCGTTATCCCGGGATCCCCGGCCAGCGAGGTGGAGGGGCGGGCGGCACCAGGAACACCGGGATCCTCTTCACGGGGGGAGCTTGACACAGGTACCGGGAATCCCGGCTCCGGTACCAGCCGGTGGGACCTCTGGCTGGGCTGCGCTCGGTGCCGCTCCCGGCTGGCGGGGACCGGGAGGCAGGGGCCGTGTGAGTGTCCTTGTTCCTGTCCCACGGGTGTCCGTGCCCTCGCCCGTCTCCATCTCTGTCTCCGTGCCCAGGTCCGTGCCGGGGGCTGTGGGGCGCAGATCTGTGGGGGCGGGAGGTGCCGGGGGTGCCGGGGGTGCCGGGGGTGACCCCTCGCGTACCCCCCCAGGCCTCCAACCCGCTGTGGCAGTCGCGGGGCTCCAGCGCCGTGCCGTCGGGCGGGCGGTTCCGGTGCCCGTCGTGCCGGCACGAGGTGGTGCTGGACCGGCACGGGGTGTACGGATTGCAGCGGAACCTGCTCGTGGAGAACATCATCGACATCTACAAGCAGGAGTCGGCCCGGTCCGGAGGCGCGGGGACCCTGGGGTGGGGGGGCGAGACCTGCGGGTGGCAGCGAGCCCACCGAGAGTGCTGGGGGTGGGATCCCAACAGGAACTGGGGAGTCGTAGGGCCCATCCAGGGCCAGGGAATATCCCTGGGGCTGGGGGTGTCTCCAGGGACAGCGGTATTTCTGGTGCCGGGAATGTCCCTGGGGTCGCAGGGTCCCTGGGAGCCAGAGGTGTCTCCAGGGCTCAGCAGGTCCTGGGGCTGTCTCTGAAGCCGGGGTGTCTATCTGACACCCCAACCCCCTTGTAGACCCCTTCATGCCAAGGCTGAGCAGCACCTCATGTGTGAGGAGCATGAGGACGAGCGGATCAACATCTACTGCCTGCGCTGCGAGGCGCCCACCTGCTCCCTCTGCAAGGTGTTCGGGGCACACAAGGACTGCGAGGTGGCCCCGCTGCCGGCCGTCTACCAGCGCCAGAAGGTGTGGGGGAGCCCTGGGGTCCTGGGGGACCGAGGGTACCCACACAGCCACCCTCACGCCCATGCCCTCTGCTCCCAGAGCGAGCTCAGCGATGGCATTGCCATGCTGGTGGCGGGGAACGACCGGATCCAGGCCATCATCACACAGATGGAGGAGATCTGCCACACCATCGAGGTTGGGGCTGTGCCAGTGAGGGATGAGGTGGCGCTGGGAGAGTCCAGCGCTGGGGCTGTGCTGGGGGCACACGGAGCAGCCCCCAACTCTCCCCTAGGAGAACGGCCGGCGGCAGAAGCAGCACGTGGGGCTGCGGTTCGACGCGCTCTACGGGATCCTGGAGGAGCGCAAGAAGGAGCTGCTGCAGAGCATCGCGGCCGAGCAGGAGGCCAAGCTGCAGCGCGTCCGTGGGCTCATCCGCCAGTACGGAGACCACCTGGAGGCCTCCTCCAAACTGGTGGAGTCAGCCATCCAGGCCATGGAGGAGCCCCAGATGGCCCTGTACCTGCAGGTCCTGCCAGGGGAACGGGGCGAGAAGGGGATGGGGGCTGGTGCTCCCCTGGGGCTCTGTGGTAATGCTGTGGTTCCCTGGGGGGTGTGGGGCTGCCTCACAGGTCTAAACAGGGGGGCTGTGCTCACCCAAAAGGATCTGTGGGTGCCCCTGGGATGTGCAGGGGTGGACCTGTGGTGAGGGTGATGTCTAGGAGTCACTGATCCCCCCTCACTTTCCTTCACAGCACTCCAAGGAACTGCTGAAAAAGTGAGTGGGGAGTATGGGCGGAAAAGGCCTTTGGCTGGTGGCGCTCTGGGGGCTGAACCCTGCAGCTCGCAGGGTGTCTCTGCCCTGCAGGATCACAGACATGTCCAAGGCATCAATGAGCAGCCGCCCTGAGCCCGGCTACGAGAACATGGACCACTTCTCCATCAACGTGGACGACGTGGCTGAGATGCTGAGGACCATCGAGTTCCAGACAGGTGCCTGGGGAAATTGCTGCTGTCCCGAGGGGGCTCTGGGACTGCGTGGGGTGCCCAGCCCTCAGACAAGCAGAGGCCCCCTCACTAGGTGCCGTGCATGGGGATCCCACACAGGACTGGGGATGTGACCCCCAGATGTAGCACCACCCAGGGACCCTGGAGGGTCAGTCCTGCCCCAGGCTCTCCCTGGTTCCCACACTGGGCTGGTCACATTCCTCCTGGGAAGATCCTGTAATGTCCCACTTGGTCACCTCCCTCCTGGTGTGTCCTGGTGTATCCCCATAATGCGGGAGGGAGGGAAGGTCCCACCTGAGCTGTGCCCTGCCCACAGAGCCCCTGGGTGAGGATGAGGGTGATGGACCTGGGGACGGCAGTGAGGCTGCAACAGAGGAGGACCGGCTGGACAGCCTGGAGGTGCCTGAAGCTGCTGAAGGTGAGCGTGTGCTGTGACTGCCCAGCGCTGTGCCAGGCCTGGTGCCGTGTCCAGTGCCAGGCCTGCTTGCCTGTGCCATGGTCCCCGTGAGGCAGCACGGGTCCTTTAGGGTGCCAGGGTACCCCTGTCTCCATCAGGTTCCCTCTTTTCCTCTGCAGATGCGGGGCCGAGGCAGAAGCCAGCAAGTTCTCCCCATGGTGAGACCCTCACGGGGAGTGAGATGGGCACGGCCGTGGGGTGCCGTGGGGCGGAGGAGACACCTCCTGGGAATGGGGATGAGGATGGGACAGTCCCACCTCAGGCTCCCCCAGGCCATCCCTGTCTCCCTGCAGTGGGGAGTGGGACGGGGGTCCCGGGGTCCCAGGGCTGAGGCTCCTTTTCTGCACAGGCCAGCACTGAAGTGAAGCCGTGGGGTAACGCTGGCATGCCCTCTGCTGTGGCTGTCCCTGTCACGCCCGGCTATGGCTGTCCCCATCACCCCTGCCCCGGCTATGGCTGTCCCTGGCACTCCCAGGCGAGCTCCATCCCTGCTGCTGGAATCCTCCAAACGGGCGCTGCCCCTCGACAACATTAAAAGTGTGCGAGGACTCGTTGTCCCGTGCGGTGTGTGAGTGGGGTGCAGGCGGGGGTTGCCCCTGCCCCATCGCCCCAGCAGCGTCCCCAGACCTCAGGCAAGGGGCTGAGACCCCAGACTCGCTGGGGGCGAGGGTGCTGGGGCGGCCCAGCCTGCCGCCCGTGGGTGCCCGTGGCCGCCCGTGGGTGCCCGTGGGTGCCCGTGGCTGCGCGCCGCCGAGCCGGCTGGGTACACACGGCGGCCCCGGCGGCTCCCGGCGGGTGCGTCACTGCCGAGCGGTCTCCATGGCGCCGGGGCCGGGGTCCCGGGGCCGGGCGGGTCCCCCGGGGCCGGGCTCCGCTCGGGAGGTTCCCGCTGCTCGGTCGGGGAGCAGAGAGCCCCGCGGAGCCGCGGCAGCCGCTGGCCGCGTCTGGGGGACAGACGGGACCGCTCTGCTCCCCCGTGTCCCCATCGCTCCCAGCAGAGGCGATGGGCTGCCAGCGGACCGACCCCAGCTGCTCTCCACTGCCAGCAGCTCCTTCACACCCCAGAGCCGAGCCTGGGAGGGTTTGGGTGGTCCCTGGGGCGCACCAGGGGCTGTGGCTTCTCCGTGCCTGCTCCAGACTTTGTGGATGCAGTGTTTGCCTTCCTCCCCTCCTCAGGGATGTTCCCTTGTCGCCATCACCCTCCAGAGGTGACTGAGAGGGACTCTCGAGCACTCAGCAGCCCTTCAGCTGCGTGCCGTGGGTGCCACCCCAGGGTTTGAGAAGCCTCACGAGAGCCCCACCTGAGCTCTCTTCTGTTTTGGGCAATTTTCTTCCTTGTCCTTTGTGTCCAGTTGCTCATCACCTGTCACTGCCCTCCCAAACCAGCCTGCCCTCTGGGCAGCCCCCTGGAATTTGCTGATGCCCCTGCTTGTCCAGTTAAGTGGTACTCCCACCTGAGATTTCAGGAACAGGTGATCTGTGCACTAAGCATGGATTCTAACACACAGCCTGCTCCAGCTGCTGTTCCAGGGTGTCCCCTAGGAGCATTATTTCTCTTAATTCTTCTCCATAACTGTGCTTCCAAAGGCCTTTTTTCTCCATAAGGGGCAAAATGTTAACATTCCTAGAAAATGTCTTTTCACTTTCCCCCACAAAGGCAGGTGAGTTGTCCACCTACTGTCATCACTTACCCAACTATATGTCCCATTCATAGAATTTTGTCCATTTTATTGGTTTTGTATCGGGTTCGTGTGGCAAGGTTTTGGTAGTGGGGGGATTACAGGGGACAACCCCTATGAGGAGCTGAAAGAAGCTTCCCCCATGTCCAAGAGAGCCAAAGCCAGCTGGCTGCAGGATGGACCTGCTGCTGGCCCAGGCAGAGTCCGTCAGCGATGGCAGTGACACCTCAGGGGTAATGTGTTTAAGGAGGGAAAAAAATCTTGTGTAGAATTGCAGCCAGAGAGGAATGACGAGAGCAGCAGCCCTGGAGCCTCTCAGGTCAGTGCAGAAGGAATGAAAGGAGCTGCTCTGAGTGCTGGAGCAGAGACCCCCCCTGCAGCCTGTGGGGTCCAGGGGCAGCAGAGACCCCCCTGCAGCCTGTGGGGTCCAGGGGCAGCAGAGACCCCCCTGCAGCCTGTGCAGACCCCCACAGCTGCAGAGACCCGCCTGGAGGAGCCCACGCCAGGGCAGGTGGGTGCCCCAAGGAGTCTGTGACCCCGTGGGAAGCCCATGCTGGAGCAGGGTCCTGGCAGGACCTGTGGCCCTGCCGGGGTCTCAGGCTGCAGCAGCTCCTGAGGGACTGTCCCCATGGAAGCGGAGCGGTTTGGGGAGAGCCACAGCCCGGGAAGGACTCAGGCTGGAGGAGTCAGCAGGGAGAGGATGTATCCCTGGACTCATCTCCCTGGGAAGGAGGCAGCGCCAGAAACCACGTGGTGAACTGACTGTGACCCCCATTCCCATCCCAGTGCACCCCTGGAAGGGAAGATGTGGAGAATTGGGAATACAGCAAAGCCTGGGATGGAGGGAGGGGAAGGTGGGTTTAGAATTTGGTTTACTTCTTGCTACCCAATAAATTAAACTAATTTTCCCACACTGAGTCCGCTCTGCTCACGACAGTAAGTGTTGAGCTTCCTCTGTCCTCATCCTGAGCCACGAGCTTTTCTTGTATTTTCTCTTCCATGCCCAAGTGGGGGGAATGATGGAGCAGCTTTGGTGGCAGCTGGTGCCCAGCCATGGTCAATCCATCACACATATAATGCCAATTTCTTCCTCTTGGCTTATGCTAAACCCCATGGAAAATCCTCAAAATCCTTAAGTTTTGGGACTTTAGGAGCAAGATCAGATTTAAATCTATGACTGAAATTCCCCAATCCAAAGGGTCACTGATCGTGACACTGGGAAGCCCAGCAGTTTTACTGCTGGAGTTTGAAATTTCCCGACGTATTGGACAAGCCATAATGTGACAACATACTATATAATGGCTCCCCATAAAGTAACATATTATATAAATACTTCACTTGCAAAATTAATTTACACAAACAGCTTAAAAAATTAAAGAACATACTTCTATGTCCTTGGTCAGCTGGAATTCCAGGTTTCCAGTTTGGTGTGGATTCCATGTACCTTGTCCAGACTCAGGGACCCTCCTCTTGCATGCAGTGATCCAGGGGTTGGCTCCTGTCCTTTTCCCTGCACTGTGCATCCACTGTTGGGAAAAAACCTCCCCACCTTGCCCGTGGAGTCATCCTTTCATCCTCAAACAGGACCACTCCTCCAGATGGAAAACCTGCCCAGGGAGGGGTGGGGCTGCCAATTCAAATCCTGTGAATGAGGATAAAGGCTGTGAAAGAGAACTCAAACATTTCTGTGGCTCTGCTTGTCCCTTGCAGACACCTGCTCTCTGTGTGTGGGTACAAGGTTATTCCTTCCAGTGTGGCATTTCCAAAGAGCTCATTCCTGCTTTGACCCGGGCACTGACACAAACTCCTGTAAGAGCCAAAGGTGATGCTCCACTCGAGCCTTTTGCTGTCATTCGGAATTTTGCCTCCTTGTCGAGTCACCCTTTCTGTCTCCCTGCTGGACTCTGGGATCTATGAGGTGCGTGGGTCCCAAACAGACTGTGAAAATCTGGACTCCTCCTTCACCACTTCTGCTATAAAGTAGGGTTCATTATCTGTAGAAATTCCTCCTGGGATGCCCAATCTTGGGATTGTTTTTTTTTTTTTTTTTTTTTTAGGAAACCCTAGTCACTTCTCTGCTCTGGTTGGTGCAACAGGGGAAAGCCCTGGTGTCAGGGAAAACTGGGAAATAAACTATTAACATTGCTTTATTAGGAGTGCTGGATGCTTGGGAAATTCTCCTCAAAGCCTGCATGCCCAGTAACCCAACAGACCAGGTTATATTCCTGAAACTGATATATATCCATCACATTTCCTGAATGCAAGCATATATGCTAATATTTTCTGAGGACTTATTTTGGTGGGGTCCCAGATCTGCTGATGAATCTTTCCTCCTTGAGCACATTTTAAATATGTGATCAGGTCATAAGGTACTTCCCTTATCGTTCCTTGTTCTGGCACACAACCCTTGTTCTCAAAATTAGGATATTGGCTAGTACATATTAATCACTAATACAAGTAAATAAGGGAGCATCAGCTGGAACAAGATTTCGTCACAGACAACTGCCTTTCCTAACAGTCCTGGGTGTGCCCCCCTTTGACATTTACTGCTCTTTAAACAGGTTTGGGACTTTTTAATGGTGCTTTTTACGATACCAGTTATTTTTACACTCAAAACTGAGGCTTCAATGCTTCTGCCAGAGATTCTATTTCCCCGTGAGTTCCCCTCTGCTGTTCCTCTGCCATCTTCCTCATGAGGTGTTGGGGAATTGTCACCTGTTTGCTGCTGTAATTCACCATCCTTCAGGGCTATTTTCAGGGTCTAACAAACTCACCACTTCTCTCCTTGTCAGCCAGTGACAAACCCATTTCCAGTATCCTCCGGGGTTTCTCTGAATGGATGAGCTCTGCAATGCATTATTGCCATTTTTTGAGGTACTGCGTGCCCTCCAACAATCTCTGTGTTACTTGTCCACGTTTCCTGGGGGATCCCTTGGAGGCCCACAGCCCTCTCTCTCTTTCCAAATGGCTCCATGGGCACGGACCACTCCAACAGCAAATTCTGAGCCAGTCCAGGTGTTTGCAGCCTTCTCCTGTGGGAGCTCCAATGCTCTGCCAGGGCAGTCAGCTCTGCCTCCTGCCGGGGCTCAGAGCTTTCCCTTCCCTTACCTCGTGCTGAGCTCACACTGCATTCCTGGCTCTTCAGATTCCATCTTCCACAAAGCTGCTCCTGTCCACGGAGAGTTTGCAGAAACTCAAACTCAGAAACTCAGCTCCTTCCAGAGGAGTGTCCTGTAGATCCCCTTGGCTGGAATCCTGCTCGAGGGTGGATTCTGCATTCCAAGCCCATCCTGCATTGGCCACATCCTCTAATCTTTCTGCTTCAGGTTCAGGATTCTCTCACAGACAGACTTGGACCTCCATATTCCCTTCAGGAATATGAACTGTGTGGTAAAATCAGCCAACCAGACAAGTGGTTAATGAACACTAATAAATGTTTGCATTAATTATGGCTGGGTGATTCTGTAAAATCCATTTGCCAAGGGTTATTCCTTGCTTTGTGCTTCCTCCCTGTATTTTCTTTCTTATTTTTGGATGATTGGCACAGCAAAGGATAAATTTTTAATTACTCTGACCACAAAACTTTGCATCTTGCATCCAAAGAAATTTTTGCTAAAAGCAGTGATGCATCTGCTCCTCTGTGTGTCTCTTGATGCAGCCTTTTAAGCTGGATTTCCATTATCTCCAAGAGCTGCTCTCCAGGTGTTTTCCACCACCCTTCTTTATTTTAGCACAGTTAAGCTGTTCCACTCTTTTCTCTCCTTTGGTGTAATTTGTTGGAGATGAATCTACACAGGTTTGTGGAACCAAAGCTCCTTCACAACGTGGTTTCCTCAATGCAGCTTCTTCCACTGCTGGATCTGCTCTTCCATTTCCCTTTACAATATTTGGATTATTTTTCTGGGAGGCTTTGCAATGCATTAGTGTGATGTTCCTTGGTTGAAGAACTGCTTTCCATATCTTTGGAATTTCAGCTACGTATTTTTCTGAACTCCCCTGTGAGGTCAAAATTCCTTACTCTTCCCAAACTGCTCCAAGAGCATGGACTGAGCCCAAGGCATGTCCTGAGTCGGTATAAATATTGGATTCCTTTCCTCAGCTCAATGCCAGGGCCCAAGGGAGAGCTCCCAGTCTGGTTTTCTGGGAAGGGCTGTTCGTGAGCAGTGGATTGTTTTCCAACACCATCATGGCTGTGATTGCAACATGCCCAGATTTCTGATCTCCATTTACCTTGTCACTGCTTCTGTCAGTAAAATCCTGCACAGCTGGAGCAGCAAATCCCTCCCCAGCAATGGCAAAGGACACTCTGGCATGCAGTGAAAGGGACGGGTCATTTTGTGATCCCAGTCATGAATTCCATGGAAATGGAGTGGTCTGAGGGATTACCTGCTCCTGAGGAATTTCCTCCCTGGTTTTGCTTAGAGGTTCTTCACAGTAACTACAGAATGAACTGCTCCAGTTAAATCCATTGTTTCATTCTCCAGTTTGACTGGAATCAAAGGATTGGCCAGGGAAATAGGAGATGCCTCTGTTCCCCTTCAGTCCAGCCTAATTTCTGCATCTTGAGATTTTTCCTTTTGTCTATTTGCAAGCTGGGGATTCTCCTTCTCCCAGACCCCTTCCTATCTGCAACGGGCACCCTGATGCTTTTGGAGGGGTGTTAATCCCCAGCCCCAGCCTCACCCCTGAAATTGTCTGCCCCTGGCAATGAGTTCAGTAATTTCTCTTTGCTTTTCTTCTTCTCTTCTTCCTTATCTTTACAGGCATCACTTGGGAAATAACCCTCCCCTCCACTTCTTCTCTATTCTGGAGTTTCTTTCTAACTGCAGGAGCCAGCTGCCCAACAAAAAGCCTGATGTTAAACAGCATCCTGCTTCCTTCCCCTGCTGGATCTGAATCCATCCACTTGGGAGCCACTTCCCACAATCTTTCATGCACACCCAGTGGAGACTCCTTGGCTCCCTCTTCCCTTCATACAACTTGGCAAGGTGTTTCAGTTTCTTCACTTCCTCTTAGAATCCAAATAAAATAAATTTTTAATATAATTTTAGTGAATCTCACCAGCTCTCTGATTGAGAACCCACTCTGGGTCATTCTTAGGATGAAATCTGTGCGGATTTGGGATGCCATGAACTTTTTGATCTCATCCTATTTTCCTAACTCCTTCTTCTCAAGCCTTTTCTAAACTGCCCTCCATTCCTCATGTGGAAACAAATATTCCAGGAGAGCCTGGATGTCCTCCTGGTTTGGATTATGAAGGGACATCGTGGTTTTAATCACACCCCACATTCCATCAGGATTTCTGTGGCATGACCCTGCTCACTGCTTCTGATGTCTGAAGTGTGGCTGGTGCTGCTCATCCACTGCCTCTCCCTCGGGCCCCTCTGCTGCCCTAAATGTGCTCCTGATACCGACTTGCCTTTCTCCCTGGTCCTGCTGGAGACAGGGATGCCTCCAAACCACCATCCCATCACCAGGTACACCTCCAGCTTTCACCCTTGCATCAGAGGAGCTGCCAATTGTTGGACTTTAGGGTTTGTCCCTTTTATCTTTTTGTCCCATACGACAAGTGTCTTTCCCCTTATCTGCTTTTCTGCATTTCTCAGAGAATACATTCCATTTTGATACTTTTGAATCTACTAAACCACATTTTTTTCTTACTTTGTTAATTATTTCTTAAAGTGAAAACCAGATCTACATCAGGGGCTTCTTCCCATTCATTTTGACTCTTACAAAGTAACATCAACTGTAAAACTGTATTGTACTTTAAAGACCTGTTGGTTTCTGGCATTTTTTCACCATCATCTAATTCAGAATGAGGCAACCATTGATTGCAGCATCTTTCCAATTTATCTTGAGTCACAGGGTCATCCTAACTCTTCAGGATGCATCCCAGAGGGAGCAAAGTGGAATTTCTACAGAAGCAGAGGAACCCATTTCAGTGGTGGAATTTCCAGTGTTTCACACACTATCCCAAATCCCAGTTTTCACACCACCAGATCTACATGTGAAAACGTGTGCAAACATCAAAAATCCAAGACATCCATCACCAAATTGTAGAAACAATATATTTTTTTCTTCAGCTTACACAGAACCCAAAGCCAAGATCTTGCTCCTTGGCAATTTCCAACACCCCCTTCACCGAGGAAATACCTCTGGAATGCGTTGTGCCATTGTCACCCTCTGTCCCCCGGTGTCTGTGTGCTCCTGCCAAGCCCCTTGGCCTGCAGTGGCCAGTCAGTCAGGCAGGGCACTCTGCCCCTCCCCTCTGGGTCACCAAAAACACCCTCGGGCTTCCTGCTGTGCACTGACAATCCACAAATCAAGGCAAGGGGTTTCAGTTTTGTTCCAGCTAGTGCAGAGCCAGGAGCTGAGGGTTTCCCCAGGGCTGCTCCCTGAACGTCAGGGCTTTACTCTATTTATACATTTGAGCAAAGAACCAGCATTCATTGGTTACCAATTACAGAACTCAGTTATTAATTAGGACTCAAGCTCCTCTTTGCTGATCACTCCACAGGTGCAGCTCTTTCCTCCATTTGGGTTGGGGTCCATTCGGAGCAGGTGGTCAATGAGTCAGTGATTGTGATCTCCTGGTGCCAGAATCACCTTTGCCCCTGGCACTGTTCAGTCCTGCTGACACTCCTGGTGTCTCTCACCCAGACAGCTCATTGCTCTTGGGATGCTCTTGCCTTTCCTTAGTAGAGAAGATTATCCAAGCCTACAAGGTTCATGATGTAATTACCAATCACAAGTGTCCAGCTACAGCTACTGAGGGACATGAGGAACAAAATCCTCAGTGGTGCCACTGAGTCAGGGAGGCAGTAGTGACATCCCTTCCCAGTGGATCCAGGTGGACAGCAGCCCTCTGGCTGGGAAGGATGAAGGCAGGTGGGAGCCCTCCCCTCCATGAATGTGGAGAGCCGTGGATGCAGCATCCAGGCCAGGCTGGGGGCTCCTGGAGCAAGAAGGATGTGACATCTGGAGTCCAGGAGCAATGCTAAAGGGACTGGAGCATTGCTGGATGAGGAGGAACTGGAATGTTTTGGGGTACCTGTGGGTACACTTGCCTAATGGGGGGAAGGAGGAGGGAGCCAGGCTCTTCCCAGTGGAGCCCAGTAACAGGACCAGCAGCAACAGGCACAAACTGGCCTCCAAAGATTTGGGGTTCTTTTGCAGTGGGACTGATCACACGGAGTGCCTGCAATAGGCTGCCCAGAGGAGTTTTGGTCCCTCCAGCTGGGAAGCACCCACAGCTGTGGGAGGGGCAAGAGGCCCCTGGAGCCCCAGCCCTGCTCATCAGGGTTGGCTGAAACAGGCTGTCCAAGTCAGTGTCCAGTCTGGTATAAATATCTCCTAGGAGGGATCATCCCACTGTAATCTTTCTTGCCAGCATGGCCTTCCAGCTCCAGAGCACTCATGCTCTGGTGGAATTTCCTCTTTCAAGTCCCAGTGGCCACAGCATGAGCAGCTGGAGCAGGGCCTGGAGTGGGCAATCTCCAGCCTTGAGCTCCTTCCGTGCTCCCCAGCTCCTTTGCCCTTTGGGCAGCTGTTGTCCCTGAAAATAAACATTCTGATTTGTTTTAGTATAGTGGAGTCAGTTCTCATGAATTGTAAGATAAACAAGAATCATGTTTGCATTCCTTTGTAAAAGATCTCACCTGATGGACTTCTCAAGTGACCAGTGGAGATGGAGAGGTGGGAACTGCTCTGTCCAATCTCTGATCACTGTCCAGAAACTTATAGATACGAGGTCAACAATAAACTAGAGACTTCTTCCTTTCTTCTTCTCTACCTGAACATCTGTTGTGTGTGTTACTGTGTGTTTCTATTTGCATCACAGTAACAGCAGCCTCCTTCCAGAGCCATGGGTCACTGAAAGCAGCTCAGGTGAAATCTGAGGGCTGCACACCCTGCCAGAGTCATGGAGCACTGTGCTGCCTGCCCTGAACACTGACACCCCCAGCACTCCTTCTCAGCTGCACCATCAAAAACATTTCCTCCTGCTCCAGCCCTGCCCTTCCAGCAGGCATTGGGATGTTATCACAGGATTTCTGGCTGGTTTAGGTGGGAAGGGAGATCCGGTCCCATCCACTGCCACAGGCAGGGACGCCTTCCACAGACCAAGGTGAGGACCAGGGCCACCCACACAGAGGCTGAACCTTCCCTGGCTGCCTCAGAAGGCTTCATCCCTGTGCTCTTGGTTGGGGGCCAAGCGCAGTGCCCCCTCCCCTGGCCCACTCAGCAGCACCGCGTGTCCCACAGAGGTTTCCCCCGCTCCTGGTGCTCCCACACGGGCGGCCACATCCCCCCACAAAGGGCCCGTGTCTGTCCCTCCCCAGCTCCCAGCCTCGGCCCCCATCCTGGGAGGCACTGCTCCCTGCTCATGTCCCCACCCGCGGGCAGAGGGTGCAGCCCCCGTGCCTGGCTCGCTGGTGGGGAGGACCCGCCGTTCCCATCTCTCTGCCCCATTTGCTTCCTGCTGCTCCCACACCTGGGGCCTGTGAGCATCTCACCCCCCGAAGAACATGGTGTGTCACCTCCTGACCCAGAACACACACAGCCTTGTTCCCAGGCCAGGGGTCGTGCTGCTGGCCCAGCTCATCCTGCCTCCTACTCCTGAGCCCTTTCCCCCTTTCCACTGAGCCCTTTCCCTATTCCCAGTGAGTCTGTTTGTCCCTTCCCAGTAAACCCATTCTGTTACTCCCAATGAGTCTGTTTCCCCATCCCTGGTGAGCCACTTCTTCATTCCTGATAAGCCCATTCCCTCCCTGTTCCTGATAAACCCATTCCCTGTTCCTGGTGAGCCCATTCCCCATTCCTGGTGAGCCCATTCCCTCGTTCCCACTGAGCCTGTTCCCCCATTCCCCATTCCTGGTGAGCCCGTTCCCAGTGAGCGCGTTCCCAGTTTGCCCAGTCCCTGGCCCTGCACAGCCCCAGCTGCCCCCACCCCGCACTCGCTCACGCCTCGGGTTTCCACCACGTTTTATTACAAAATGGGTGCGGGCCGGTGGCGGGGCCGGTTCCGCTCGCCCTCGCCCCAGGGCCGGGGCTGAGGCGGGTTCAGCCCGTGCCGGGTTGGTGCCGAGCGCTCTACAGCGCAGAGGCCGAGGCTGGAGGCCGGTGCAGCCCCAGAGTTACGGGGGTTCGGGGTCTCCGGGGTCTCCGGGGGGGATCAGCGCCCCACGGCGTCGAGGATGCGGCGGTTGGAATCGGCGCGGGCGCGCTGGCTCTGGGCGCGGGCGAGCAGCAGGAGGTGCCGCAGGAGGTGGAAGGTGAGGTCGATGGAGAGCGGCGGCTCGTCCCGCCGCCCTCGCCACGGCCCCGGGGGCGGCGGCGCCAGCGGCGGCCAGAGCGGGTGGTCCTGAGCGCCGGTCCCGGCCGCCGGGATGGAGCCGTCGGTGGTGGCGGGGCGGGCGGCGGCGGGCGGCGGGCGGGCGAGCAGCAGCAGGAGGGTGAGCATTGCCCGCCGCATCCTCGGTCCCTCTGCACCTGCGGGGCCAGGGGGGGCTCAGCGCCACGGCAGAGACCGGGGCGCCTGCGGAGCCCTGACGGGAACCGCGGCCCCGGCGGCGCGGGCACCGTCCCGTGCGCGGAGCCCCCTCCGGCCCGGCCGCCCCGGCCCGTTCCCCCTGCGCGCCCCCGGCCCCGGTGCTGTCCCTGCCCGGCTCCCGCGCCCCGTCCCGTACCCGGTGCGCTGTGCCCGTGCCCTGTTCCTGCCGGCGCTGGCGGCGGTGCGAGCGCGATCCGTCCCGCGGGGCTGAGCGGCGGCGCGGCCGGGGTTATATCGGTCCCGGGCTGACGTCAGCGCCGGGCACGCACCGGGCGGCGGGGGGGGGAGACGGGGGCACCGGGGCGGCGGGGAGCGGGCGCCCGGCGGCGGGACGGGGCTGAGGGACGGAGGGCGGAGCGGCGGAGCCCGCTCTGCCCGGCTGCGGGAGCCACCGCTCCGGGTCTTTTCTGACGCCCACCAAAGAGGCACGGCGGGGCGGGGGCCGATGAGAGCAGGTGCCTTGGGCCGTGCTAACTCTCGCTTCCCCGGTTCCCCGGTTTCCCCGGTTTCCCCTCCCGGCTCTGCCGCATCTCCAGTCTCATTCTCCGCCGCTGTCCTCGGTGCTGAACGGCCGGACGCGCAGGGGCACCGGGGCCGGTGACCGGGACGGGGCCGGTGAGCCATACAGGTGAGCTCCCGGTGAGCCATACAGGTGAGCTCCCGGTGAGCCGTACCGGGCTGAGCCACGGCTTCTCGGCGTGGAACCCTCGCGTTCCCGGGCGGAACGGCCGCGTCGAGCAGCGGCGCCCAAGCAGGGACCCGGGCGGCGGGGGGATCCCTGGGCGGGGGTGGGACACCCCGAGCACCGGCAGCTCCGGGACAGGACGGTCACGGGTGGGACCCCCAGCCTGGCTGTGGCTCAGTGTCCAGAGCGGGCGGTGCCGAGGTCAAACCGCGGGGCCGGGGCCGCAGACGCTCCGAGCGCAGCGGTAGCCCCGGCCAAGTCCTGTGAGTCATAGAATGAAGGCACCGGAGCCGGCAGCGCCGTGCTGGATGCAGGGTGTTCCGCCGGGGCACCGGCACCGCTGCCAAATGGTGAGGTGTCTGCTGGGGCTCCACACTACTGTTGGCAGCCCCCCCGAGTGCACCACACTGCTGGCATTCCCCCCGAGCGTTCCACATTGCTACCGGCAGCCCCCCGAGTGCTCCACACCGATATCGGCAGCCCCCCGAGTGCTCCACACTGTTATCGGCAGCCCCCCGAGTGCTCTGCATGCTGCCAGCAGAGCAGCCGAGCTGACACCCAGCGCCGATGCCGGTGCCGGTGCCGGATCAGGCTCCTTCCACGGTGCCACTGTGGGTCAGAGCCGGGCACAGAGGCTCAGCCTGGCCCCTCGCACGGCGTGTCCCACCCCAGGGGACACAGGGTGGCGGGGGCACGGCCCTGCCCGCAGCGAGCAGCCACGGGGTCATGCCCCCATGACGTGATCCGGCATGAAGGCTGGCACCTGGCACGGCTTCCAGCAGGGCAGGGCAGAGCCCTCAGCAGGGCCCGGGCCCAGCCCCCCGAGCCCTGGCAGCCCCATGCTGGGGCGGCTGCTCCTGGGGACAAGTGGCTCATTCCACGTGGCTCTTGCCATGCTCGCAGCTCACTCACTGCTGACAGCGAGAGCCTCCTGCAACCCCAGAGGGAGCTGCGAGAGGCTCAACACCTCGGAGCTGGAAATTCCTGCCACCCACAGCACCCACCCCACTGGTTGTGGAGGGCTTGAACCACACCGATCCCGAGGCCCCCCAGGCTCCAGTGCCATGCGTGCATGGTCCATCACCTGGCCCCAGTCCCGTGCTGCTCCTCTGAGTTCTGCTGCGGGGAAGAGGGCTGCAGCTGCAGCCCCTGCTCTCCCCTGCCTCACCCCTCAGGCCTGTGCGGGATTTTTTGCACGGGGATGGCTCTGCCCAGCTGTGTGGGGCTGCAGTAGCGCAGGTGAGGGGGCCAGAGAGGTGAGATGAACCACCGTGCTCCACCTGGAGCCCTGGCCGGGATGTGCCGGCAGGGACACTGGGAGCCGGATTGCGTCTGCTCGCTGCCATGGGAGGGCGAGCATGGACACGCGTCCCCAGGGGCAGCAAGGCAGGCAGCAGCTGCTCCGCGGGGCTTCTCTCTGTCACGACAGGCAGGCTCGTCTCAGACACAGCACAGGTGGATCGTGGCCCTGTCCCAGACTCAGCTCCAGCCCTACCCTCAAACCTTTCTGAACCCTCCTGAGATGCACAGTCCCACACCAAGCATGCCCTGACCCCGGGGGAACTCCACACCCAGCATCAGGACTCTGGCTCCATCGACCTTATTTCACTGCTCTGCAGCTGTGGAGGCACCATCACAGCCCATGGAACAGCTGCAGTATTTAGATGGTGGTTTAGGGGGACCTGATGACCCCCTAAACCACCATCCACCTTGTGTCAGAGTGCCCTGCCCTCTCCAGCCAGTGGGGCCGCCCACCCCAGCAGCCTGCTGTCCCTAGCCCCATGCTTGGTGCCTTGACATGAGGCAGAGTGGACCTGTTGATCCCTAACAGAACTGTTGCTCAGGAATCCCATCTTCAGGGCTGGGGGAACCTGCTGGGCAACAAGCCCCAGGGCCATGGGAATCAAAAATGAAGCCCGCCATTTATTGATGCTCCAACTGTCCACAGCAGGGACACAGCAAACCCCGTTTTCAGGGGAGCATCCCCAGCCTGCAGTGACCGCAGTTCTGTGCCCATGGCACAGCCAGCCCAGGGCCAGCCCTGCTCCATTTCCACTCCTCTTTTCTCTCGGGATGTGCCTCGGGCAGGAGCACCCTGTGTGCAGGCAAGGGCTCGGAAATGGCTGAGCACAGATGGAGATGCATCGTGGGCAGAGCTGCTGCACAGCACAGCCACAGCAGGTCCAGGCCTGTCCTGGCACCATCTTCCCCCTGTGGCAGTGGTGCTGTGGCCATGGGAGATGGCGTTCCCCTGGGAACAGAGCGGGGTGTTGCTGCCAGGACCCTGCGTGTCCCCCCTGTCCCCGGCCGTGCGTGCCCACTGCGAGGGCTCTGAGCTGCGGGAGCTCAGGCAGGGGGGACAGGGATGGGACACGCCTTCTGCCTCACATCCGATTCGCTTTCCAGGACAGGTAGCAGTTCCAGACGATGGCAACACATTGCACGACAGCCAGCCTGGGGACAGAGGGGGCAGGGTCTGCAGCTGCCGGCTCAGGGGCAGGGACTGGGCTCCAGGGCCGCTACACTACCTGTGCTGCAGAGGCACAAAGTAGAAGTTCGCAATTTGCACAGGGGGCCAGATCTGGGCAGAGAAGGGAGGAGTGGTGAGGAACCCTGCCAGGGTCCCCGCCCCACACCCACCCCTGCCTGGCACTCCGGGTGTCCCACAGAGCCCACGGCAGCCCCATGGAGGAGCCGGGACAGGGGCACAGATCTGCCAGCACTCACACAGTAATTGGTCATCAGGGCATCCATGTAGTCCTGCAAGAAAAAGGAGGTGTGAGCAGTCAGAGGGCCCCCATCCTTGCCACTGGTGCCCCCAACCCCACACTGTCGGGCACAGAGCCCCTGCAGCCCTTCCCATGTCACCAGCCACGAGGGAGACGGTGACCCCGCTGAGAGCCCTGCTCTGTGCCACAGCCAGGGCACGCTCTGGCTCATCTCCCGAGCGGGCTGTGAGCCCCTTCGCAGCTCAGTGCTCCCCCAGCCCCCTCCTGGGCACCACACTGAAGTGGAGGAGGCTCTGAGCTGGGGCAGCGGCTTTGGGAGCCCAAGGTGCTGCCTTGTGCTCGTGCCACAGCCACGGCCGTGTCGCAGCCCTGTCCCACGGCAGCAGGACGAGTCCCCCGTCCAGCTTGGCCGTGACTCAGCCACCCGGGCTCCTCCTGGCTCTGGCCAGCAGCCCAGGACGGGCTGAGCGGGTGCGGGGTGATGGATGCTCTGCTGACGCTTCCTCTGCGTGGGGACAGGCGGATGCGCCCCCGGCCAGGGGTGACGGCGCTGCCAGCGCCGCTGCCCAGCCCCCAGCGCATCGCCCCTCCAGGGCTCGCCAGGAGCCACAGCTCGCACGAACCACCAACCATGGCAGCACTCCCTGGGGAAGGCAAGGCAAGATGCACGGCGTGAGCTGGTCAGGATGCAGCCGGGAGGATGGATGGGAGCGCTCAGAGTGCTGCCTGTGCCCACGATCTGTTCACGTGTGCTTTAGGGTGCCTCGGAGCACCCCATGCCCTGGCTGTGGCTTGCACAGAGCCTGACAAAAGCAGAGGTGATCCTGCCCTGGGATCTGCTTCCTGCACGCTGGGGCAGGACGAGCCCAGTGTGCAGTGGACTGGTGACTGGGTGCCCCCATGCAAAGGAATGAACCCCGGGTGCTGGCACTCAGGCAGCTCCAGCCAGACTGGGGCTGTTCACACGCAGCTCTGGCAGCATCAGCTGGAGCACCCCAGCGTGCCTCCTCCTGGGCAGGTGGGCACCCACTCCCCAGTGACTCACTCTGGACACGCTGACGCAGTGTTCACAACCGGCTTCCAGCAATTACTGTTAATGGGAGTCATCTCGGTAATTGCTCCGGAGACCCAGCCAGGAGCAGGGCTGGACAGCATGCCTGTGGCACCCGTGTCTGGCCCAGGTGGGACCCCAGTACTCGCCCACAGGACACCCGTGCCAGGGAACTGGCCTGGCACCAGTGTCTGGACTGGCAGCACTGGGCACCCAACATGCCCTGGGACCCAGAGCCTGGGCACGGGCACAAATGGGAGCAGCAGTCAGGGCCAGCACACAGGGAGGAGCTGCCAGGGCCCCACAGCTGCCCAGGGCAGCAGCACATACCTGCTGGATCTTGGACCAGTTGTCCTGCACCGACAGCCCGTTGGTGGCCCCTGTGACAGCCAGGAAACAGCCAAGGAAGCACGGGGCAAAGCCCCCCTGTGAGAGAGGAGCCCCGGCCGATGCTGAGGAGCTGAGCCAGGCTGGCCATGGGCAGCCTCTGTGAAATTCCTTCCCCAGCCTTCCACTGCAGTGAGGCTGGGCCCAGCTCAGGCAGCAGGCTCTAGAGCAGGCTGGAAACCTGCCACAGGGACATGGCTGTCCCCACTGCCCCGTCCTGCTGCCCAGTCCCATGCAACACCTCACCCATGTCACACCAACCTGGTCCAGGATCACCTTCTTCACAGCCACAACTTTTGTATTCCCTGGAATGAGCCAATCCAGGATCCTGTACCAGCTGCCCACAACAGGGCCCTGCAGGAGCCAGGGGTGAGGAGCAGCATCTGCCCTCACTGGTCACAGGGCTCAGGGCTGGGGGACTCCAGGGCTGGTTACATGGCCCTGCTCCAGCTCTGGACCACAAAGACAAGCTTGTCCTATGCTGCTGCTGCTCCATAGAACTGGCCCTGCCCATGGCTGCTGCGGGTGGCACCAGGATGGCCCAACTCACACTGCACCACCATGGTCCCACTCTGCTGAAGGAGACTCCCATCCCATCATCCCACCCCACCCCATCCCATCCCATCCCATCCCATCCCACCCCACCCCACCCCACCCCATCCCACCCCATCCCACCCCACCCCATCCCACCCCACCCCACCCCATCCCATCTCCCATCCCATTATCCCATCCCGTCCCATCCCATCTCCCATCCCATTATCCATCCCATCTCCCACCCCACCCCACCCCACCCCACCCCATCCCATCCCATCTCCCATCCCATCCCACCCCACCCCATCCCATCCCATCCCATCCCATCCCATCCCATCCCATCCCATCCCATCCCATCCCATCCCATCCCATCCCCTCCCATTGTCCCATCCCATTATCCCATCTCATCCCATTATCCCATCTCCCATCCCACTCACCACAAAGCAGAAGCCGATGCCCATCATTTTCAGGGTGCGGGGGTAGTGGTGCCCACGCAGCCCCCGCTGCTCCACCAGCTGCTGTGCAATCACATCCCCAGCTCCCATGAGGGCCCCTGCAACCAGCACAGCCCGTTCAGGGACCCCTCTGTGACCTGCCCACAGCTGAGCCCCCTGCCCCAGGATGCCCGAGCCTGTTCCAGCCCTGCCAGCTCTTCCCCCAGCGCCTGCACCAAACCCCATGGCACAGATGTCCCACTCTGCCAAGTGCCTCAGGACTCCGCAGCATCTCCAGCCAAAACGCTGCCCAGCTGCACCTCCTCCCTGTGACCCGACATGGGGCTGACCCCTCACCCAGGGTCCACGGTGCCTGGGGCTCTCAGAGCAGAGCCTGCCCAGCTTCTGCCCGTGATCTCCACCGCATTCCATCCCACGGCATCCCAAACCTCTCCCTGGACACCAGGCAGGCTCTGCTGACTGTGATGCCCTCCCCGGAGAGCAGCTCCCTGCCCGTCCCCCACCAGCCAGGATGGGCAGAACGTGCTCCCCGCTGCCCAGGCTGCCCCAGCCCCTTGCCACAGCTGGCTGCTGGCACAGCTCCTGGCCCTGTTTCTAGATCAGTGTCCCCGGTGGGTGTGTGCCCGGCTGGGTCTCTGGCAGCTCCTGCTCCATCCTACACCCCTGACCCCTTCGACGCAACTCAGCTGGCCCAGTGCTGCCCCCTCCAGCTGCTCCCCCGGCCCTGGCGGCTCCTGCTCCCTCTCCCCACTCCCCCTGGACGGCTCCCTGGCAGGACTCCAGTCCCGCTGCTGCTCTGCTCCGTCCTTGGAAGCCCTGAGCCCAGCAAGCCCTCAGCCGGACGGGCGCCAGCCCCAGCAGCCCCTGTCCCGACAGCCCCAGCCACGACCAGCTCCATACCAGCCCTGCCCCAGGGGCTTCGTCAGTGCTGCCCCAGGGATAAGGGCCCCGCTCCCTGTCCCCACACCATGCCATGCGGTCCCTGAAGCTCACCGGCAGGGCCAGCCCAGGCTCTGCAGCCCCACAGAGCTGCTGCACTCCCAGCAGCACCACCCGCTGCTTCACAGGCTCCATCTCTCACCTCAGAACAGCCCCAGGATCTGAGGGTCTGTCCCCCAGCCCAGAGAGACCCCACCAGCCCAGGGGCCACATCGGTACCAGGCAGGGGTGGAGGCAGGCACTGGACTCCAGGCCAGCACAGCCATAGCACCGGCTGCTGGTGCGGGCAGCACTCCCCGGAGCTGCACTCCCTGGAGCTGCATTCTCTGGAGCTGCACTCCCAGGGGCTGAATTCTCCGGTGCTGCACTCTCTGGAGCTGCCCTCCCCAGAGTTGCACTCCCTGGAGCTGCATTCTCTGGAGCTGCACTCCCAGGGGCTGAATTCTCCGGTGCTGCACTCTCTGGAGCTGCACTCCCCGGAGCTGCATTCTCTGGAGCTGCACTCCCTGGAGCTGCACTCCCCGGAGCTGCATTCTCTGGAGGTGCACTCCCTGGAGCTGCACTCCCCGGAGCTGCACTCTCTGGAGGTGCACTCCCTGGAGCTGCACTCCCTGGAGCTGCACTCCCTGGGGCTGCACTCCCTGGGGCAGCACTCCCTGGAGCTATACTCCCCAGAGCTGCATTCTCTGGGGCTGAATTCTCCGGACCTGCACTCCCAGGGGCTGCATTCCCAGGGGCTGCACTCCCGGAGCTGGGTGCAGGGGCACAGTGCTCATGAAGATCACAGCAGGCACTGCTGTTACTCATCCAGTAACAGGATTGGGTCCAGTACCCAGAAGTGATGAGGCTGTGCCAGGAGGGACAGACCTGTCCATGCATCCCTTCCTGGGCCTGGGGATGCAGCCAGATCCATCCCCCTGCAGTGACTTTAGCACCAGTGCTTGCCCGGGGTGCCACAGCTCCTGTGCAGGGCTGGAGCTTTTACCCTAGCCAAACCTGGTGCCTGGGATGCCTGGCCGACCCCCAGGTTGATGTACTTGTGACCAGAGAACTCTGAATGGGGCCCAAACCTAAGCAGGGCACCATCTCCATGCCCATGGCAGGGGCAGGGGGGTGCTCTCCAGAGGCAGAGAGGGACAGGTCACGGCTGCAGGCACGTGCTACTGCCCACTGTGTCCAGGCCCTGCTGGCAGCCTGGCCCAGGGCCCAGGATGCAGGAGGCAAAGCCCTGCCTGACCCCAGAGCCCTCGGACGGCAGCTCGGCCAGCGAGTGTGGCTGGACACAGTGGGCACAGCCAACTGCTCCCTGGCCTGGCCCCAGCTGGCAGCACTGGGGTCTCTGGGAGCAGCGAGAGAAGGCAGGGCTGGAGGTTGGGATGTACCTGGCACAGGACCGGGGGAGCAGCACGAGCACTGCACAGCCAGCAGGTGAGGGGCTGAGCCTGGCCGTGGGTGGGGGTCACTTGTGGAAGCTCCGAGGAGAGCAGGAGTGCTCATGCCCCCCTGGCCGGAGCTGGGCACCTGCCGCAGCAGCAAGCCCAGCCCGAGGGCAGAAACTTCTGGGCTGGTGGAACCATATCCAGCAGCAGCCCAGCATCCAGAGGGGCTGTGCCCTGCCGCGGCTCAGCCCCCAGCCCTGCAGGCACAGCCCTGGGGGCAGGGGCTGTGTCACAGCAGCGCCAGCTCCCATGATGTGAAGCAGCAACAGGCAGAGCAGAGCCGAGGCCAGAGCCAGCCCAGGGCCACAGTGGGCAGGGGAGGGGTGGCAGGAAAGCCCCTCCCAGCCCTGCACTGGCCTCCCGCCCAGCACGGGGGGGACGCGCTGCCAGCAATAGACTCCATGACATCCGATAAAAATAACAGCAGGAACAGCAAAGCGGCCTGGCAGGGCCCCAGCAGCCAGGCAGGGCGGCAGCGTGCCACCCCCCCGCAGCTATCGGGGCTGAGGGCCAGGGGCTGCACAGTGGGGGGAGCCCCCGGCGCGGCAGGGCACCCCCAGACCCCGGGGTTGTGCTTTCCCAGCATCCCGGGCTGGTGGGAGCAGCAGTGGCAGGGCAGGGAGAATCAGACGGGGGTGAAGTGGTGGTGCAAGCAGGAGGTGCAGCAAGGAGCACACGGGGACCCCCCCAGCTCTCAGCCACCAGTGCAGCACAGCCCCATCACAGCCCTGAGAACACACGGCACAAGCAGGACACGTCTCCCAGCACACAGACTCAGCTGCAGGTGGGCTGGGGGGAGGCAGCAGGGAAGGGGGGCAGAGCTGCCTGGTGTCCCAGGGCTGCAAATCCTTGGAGCAGCAGAGCTGGAAAACACTGAGGAGCTGAGCCGTTGTGAATTCCCAGTGTTACAGCTCAGCATCCATCCTGTCCAGGGGAGGGGGGCCCTAGAACAGCCTCCTCCCAGCTCTGGGTGCCAGGGCTGCCCTTCCTCAGTCCCCACTGCAGCTCTGGATGCATCACAGACCCCTGACACAGATCCCGAGCTGGGAGTGGGCCAGGGCCCCTCCCCTGGGTGACACACGGGGGACCCTGCTGAGCCTGGGGCATGGCAGCACCCCTTCCCCCTAAAGCAGACCCCGGAGGCACTGCAGGCATCGCAGCTGTGTCCTGCCCTGCCTCCTGCAGGGGTGACAGTGCCCACACAGCAGGGCAGGGGGCTGTGGCTGTGTGCAAGGAGGGTCGGAGCACCGGGGAGAGCAGGGCAGGGCAGGGGGCTGTGCTCCGGGGGGAGCAGGGGCAGGGCAGGGACAGGGCAGGGGGCTGTGCTCTGGGGATGCTCTGTGAGAGGGGCTGTGGGCAGGGGGGAGCAGGGGCAGGGCACTGTGCACCGGGGATGCTCTGTGCTAGGGGCTGTGGGCAGGGGGGAGCAGGGGCAGGGGGCTGTGGGCAGGGGGGAGCAGGGGCAGGGCAGGGCGCTGTGCTCCGGGGGGAGCAGGGGCAGGGGGCTGTGCTCCGGGGGTGCTCTGTGCTAGGGGCTGTGCTCCGGGGGGAGCAGGGGCAGGGCAGGGGCAGGGCAGGGGGCTGTGCTCCGGGGATGCTCTGTGCTAGGGGCTGTGGGCAGGGGGGAGCAGTGGCAGGGGGCTGTGCTCCGGGGGAGCAGGGGCAGGGGGCTCTGCTCCGGGGGTGCTCTGTGCTAGGGGCTGTGGGCAGGGGGCTGTGCCGGGGTCTCGGGGCGCGGCCGCCGCAGGGGCCGGGCCCGTCCCTTACCGGCTGTGAGCGCCTGCGCCGCCCCGGGCCGCCGCCAGCAGCCGCCCGCAGCCCCGCCACAGCGCCGCCATGGCCCCGCGTGTCGCGGCGCGCGGACGCGTGTCGCGGCGCGATGGCGTGTCGCGACCGAGAGCGTTTATTGGTCAGTAGCGGCCCAGCACCGTGGCCAGCAGCGCCATGCGCATGTACATCCCGTTCTCCGCCTGCCGGAAGTACGCGGCGCGCGGGTCCGAGTCCACCTCCACGCTGCGGAGTGACGTCATCAGCGGCACCGAACCCACCGGGACCCCCGAGCCGGCCCGGGACCCCCGAACCCCATCCGGGACCCCCGAACCAGCCCGGGGCACCCGAACCCATCCGGGACGCCCGAGCCGGCCGGGACCCCCGAACCCCATCCGGGACCCCCGAACCCATCCGGGACCCCCGAACCAGCCCGGGGCACCCGAACCCCATCCGGGACCCCCGAACCAGCCCGGGGCACCCGAACCCATCCGGGACGCCCGAGCCGGCCGGGAGCCCCGAATCCCATCCGGGACCCCCGAACCCATCCGGGACCCCCGAACCAGCCCGGGGCACCCGAACCCCATCCGGGACCCCCGAACCAGCCCGGGGCACCCGAACCCATCCGGGACGCCCGAGCCGGCCGGGAGCCCCGAATCCCATCCGGGACCCCCGAACCCATCCGGGACCCCCGAACCAGCCCGGGGCACCCGAACCCATCCGGGACCACCCGAACCCCATCCGGGACCCCCGAACCAGCCCGGGGCACCCGAACCCCATCCGGGACCCCCGAACCAGCCCGGGGCACCCGAACCCATCCGGGACCCCCGAGCCGGCCGGGAGCCCCGAACCCCATCCAGGACCTCCAAACCCATCCCGGGGCACCCGAACCCCATCCGGGACCCCCACACCCACCCGGGACACAGCACCCCCGAACCCACCCGGGGTCCCCGAACCAACCCCGAACCCCAGACCCCCGAACCCCATCTGGGACCCCCGAACCAGCCCGGGACCCCCGAATCCATCCGGGACCCCCGAACCCACACGAAGTCCCGCCGACCCCCACTCGTCCCAGGACCTCTGGCACCCCCGAGACCCTCAGGGCCCCCCTGGAACCGCTGACCCACCCACCGCCCGGGACCCACTGCGCAAAGGAGCCTGTCCCCCCAGAGCCAGCGACTGCAGCGGCTCTGAGCTCTGCCCAGCCCTGCCCACCATGGCAGTCCCGCCCTGGACCCCCGGACACGGCGGCTGCCGTGCCCTGCCAGCCTGCCCAGCAACACCCCTGCCCTGCCGCAGCCCCCGTGCCCTGAGCACCACCACCCCTGCCCTGTGTATTTCAGACCCCCTTCTCCCAGACACTCCTTGCAAACCGCCCCCAGTGCCCTGCAGCCGCCCTGCCCCTGCTGCCCCCTCCCCACCTGATCTCGTTGACACGGGGCAGGGGGTGCATCACCACCATCCTCTCCTTGGCCCGGGTCATGATATGGGGTGTGAGGATGAACTGCCCGAAGCACTGAGGGAACACGCAGAGAGCCCTGAGCTGGGGCAGGGGGCTCCACAGGCCCCAGGAGGGCAGCAGGACCCAGGCTCCCCTCACTCACAGCCTCATACTCCTCGGCCCGTTGGAAGCGCTCCTTCTGGATGCGGGTCATGTAGAGCACATCTGTGTCCGGCAGCGCTTCCTCGATGCTCCCGAACTCCTCCTGGCACAGCACCGTAAGGTTGGGCGGGGGCACAGGGCCAGACTGTGCGGGGCCCAGCCTCCCACCCTGCTCCTCACCTGCTGGATGCCCCTGGAGGCCACGAAGCTGGTGATGTCGGGGGGCATGCGGAGGCCGGGAGGGGTCACGTAGCGCAGGTTGACGCGGTACTGGGTGAGCAGGCGGGCCAGGGAGTGCACTGTGCGCCCGTGCTTCAGGTCACCCACACCATGGTGATCTGGGGAGAGCGGTCAGCCCAGCCTGGCCGTGGCTCCTCAGGGCCCAGACAGGGCCCCCTGACCACCCGGCTGTGCCCTCTGGCCCCTGCGCCTCACCGTCATCCCATTGACCGTGCCCAGCTCCTCGCGGATGGTGAAGATGTCCAGCAGCGCCTGCGTGGGGTGCTCTCCCACGCCGTCCCCAGCGTTGATCACCGGCTTGCGGCAGTGCCTGGCGGCCAGCTGGGAGCACCGGCAAGGCAGGGCACAATTCCCACCAGGCCCCCAGTACCAGGACCCAACCCCGGCCCAAGCTGGGGACCATGTCCCTGCCCCACAGCGCAGGTCACCATCCCTGCCATTGGGGCAGAGTCCCCAGAGCCTCCAGAAAGGGAGGCAGGTTCCCTCAGCCCCTCTCACCTCGACGGCACCAGGCTGGGGGTGCCGCAGCACCAGCACGTCAGCGTAGCAGCACATGGTCTGCACAGAGTCAGCCAGTGACTCGCCCTTCTGCACCGAGGAGGTGGCCTCAGAGAAGGACAGGACAGAGCCACCCAGCCGGCTCATGGCTGCTGCAAAGGAGCTGCTGGTCCGCGTGCTCACCTCGTAGAACATGGTCGCCATCACCTTGCCCTGCAGGGCCAGGCCGTCACCTCGGGGAGCCCCGGCACCCCGGGCTGGTCCAGGGCTCCCCCGGGGTGCCTGGGGACAGGGATGTGCTCTGTGCACAGCTCACCTTGAGGATGTCCAGGCTCCGCTCCTTCTGCACCAGCATGCGCAGGGTGTGTGCCACGTTGAACAGGTGGGACAGCTGTGGGGACAGGCGGCGCCCGGGCTCAGCCGGGGCACTGAGGCACCACGGATGGCACCCGCAGCCCCCGCACCTGCCCGGCCGGGCACCTGATCCTTGGAGAACTGCCGGACAGAGAGGACGTGCTGCCCGACGAGGGGGTGCAGCAGCGGGGAGGTCTGGAAGTGGGGGGCACGCTGAGGGGACGTCTGGCGTGGGACAGGGCCCAGCGGGTAGAGGGGGCTTTCCTGGACCACCGCCGAATCTGTGGCACCGAGAGCAGCTGGTCAGCCCGTGGGGGTGCCCTGAGGAGCCCAGCCACCAGCCAAGGACCCCGGATCCCCATTGAGGGCCCCTGCTGCACTCACCCAGTTCCGCTGCCTTCCTGCTGCCCTTCTCACGAGTGTCCTCGCCTGAGTGGGGAGGGAAGCTGTGGTGTTAGGGGCTGTGGGAAGAGGCAGCACCCCGGGCCTCGGTCTCCTCACAGCGCACTGCCAGTGTGGCACAGCCCTCCTGGCACTTGGCAACACCAGGTGAAATCAAGATGGGCCCGACGCCAGGGTGATGGTCAACCAGAGACAGGCAGTCCAAGCCCCCTGTGCTGCGACCCTCTCCCTGCATGCCCCGCAATTCCCAGCTGGCCACCCTCCAGATCACACTGCCAGGTGAGGGGTCCCCGAGGTGCCATGCAGGTTGGGGCAGGAGGGGAGAGGGCGGCACGGCCGTGCCCTGTCCTACAGCGCCCAGTCCTGCAGCCGGGTGCCAGAAAGGGCCCACGGTGGGCAGCACAGGCAGCCCGGGGCCTGCACGGCACCTGGGGGAGGGGATGCACTCATGGGCTGCACTCGGTGCCATTAGTGAGTCCCCCCCCGACATTACCGGTGCCTCGGGCGCCCGGGCGGTGCGCGGCTCCCAGCCTCCGGAATGCTGAACGGGACACAAGGGCTGGCATCAGTCCCAGACCCGGCGCCCAGGCAGTGTGCCCGCTGCCCGCCCCCCTACCTGGCAGCCCGGGGTCGGAGGCTCGGTGGATGCGGGGCGGGAGGTGGAAGCGCGCGTCGCCCACGGGACCGGGCCGGCGGGGGCTGGGGGCTCGTCCACGCAGTGCGTCCCCAGCCACGTGCCGGGACCGCTCGGGGGTCTGCAACGAGAGACCGAGCTGGAGCCAGGGCGGAGAGGGACCCCCTGCCAGGTCCGTACACCCCAGTACCTTCACACTCTCCTTGGTGGGGGCCCCATGTGGCAGCAGTGCAGCTGCTGAGGGCCACTTCTTCACATCCTGTCCATAGCCAGGGGGCACCAGCACCTGCAGCCATGGCAGAGATGGGATTAGGGAAATAGGGTCGGCACAGACCCCCTCTGTGATGGGGGGCACCCTCAGTACAGGAAGAAAAGGACTCAGGACCTTACCTGCCCATCGATGTAGGCGACCTCCCCACGCAGGACTACCCTCCGCACTGTCCCCTTCACCTGCATGCCCTCAAAGGGGGTCCAACGGGCCTTGGAGAAGACTGTGCTGCTGGGGATGATCCATTCGTGCTCCAGGTCCACCTGCCAGGACAGTGGGTCAGAGGCAGAAGGGTGGGGACCGGGTGTGGGGCCAGTGGGCAAGGACACACCTCCACATAGGTGTCCTCCTGCGCCGGTAGCCCAAAGATCTTGCGAGGGTTCTCATAGAGGCGCTGGACGATGTCCTCCACGCTGAGTCGCCCCTCAGAGACAGCCGTCAGCAACAGTGGCAGCATCGTCTCCAGGCCAGGGTACCCAGGGGGAGGCTCCTGCCCCTGCTTCTCCTCCAGCGTGTGGGGTGCTGCAGGATGGGGCTGGTCACCCGAGGCTGTCCCCACCACTATCCCCACCCCACGGCCACCACCCCTGGGGACTTGCCGTGGTCAGTGGCAAAGCAGTCGATGATGTCCATGTTCTCCCAGAGCGCCTCCACGTCCCGGCGGGTGCCCAGCTCCGGCCGCACGGCCGCTCGGCCCTTCCGAGGCGCCCCAGATCGTCCCGGCTCAGGAAGAGGTGGTGCGGGGCCACCTCGCACGTCACCGGGATCCCCCTCTGCTTGGCCGCCTTGATGAGGAGGATCTGGGGCAGCCGTGGTTAGTGGGGAACCCGCAGGGCCCCGTGCCCCATCCCTGGAACCCGCAGCTCGCCCTGCTCACCTCCTCCCTGCGGGCCACGTGGCAGATGTGGACAGGACGCTGGTACAGCTGGGCCACCATCAGCACGGCGGCCACCGTCTGCCGCTCTGCGTGCGCCACGATGGGCAGGTGCCGCGGCCACTGCTCCAGGTGCTGGGGGGAACGGGGCTGGTGGGCACCGGTGCAGGGAGTGGATCTGCCCCGTGCCAGCCCCTGCCCTCCCGCTTACCTCCATCCATAGGGACACGTCGTCCATCCGCAGGCTGGAGAAGGTGTCGTTCAGGTACATCTTGAGCCCAGCCGCTGCCCCAGCCAGGGTGCCCAGAGTGCCAGCATTGTCCGAGGAAGCCCCCAGGAAGAGAGCAAAATCGCAGCGGGCCCCAGCCTCAGCCAGCTGCAGGACAAGAGGCAGTGGGTGCTGTGGTGGGACCAGACCCACCACCAGCAAAGAGCCCACTGTGGACAGTGAGCCCACCATGGCTGGCACAGGAGGGGATGTGAGCATCAGGCTGGCAGCTCCTCACCTTCTGTGCCAAGGCAAAAGAGGTGGCATCGGTGACAGCAGGGTTGGTGTTGGGCATGGCACACACCATAGTGACACCCCCGGCCAGGGCAGCTGCCGTGCCTGATGCAAAGTCCTCCTTGTGGGTGCCGCCCGGCTCGCGGAGGTGGACGTGGACATCGATCAGACCTGGGGAGTGTCAGCGTCAGCACTGGCAGCTGCTGCCCACAGGGGATGTGAGGGATGAGGGCCATCCCTTCAGTGCAGCACGGGACCATCTCTCTCTGCAGTGCCTGGAGATGTGCCCAGCCCAGCTCCCAGCGCAGCCCCCAGCCCATGCTGCCCCCCGGGGCCACTGAACACCCACCTGGCAGGCGGATGAGTTTCTGGGATGTCATGCAGTCCACGTGCATCTTCAGTGGGGGGGCTGCCCCAATCTGGCCCAGTGCCTGCAGAAACAGCAGCCATGAGGCAGGACCCCAGGTCAAGAGCAGGGCCAGGGTGATGATGCCTGTCCGAGCTGCACCCCAAAACCAACCACAGTGACACCCACACACACAGCACCTGCCCCACAGCACCCACAACAGGACTTCTACAACCCTGCTGTGCTCCCTTTCCTTGCAGCCATGGTGCCTCAGCCCACCTCCACGAAGAGCTTTGTGCACTTGATGTCGATGATGAGGGGCACGGAGTAGTCGACAGCCAGGCGCCGGGTGCGGTACCCCTTGGTGACAAAGGAGGAGAGCCGGCGGCCCCCCGAGTTGCGCATGGAGAGGTTAATGACCATCTCAAAGTGGTTCTCGGCCAGGTAGTCCAGGATGCTGCGCTGGGTCTCCCGGGCACCAGCCTCGCTGCTGTCTGCCTCCTCGAAGTGCCAGTCCACAGCTTTCACCTGCAGGCAGTGACCCTGTCAGGACCCTGCAGCACCCGGCAGTGACCCCAGCCCCGCAGGCCCCCAGCCCTGACCTTGATGCCGTGCTCGGTGTAGAAGTCGGCGGTGCCAAGGCTGGCATACAGGTTGTAGCCGAGGGTCTCCAGCGTCCGCACCGTGGGCAGCAGCTCACTCTTGTTCTGAAACGAAGCAGAGGCCGGTCAGAGGGCAGAGAGGGAAGCCCAGCCTCCCAGTACTTTCACCCCACGTACCTTGTAGCTGCCAATGGTCAGCAGAATGTTCTTCTTGGGGATCTTGAAGCCGGTGCTGAGCATGGCCTTCAGGTACGCCTCACAGCGGTTCTCCCCAAAGCAGGCAACCTCACCTGTGCTGGTCATCTCCACTCCCAGCACCACATCAGCACCCGCCAGGCGTGAGAAAGAGAACTGGGGCACCTGGGGGCAAGGGGACATTCAGGAGCTGCCTGGCCCAGCACCCCAGCCTGATCCCCTGGCTCCCACTCACCTTGACACCAACGATGCCTGTGCCTGTCATCAGCCCCACGGGCTCCACATCCTCACCCATGATCACCTGGCTGGCCAGAGCTACCAAGTCCACACCCAGGGTCTTGGAGACAAAGGGGAAGGAGCGGGATACACGAACATTGCACTCTATCACCTTCAGCTGGTCATCCTAGGAGACAGGGGACAGAATGAGGCCGGGCTGGGGATGTGGGGTGTTCTCCCCTGGCACCCTGCAGTCCCCAGTCCCAGGTACCTTGGCGATGAGCTGCAGGTTGAAGGGCCCTGTGACCTGCAGCTCCTGCCCAATGGCGTGGACAATGGCCTTGATGCGCTCCAGCGTCTTGGGGGTGATGTCCTGCGGGGGGGTCACCAGCGTGGCATCACCCGAGTGCACCCCAGCGTTCTCCACGTGCTCCGAGATGGCGATGGCCACCACCACGCCGTCACAGGCCACCGCGTCCACGTCGATCTCCTGCGAGCGGGAACACGGTCACAGCCTGTCCCTGGGGAGGGGGACGGGGCTTTCAGGGGGCATCCCAGGGCTGGAGCAGCTTCCCCGATGGACCTTGGCCTCCTGGATGAACTTGGAAATGACAACAGGCTGCTCCTTAGACACAGCCACGGCGTTGCTCAGGAACTTCTCCAAGTCGCTGTCCGAGTACGCGACGTTCATGGCAGCACCGCTCAGCACGTAGGAAGGGCGCACGACGCACGGGTACCCCACCTTGCAGCAGAAGTGCTTGGCTGACTGTGGGAGAGACAGAACCTCAGCACGCACACAGCCACCCTGGGGCCCTCTCCTGTTCGCTGGGCCCCACCTCCATGTTGGAGAGCTCCTTCCAGAGGGGCTGGCTGATGCCGATGGAGTCGAGCAGGCGGGAGAACTTGAAGCGGTTCTCGGCAGAGTCGATGGCCTCCGGGGAGGTGCCCAGGATGCGGCACTGCTGCCGGTGCAGGGCCATGGCGATGTTATTGGGCAGCTGCCCGCCCATGGACAGGATCACACCCTCAGGGTTCTCCAGCTCGTAGATGTCCATCACCACCTGCAGCACCGCGCGGGGCAGGGGGAGGGCTGGGACAGAGCCATGGCAGCCCTCACCCAGCCCAACAGCTGTCAGGGCCCCGGCCCCCTCACCTCAAAGGAGATCTCGTCGAAGTAGAGGCGATCGCACATGTCATAATCCGTGCTCACTGTCTCAGGGTTGTAGTTCACCATGATTGTCTTGAAGCCCATCTACTGGGGGGTGGGACAAGGTGAGCCCAAAGCCCCCAACCCCTATCCAGCTTTGTCCTCTGACCAGGGACACCACCCCTTACTCCACAGGGCGCTGGGGCCCGTCTGACCTTGCGGAGCTCCTGGATGCAGCCAACAGCACACCAGTCGAACTCGACACTGCTGCCGATGCGGTAGACCCCGGAGCCAATGACCATGACGTGGGGCTCACGGAAGGCCAGGTCGTGCTCAGAGCCATTGTAGGTCAGGTACAGGTAGTTGGTTTGGGCCGGCCACTCTGCTGCCACAGTGTCGATCTGCTTCACCACTGGCAGAATCTTCAGGTCGCGCCGCATCTTCCGCACGGCCAGCTCGGTGCTGCACAGAGCTGGGTGAGCGCCGGGATCAAGGCAGGGAGCAGAACAGGGCTGCCCCCTCCCCATCTCACCTGAGCACGGCCAGGGCCACCTGCTTGTCGGAGAAGCCGAGCTGCTTGGCACGCTTGAGCACGGCGGGCGGCATGGTGCCCTGCTCTCCGCGGTACGACTCCAGCAGCACCGCGTGGTCCGTGATGTTCTTCATCTTGTGCAGGAACCAGCGGTCAATCTTGGTCAGCTCATAGAGCCGCTCGATGGAGTACCCGGCCCGCAGCGCCGCTGCCAGCACGAAGATCCGCTTGTCCGTCGGCGTCTCCAGCTCCTGCCAGGCCAGGGGTTGAGTGTGGCCGAGGGAGGCAGGTGGCCACCTCTCCCCCCCAGAGTGGCACAGACAGCACAGACACCCAGACCCCAGCACTCACCATGTCTGAGGCCGGCTTCACTGTGTGATCGAAGCCCACACAGTTCTCGTCCACCATCCTCAGAGCCTTCTGGAACGCCTCCTCAAAGTTCCTCCCAATGGCCATGACCTCCCCTGCAGAAGGTGGGGTGAGCAGGCAGACCCTGTGCCCACCATATGCCCCACCAGCACTGTCCCCCACGCTCACCCACGCTCTTCATGGAGCTGCCGATCTTGGTGCTGACGCGCAGGAACTTGCTGAGGTCCCAGCGCGGGATCTTCACCACACAGTAGTCCAGGCTGGGCTCAAAGCTGGCTGTGGTGGAGTTGGTGACAGAGTTCCTGAGGAGGTGACAGGGGTTAGCAACCGGGGCCATCCCACCAGGACAGCACCTTGTCCCATACTGTGCTGGTAACTTACCTGAGGACAGGCAGGGGGATGCCCAGGGCAAGTTTGGCAGCCACGTAGGCCAGCGGGTAACCAGTGGCCTTGCTGGCCAGGGCCGAGCTGCGGGAGAGCCGGGCGTTCACCTCGATGATGTAGTACTGTGGGCAGCGGGTGGGCAGGGTCAGAGGGTGGAACAGACCCGGCCGGGGACACGGCCAGACCCGCTGTGTCCCAGAGCTGCTGCAGCACGGGGGCTGCTGCGGCACAGCCCCGCGGGATGGCACGGGGCAGGACCCAGATCCCCCAGGGCAGGGATCAGGAGTGGGAGCCAGAACCCGCAGGGAGCTGCAAGTACCTGCTCGGACTCGGGGTTGAGGGCAAACTGGATGTTGCACTCGCCCACGATGCCCAGGTGCTGCACCACCTTGATGGCTGTGCGCCTCAGCATGAAGTACTCGGTGTCATTGAGGGTCTGACTGGGCGCCACCACGATGGACTCGCCCGTGTGGATCCCCAGCGGGTCCAGGTTCTCCATGTTGCACACCTGCCAGTGGGGGGGGGGGGTCACTGCAGGCTTGGGGCTCCCCCACTGCTCCACGTGCTGTCCGTGGTGGGTTCCTCCCAGTTCCCACCACATCCTCCCCTGCCCAGTCAGGACTGGAATACACGGGGTGTTCCACTGGGTGGACAGCTGGGTGAACACCCCAGCACACGGGTGCAGGGCCCTGGTTCACAGGGTGCAGCTCCCAGTGGCACACAGCAGCTGTGCCAGCACCATGGGAGGCACTGGGGAGCCCTCCCTGGGGACAAGGCGCAGTGCAAGCCCCCAGCCCCCAGCCCATGCCTGTGTCTCTCCCTCTGCAGCAGCCAGGCCTCCCTCCAACCCCGTACCGTGACACAGTTGTTGTAGGCATCTCGCACCACCTCGTACTCAATCTCCTTCCAGCCTTTCAGGGACTTGTCCACCAGCACCTGGGAGGTGTGGGTGAAGGCCTGGCTCACCAGAGCCACCAGCTCCTCCCGGCTGTTGGCGAAGCCGGAGCCCAGCCCTCCGAGGGCGTAGGCAGAGCGCACCAGCACCGGGTACCCCAACCGCTCAGCTGCAGCCTGTGCCTGTGGGGAGCACTGGGGTCACGGTGGGAACAGGCAGGACAGGACCCTGCCCTGCCCCACAGCCCCCAGACCAGCCCAGACCTGCTCCAGGGAGGCAGCAGCCTCGCTGGGAGCCACGTGCTCCCCGATCTCCTCCATCTTCTCCACGAAGACCTTGCGATCCTCTGTCATCTCAATGGAGGCCACGGGGGTGCCCAGCACCCTCACTCGGTACCGCTCCAGGACACCCGCCTTGGTCAGCTCCACGCCACAGTTGAGGGCTGTCTGCCCCCCGAAGGTCAGCAGCACCCCATCGGGCCGCTCGTTCCGGATCACCTGGGGGGCACAGGGCGGTGGGACAGGAACCACCGTGGGTCCTGTGTTTGCCAGCAGCCTCTTCACCTGTGCTGCCCCTCAAGTCCCTTCCAACCCCACCCAGACCTACATGCACCAAGCTCCAGGCCATCCCCTGGCCCAGCCCCACACTCATCCCCCAACTCTGCCATCCCTGCGTTCCCAAATCGCCCCCTCCCAGCCAGCACCCCGGGGTGCTCACCTGGGTGACGTACTCAGGGGTGATGGGCAGGAAGTACACCTTGTCTGCCAGTCCCTTGGAGGTCTGGACTGTGGCGATGTTGGGGTTGATCAGCACCGTCTGGATGTTCTCCTCCTTCAGGGCTTTGATGGCCTCAAGAGGAGCAGAGGGGTCACAGTTGGTGGCCCTGGGCCCCTGCCATCCCTGTGGCCCCTACTGCCCCCCAGGCCCTGGGGTGGGCACTCACCTGTGACCCAGAGTAATCGAACTCGCCTGCCTGCCCGATGGAAAGGCCCCCGGAGCCCAGGATCAGCACCTTGCGGGGCCGGGCTGCATCCAAGTCCCCGCTGGCGCACCGGTGTAGGTCAGCCACTCCTGCAGGCGCTCCCGCACTGCGGGGATGTGGCACGCTGGGGACAGGGCACCCCAGAGGGCACAGTCCCCTCCTGCAGCCCTTGGCCCATGGCCCTGGCTGTCCCTCACGTGCACACACACCTGTCCGGGCGTTGTCACGCCCGTCCCGCAGGTCCCGCGCCGCCTCCACGAAGACATCAAAGAGACCCTCCAGGTCCGTGGGGCCGGCGCAGTGCTCGGGGTGAAACTGGACACTGTGCAGGGGGTCAGGCAGGGCACGTCCCTGTGACCTGCCATCCCACAGCCCCCCAGCCCCAGGCACACCTGAAGAAGGGCTTGCGCTGGTGGACGAGGCCCTCGTTGGAGCCGTCGTTGGCGTTGGTGAAGAGCGGCGCCCAGCCGGGTGGCAGGCTGCCCGCCTGCACGGCGAAGCCGTGGTTCTGCGCCGTGATGAAGCAGCGCCGCGTGTCCTCATGCACGCACGGCTGGTTGTGCCCGCGGTTCCCGTACCTGGGTAGCAGGACAGGCGTCAGGCAGCCCCGGCAGCCAGGACCCCCCCGCAGTGCTGCCAGACCCCCACTCACTTCATCTTGTAGGTACGGGCACCAAGGGCCAGGGCAAGCAGCTGGTGTCCCAGGCAGATCCCAAAAACGGGCTTGGGCTGCGGTGCATCCAGCACCCGGCACAGGCTGGACACTGTCTCCTGGCAGAGCTGTGGGTCCCCAGGGCCATTGCTGATGAACAGCCCATCAAAATCTGTGCCGAGAGAGCAGCAGGGTCAGAGTGGGGTCCCCCCGCCCCTCAACATTACAGCAGGGCCCCCAGGGTCCCCACAGGCGCTCCTGGCTACCAGCAGAGAAGCACCCTGAGCCTGCAGCTCCCCCGACACCCCAGCAGGGCTGCAACCAAGGTGTTCTGACCCCACAACACCCCTTCAAGTGGCAGCAAGGCCCTGCCAGTCCCCCAGGGTGTGCCCTGCCCTAAGCCACACCAATACCAGAGTCAAGTCCCCCATGCCAATCACAGCAAGGCATCCTGAGCCCATGGCCCTACTCCTGTGGTGCCACACTGAGGGCCCCGAGCCCCAAAGCCCCCAGGAATGATGACACCAAGGCTCCCCACCCCATGCCATTGATCAGGACACAAGTGCCTGCTGTTCTCAGCACCAACCATGCAGACAGCCCTCATGCCAGACCCCATTCCCCCCAACCCCCTTGGGCGTGGGTGTCCTCACCCACTGCCATCTGACCTGCAGGGTCCAGCGGGTGGTCCCAGGGCACCACAGTGACAGCAGCCCCCCGCCTGCACAGGCACCGTATCTGGTTGTTCTTCAGGCCGCAGTCCAGGGCCGTGACCCGCAGGGACCCGCCCGGGTTGAACACTCGTGGTGCCTGTGGGAAGGGCAGCGGGTCACCCAGACTCCTGTGGGGCCAGCCCCCTGCAGCGAGGGGCTCCACAGCCCCCAGCCCTGCTCAGAAACCCCACCACACCTTCAGCGACACCTCCTGCACCAGGTTTTTCTCGTTGGGGTCCTCAAAGGAGAGGCTCCCCTCAGGGGTCCCATCCGGCACCAGCTTCCCCAGGAGCGTCCCCTTCTCACGGATCTTCTTTGTCAGTGCCCGGGTATCCACCCCTGCGGGTGGGCTGTGAGACACAACCCCAGAGTCCCGGCCCAACCCCTGTGCCCCATCACCCCCAAACGCCAACTGAGGGTCAGAGCCCAGGTGGGCAGATTTCAACAGAGACAGGTCTGACTTCAGAACCTGCAGGCCCATAGTCTCCACCCCCACCCCACCCTGCTGTCTCCCCAGTCCCACCTTCTAGCCCAGGGATGTTCTGCTCCTTCAGCCACTGGTCCAGGGACTGGGATGCACTCCAGTGGCTGGGGGTCTCTGAGCACTCGCCCACCACCAGTGCAGCCACATGGATCTTGCTGGACTCAAACCACTAGGGAGACAGAGGGTGAGCAGGGCAAGGCAGAGGGTCACCAGCCCAGGAGAAACCCCATGGAACATTCACCCCATTCCCACAGCACAGGACCAGCCCTCCCAGTGATGGGCTATCACTTGCCCCCACCTTGTCCCACACCTATCACATCAAGGCTGAGCCTTAGTCCAGCAAAGTCCCTGGATCAGCGAGCCCAGGATGGGGTGTCCAGGACCCACAGTGCTGCTGGACTACAGCCCACATGGGCCATGCCACGGGACCCCTCAGCTTGGCACAGCTGCAGCACAAACCGGGCTGATGGCAAAGCACCACTGCCACCGGCCACAGCCTCGCCAGTGAGGTGCAGACATGCCGGTGTGTCCTGTCCCATGGGATCAGGGCTCCGGTTCCTGGAAGCACAGGTCACAGCAGAGACCCACACTCCACAGGGCTGCTAACAGCGAGACCCCAGGGTCGGCGTGGGAGGCCGGCACAGCACGGCCGCAGCAGGGCTGGACTCTGCCCCGGGATGGGCAGCGTGGAGGCCAAGGAGCTGGGAGGGGGCTGGGGCCTCGAGCAGCCCCTCTGCCCAGCCCTGCCCTGTCCCAGGGCTTCGAGACTCCCACCTCGAAAGAAAGCCCTGGGGAGGAAACACACGGCCCCACACCCCACGTGCTGCGAGGGCACCCCAATCCCACTGGGGTCTTGGGGTATCCCCCTGCCCAGCCCCAGCCCTGTCAGAGCACGCCAGGCCCCACTGCAGCTCTGGGTCGGAGTCAGTCCTGCTCCTGCCACCACGTGCCACTCGCTGTGCCACTCGCTGTGCCCCGGCACCCTGCACGTCCCGCACCTCGTGCCACCCATGCCGCCCTGGCACCCTGCCGCTCCCGTTCCGCCACTCCGCGGCTCCACACGCAGCCCCCCGGGACCCCGCTCACCCTGCTGAGGCCGAAGGCGTCGGGCTCGTCTCGGGGCACTCCGTAGTTACCGACCAGCGGGTAGGTAAGCACCAGGATCTGCGCCTTGTAGGAGGGGTCGGTGAGGGCCTCGGGGTACCCCACCATGCCAGTCTGGAACACTGCGGGGCAGCGGGGCGGGGGTGATGGGGGCGCCCCGCGGGATGCCCCGGGCCGGGCACGGCCGGGCCGATCCCAACCCCGGACAGGCCCCGAGCGGGGGGCAGTCCCCGGGCCGGGCCGCATCTGCCGCTCCCTTCTCCTTCCCGCGCCTGTCCCTTCCCGCGCCCCAAAGCATCCCGGCCCGGCCCCGGCCCCCGGCCCGGCCCTCACCGACTTCCCCCGCGGCGGCGGCGCGACGGCCCCGAAGGGGCGGCCGGGCAGCACCGAGCCGTCCTGCAGCACCAGCCGGGCCATGGCGTCGCCACGTGCGCTCCGCCGACTCCGCGGCGGCGGCGGCAGAGCGGGGCGAGCGGCGGCGGCGGCGATGGGAGGAGGATCCGGGGCGGGGCCGCGCCGGGACCGCCCCGGGGCGGGGCAGCGGCACCTGGAGCACCGGGGCGATAACGGGGAGACAGCGGGGCGATAGCGGGGCGATATAGGGGCGCGGAACGGGGCATCGAGCCGGGCCCAACCACCGACTCGCGGGGCTCGGCCGGAGATGCGGGCGCAGGCGAGCACCGGGGCACGGTAGGAGTCAGACCGGCCTGCAGCGCGGACAGGGAGATCGGAGACCTGACCCGCAAAAACCGATCCGAAACGGGCAGCTGAGAGGCACAAACACCGCCCGTTATAAAATCCCACAGTGCTCTCGCCAAGCTCAGTCTGTTTTTAACCAGAAAGATCAGGGGAGAGCGCGAACGCAGTCCCCCACTACCACAAATTATGCAGTCGAGTTTCCCGCATTTGGGGAAATCGCAGGGGTCAGCACACCCGGAGTGCAAGGGATGAGCCTCGCCCTGGGAAAACCACCTGCCTGATCATGGTGTCTCCCCTGCCAGGTAAGTATGACTCCACCCCCGCCCCGGCCCCGCACCCACACCGCACCACGCCTACACAACACACGCATACCTCGCGCCCGCCCCGCACCCGCCCCGGCCCCGCGCTGCGGCCCGGCCCGCACGGCCCGGCCCGCGCAGCGCCCGCGGACGCGCCAGGGCAGCGCGGGCTGTGCGCGGGCTGCGGCCCGGCATGCCGCGCGGCGGAGCATTTGCATGGACACGCCCCGGGACACGCCCCCGCCGGCCGCACGGCACCGCTCCCAGCCCCGAGCTCATTTGCATGGACACGCCCCGGGACACGCCCCCGCCCGGCTGGCCCCGCCCCGCCCGGACCCGCCGGGAGCCCCGGGGGCCGCGGCAGCCGCTGCCCGAGCCCGCGCTCCGGCTCCGCCCCGGCCCGGTCCCGTCCCCAGCCCGCGCTCCGGCTCCGCCCCGGCCCGGTCCCGTCCCCAGCCCGCGCTCCGGCTCCGCCCCGGCCCGGTCCCGTCCCCAGCCCGCGCTCCGGCTCCGCCCCGGCCCGGTTCTGTCCCCAGCCCGCGGGCGCTGCCTCTCCTTCCCGGGGTTCGTCCCTCGTTTGCCCGGTCCCGCCGGGCACTGACGCCCCGGGTGGGTCCGTGTGCGGTCCCTAAGCCGTGGGGCTGGCGAGGCCGGTGGTGTGTGCGGGGTGACTCGTCTCACCTCGCTGCCCCGCGGGAGCTGCGGCTCAGGGTCCCTGGTGCCCGGGGGGCTCAGGGTCCCTCACCGCCGCATCCCGGGTCTCCCACTGCCCCGTTTGGGGATTGGCTGTGCAACGCCTGACAGCCTCCAGTGAAAGCCCTTCCACATCCCCCCCTCTTCCCCCCCACACTTTCCTATACTCAGGATTGTTCCTCTGACCCGTCTGCCCCATCCAAGCCTCTTTCCAGGCTCTCATGTTCCAGTTTGCTTCCAGTCTGGATCGGATGGACCCTCACAGACACAAACACCAACAGTGACAAACCCAGCAAGCCCTTGATGTCACCCCAGCTGGTTCTTTATTCATCCTCCATGCCCAGAAGCCATTCCTACCCATCTGAAAGCTTTGCTCCAAGTCTTCCAAGCACTGCAAGAAGTTTGCGTTGGATTTTGTGAAAGGGCATTTCTATTCTCTGCCTCCGTTCTGCAGGTGGACAGCACATGCCAGTCTTGCACGGGCACCCCCAGCCCACGAGCAGTCAGCAGTGACAGGGTGGGAGCTGGGGCATTGTGTCAGCGTTTGTTGGCAAGGCCCTGTGGGGTCCTGGGGGCTGGTGTGGCTGGGGTGAGATGAATATCGGTGTTTAATGGCCCCTTGCTTCCCCAGGAGGGTGAATGGGCATTTCCACAGCACCATTTGCCCATGGGCATCCCTCCGTGGGCTCTCGCTGTGCTGCTGCCAGTGCCCAGACCCCACAGGGGCTGGCTCTGTGCCTGGACCTGTAGGTGCCATCCTGTGACCTGTGCTGGAGCCCAGAACGAGCTGTTACCACCCAGCGAGGCCCCGTGTCGCCCCCGCAGCCCTGGCAGGCTCTAGGAACCGTGTGTCCCTTCCTCCCAGGAGGAGTGGAGCTATCTGTGTCCCTGAGATATTCCTGGTCACCCCATTCACCCCCGTTCACCCCCGGTCAGCCCTGGTCAGCCCTGGTCACCCCTGTTCACGCCTGGTCACCCCTGGTCACCCCGGTTACCCCCGGTCACCCCTAGTCACCCCTGGTCACTCCCGGTCACTCCCGGTCACCCCTGGTCACCCCCGTTCACCCCCGGTCACCCCCGGTCACCCCCGGCCCCTGTGCTGCCCACGGGACCTCTCCCATCATCAGCCCAGTGGTGGCCGCGCTCTGCCGTTGCTGCGGCTCCAGCCCGGCTCTGACACCGAGCCCCGGGAGCGCGGGACTGCACCCGGCCCGGCCCGGCCCGGCCCCGGCCCCGGCCCCAGACCCGGCCCGGCCCCAGACCCGGCCCCAGACCCGGCCCGGCCCCGGCCCCGGCCCCGGCCCCGGCCCCAGACCCGGCCCCAGACCCGGCCCGGCCCCGGCCCCGGCCCCAGACCCGCCCCGGCCCCAGACCCGGCCCGGCCCCAGACCCGGCCCCAGACCCGGCCCCAGACCCGCCCCGGCCCCAGACCCGCCCCGGCCCCAGACCCGCCCCGGCCCCAGACCCGGCCCCGGCCCCGCACCGGCCGCCGGTTCCGGTCAGCGAGGGGGCGGGGCCTGGAGCGGCCGGGCGGGGGGCGGGGCAGCCGGAGCGCGCGGCAGAAGCGGCACGAGCGGCGGGCGGCGGGGAGGGGGCGTGTCCCGGGGCGTATCCATGCAAATGAGCTCGGGGATGGGAGCGGTGCCGTGCGGCCGGCGGGGGCGTGTCCCGGGGCGTGTCCATGCAAATGCTCCGCCGCGCGGCATGCCGGGCCGCAGCCCGCGCACAGCCCGCGCTGCCCTGGCGCGTCCGCGGGCGCTGCGCGGGCCGGGCCGTGCGGGCCGGGCCGCAGCGCGGGGCCGGGGCGGGTGCGGGGCGGGCGCGGGGTGTGCGTGTGTTGTGTAGGCGTGGTGCGGTGTGGGTGCGGGGCCGGGGCGGGGGTGGAGTCATACTTACCTGGCAGGGGAGACACCATGATCAGGCAGGTGGTTTTCCCAGGGCGAGGCTCATCCCTTGCACTCCGGGTGTGCTGACCCCTGCGATTTCCCCAAATGCGGGAAACTCGACTGCATAATTTGTGGTAGTGGGGGACTGCGTTCGCGCTCTCCCCTGATTTTTCTGGTTAAAAACAGACTGAGCTTGGCGAGAGCACTGTGGGATTTTATAACGGGCGGTGTTTGTGCCTCTCAGCTGCCCGTTTCGGATCGGTTTTTGCGGGTCAGGTCTCCGATCTCCCTGTCCGCGCTGCAGGCCGGTCTGACTCCTACCGTGCCCCGGTGCTCGCCTGCGCCCGCATCTCCGGCCGAGCCCCGCGAGTCGGTGGTTGGGCCCGGCTCGATGCCCCGCTATCGCCCCGGTGTCTCCCCACTATAGTCCCGCTGTCTCCCCGTTATCGCCCCGCTGTCGCCCCGCTGTCACTATCGCCCCACTATCACCCCGTTATCGCCCCGCTGTTGCTATCGCCCCGCTATCGGTGCTCCAGGTGCCGCTGTCCTGGCCCTGTCCTGTCCTGGTCCTGGTCCTGTCCTGGCTCTGTCCTGGTCCTCTCCTGGCCCTGTCCTGGCCCTGTCCTGGCCCTGTCCTGGTCCTGTCCTGGCCCTGTCCTGGTCCTGGTCCTGTCCTGGCCCTGTCCTGGTCCTCTCCTGGCCCTGTCCTGGTCCTTCCTGGCCCTGTCCTGGCCCTGTCTGCCTGGTCCTGGTCCTCCTGGCCCTGTCCTGGTCCTCTCCTGGTCCTGTCCTGGCCCTGTCCTGGTCCTGTCCTGGTCCTGTCCTGCTCCTGTCCTGGTCCTGTCCTGGCCCTGTCCTGGCCTGTCCTGGTCCTCTCCTGGCCCTGTCCCGTGCCTGCAGGCCCAGGGAAGCGCTGGCAGAGAGCAGTTCCGAGTGGGTCTGTGAAATACAAGGCTGTGTTTCGTGTCAGGTAAATAAAGGTAACTTGTGTAATTATAATTGTGGAATATGTGGATCACTACCATGGGACCATTATAAAAATAAATTATAACTGAATAAAACAACGCATGGAAAAAGGCTTTTTCACTAACACTGGGTTCGCAATTAGCTGTCTTAAGATGTCTTGTAGTGAGAGTATGTGAATTATAACTTTAGGGTGTTGGGGTTTTTTTACAGAGCCCTGTGCTGGGAACCTTTGAATTCTAGCTTTAGAATAATGCTTTGTATTAAGAATTTTTTTAAATAGTAGCTTCAGAATAAACAAAAGAAGGATATAGATTTATCCTGGGCTCCTAACAAAATGGTGAGAACCTCCTGAAGAATGAGGTTTGAACACACCATCTGGATATACATCCTAGGATATATCACAACAGAAGCTGGATACACATCCTGAGAGGAAGCTGAACTACACTACCTGGATATACATCCTGAGACATACAACCCAGGAGGAAAGGAAAACAATAAAGTATAGAATTACGATATAGAAATTTTTAAATAGAAATACTGCTGAAATGGGAAAATTTCTCAATAAATACCAGCAAACCCAGCAATCGGTGTGCAGGCAGAGAGGGAAAGTTCTCTACTGTACCCAGCGCTGTGTTTGCTCATATTTTACCAAATATTGATCAATAAATTGAAATACTGCTTGATACATTGGCTGAGTCAAGCTTTTCCTTTCTAACAGGTCAGCGGGAGGCAGAAGGCGCCGGGTCCCGCCCGGTGCTCACAGTCCGGGTCACACCACATCCAGTCCCTGAGTGCTGCTGGGCTTCCACGGCAGGAATTTGATGCGTCCTTGTGAGAGTTGATGCAAAAGGAAATTCATCCCCTTGCTTGCTGAACGGACGAAACTGTGCACAGTGTTCTGCTTAATCGTAACAGATGAGATAGCACAACAAAGGACGCTTTCATCTGCAGATACATAAAAACCCGGTCTGAAGAAGGGTGGAGCTAACGAGAAAAGAGGAGCTGCCAAGAAAAAGTTGACCAGCAGCCAAGGAAAGACAGCTTCGGAATGACCACTAGAAAAGTGTGTAATGAACTGTGCATAACACAAGGTAACAGCAGAGTTATTTTCAGAAATAACTCAAAACGGGCAGGCGAAGTTATGAAAAAGCATTTTAGAGAAAATGTAAATGAGTTCTTAGAAAGTAAATGAATAAACATTCTGTAACGCTAGATAAGGGGAATAACTTTATAACTGTCAGCAAAACCCGCAAGCGTCAGAGGTTTATATCCAAAAAGGAGACAGGGGAGTCCTTCGATTTTATTCGAATATAGACAGAGTCCACTGGGGCACACGCCCACGGGGTTTTGTCCCTCAGGGTTTTGAAAGGCACAGCCTCCTTTTATCCCAAACTCCCAGCCACACGTTTCCCACTTCCTTTCCCCATTGGCCGAGGTACCAGGAAGGTACAGCCTTCCCGACCCACCTGCCACGTATCCCCCTTGGACCTGATATTTTACCCCAAAGTTCAGCAGTTCAGCCTTGTGCAGACCCTTGTCTATGTCAGGAGCCGAGCTCTCTGGGCTCTGCAACAAACCGGGTGTCCCAGCTTAGCAGAGACAATAGGACCCACATCAAAGACATTAACACCCATCCCTTCACCCACCAAATTATTTGCAGAGACTTTAGCACACACCTTTCCTCTCAAGGCACGCATGAAGGGCAGGAGTTATCCCTCATGCGCCCCACACGCCGTAATAAAGAATACCTACTCAACAAGCACCCAAAGGCGCTGCCGAGCTCCGTCTCTTTTCTCTCTATCGGTTGCCCAAACCCTGGCTGGACGAAATCTCTCCCCACGCCGGGGTCGGAGTGCAGAGCCTGCCGCAAGCACGGACCCGACTCCGGAGCGGGCCGGGGGCCCGAGGAGGCGAAGCCCGAGAGCTCCGGCGGGGCTGCGCTGCTCTGCGGCTTCTGCACGGACAGCGACGAGCCCAGAGAGGAACGGAGAGCACAGAGAGGAACGGAGAAGCACAGAGAGAGAGAAATGGAGAGCACCGGAGAGAGAGAAATGGAGAGCACGCAGAGAGAGAGAAATGGAGAGCGCAGAGAGAGAGAAATGGAGAGCGCAGAGAGAGAGAAATGCGAGAGGAGGACGAGAGAGAGGAAATGGAGAGCGCAGAGAGAGGGAAATGGAGAGCCCAGACACCGAGAAACGGAGAGCGCCAGAGGGCGGCTGGAAGGACTTTACCAACGCCGGACTTCTGCACCAGCAGCTACTGAGAAACCACTGCAGAAGTACTAGGAGTTTACTGTTTAAATCTGTCATTAACCAGAAAAATCAGGGGAGAGCGCGAACGCAGTCCCCCACTACCACAAATTATGCAGTCGAGTTTCCCGCATTTGGGGAAATCGCAGGGGTCAGCACACCCGGAGTGCAAGGGATGAGCCTCGCCCTGGGAAAACCACCTGCCTGATCATGGTGTCTCCCCTGCCAGGTAAGTATGACTCCACCCCCGCCCCGGCCCCGCACCCACACCGCACCACGCCTACACAACACACGCACACCCCGCGCCCGCCCCGCACCCCCCGGCCCGCGCTGCGGCCCGGCCCGCACGGCCCGGCCCGCGCAGCGCCGCGGACGCGCCAGGCAGCGCGGCTGTGCGCGGGCTGCGGCCGGCATGCCGCGCGGCGGACATTGCATGGACACGCCCCGGACACGCCCCGCCGGGCCGCGCGACACCGCTCATTTGCATGACACGCCCCGGGACACGCCCCCGCCGGCCGCGCGGCACGCTCCCAGCCCCGGGGTCATTTGCATGGCCACGCCTCCTCCCCAGGCCCCGCCTCGGGGCAGCGCCCCCTGGCGGCGCGGAGGAGCGCCCCCCGCCCCTCCGGGCACGGCGGGATGCGGACCCCAAAGGGAATCGGATCCTAAAGGGAATCAGATCCTAAAGGGAACCAGATCCCAGACAGATTCAGATCCCAAAGGGAATCAGACCGTAAAGGGAATCAGACCCCAAAGGGAATCAGATCCCAGCAGGATTCATATCCCAAAGGGAATCAGATCCCAAACGGATTCAGATCCCAAAGGGATCAGGACCCAGCAAGGGAAGGAAGCACCACGCTGTTTAACACGATGCTTGTTGTCCCTCCGGGCCAGGTACAGGAAAGGAACTCCGGAAAAGACAAGGAGCAGAGGATGGTGATTTCCCAAGTGACGCCTGAACGACGGGAAGAAGTAGCAGAGAAGGAGAGGAGCCAAAAGAAACGGCCAAATCTGTTGCCAGGGGCAGGGAAGAGGCGGCAGGCGAGGCGTATTCCAGGGACAGGGGTGTGAGCTGGGATGAACGGCCCTCCAGAAGTGTCAGGGTGCGGGCTGCAGGCAGGACGGGCTGAGCATGGACAGAGGGAAAAATCAGAAGAGGGAGAAATTGGGCTGGGCTGAAGGGCACCGGAGGCATCTCCTATTTCCCCGGGCAATCCTTTGGTTCCAGTTCAGCCAGGCAATGGAAGTGTGGATTTTCTAGTGGATGCTGGAATATCTTGTTCCATAGTTACTGGCTGTTAGGGACCTTTGAGTAAAAGGTCACTTGCTTTGCTGCAGTGGGAGGAAATCCTCGAGGACAGGAAATCCCTAGGACAATCCATGGAATTCTCTGGGAATGCAGAATGAGCCTATCGCTTTCTGCAGGTGCCCCAGTGCCCTCTGCCATTGCTCAGGCAGGGTTTGCCGTGCAAGTTAAATGCACAATTAACTTTTCCAAGGGACTCTGTACAGACTCTGTCTGCATTCCTCTGGAAAACCCACGGAAAGTGCAGCTCTGCCCGTCCACCCAGGGAAACCCGGGTGAGGAGGTGCTCGGGGAAGTTTTAGGTGCACTCATAGCACTGGTTTGGGCTTTGGGAATCCTGGGGCAAGAGAGAAACGTGAGTCGGTGAAAAGCTGAACTGAAATCGGGAGCCCAGCCGGTAAGAAAAGACCAAGCCCGATAAAATGAGAGGCCCAGCGAGGGCTGGAAATGTTAACAGGCTCTTTCTGAGGGGTCGGGTCATCGCCGATTGGAGTTTACCTCTCCAACCCCGCAGAGAAGAGGCCAAAACCATCGGCATTGAGTGGTGCAGGGGCAAGGGGCACTCGATGCCCAGACTGCTGCTGTCCCTCGGGGGCTCCCAGACCCCCACCCCTTCTGTCCTCGCTCCCGGAGACCCGGACGCGCTTTGCGGGGCCGGAGGGGAAAGGCGCCTTCTGTCGCAGCCCTGGGGGGAGCAGAGCCACCTCGCCTTTGCCTTCCAGCGGGAGAATCCGGCTCGGAGAGGGGAAGAGACTTCTCGAGAGTCGAATGAACTTTCAGTTGTGACTGACGCCTTCCCCTGCGAACGCCGCACACTCGGCTGACCCTGCGTCTGGGGGAAGAGGAGCCCCCGAGGAACGGAGCGTCCGGACCGGGGGCCAGAGGGGCAGGGCAGGGCCGGGCAGGGCCGGGGAAAGGCGATTCCGGCAGCGGGGCACGGCGAGCACGGAGCCGCTGGCCACGGGTCGGGGGGACCGGCGGCGAGCCGAGCGCGGGCTGGACGGGACCGGGCGGGGCGGAGCCGGAGCGCGGGCTGGGACGGGACGGCCGGCGGAGCCGGAGCGCGGGCTGGGACGGGACGGCGGCGGAGCCGGAGCGCGGGCTGGGACGGGCCCGGGCGGGGCGGAGCCGGAGCGCGGGCGGGACGGACCGGGCCGGGGCGGAGCCGGAGCGCGGGTGGACGGGACCGGGCCGGGCAGCCGGAGCGCGGCTGGGGACGGGACCGGGCCGGGGCGGAGCCGGAGCGCGGGCTGGGGACGGGACCGGGCCGGGGCGGAGCCGGAGGCGGGCTCGGACGGACCGGGCCGGGGCGGAGCGGAGCGCGGGCTGGGGACGGGACCGGGCCGGGGCGGAGCCGGAGCGCGGGCTCGGGCAGCGGCTGCCGCGGCCCCCGGGGCTCCCGGCGGGTCCGGGCGGGGCGGGGCCAGCCGGGCGGGGGCGTGTCCCGGGGCGTATGTATGCAAATGAGCCCGGGGCTGGGAGCAGTGCCGTGCGGCCGGCGGGGGCGTGTCCCGGGGCGTGTCCATGCAAATGCTCCGCCGCGCGGCATGCCGGGCCGCAGCCCGCGCACAGCCCGCGCTGCCCTGGCGCGTCCGCGGGCGCTGCGCGGGCCGGGCCGTGCGGGCCGGGCCGCAGCGCGGGGCCGGGGCGGGTGCGGGGCGGGCGCGGGGTGTGCGTGTGTTGTGTAGGCGTGGTGCGGTGTGGGTGCGGGGCCGGGGCGGGGGTGGAGTCATACTTACCTGGCAGGGGAGACACCATGATCAGGCAGGTGGTTTTCCCAGGGCGAGGCTCATCCCTTGCACTCCGGGTGTGCTGACCCCTGCGATTTCCCCAAATGCGGGAAACTCGACTGCATAATTTGTGGTAGTGGGGGACTGCGTTCGCGCTCTCCCCTGATTTTTCTGGTTAATGACAGATTTGATTTTTCTCCGGAGTTTTTCTCTATATATTAGTCCGACACAACTCCACACTGCACCTGCAGCTACCGCGGTGGGTCCGGGTCTGACGTTGCCCCCTCAGGGTTGGAGGGGTGACGCTGTTCGGGCAGATTCCGGAATGTCCGGGCAGGTCCCAGCGTGGATGCTCCTCCTGCTCGCCCCCACCAGCTCTGGGAGTGCGGGAATTAGCACAGCTCCCCTCCCGTGGGCTCCCCCGAACCCCCGCGCACCCCGCTTCCCCCGGGAAGGCAGCAGATGGACACACAGTGCGGACCTGCAGCTTTATTGATCCCAAGAGCCTCCCAGGCCACAGAGCTTCCAGCCAACACACGTTCCTGCTCAGGGGGTCTTGGCCTTCCTCCGCTGGGTGCCCCACAGCAGCACGGACAGGGACACAGTGGCAGTGCCCAGGATTCCTCCGAAGAGAAGCATCGGGAACGTGCCCTGGCCGGGAGCAGGAGTGAGCATCACCGCTGCCTGCAGCCAGGCTGATCTGGCCAGGGCATGGCCAGAGGTCCAGTCCCACAGGCACTCACCTCACGCAGGCACTTGTAGCCATGGAAGGGATTATCACAGAGGCACTGGACGAGGCCGGGGCCGTCAGGGGCACACACAGAGTTTTCAGGACATTGCCAGGCTGGCAGTGCAGAGCAGAGGGTCAGGAGCCAAGGCCCCACTGCCAGCCCCTTGCACCCACTGCCAGGGTCACAGGCCTCACCGTACCGAGTTCCACAGAGCTGTTGCAGGGGTTCCTCTGTCCCTGGCACAGCCGGGTGCTCCTGACCACTGTCGCGTTCTGCCAGGCGTCCCTCCCGCCCGGACACTCCAGTGCCAGTGGCACCGCGCTGGGGACAGAGCTCAGCACTGGCACCGCCGCGACCCCCCAGCCCCTGACCCCCCAGCACTCACAGGCTCTGCAGGTGGATGAAGCCCAGGAAGGAACCGTCGGGGAGAGCTGTCAGAGGGTTCTCAGTCAAGTCCCTGCGAGCACACAGACCTTCAGCCCCATCCGGCCTGGCAGGCACTGGGGGTACCCCGGGCACCTCACTGGTGATGTTCCCCATGCACCCCCAACCCCCCTGCCCGCCCGAGGCCCTGGGAGTGCAGCCCTACAGCCAGGGCTCAAAGGTCTCCGTGGAGCTGCTGAGGGACCGCTTGGTCATTAACAAAAACCCTGATGAGCTGAGGTGTCATGGTGCCCTGAGGGCCACCACGGCTCACTGCGCCCATTTGGACACTGAGCCCTGACAGTGCCCTGGACGTGGCACCTCCCTGGCTCCTGTCTCTCCAGCCTGGGGACAAGGACACTGTGTGGGACTGTGGCAAATGCCAAGATGTGACCATGTGGCTCATCTCTCACCTGCCACCTCAGGCCCCCGCTGCAGGGTGTCCTGTGACAATGTGCACCATGACAGGACTCCAGAAGGATCTGTCCCACGCTCCCACTGGGCACAGGGGCGAGGCTGCCTGGCAGAAAGGTCCCAGGGCTCCCCATTTATAAATGGGGACGGTTTCTGTTTGTTCAGACCCTGTGGACTGTTACTGATGGCCACAAGGACAGAGAGTGGCCACCGTCCCTGGGACCAGCAGGGCACGGCTGTGCTGGCCTGGGCCTGTGGGAATGTCCCACCAAACCTGCCCCAACCCCATCTCCCAGCCCGGCCCAGCTCCTTGCAGGGCCCAGAGGGTCCCGGGAAAACTCACAGGACGATGGCAGTGGTGGCCTCAGCCAGTCCCGGGGGGACACTGTGCAGGGAGCAGTTGCTCAGGTCCAGCCTGGGAAGGGGCAGTGGTTGGGGGAGACAGTAGCATGCCTGTCCCCCACACTTTCCCCTGATGACCTGGCGACCCCCAGCACCCATCTTGGCCCCTGCCTGTACCTGGTCCCCCTGCACCACCACCCGGCTTGCTCCATCCAGGAATTCCCCAGCCCCTCCATTCCCCCGTGAACCCAAATCCCCACCCTGGCACCCTCCATCCCCCGAGCACCCCCATCACGCAGCCCCTGATGGCCCCAGCACCCCAGATTCGCCCCCAGCCTGTGCATCCCCGTCCTCCCCCAGGCCCCCCGTACCCCAGAAGCCGCCCTGGGGACGCGCCCCGCTCCCGGCAGCAGCGCCCGTCGCTCTCGGCGTCGTGCCGGGACTCACAGAACCGGGACACGATGGAGCCGTTCCGCGGCGGCCCCGGGCAGAGCCCGCACACCTGGAGAGGTCGAGGGGGCACGGGCAGCACCGGCACAGGGACACGCCTCGGCTCCGGTGCATCCCGCGATCCCCGGGTATGCCCGGACCCCCGGGAACCGCGGCACCCCGGAAAAGGACAACCCCCGACCCCGGGACACCCCCGATCGGGGACTCGCCGACCCTCGGTTCCCGCCCGGCACCTCCCGATCCGGGCATCCCCGGTCCGGGCACTCCCTGACCGCTCGGCACCTCTGATCCGTGACACCCTCTGCCCACCGGAGCCCCCCCGGTCCCGGCCCTCCCCTCGTTTCCGTGACCCCGGCGCTGTTGCCCCGTCGCTCACCGGGAGCCCGCGGGCGGCCGGGGCCAGCAGCAGCGGCAGCAGCAGCGCCAGCCCGCCCATGGCCCCGCCAGCCCCGAGCATCCCCGCGGCACCGGGGGCAGCTCCGTGCCCGCTCTCCCCCCGGGCGGGCACCGGGGCGCGGAGACCGCCACAGGGGCGGGGATCGGGCCGGGGGTCGGGCCGGGGTCGGGCCGGGGTCGGGCCGGGGATGGGGCCGGGGTCGGGCCGGGAGCCCCACGCCGGGATGCCGGTGGCGGCGGCCGTGCGGAAGCGGCGGCGGGAGCGGCCCCGCCCGCTCGCTCGTCATCCCGGCGCGCCCCGGCTGCGGCCGCACATGGGGTGAGCGCCGCCGCCGCCGGTGAGTGTCGCACCGGGGCTGCCGGGCAAGGTCACCGCCGCCACCGGCACCCGGTGCACTGCGGGCGGTGGCGGCCGGGGGGGCGGCTCCCGGGATGGGGAGATACCGGGGTCGGGGAGCAGAGCCCCGGGCTGGGCTCGCTGGGGGCAAGGAGCAGAGCCCCCGGTTTGGGGCACCGGGGACACCGGGGACGGGGAGCAGAGCTCCGGGATGGGGGCACCGGGGACGGGAAGCAGAACCTTGGCTGAGAACACCGGGGACAGAGCTCTGTGTTAGGGACACCGGGGACAGCGGGGAAGGGGAGCAGAGCCCCTCCGAGCCCCGGGATGAGGGCACCGGGGACAGCGCTGGGCAGCGGCGCCTCGAGCGGGGCCCCCGAGTACGCGGGGAAGGGTGTGACAGTGGCGACCCCGGGGAAGGTGGGCTGAGGACGGCAGGGACGGGGCAGCAGGCTCACCGAGCGGGCACACGGGGCACCCTGGGGCTGCTGCGTTTTGTGGGGCACATTCTGGGACCATCCGGGTGAGGGGCCGGCAGGGCTTCAGTGGGGTGACCGGGACAGCAGGTGATGGGGATGTGGGGGCACAGAGCTGGAGGCAGCGGAGCCTCAGGGACACCGAGGGGTCTGTGGGGCATGGGAGCCTTGAGCCGGGGCCATGCAGGAGGCTGGGGCTGTTGTGTACCTGCTGGGACGTGGTGTAACCTCCCCTGTTGAGTCTGGATGGGGGAATGCGAGGAGTGACCTTGGACCCTGGCCATGAGCTGCTGCGCGTGGAGCCGTGTCCTGGTCAGGGACAGGCCAGGGCTGGTGCCGGCAGAGGCGCTGCCCTCTCACCCCATTCCCCACCCAGACACTGCAGGCGCTGCTGGTGCCGCAGAACCCCGTGCCAGCTCAGCTGCCCCTGGTCCCGTGGCAGGCAGGCCCGGGCAGGCTGTGCCAAGGGTGCCAGGAGGGGCTCAGCCTAATCCCAAGCAGTGCCCAGGCAAGCATTCCTCCAGTGATCACGATGGGATCATGGTGGGCACTGTGCCACTCCCTGTCTGCCACCCCCAGTCTAGGATTGTCCCCCCTGTTCCCCTAACGCTGCCCTGCTGGCAGAGGGTCCCCTGCAGCCTGCACCCCCTCCCAGGCCAGGGAGGGGGTCATCCACAGCCCTGTGGCACCTGCTGCTCCCAGGTCCCTGCAGCCGCAGTTCTCTGGCTGTGGGGGGAGGCAGGAGCAGCAGTCTGCCCAGCTGCCCCCTCCTGTTCCCCAGCGGCTGGAGCCAGGGCAGGGGCAGAGCACTGGGGGCTCTGGGGAGATCCCTGTGAGTGGGGTCAGGTGCCAGAGCCGGGGGATGCTCAGGTGTCTGCTCCACCTGGCTGATGCCCAGAGCCCCTGAGGCTGCCAGCTCCCCCCTGTCCATTCCATCCCTGTGTCCATCCCTGGCCATGTGTGGTGTGGGGGTGCCCCTGCCCAGCTTCTTCATTCTGGGACAAGGATGTGCGGCTCCTCCTGTCCCTCCTCTCCAGTGCAGACTGGGCTCTGTGCCCTCCCCAGCCTCATCCATGTATTCTGCAGGTCCAGAATATTCAGTATTCAGCTGGTGGGGCTGATTCTGGTGCAGGAGCCGCTGCCCCAGCGCTGGCTGTGCTGTGCTGGCCCCAGAGCCTGGGCTGGCACTGGGACCAAGGCAGTTATGATGGGCTTAGCCAAGCTCTTGCACTGGGGCCATGGGGTGCTGGAGTGGTTGGGCTGGGCTGCCTTTGGTGCTGGTGGGACCGGTGCTGCCGGGTTTGGTGGGGCTGTGCGATGCTGGGGTGGTTGGGCTGGGTTGGGCTTGGCTCGGGTGGGACCGGCACTGCGTGCTCAAGGCTGTTCAGCGCCGGGGGTGGTCGTGTTGGGTTTGGCTCAGGTGGGATTGGGGCTGTCCTGCACCGGAGGCGGCTGTGTTGGGTTTGGCCAGTTCTGCCGGGACTGGTGGTGCCGGTGCTGCGGGGGGCCTGGGTGGGACTGTTTTTGCAGCCATTGTCTTGGTGCCCTTTGAAGACTCTCCAGTTTCCTTCAGAGGGGCAGGTGGGACGGCCCGGGGGTGGCCAAGCCCGGCCCAGAGGGAGGAGGAGGAGGAGGCTCCGTCCGTTTTTCCCCCCGCTCTGGGTCCTTGAGGCTGAGACAGAGCGAGCGAAGGTCCCTGCAGCGCTGACACGTCCCTCCTGCAGCTGCCAGGGCCAGGCCGGGGCTGGCCAGGTCGTGCTGCCGGGGTCAGGTGTGCCCATGAGGCCGGCGCGGCGTGGGCGGCTGGGCAGCGGCGGCAGCGGCGGCGCAGGGACACGCTCGCCATGGAGTTCACGGCCATCGACTACAGCATCTTCGCCCTGCTGCTGGTGCTGTCCTCGGCCATCGGGCTGTTCTACGCGCTGAGCGGCGACCGGCAGCGCACCGTGCAGGAGTTCCTGCTGGCCAACCGTGACATGGGCTGCCTGCCCGTCGCGCTGTCCCTGCTGGCCTCCTTCCAGTCAGCTGTGGCCATCCTGGGCGTGCCAGCTGAGATCTTCCGCTTCGGCACCGAGTACTGGTTCCTGGGCTGCTCCTATTTCCTGGGGCTGCTCATCCCGGCGCACATCTTCATCCCCGTGTTCTACCGCCTGCGCATCACCAGCACCTACGAGGTGAGCAGAGGGGACCCGGGGGCTGCAGGGCGGTGTGGGGGCCGCAGAGGATCCTGCAGTCAGGTGCCCTGACCTCTCTCCGTGCAGTACCTGGAGCTGCGCTTCAACAAGACCGTGCGAATCTTTGGCACCATCACCTTCATCTTCCAGATGGTGAGTGGAGCTGGGGGCGTGGGGGCTGCAGAGTTGGGGGGCTGGGCACGGCTCAGACTGCTCTCCCCTCCCCGCAGGTCATCTACATGGGAGTGGTGCTCTACGCCCCCGCGCTGGCCCTCAACGCAGGTATGGCGAGGACAGGTGGGGGGCCACGCCGGGGGGCTGCTGCCCCTCACCCCACTGACGTCCTCTGCCACTTCCAGTGACGGGCTTTGACCTCTGGAGCGCGGTGCTGACCATGGGGCTGGTCTGCACGCTCTACACTACGCTGGTGAGTGAGTCCCTGCTGCCACCCGTGCCCTGTGCCCCCGCCGTGCCAGGCTGAGCACCGTGACCCTGTGGTGACGGGCATCGTGTGTCCCCAGGGAGGGCTGAAGGCCGTCATCTGGACAGATGTGTTCCAGACGCTGGTGATGCTGGCGGGGCAGGTTGCCGTCATCGTGGTGGGCGCATGGCGGGTGGGGGGCATGGCCCGAGTCTGGCGCGTGGCTGAGCAGGAGGGCAAGATCGCTGGCATCGAGTGAGTGACCTCCCGGGACCCCCCGTCCTCCTGTGGGGGCACTTGGGGCAGCCTGAGGTGGGGGAGAGGGACCCTGGTGTGGTGTGGTGGTCCATCCCTGTTTCCCTCTTTCCCGTGGGGGATGGGGTGCCAGTGAGGATGTCACCATGACCGCCCTGGTCCTCCCCACAGCCTGGACCCCAACCCCCTGGAACGTCACACCTTCTGGTCGCTGTCTGTGGGTGGGATCTTCATGATGCTCTCGCTGTACGGGGTGAACCAGGCGCAGGTGCAGCGCTACCTCTGCGCCCGCAGCGAGCGGGAGGCCAAGCTGTGAGTGGGGCTGGGGCTGGGGGTCCCGCAGCTGGGATGGGCCCCCCACCACTGCCCGTGTCTGATGCCCACCCACACGGTGCCCGCAGCTCCTGCTACGCCGTGTTCCCCTGCCAGCAGATTGTGCTCTGCCTCAGCTGCCTCACTGGCCTCGTCATGTTTGTCTATGACCTGGAGCACCCGCTGGCACCCAGCCAGCGCCCTGGCTCCTCTGACCAGGTGGGTTAAGACCCCTCTCCCGTGTCCCCTGCTGCCCCAGCCCCTGCACTGACCTGCTGCCACAGCTGGTGCTGTTCTTCGTGATGGACGTGCTGAAGGACCTGCCGGGGCTGCCCGGGCTCTTTGTCGCCTGCCTCTTCAGCGGCGCCCTCAGGTGAGTGGCTGGCCCTGGGACGGTGGTTCAGGTGTCCTGGGACGGTGGTTCAGGTGTCCTGGGACGGTGGTTCAGGTGTCCTGGCTGAGCCCCTCCTGCTCCCTCTCCTCCCCAGCACCATCTCTTCTGCCTTCAACTCCCTGGCCACGGTCACCATGGAGGACCTGGTGCGGCCACACTTCCCTGGGCTGTCGGAGTCGCGGGCCACGCTGCTCTCCAAGCTGCTGGGTGAGCGGCTGGGGGCGGCCAGGGGGGCAGCCATGGGGCTGGCACAGTCCCCAGCACCACCATGACACCCCACTCCCCTCCCCAGCTCTCAGTTATGGGCTGCTGTGCCTGGGGATGGCGTATGTGTCCTCCATGCTGGGACCTGTGCTGCAGGTAGGCACGGGGCTGCAGGACCCCTGGCTCTGGCACCCCAAGTGGGGTGAGGGACCCCCGGCTCTGGCACCCCAGGGGCGTGGGGCTGGTGCTGAGGGCCGTGTCTCCACAGGCGGCCATCAGCATCTTCGGCATGGTGGGGGGGCCGCTCCTGGGGCTCTTCTGCCTCGGCATGTTCTTCCCCTGTGCCAACCCCACAGTGAGTGTCCTTGACCTGTCAGTGTCCCTGACCCTCAGTGTTCCCTGACCCTCAGTGTCCCTGACCTGTCAGTGTCCCTGACCCGTCAGTGTCCCTGACCTGTCAGTGTCCCCTGAGCCATCAGTGTCCCTGACCCATCAATGTCCTACAACCCATCAGTGTCCCCTGACCCTCAGTGTCCCCTGAGCCATCAGTGTCCCTGACCTGTCAGTGTCCCTGACCTGTCAGTGTCCCCTGACCCATCAATGTCCTACAACCCATCAGTGTCCCCTGACCCGTCAGTGTCCCCTGAGCCATCAGTGTCCCTGACCCATCAGTGTCCTACAACCCATCAGTGTCCCCTGACCCATTAGTGTCCCTGACCTGTCAGTGTCCCCCACACATCAGTGTCCCCGACCTGTCAGTGTCCCCCAACCTATCAGTGTCCCCTGACCCATCAGTGTTCCTCAACTCATCAGTGTCCCCAGCCCACCAGTGTCCCCTGAGCCATCAGTGTCCCCTGACCCTCAGTGTCCCCAGCCCACCAGTGTCCCCTGAGCCATCAGTGTCCCCTGAGCCATCAGTGTCCCCCAACCCACCAGTGTCCCCTGACCCATCAGTGTCCCCTGACCCTCAGTGTCCCCTGACCTATCAGTGTCCCCCCTGACCCCCCTCAGTGTTCCCCTGACCCCTCAGTGTCCACCTAGTACCACCTCAGTGTCCGCCCCTGACCCCTCAGTGTCCCACCAGCCCTGTGTGTCGTGTGTCGGTGGGGAGGTGTGGGGCACCCTGAGCCCCGATGGGGGCCAGTGCCCTTCTTTGTCCCCGTCACAGGGAGCCGTCGTGGGGCTGCTGGCCGGACTGGCCATGGCCTTCTGGATAGGCATCGGCAGCTTCCTGCAAGCCGCAGGAGGGGCCAAGGGCAGCTCCCCAGCCAACAGCACAGCACTCCCCACCGTGGGCAACCTCAGCGCCGTCCTGGCGACCACCCTGCTGCCCCCCACATCGGCACCGCCGAGGTGAGTGGGCCGGGGGGCGTGGGCACTGGCTGTGCAGGGTGCGGCGGTGCTGCTCCGCAGCCCCCCTGAGCCCGTGTCCCCCAGCCCCACGGGGCTGCAGCGCTTCTACAGCCTGTCCTACATGTGGTACAGCGCCCACAACTCCACCACTGTCATCCTGGTGGGGGTCCTGGTCAGCCTGCTCACCGGTGAGTGTGGGGTGACGGGGGGGCCGCCGTGATGCCCCTGCCCCACTCACGGCCCTGTGCCCCCAGGCCCCACGCCGGCAGCGGCGCTGGACCCCCGCACCATCTCCCCCGTGCTGCCGTGGCTGCTCTGCTGCCTGCCCCCCAAAATCCGGCAGTGGATCTGCTGCGGGGGAGGCGACCCTGCCCAGGTGAGGGACAGACTCGCAGCGCTCCAGGGGGAGGGGGACATGGGGGGTACCCCCCACGGCCCTGCTGTCTGCCCCGTGCCTTGCCTGCCCCTGCTCTGTCCCCACAGGTCCCCAGCCAGGCGGATGGCACGGAGAAGAGCAATGGGGTGCCCAATGGCCTGGCCCCCCCCGGCCCCGACCGGCCCGGGGAGGAGGAAGGACAGGGGTACATCCGCAGCGCTGGTGCCCCCATCTACGCCGTGCAGGAAACCTCTTTCTGATGCTCCCAACATGGGGGTCTCGGCCACCCCCCTGGTCGAGGGGCTTAAACTCTGGTGGGGCATCCACAGACAGCCGGGGAGTGCCAAAGAACAGGAGGTTGGGTCTCTGTGGGAGACTGGTGGGCTGCCCCTTCAGGGGGCTCTGGGACCATGGCTGGGGGATGTTGGAGCAGTGCCCCCATCTCCAGGCCGGGACGTGTTCTGGTCCCCCCGGCCCAGCCACGTGCCTTACACACCGCTCCAGGGCTGGGGGCTGCCCGGACCCCTCAGGGTGCCGAGCGCTCCCGCCACCCTTGTCACCTGTCTTTGTGTTTGGTGTCCCCCCAATAAATGGTTCTGGAGCACAGGTGTTGGAGAGTCCCAAGGAGCAGCCCGCTCCCTGCTGTACCCCAGGACCCCCAGCTCCCCCAGCAGTGGGCTGTGCCCGCTGTACCCCGAACCCACGGGACCCCTGAGCCCCATGCCGTGCGTGGGGTCTCTCCACTGTCCTCCAGGAGCACACGGGGTACCCGAGACTGCCACCTCCCCAAACACCGGGGTGTTCCCACCATCCCCCAGTAGCCCACAGGAGCCCCAATTTTCCAGTCAATGGGGTCCCCATGGAGCTACAGCGCCGCTGTCTCCCCAGGTATTGGTGGGGGGGGCGCTATCCCTTAGGAGAAGCCGTTTCCCCGGGGTGTCCCCGCTGTCCCACACGGGGCCGAGCACCGCGTTTCCCCGTGGGAACCCCCGTTCCCTTTGGGACCCCCCGGTTCCCTCTGGGACCCCCCCCCCCCCCAAATCCCGGGGTATCCCCGCCCCACGTGACGCAATGACCACGCCCCTCGCTCCGCCCACAGCCTCGCTCCCGCTTAGCCACGCCCCCGGCGGGTGACGCCACAGCGCGCTGACGTCAGGCCGCTGTCATGGCGCCGCGGCGTCCCGCCGAGCTGTACCGGGCGCCGTTCCCGCTCTACACCGTCCGCCTGCACCCGCGGCGGCCGCTCGCCATCACCGCCGGCGGCGGAGGCGCCGCCAAGACCGGCATCCGCAATGGCGTGGTGCGGGGCAGCGGGGGCCGGGCCGCGGGGAGGCTGAGCGGCTTGGACGGGCCCAGGCGCGGCCGGGGAGGCCTGGGCGCGGCGGGGCCGGCCGGGCTCGGGGTGCCCGCGCTGCGGGGAGGCGCGGCTCGCCGCGCAGCCGAGCCCGGGTCACGGCGGGGACCGTGACCGAGCGCTGTCTCCCCGCAGCACTTCCTGCAGCTGGAGCAGATCGGCGGGCAGCTCAGCGCCTCGCTGCTGCACTGCCACGACACCGAAACCCGCGCCACCATGACCATGGCGCTGGCCGGGGACGTCATCGCGGCCGGGCAGGACAACAGCTGCCACATCCTGCGCTTCAGCCTGCAGGAGCCCGAGGGATCGGGCACCGCCGGGAAGGACGGTGAGACACCGGTTCACCGGGAGTCGGTGTGAGGCACTTGTCCCCGGGGCTGTGCTGTGCTTTGGGATGGCCCGAATTCCTGTCCTGCCTGCCCTGGATGCTGTGGGGAGGGCTGAGGGGTGTTTTGGAGATAAGGCATTCTGTGAACACTCCCATGCCCACCTTGGATCTCCCCTGTGCCTGCCCTGAATCCTCCCTCCCCTTGCCTGCCTTGGGTACCATAGGGCAGCATGTGGGGTTTGTGGGGTGGCTTGAGGATGGGGCACTGCCTTGAACCCCGCCTGCCTGTCCTGAACCTTCTTCTCTGTGCCTGCCCTGGGTACCATGGCGAGCTTTGGGGATGGGACACTGCCCTGGGGCTCCCCGTGCCTTCCCCACCCCTGGATGCTGTGGCCAGAGTGCGGGGGGCTCTGGGGTGCTCTGGTGCTGGGGTACAGCTGTGGACCTCCCATGCCCACCTTGGATCTTCCCCATGCCTGTGCTGGAGGGTGGGGAGTGGAGAGCTGGGGGTCTGTGGGGTGGCTTGGCGATGGGCATTGCCCCGAACCCCTCCATCCCTGGCATGGACCTGCCCCGTGTGCGTCCTGACCCCGTCTCCCTCTGCCTGCCCGGGGTGCCATGTGGAGCTTTGGGGATTGGGCGCTGTCCTTGACGCCCCTGTCCTGTCCTGGGTGCTGCGGGGCTCTCTGGGGATGGAACCGCCTCGTGCCTGCCCTGAGCCCTCCCGAGCCAGCCTGGCGGCCGTGGGGGTGTCGGGCAGGGGCGCTGCCTCTGCCCGCCGTGCCAGCCGTGTCCCGGCCCGCAGGCAGCGGGGAGAAGGCGGCGCGGCGGCGGCGCGGGGCGGCCGGGGCGGCGCCGGGGGCCGCGGCGAGCGGGGCCCGGCAGGTGCGGGTGGAGAGCCTGCAGCGTGTGCGCACCGACTTCAGCCCCGACGCCCTGCAGAAGGCCGTGCGCTTCAGCGCCGACGGAGCCCTGCTGGCCACCGGCGGGGCCGACGGCTTCCTGCGCCTCTGGGAGGTGGGCACGGGCGCCGGGGACACGGGGAGCCGGGCTGGGCGGCAGGGCTGGGGGCACAGGAGAGCGGAGGTGGGCAGGTGAGAGCAGAGATGAGTGTGGGGGAGCCAGGGTGGGCATAGGGAGCTGGGGGTGCATGGTGGAGCCAAGAAGGGGGAATGGATGTGGGCACAGTGGGTTGAAGGCCAGGCATGGGGGAGCCAGGGTGGGCAGGGGGAGGTGGGACAGACATGGAGGAGCAGTGGCTGCCGTTGCTGTGCTGCTGGCAGCGCACATTGGGCAGGGATGGCCGGGGCTGCAGCACCTGCAGGTACCTAACGCTGCTCCCCCCACACCTGCCCGGGGCTGTGGCAGGGCCTGGCCCGTGCCCAGTGCCCACACCAGCTCTGCCCCTGCAGTTCCCCAGCATGAAGAAGACGTTGGAGTTCAGAGCCCACGATGGGGAGATCGAGGACATTGCACTGGGTCCTGACAACAAGGTGGGTGTCAGGTGGCTCCCCTCTTCCCTGCCCCTCCAGGAGAGTGTCCTCAGACCCCTGTGCTGTGTGCAGCAGGTGGTGACGGCAGGGAGGGACTTCCAGTGCTGCGTGTGGCAGCAGGACCAGCTGGTGACAGGGCTGCGCTGGCACGAGAACCTGTCTGGCATCCCTGACAAGGCCTATCGCTACCAGGCCTGCCGGTGAGGGCTGGGAATGGGGCCAGGAGCTGGACACAGAGCCGGGGGCAGACCAAAGGGCTGGGGCACTGGGATGGGGCTGGGACGGCAGGGCTGGGCTGGATTAGGGCGGGGGTGAAGAGAGGCCACTGGGGCTGGGAGTGGGCCACCCCTGCCTGCTGCCCTGTCACTCTTCCTGCTGGGTCTGTGGGAGGGGGTGACAGCTGCCCAGGGAGGGGCTGGGGCCAGGTTTGGATTGGGAGGGGGGTGGTGGTGTGGGGCTGTGTGCCCCACTTTCCCCCGTGCCCCCTCCCTCGGCAGGTTTGGGGCCGTGGAGGGCAGTGCTGGGGCGCTGCGGCTCTACACGGTGCAGGTGCCCCACAAGCGGGAGCGCCGCCCCCCGCCCTGCTACCTGACCAAGTGGGATGGGAAGAGCTTCCTGCCGCTGCTGACACGGCCCTGTGGCTCCGAGGTGGTCTCCTGCCTCTCCATCAGGTACCCCAGGGCCAGTGGGTACGGGGTGGGGGCCGTGGCAGCCCCCACTCACTACCCTCCCCCGTAGTGATTCGGGCACCTTCCTGGGGCTGGGCACAGTGACGGGCTCGGTGGCCATCCACATTGCCTTCTCACTGCAGGTGAGCTGGGGCAGGGTGTGGGGCACCCCGCTGGCCCCCGAGCAGCCCCTCACCTGCTGTGTCCCCCGCAGAGGTTGTACTACGTGAAGGAGGCGCACGGCATTGTGGTGACCGACGTGGCCTTCGTCCCCGAGAGCCGGCCCGGGCGGGAGCTGCTGGGGAGCCACGAGGCCGCCCTGCTCAGCGTGGCCGTGGACAGCCGCTGCAAGCTGCACCTGCTGCCCACCCGCCGTACGTCCGGGGCACTGCCCGCGGGGCTCAGGGGCCTCTGCTGCTCCCTGGCGTGGCGGGGCTGCCCCCTCCTCTCACCCTTCTCTGTCCCGCAGGCTCCCTCCCTGTCTGGCTGCTGCTGCTGCTCTGTGCCGGGCTCATCGTGGCCACCATCTTGCTGCTGCAGCTCGCCTTCCCAGGCTTCCTGTAGCCCCCTGACCCCTGGAGGGGACGCCCTGGCAGCAGGAGCGACCCCCCAGCCTCCACCCACCCCACACAGACTGTGAAGGACATGAGGGACCACCCCTGGCCCCGCTGTCCCCGCTGGTGCTCGGGGAGCAGATGCGGGTCCAGGGAGCCACGCAGGCCGCCGTCCCTGTGGGACTGTGCTGGCAGCAGTGCAGGGCTGGCCCCGGGACAGGGGGGTCTCCTGCCTCAGGAGGAGAGGCTCCTGCTGTTGCCCTGCCCTGCTGCTGCCATTAAACTGGAGCGCGAAGGCCGTGTTGTTGTGCAGTGTGCTGGGGGAGCGGGCCTGGGGCTGAGGGGTCGCGCTGTGTGCCCTCGGGGGCCTGGCTGTGGCACAAGGGCTGCCCGGAGCCCCCCGGGCCAGCGGGGCCCGTGCGTACCGGCACAGACCGGCCCCGGGGGCACTGGGCTGGCCCGGCTGTGCCCGGGACCCTGGGGGGCTTGGGGGGGTCTCACCCACCGGTGTGCCCCGTCCCGCTGTGACCGCGCGCCCATCCCTGGCTCCGCTTTAGGGGGTCGGGTCCCGGTTACCCCCGGCGCTGGTCCGGGACGCTCCGGGCTGGGGCTGGATCCCTGCTGCCCGCGGGCAGGGCCGGGACGGGGCGGGCGGGGCCGCTCCCGGCTCGAGACGTGTCGGCGACGTGGCCCCGGGGCGGGGCGGCACCGACACGCGAGCCGGGCTGGTGTGCGGGTACCGGGGGGCACCGGCGGTACCGGGTTGGCGTGTGCGGGTACCGGGGGGCACCGGCAGTGCCGGGTTGGCGTGTGCAGGGCGAGTGGGTACCGGGGGGGCACCGGCGGTACCGGGTTGGCGTGTGCGGGTACCGGGGGGCACCGGCGGTACCGGGTTGGCGTGTGCGGGGTGAGTGGGTACCGGGGGGCTGCACTGGGTGGGCAGCGCCAGCCGGTGTCCCGCGCTCTGCGTTCCCCTCGCACCCTCCCCGCCGTGCTGGAACCGGGGCAGCTCCCGGAGCCCCCGCCTTTCTCCTACGGGCCCCCCCGAGCCCGGTGCTCCCGTCCCGCCGCAGCCCGAGGCCGCGGGATGAGGAACGCGCCGGCGATGCTGATCCTGCTGCTGCTGCTGCTGCTGGGGCCAGCGGCCCGGGCCGCCCCCAGAGCGGGGACAAACAGGTACGGGGGGCACGGTTATGGAGGCAGCGGAATGGGGGGACGCGGTCAGGGGGAGGCAGAGGCGTGGTGCTTTCAGGGGTGCAGGGGCACAGGTGGAATACAAGCTGGCCAAGGGAGGGGCGTGCGGCTGTGGGCGAGCACAGGGATCCGAGGCTGCCCAGTGAGGGGTGGGACTCATGGATATCCGCAGGGCCGTGTGTGGGGGGCGTGGAGCGGGCAGCCCCCCCAGGGGCGCAGGTAACACCCTGTCTCTTGGCCAGGCCCGAGCCCCCCATGGCCACAGTCGTGGATCCGTATCCCGACCTGCTGAGCCCGGAGCCACCTGCACTGCTGTGAGTCCCTGCCCTGGGGACCCCCAAAGCACAGGGACCCCCACCATGGCCCAGGGCTGTGCATTGGGGCTGGGGGGGGCACAGCGATGGGTGGAGGGCATGGACAGTGCCCGGCTGGCCTTGGGGCAAGGTGGGCCATGGGGCAGCTGCAGTGCTTCCCACCCCAGCCCTGCTCCCTCCAGGCTGCTGCGGAGTGCAGTGCGGAGCCTGGGGCCACCGGAGCAGGATGTGGAGGCCATGACACGGGAGCAGGGTAAGGCCACCGGGGTGGTGATGGGGGGCTGAGGGGCTAGTGGAGCAGGGACCCCGGCCCCACAGCACCCCGTGCCCCACAGCCCTGCTCTACCTCTTCGTGCTCCATGACCACGACCAGAGCAGGCATCTGGATGGGCTGGAGCTGCTGCAGTTACTTGGCACGGTGCTGGCACAGGCTGGGGGGCAGCCAGACCCTGACATGGTGGGTCCCACAGGGACGGCTTCTCACACCCCACTGAGCTCCTGGGCCAGGCCCTCATCCTGCTCCTCATCCCCGTAGGTGGCTGCACTGGTGGACCAAGCCCTGGCAAGGCAGGACCTGAATGGGGATGGGCTGCTGGACCCCTCTGAGCTGCTGGACCCCCCTGAGGTGCTCTTGGACCAGGGACCCCCAGGACAAGCCCCCCTAGAGCAGCAGGCGGGGGTTGGGGCTGTGCCTGGGGGGGTCGCAGAGATGCCCATGGAGGCCCTGGGCTTGAGAAACCCAGAAGTGGGAGCCTCTGAGGCTGGAGACCCCCAGAGTGGAGCCCCTGAGGATGGACCCGCCAAGGAGGAATCTCCCAATGCTGAGGCCTTGGAGGCAGAAGTCGCCCCTGAGGCCAAAGCCCCCAGTACTGATGCCGCAGAGGAAGAGGAAGCCCCTGAGGCTGAAGCCCCTGAGGAGCAGGCAGCTCCAGCCTGGAGTGACCATGGGGAGGGATAGGCAGTGGGGGCTGTGGGATGCAATGCCCTGGCTACTCCCTGCCCTGCTCAGGGCACAGCGTGGCAGGAGGATGCCCTGTGGCCAGACTGCTGGGGCCAAGGAGGGCAGGGCTCATGTGGTCTCCTCTGTAATACACGGGATGGAGGAATAGAGGCGCTGCTGGTGACCTTGGCTGTGGTCAGTGCCCCCCAGGGACAGCGAGACCCCAGCCAGGGCAAGGGGGGCGCAGCCAGGGGGCACAGGAGGCAGCAGTGGTGCACGTCGGGTTTTACTGGGGGGTTGCTGGGTGCAGTGTGCCTGGGGCGTGCAGAGGTCTCCAGGCACAAGCTCAGACAATGCCATCGAAGCCCTGGATCCCGCATTTCCTGCCCGCGATCCGGCAGCCGAAGGTGAGGGCGTCCTGCAGGGTCCTCCCTGGGGATGGGGCCCAGGATGAGATGTGGCCGTGCTGGAGCTGCGCCATGGCCGTGCCAAACAGGGCCATGGCCCTGCGGTGGCCGTGCCGTGTTCGTGCCCACCTTCTGCGAGCGCAAAGATGACGGCGGCATTGAAGGTGTCCCCAGCGCCCAGCGTGTCCACGAGGGTCTCTGGGGGGAAGGCGTCCGAGTGCACCAGCTCCCCGCCGGGCCCCACGGCATCAGCGCCCTCCTCGGCCCAGGCACAGATCAGCGTGGCCCTGGGGGAGTGTGAGGTGGGTCTGGGGCACACCACGTGCCCCCCGCTCCCTCCCAGGTTGCCCCCTACCCTGGCTGGATGCGCCCCCGCAGCCCCCGCAGTGCCTCGGGGCCGATCGGTACCCGAAGTGCCGGGCCAGGTCCTTGCTGATGAACACCTGTGGGAGAGGGGCTGGGGCGGGGGGCAGCCCCCGGTACCCCCAGCCAGGTGGGATTAGACCTGTGCCTAGACCCGAGACCCCGCCTAAACTCCCGGACACTGCCTGCACCCCTTGACCACATCCCGGCCACACCCTCAGACCCCAGCTGTGGTCCCAAGACACCGCCTGCCCCACTAGATCCAAACCCCTGTCCCCCCCGAGGCCCGACTCCCCCGGACCAGGACTCCCAAGTCCAGTTGGGCCGCGGCCCCCGCAGATCTGACCGCTCCCGTCCCGACCTCGGCCCCGCCGCGCCTTTGGCCGCGGCCAGGACAGGTGATGGGGACAGGTGATCAGGAGAGGTGGTCGGGACAGGTGATAGGGACAGGCGATCGGGACAGCCGATCGGGACAGGTGATCGGGACAGGCGATCGGGACAGGCGATCCCTTCCCATCGCCCCGGCCCCGCACCACGTGTCCCCGCCCCATCAGCGGCAGCAGCTCCTCCCGCGGCTTCTCCAGCTCCACCGAGATCCGGACCCGCTGCCCCGGCGCCGCCGCCCGGTTGTGCCGCTCCAGCCGCTCCAGCATCGCGCCCTGCTCCGCCGCGTTCCGGGCCTGCGGGCACGGCTCCGGCATCACCCGGGCATCGCCAGTCCCGGGAAGCCCCTCGGCCCCGGGGATGCTCCCCCATCGGGGATGTTCCCCAGACCGAGGGACTCCCTCCGGTCCCGGGCTCACCTGCAGCCTGAGAGATTTCCCCCAGCGCCGGGGATCCCCCCAGATCCAAGAACCCCCCCGAGCCTCGCGCTCACCTCGAAGTGGATCCACTTGTATTGGGAAAGGTCGACCCGCTCGAAGTCGCGGGCTGTCACGTCGGGCAGGTTCCTGTGGGACGGAGCCAGGTGGGAGACAGGGGACCCTCGGGCTGGCACGCGCCCGGGGCGAAGGGCAGTTCCAGGGGCCGTGGGGGCCTCACGGTACCGGGACAGAGGTCCCGGAGGAGGCACTGCCTGAGTGAATCATTAATGACGGCACCTGCCCTGGGCTGGATTCGAAGGGCAGCGCAGCGTGGCCAGGTTGGGGCCTGGGGGTCAGCCAGGCTAACCCCACGGGGCCGTGCCGGCTGTCCTGCATTCCAGAGCGTGTGTCCGTGTGGGGACACCGCCACCAGCCCCGGCAGCGGCACCGGCGGTGACGGGACTGCCGGGACCATTGGAGGGGACGGTGTCTGCGGGATTACGGCAAGTCGCCCCATCCGGCACTCGGTAGCCCCCGGCAGGCAGCGGGAGGGACCCCCGAGAGCGAGCTGGCGCGGCCCGGGGCTGCCGTGGCCCTTACGTGTCGTGCAGGACGATGGTGCGGGAGCCGCTGGTGGCGTTGACGATGCAGCAGGCGCAGGGGACATCTCCGCGGGGCTGCCAGGCCACGTGCGCCGTGTCCACTCCCCGGCGCTGGAAATCCGCCGCGATGAAGCTTCGGGGGCAGAGAGCGGGATGAGGGGCGCTGCCGCTGCCGGCGGAGGCGGGCGGGCAACCGAGGGTCGGGACCGGCGGCAGCGACACGGAGAGGGCAGTGAAGAGTCGGGGCGGGTCGGGCCGGTGTCCCGCCAGTGCGGGAGTCCCCGCACCCACTTACTCAGCGGCGGGGCCGGGGGCCAGCGAGCCCATGAAGGAGCAGGGGGCTCCCAGCAGCGACAGCACCGTGCAGGAGTTGGAGGCGTTCCCGCCCCGCTGCCACCGCTGCGACAGGCACCTGCGGGCGGCGAGAGGCGGCGGTGGGCGCAGGGTCGGTTCGGGGGACACCGGAGGAACACCCCCCCCCCACCCCCCCCCGTTGTCCGTACCTGGTGTCGGAATCCTCGGCTGGGAAAGTCTCCACGACGCTGATGATGTCCAGGCACACCAGCCCCACGCACATGATCCGCTGCTTGCCCGCGGCACCGCCCGCCTCTGCCGCCATCCCGGGCCGCTGCGGACCGGGACCGGGACCGAGAAGGGGACCGGGACCGAGAACGGGACCGGGACAGGGTCCGGGACGGAACCAGGGACCGAACCAGGGACCGAACCCCACCGGGTACAGCCGAAGCTTTGGCCCCGCCCCCCTCGCGCCAGAGCCAATCAGCGCCCGCCGCCGCGCCGGGCCCGCGGGGGGCGTGGTCATGGGGCACGCCCCGGCCACGCCCCCCGGCAGGGCGCTCGCACGGCGGGACCGGAGCCCGGGGACAGAGAGGGACAGACAGGGACACAGGGACACAGGGACAGAGGGACAGAGGGACAGGGACACAGGGACAGAGGGACAGAGGGACAGGGACACAGGGACAGGGACAGAGGGACAGAGGGACAGGGACACAGGGACAGGGACAGAGGGACAGAGGGACAGAGGGACAGAGGACAGGGCACGGGGACAGAGGGACAGAGAGGGACAGGGGCACGGGACAGAGGGACAGACAGGGACAGAGGACGACAGAGGGACAGAGGGACAGAGGGACAGGGACAAGGGACAGAGGGACAGAGGGACAGGGACAAGGGACAGAGGGACAGGGGCAAGGGACAGAGGGACAGAGAGGGACAGGACAGGGACAGGGACACAGGGACAGAGGGACAGGGACACAGGGACAGAGGGACAGGGACACAGGGACAGAGGGACAGAGGGGACAGACGGACAGCAGGGACAGGGACAGAAGGGACAGAGGGACAGAGGGACAGGGACACAGGGACAGAGGGACAGAGGGACAGGGACACAGGGACAGAGGGACAGGGGCACGGGGACAGAGGGACAGGAAGGGACAGACAGGGACAACAGGGACAGAGGGACAGAGGGACAGGGACACAGGGACAGAGGGACAGGGACACAGGGACAGAGGGACAGAGGGGACAGAACGGACAGAGGGACAGGGACAGAACAGGGACAGAGGACAGAGGGACAGGGACAGAGGGACAGGGACACGGGGACGGAGAGGGACAGACGGACAGAGAGGGACACAGGGACAGACGGGACAGGGGCACGGGGACAGAGGGACAGGGGCACGGGGACAGAGGGGACAGAGGACAGAGGGACAGACAGACAGGGACAGGGACAGAGGGACAGGGACACGGGGACAGAGGGGGACAGAGGACAGAGGGACAGGGACAGGGACAGGGACAGGGACAGGGCAGGGGCACGGGGACAGAGGGGGACAGACGGACAGAGGGACAGGGACAGACAGGGACAAGAGGGACAGGGACAGGGGCACGGGGACAGAGAGGGACAGAGAGGGACAGACGGACAGAGGGACAGAGAGGGACAGACAGGGACAGACGGACAGACAGGGACAGAGAGACAGGGACAGACAAGGGACATGGACGACACAGGGACATCCAGGGACAGAGGGACAGACGGACACAAGGACAAACGGACAGAGGGACAGGGGCACAGGGACAGACAGACACAGGGACATGGACACACGGACATTGACACACAGACATGGACAGACAGGTACAGGACACACAGGGACACGGACACACAGATGGACTCACAGACATGGACACGGGGACATGGACACAGAGGTACAGTGTATGGACACACGGACACACGCCACCCGCCGTGACACACGGACACACGGACGCGGCTGCCGAGCGTGTCCGGTGCCGGCAGCTCCGGGCTGCGCCGTCGGCGGGAGCGGCGGGAGCTGCCGGGGCCGGGGGCTCCGGGCTCCCCCGTGCCCACCGGCGAGGGGCAAAGGCACAGACGGGCCCTTCCCTGGGGAGCAGCTCGGGCTGTTGGTTTGTTATTCAATTTACGAGCCACGATTAAATCCTTTCCAGGGCTGCTGCGGGCGCTGCTCTGGCTGGGGGCGGTGGGCGCTGCAGCTGCGAGGGACCCCGGCCCCAGCCCGGGTGCGGCTGCGGGATGGATGCTCAGAAGGGGAATTTCCTTCACAGTTTGGTGACCCAGGTGTGACCCCCGTCCCGCTCCCATCTCCCACCTGCCAGCGCCCGCTGAGCTCACCTGGAGCGAGCAGGAGCCACTGGCGAGTGTTAAAATTCCTGGAGCAGATTCAGTGCCACCGATCTGTGGCTGAATCGCTCCGAATCTCTCAGCCTGGTGCAGCTTTTTGTACCCTCCGGGAAATTTCCTGCCTTGGTTTAAGAGGGACCGAGCAGCCCGAGGGGGAATTGGGGCAGCTGGGCTCCCACCCGCCCTGTGCAGGGCCCGTCCAGGGAGGGGCTGCACTCGGAAGGTGCAGGGGGGCTGAGGTTAAAGGGGATTTTTTGGCTGTTTTTGGTACATCCGACCCAGCAAGGGGACACTCGGCCGAAGTTGTGCAATGGGGGATGAATTGAGGCTTCACTGACCCGGGAGGGAGAGAAAAGGTTTCTTGGCAGAATTGTTGAAGCATTTTACAAGGTGAAGAGAGAAATCGTGTAAAAGCCCGGGCTCTGTCCTGTGCTACAGGCAGTGTTTAATGCCTGGTAATTCCCTCCAGGCACTGGAAGAGTTTCTTTGGCAGCTGCCAGGGGCAGTCCAGGGTCTGAAGCACAAACACACGGGAGGAGGTGACCGCTCTGGGTTGCTGGTTTGTGCACACGGGATCTCCTCAAAAAGGGGAATTCAGGGAGGTCTGCATCCCGAGGGAGCTCATCCCCACCCTGTGCTGCTTGCAGCTCTCTGGACAACGGCTTGTTGGGGTGGGAAGCTGAAGACCCAGAGCAGAGTTCCGAGTGCCAGCTGAAATGCTGCTTTGTTTTTGTATCTGTGTAAGATTCCTGTGCAGTGGTGCCTGTAATTGTGGTTGCTCTGCTTGTGCTTCTAAAAACTGTTCCTAAAAGTACATTTTCCTACGTGTAAATTTCTGTTAGGTGAGAGGATAGCAAATGTGCACGTAATATTTGAAGAATTTTTTTCAGAATGAGGAGACCTTGTCGTTGTTTTTGAGGAATTGCTGTGTTCTGTCCATAACTGAAGGCGTCACCTGTGCCTGGTTTGCTGCACTGACACAGCAACAGGAAACTGTTTGGATTTTAAAATGAATGTTTTAAATAGATTAATATATAATATAATATAATATAATATAATATAATATAATATAATATAATATAATATAATATAATATAATATAATATAATATAATATAATATAATATAATATAATATAATATATATATAATATATATATATAATATCATAATATATAAATATAATATAAATTATATTATATTACATAATATTTAACATAATAATAATATAATTATAGAATAATATATAACTATAATATATAACATATAAATATTTTATAGATATTAATATACTTATATATTAATATGTTGATATTTTATTATTAATATATTATTTTAATACAATCCTCCCCGAGCTGGAAAGGGATTCTGGTGCCTGATGATTTGCATGGCCCCTTCACGGAGGAGGGAAGGATGCCCTGTGATACTTAAAAAAAAAAAGAAAAGTAAACGAGAAAATGCTTTTAAAGTTCCACTGTCGTTTTTTGGTGATTGAAGGAAGGACCCCTTGGATCTGCAGAGACTTTTTTGCATTCCTTTGTGAAAAGATCTCACCTGATGGACTTCCCAAGTGACCAGCGGGGATGGAGAGGTGGGAACTGCTCTGTCCAATCTCTGGGCACTGTCCAGAAACTGAGAAATGTGAAATCAACAATAAACTGGAGAGTTCTTCTCTTCTTGTCTGCCTGAACCCCGGATTCTGCACCAGTGCAGGTGCTTGTAGTCTGAGGCTCTTGAGCCTGACGTTTCTGAGTTTCTAAACTCAGGTTTTTTATGACGTTTTAGTTCAGCAAAACTTTGTTCTTACAAGTTTGACATAAATATTACGAATGTTATTGTAACAAGAGTAATATTTTAAATTCTTTTCTGTGAAATGAACTTCTCTGTGTCTTTCAGTTTTAGGTCAATGCAATGAAGAGTTCTAGGACTCTTCTGACTAATGAGATAGTTTACTCTAGAAGATATATATAAAGAGAGTCAAATTTTAAATAAAGATTGAAGTCAGATGAAGTTTTCACAAACGAAGTCTCGTGTCGTTTGTTCATCTCCCACGGCGACAGGCGCTCAGGCTGCTTTCAGCAGGGATGTTCTGGGAAGAGCGGGATTGTCACACCCACGGGGGCAGTGGCGGCGGGACAGAGAGGATGGCGAGTCTGCGAGGGACAGCTCAGCAGCAGGAGAGAGATGAGGGGAAAGGTCGCAGGCAACTCAAAACGGCGATGGACTGTGGGCAACCGGGGGAAAACCGATTCTGACAAGGAATATTTAGTTGTTTATACTGGCCCCCAAGGAAAACAAGCACAAAGGGCTGCCCAGCTCGCCAGGAGTTCTCAATTTTCAGACGGAGCTCGGAGTCGGAGGGAAGCCTCGGGGCCGCTTCGCTTTCCAGCGGTGCCGCAGGATGCTCTGCTCTGCTCTAATGAGCTGCTAACCGACCTGCGGGCATGTGACCGGCAGTCACATCACTTCACACTGCAAAAGTCCAGCTCACCCTCGGAGGGAAGGTTCTCCGAGCATATTCCTTCTTGGAGTGAGTGTGTGAAGTTTCCTCCCTTGAGAAGCAGACACCGTCCAAAGAAACTCCTTGGGTATTTAGGAGAAAGAGACGTTCCTGCCTGGTGGGGTGAGTTACATCAATCTCTGTTTAGTGATTGTTTCTTTTGTTTCTTTTAGCTTGCTTTCGTGTAATTGCTTTAATGTGATTGCCTTGATATAGGGCACTGTTCCATGCTATACACCACTAAGCAGTTTTGGCTTTTATACTGTGTAGTAAATACTTCCGATTAAGATCTTTCGTCTAATCATTTGTCATAATAAATATTTCATTTTACACAAATATAGCTGCTTTGCAATCTTTAATCCTGGGGGACAAAGTTACTTAAACAGTTGAGAATCCCGGGCTAAGGCTGGGTCCAGGCTCGCCAGGGCTCCTCTCTGAGAGGAGTTTGGAAAGCTGGAAATCCCTGCACCCTGTGGCTCCTCTAAAAAGATTTGTCCGGAGCTCCCAAGCTGTGCGGAGACTCTGGAATTGCCCCCCGTGCTGGGAAGAAGCCTTTCCTGCGGCAGGAGGGCAGTGGCCGGGGCGGGCAGAGCCTCTGGGGCCGCATCGGTGGAATCACACAGAGACTGTGACTGATGGGCTGTGTGAGTCTCTGGGCACAGGGAGGCTCTGCCAGGAACTGTGCCAGGAACGTTTATCCCAGCTGGGAGCAGCCTGCTGGGTGGGGGCTGCCCGACCCGGCACCTTAACCAGGCGCGAATGATCGAGTGGCTGATATTAAATGACTTTTGAGAATCCTGCGTGGTTTAAAATCGATAATAATTTCTGCCCTGTCGCTATCCTGGCACCTCAATTCTGCCGTGTTTGGTAGTCCCAGTGATGCTGTGCAGACCCAGCAGGAGCCAAGGCCCCCAGAACTCCCCGTGCTCAGCCCGGGGGTTCCTTGGCTCTGGAAAACAGAGGCACCAGCTCGGGCTATGGCTTTGTTACTGGCTGTGGGAGCCAGGACATCCTTCTGACTGTCCTGGGAAGATGTATGAGTCACGAGAATTTAGATAGAATAATAATTAATATGTCACAGAGTGAAAAAAAATGTAAAATTTCGAGATTTTGGAATGTGAGATCAAGAAACAAAGATAGGAGAAATAGAGTGTGTCCCTAAACTTCTTCTTCGTCCTCTTGTTCTCCATCTTCTATAGTTGTGTGACACATTTTAGTTAGTCTAAGACAAAAGTACACTGCACAACACAGTAAATAGATATTAGAAATTTATTATAAATAAAACATACGTAATTTTCTGTATAAAAGATAGTACTGTCCCAAAGACAGAGAGAAAAGAAAAAAAAGATAGAACACCACAAATTAGCCTAGAGAAAAAACACCACCTGACCTAGAGAGAAGACCGTGACAGACAAAAAAACCCCAAATGTAAAATAAACAAAAAAAAAAAAAAAACAAATTCCTAAACACAAGAACAGACGACTCAACCTCTTCTTCAGACACAAACCTGAGAAAAAACAGAAAACCTTCACAAAGACAGACAGAGGCAAGTTAAGGCAAGTAAAAACCAAACTCATAAAACCCTCAAAAGTCCCAGAAAACAAAACAACAACAACAACAACAACAAAAACATATATTTTTATATTCTAAAAAACCTAACAACTGGTTCTTGCACCGAGATTAAATAATTTTGAAGACTGGGACAGCTGAGGCTGTGATGGGAAACTGGGACTGAGCTGGAGAGGGGAACTGGTCAGACTGGGGTAGGGTGGGGATGCCAGAGGGGCTCCAGGCAGCTCGGGCAGGGAAGTTTCTCTGAGGTGGACAGACAGACAGACAGACAGACAGACACACGGCCACACGATGTGCACACGCAGGATGGGGCATTTCAGGCGCTCCAGGGGAAGGTGTTCCTGCCTGGGGCAGGGGGTGGAACGAGACGAGCTTTAAGGTCCCTTCCAAGGCGGATTATTCCGTGATTCCATGAAATCCCCAGGGGTTTCTTTGCCTGTGCCCCCCTTTTGAGGCACGAGGTGCTGTGATTGACCTGTGCCAATAAATCCCATGGATGGGAGAGCCTAGCACCAAAGCTCCCTTTGACACTCCCCCGTGACAGGACTCCCTCAATTTAGAGGAGGAATGACAGGACCAATCTCAGTTTAGAGGAGGAAAAGGGTCCATCCCTCTCGTGGAACTGTGGGGCTGTCGGTGTTTGGGGTATTCTCTCTGCAGCTTCCCTCTCGGTGCCTCTGCACCACGGGAGTGAGACTGGATATCTTGGAATGACAGCTCGGAAATGCCCAACACCCACACTGATCCCAAGGCTCCCTGCATTGCCCAGCCCGAGCTAAGGGCAAGGGGACTTCGTTCTGGAGGTCAGGGGGTGCAGATCCCCGTGCTGGGGGTTCCTGGGCTGCCTGGCAGTGTCTGACGTGTCCAGCATTCCAACCTGTGGCTTTAGTTTCACTCGATCGCTCTGTTCCGGCTCTCCCCAGGAATGACAATGTCAGACTCCCTCCCATCCTCAGGCACACCTTATCCCTGACTAATTACCAGGGATAATTAGGACCCCTCTCACTTCCCAGGTATGCTGCAGATGCAGCAGATCCAGGGATCTGCCCTTCCTCAGGGGGTTCATTGTCCGTCTCACTTTCTGGAAAGCATTCATGGATAATGAAGGTTAATGGATAATAGATAAAGAATAATGGATAAAGGATAAAGGATAAAGGATAAAGGATAAAGGATAAAGGATAATGGATAATGGATAATGGATAATCTTCCTCAGCACCTCAGCCCCATCCTGCTCTGCCCATCCCCAGAACCTGGAGGGGCATTAACCCTCCAGTAACCATGAAAATGATCCAGCTTAGGACAGGCAGGTCAGAAACATCCCATGGGGCTGGAAGGGCACAGAGCCCAGAGCACAAGGAGCAGCTGAGGGAGCTGGGCAGGGAATGGAGCCCCAGGAGGGGCTGAGGGAGCTGGGCAGGGAATGGAGCCCCAGGAGGGGCTCAGGGAGCTGGGGAAGGGAATGGAGCCCCAGGAGGGGCTCAGGGAGCTGGGCAGGGAATGGAGCCCCAGCAGGGGCTGAGGGAGCTGGGAGGGAATGGAGCCCCAGGAGGGGCTGAGGGAGCTGGGAAGGGAATGGAGCCCCAGGAGGGGCTCAGGGAGCTGGGAAGGGAATGGAGCCCCAGCAGGGGCTGAGGGAGCTGGGGAAGGGAATGGAGCCCCAGCAGGGGCTGAGGGAGCTGGGAAGGGAATGGAGCCCCAGGAGGGGCTAGGGAGCTGGGCAGGGAATGGAGCCCCAGCAGGGCTCAGGGAGCTGGGCAGGGAATGGAACCCCAGCAGGGGCTGAGGGAGCTGGGAGGGAATGGAGCCCCAGCAGGGGCTCAGGGAGCATGGGCAGGGAATGGAGCCCCAGCAGGGGCTCAGGGAGCTGGGCAGGGGCTCAGCCTGGAGCACAGGGGGCTCTGGGGACCCTTCTGGCTCTGCACAACTCCCTGAGAGGAGGGCACAACCAGGGGGTCGGGCTGTGCTGCCAGGGCACAGGGACAGGACAAGGGGCAATGGGCTCAGGCTGGGCCAGGACAGGCTCAGGGTGGATTTTGGGGACAATTCCTGCCTGGCAGGGGCTGTCCAGCCCTGGCACGGCTGCCCAGGGAGGGTGGATTCCCCATCCCTGGAGGGATTATTTACCAGCCCCGTGGCTGTGGCACTGGGGGACAGGGCCAGTGGTGGCCCTGGCCGTGCTGGGGATGGTCAGGAGCACTCGATGGTGTCAGGGGGCTTTTCCAGTCTTAACCATTCCATGATTCTAGGAGTTGTAGGAAGACTCTCACACCCATTTTCCTTATAAAACTCTTTTATCGTGGTTAGGAGGACAATGATCCTCCTGTGATTGGTAAGCCTTAGGAAGTGACCAGCAGGAATCTTTCCTTCCCTTGGCACCCCATGGGCGGTGGGGGCCAGAGCCAGGGGTGATCCCAGGATGGGACACAGGATCCTCCAGGTGGACACAGTGGAGGGACAATACAGAAACTCTGAGCTCTTCCTAGTGTTCAGTTCCCTCCCCTCCAGGAATTACTGTCATGGCTCTGGATCTCCACCTTCTGCTGACAGTGGGAATGCCATCCCAGAGAAACGATTTCCCAGAGATTCTGTTCACGCTGGGATTTGCTGCTCTGGAGCAGGAGAGAGTGAGAGCCTGGCTGTGCAATGCCAGAACAGGGAGCAGGATCCCATTGATCCCAAAGTTAAACTGGTAAAAGTGGGTCCAGAGGAGATGCTCCAAGGGCTGAAGCTCCTCTGCTCTGGAGCTGGGCTGGGAGAGCTTGGAATATCCAGCCTGGAGAAGTTCCAGGGAGAGCTCAGAGCCCTCCAGTATCTTAAGGGGCTCCAGGAGAGCTGGGGAGGGGCTGGGGACAAGGGACAGAGGGACAGCACCCAGGGAACGGCTCCCAGTGCCAGAGGGCCAGGCTGGGTGGGATTTGGGGCAGGAATCATTCCCTGCAGGGTGGGCAGGCCCTGGCACAGGGTGCCCAGAGCAGCTGGGGCTGCCCCTGCATCCCTGGCAGTGCCCAGGCCAGGCTGGAGCCCCTGGGGCACTGGGAGGGGTCCCACCATGGCAGGGGGGGCTCTGGGTGGTCTTGAAGGTCTCTCTTCACTGAAACCACCCGGGATTCGATGATATTTTCTCACACGTTTTTTACACATCACCAGCAGTGGAGCTGCGTTAACAGAACAGCCACGCACTGACCCTCTCCCACACCAACCCCAGAGAACCGTCAAAGGACCCACAGACTGACTGACAGACAGACTGACACAGACTGACTGACAGACACTGACAGACAGACTGACAGACTGACTGACACAGACAGACTGACACAGACAGACTGACAGACACTGACAGACTGACTGACTGACAGACTGACAGACAGACTGACACAGACAGACTGACAGACTGACTGACAGACTGACAGACTGACACAGACAGACTCACAGACAGACTGACTGACAGACTGACTGACAGACTCACAGACAGACTGACTGACAGACTGACTGACAGACTGACAGACTGACTGACAGACACAGACTGACAGACTGACTGACAGACTGACTGACAGACTCACAGACAGACAGACTGACAGACACAGACTGACAGACAGACTGACAGACAGACTGACAGACAGACTGACAGACTGACTGACAGACACAGACTGACAGACAGACTGACTGACAGACTCACAGACAGACAGACTGACAGACACAGACTGACAGACAGACTGACAGACAGACTGACAGACAGACTGACAGACACAGACTGACAGACTGATTGACAGACACTGACAGACAGACTGACAGACAGACTGACTGACAGACACAGACTGACAGACAGACTGACAGACAGACTGACTGACAGACACAGACTGACAGACAGACTGACAGACAGACTGACAGACAGACTGACAGACTGACTGACACAGACTGATAGACACAGACTGACAGACTGACTGACAGACTGACAGACTGACTGACAGACAGACTGACAGACAGACTGACAGACAGACTGACACAGACAGACTGACACAGACTGACAGACTGACAGACAGACTGACTGACAGACAGACTGACACAGACAGACTGACAGACTGACAGACTGACTGACAGACAGACTGACACAGACAGACTGACACAGACAGACTGGCAGACACTGACAGACTGACTGACTGACAGACTGACAGACAGACTGACACAGACAGACTGACAGACTGACAGACAGACTGACACAGACAGACTCACAGACAGACTGACTGACAGACTGACTGACAGACTCACAGACAGACTGACTGACAGACTGACTGGCAGACTGACAGACACAGACTGACAGACACAGACTGACAGACTGACTGACAGACACTGACAGACAGACTGACAGACAGACTGACTGACAGACACTGACAGACAGACTGACAGACAGACTGACAGACAGGACTGACAGACTGACTGACACAGACTGATAGACACAGACTGACAGACAGACTGACAGACTGACAGACTGACTGACAGACTCACAGACAGACAGACTGACAGACACAGACTGACAGACAGACTGACAGACAGACTGACTGACTGACAGACAGACTGACAGACTGACTGACAGACTGACTGACAGACAGATGATGCTCACCCGACAGGGACGCTGCAGATGCCAAGAGCAGCTGAGGACAGAAGGCTCGGTGCCAGCCTCAGCACTGCCGAGCTGGGGCACAGCCTGGGGCAGGACACCCCACTCTGCCCGGGCCCACACTGATCCTTCTGAACCAGCGTCTGCACAGGAGCCACGACCAAAAACCCCTTAAACCTCCAAGGAGGAGCCAGAGCCCCAGGCTCAGCCTGGAGCCCGTTCACCCCTGGGTGCCCCTGGGACCACCACCACCCTGCCGCCCCTCCCAGGGACAGGGGTGAGCCCTGGCCGGTTCCCTGAGGGGGAGGATGGGGTTCCCCACGGCCGAGCCGATGGCAGGGCTGGAAGCAGCCCAGAGGAGGATTCAGCACCTCATGTGCCCCCCGGGCAGGTGCCACCGCCTGTCACCCCGGCAGCTCCATCCCCCTGCCCGCACACCCCTCACCTGGGACACACCAGGACGCGACCACAGCCCCTGGGAGCTCCCGGCACCTCCCGCTCTCCTCGGAACCCGAGTCCATCCCAGCCACACCACGACCAGAACAGCGGGAAATCCCCCTCTCCCGCAGCCCAAACCCGCGCCCTGCTGTGCACAGGGACGGCGCTGCTGGGACCACCACGGGCTCGGGGCCACGGTGACACCCGGCAGCGAGCAGCCCCCTCCCCACCACGTCCCCCCGGGGGGCGAGGGACGGAACCGGAGCCGTGGGTACAAAACCCGGTGCCGCATCTTTATTGTGGGGGGCAGTGGGGGGGCCGGGGGCCGTGGGGCGGCGTGGGGGGCATCCCGGGTGGGCGGTGTGGGGCGGGAGTGTGTGACGGTGGGACGGCGAGGGCTGCGGGTGCTGATAAATAAGGCGGTGGGGGGTGGGGGTCCCGGCCGGGCGTGGGGACCCCCCGGCCTGGCTGTGCCCCCGCGGGGGTCCCGGCGGCTCTAGGGCTCCTCGGAGTCGTAGAGCAGAGCGGCGCTGAAGACGGTGAGGGGCTCGTCGGGCGCGTGGGCCAAGCGCCCCGACACCAGGTCCACGCAGAGCGTCTCGCCGGCCGCCAGCGGCAGCAGGAGGCTGAACACGCCCAGAGCACCGGGGCTGGGGGTCTGCGCCGCCACCGGCCCCTTCTCCAGCCCCTCGGGCTGGAACCCCGCCGAGTCCAGGCGGGCGATGCCGTGGCCGGAGCGGGACAGGACGGCCTCCAGCGCTTCGCCCCGGTGCCCCGTCAGCACGGCGCTCACCAGGTACCGCCCGGGCACCGGCGCCGTGAACGTGCCTGCCACAGGAACCGGGCATCAGGGACGGAGGGGCCATCCCGGGACAGGCACGGCACCATCCGAGAACCCCTGGCCCCATCACACAAGGCATCATGCAGCCCCGCCGACCCCACAGCCCCTACTGCAACATCCATCGCCCCCAAAACACCCGACAGCCCCCAGAGCATCCCCATGGCGCCGCGGGCTCTCACCTGTCTCGGGATCGTAGGCGCCGCCGTCGTTGAGCAGCACCTGGTCGAAGGGGACGGTGCCCGGCTCCGTGCGCTGGGTGCTCAGGGCAGCCGAGAAAGCCACGCGGGGCACGGAACCCGGCTCGCCGACCTCGCCTGGGCACGGCGGCAGGATGTGGCACCCCCGTGCCGCCTTCCCTCACCCCCTTAACTCTCTGCCACCCTGGTGCCCTCCGCAGCCCAGCAGCCCCGGGCCCCCGAGCCCAGCAGCCGCACCCCACGACCCCTCCGTACCCAGCCCTGCAGTGTCCGAGCCCCTCCCCATGTCCCCCCCCATCCCCCTGTGCCTCCCCACGCCAACCCCGACAGCTCCCATGCAAGCCCCCAGTCCGCAGCCCCTCGCAGCTCCCCCATGCTCCCCAGCCCTACCTCTCTCTCCGGGCAGCCCTGCAAGAAAGATGAGGAGGGGCTGCTGCAGGACCAGCCTGGGGCAGGACCCCCGGGGATGGGGTCCAGCCACGCCTGCACGGTCAGGGCACATGGGGGGGCTGAGCCTTACCGGGGGGGCCCATGGGACCCTGCTCTCCATCCTTGCCAGGGGGCCCAGCGGGGCCAGGAGGGCCCGTCTCTCCCATGGGGCCAGCAGGTCCAGGGGGGCCAGGGGGGCCTGGAGGGAGGAGAGCGTTAGAGCCACCTTGATGGCCACAGCTGGTGCCCCCACGCGTGATGTCGCCTTGTCCCCACACATTGCAGCCCCACAGCCTCCTGTGGTCCTGTGCCCCCACACCACAGCATCACCCAGCCAAGCCCCTGCCTCCCCACACCCTGCTGACCCCGTGTCCCCACATCCCCGTGTCCCCACACCTCCACCACCGTGCCCACAGCCCCATGTGCCCACAGACCCCGTCCCCCCGCAGCCCCCACATGCCCCCAGTCCCTTACCCCCCCAGCTGTCCGTACCCCTGCAGCCCCCTGCAATGCCCCCCGTACCGTGTCGCTCCCGCTGTGCCAGGCGCTGCAGTTCCCCGCGCAGGTGCCCAGGCTGGCGTTGAGGGCGCCGAGCCGGGGCGGCAGCTCCAGCGCCTTGTCCAGCAGGGCAGCCTGGGTTCGGGCCGTGGCGTTCAGGTCCCGCACGGCGCCCCACAGCCCGGCAACGTGCCGGCTCAGCCCCTCGCGGACGCCCCGCAGCCCCCCGGCCACCGCCTCCAGCTGCTCGCAGACCCCCTCCAGCTTGGCCACGCGTGGCTCCAGCCCTGCCGGGCAGCCCCCGGCCCGCGCCAGCTCCCGGGCCAGCGCCTCCAGCCGCTCCTCGCTCTCTGCGTGTCGCGCCGCCGCCGCCGCCGCCGCCTGGTCCAGTTCGGCCACCACGCGGTCGGTGAGGGCGCTCAGCTGGCGCTGCCGGGCGTCCTGCTCCTCCAGCGCGTCCTGCAGCCCCTCCACCGTGGCATTGAGCCCGCTCAGGGCCACCAGCGCCGCTGTCAGCTCCCCCCGCAGCACCCGCAGCTCCGAGGCTGACGTGCCCCCAAAGATGCCGAACCCCTCCAGCGGCGCATCCAGATCCTCTGGCTCCGAGGGGCCCGGCGGGAGCTGCTCCGGCTCCCGGGGGGGCAGCGAGGCGCAGGGCCGGGAGCAGGGCTCGCTGCCCAGGTCCCCCAGAGCCGCCTCCAGCCGCCCTGTCCGGTTGCGGAGCTGCTCCAGCTCCTCGGCCAGCGCCTCCCCCCGCGCACTCAGCAGCCCGCCCAGGGTCCCGGCCAGCCCGTCCTCCCAGAGCCCTTCGGTGTCCTCTGGCTGCCGGAGGTGGGGGCCGAGCCCCCCGTCCTGCCCCGGGCACGGGGGGCCGCAGCGGGCCAGCAGCCCCTCGAGCTGGTCCAGGCGGGCGCCGCGCTGCGCCCCGCTCGCCGCCAGCCCCTCCACCGCCCGGCTGAGGTTGGCCAGGCGCCCCGGCAGCCCACCCGGCCGCCCCTCGGGCTCGAAGGGCCACGGGCCGGCGCGCGAAGCGTTCAGCCGCCCCTCCAGCTCAGCCAGCCGCCGCGCCAGCACCAGTCCCTGCCCCGGCACCGCTGCCGGCACCGGCAGCCCCTCCAGCCGCCGCTCGAGCTCGGCCAGGCGGCGGAGCAGGTCCGGGGACGGGGGAGCCGCCGGGGCGGGGGCCAGGCGGCTGCTCAGGCTGCTGATGTGCCGCTGCACCGACTCCACCGCATCCTTGTTGCGCTGGTCCACCGAGCTCACCAGCTTCTCCAGCGCCCGCATACGCTCCCGGTCCTCGGCCGCCTGCCGCCGCAGCCCCTCGGTGCCGGTCGTGCAGGCGGCGCACATCTCCTGCAGCCGCTGCTCCAGCTCGTACAGCGCTGCCGTCCCCGGCGCCCCCGGGCCGTCCCGGCCGCCCTCGGGGCGGCGCAGGCGGGTCTCCAGCTCCTCCAGGCGCCGCTGAAGGTGGCTCAGCGCCTCCCGCACTTCGGCGGGGGCGGCCGCGTCAGCCGGCTGCTCGCCCCCGGGCTGCCCTTCCACCGCCGACCGGGGCGGCTCCTGCCCGGCCCGCAGCTCCTCCACCTGCTCGCTCAGCCGCCGCACCTGCTCCTCCAGCCGTCGCACCTTCTCCGTGTCTCCGCCGCCTGCCATGCACCGCCAGGGTCAGGGACACGGCCTCAACACGATCCGCCACCGGCGCGTTCCCCAGCACCGCATCCCCAGCACTACCTTCGCCCCCCAGGCCACTGAGGGGGTTGCCGAAGCCAGAGAGTGTGGGGCGGCCGGGCCGGGGCTGGGGCCGGCCGGTGGGCTGGGGGGCTGCTGGGGAAGGCCCCTCGCTGCAGTCCGGACCCGAGTACCCCTGGCAGCAGCGCCAGGCCAGCTCCGACACCGTTCGCTGGGACACCTTGTAGCGGGGCCGTAGGAAGCTGCGGTACCTGCAGGCGGAGGGGACGGGGGTCGGGGGACGTCAGGAGGGGCGTGGGGCCGCCCCAGAGAACCAAAGCCAGCACAGGCTGCAGCTTGCCCCAGCAGCGCTGAACGGCCGGCGGCTGGGGGGCTGCCCCTGCCCAGCCCGGTCACCCCAACACCGGCCTCAACCCGGCACTGGGCCAGCGAGCTGCGGGGTGCCCCAGGGTTTTGGCTGCACGTGATGGGGGGACAGTGGCCGGTCACCCTCCGGCACCACTTGAGGTTAGTGACTCTTGCGCAAAAGTAAACATGACCCCGGTGCGGGTAAACAGCGGCGGCGGCGGCGCGGCCGCGGCTCGCCCTGGCTCTGTGCTGGCTCCCCCCGAACGCCCCGAACCCCTCCAGAGCCTCACTCACGCCAGGACGCGGGGGCACTGGAGCTGCCCCCAGGGGCAGGGCTGATAGTCCGGCTTGATGAAGCTCTCGACGCCATCCTCCACCACACAGCTCACGCTGCGTGTCACCACGTAGGCACACCAGTTCCTGCCGGAGGGAAGGGCTCAGGGCACGCACCCGGAATGCGCGGGCACCCGGGGGCATCGCCCCCGCACGCACCAGGCACTGTGCTGCTCTGGGCCGGGCACGGCACACGCTGGGCGTCATCTGGGCACACAACACGTCCTGGCATACACGAGGCATCATTCCGGCACAGAGCAGCCACCGGCGCTGCCCTAGCATGGACCTAGCATCGTCCCAGCACACAGCAAGCTCTGTCACAGCACGCACCATGCACAGCATCCCGTCACACACCAGGAATTGTCCTGGCTTAGAGCAGGCACCAGGCATCATCCCGGCAGAGACACAGCAACAGCCCTCGCCCCAGGCCTTCCCTGACACACAGCCGGGCACAGTCCGCATCCCCCTGCACACCCCGGCCCCTCTGGCCACACCCCGGATCCCCCGGCGCGCTCCTGTGCTTGCCCAACCAGCCCCACCGGTAGCACCGTCACGGCCCAATGCGGCGGGTTAATGGGCCGGATCTCGCCCCACCGCAGCCTCCCGGCCATGCCTGGCGACCCTGCAGAAAGGGCTGCAGCCCCCAGCCGTGCGGCTGCCCCGGGAGCCCTGCAGGGATGGGGCTCTGCCCGGAGTAGGGCGACCACACCCCAGGCTGTGCATCCTGCGCTGCCCGGCCCAGGGAAGGGCACCCTGCACGCTGCCCCATCCCTGCCCCCGTGTTCCCTGCCCGCTGTGCGCCGCTGGCGCGGGAGCAGCTGTGCCAGCCGCACTCCGGGTCCCCAGCCCAGCGCCGCAGGCTGTGGGGTCCCGGCCCCCCCGCCTGGGACTCCGGGCTGGCCCCGTTGCCGGGACCCCGCCGCAGCCTTATATGGTCCGGACGCGGAGCCCGGGCCCCGCTCGGGCCCCCAGCCCACCGAGCAGCCCCCCGGGGAGCGGCCCCCAGCCCTGGGTCCCCGCCGCGGGGCCCCGGTGCGGCGGCCGGTTCCCGTCAGCGCGGCTGGTTCCCCTCAGGCCCCGGCTGGATTCCAGCTCCTCCCCGGGGGCCGCCGGGAATTCCTGCGCCGACTGACGGCCCCCCTCGTCTCCCCCCCATCCCAGCCCTGCACCCGCGAGGCCCTGGGACCCCCGGGCTGCCCTGGGGTCCCACCGCCCCGCAGCGGGGCTGTCCCCATCGCAGGCGTGGGAAGGGACCGCGGTTCCCCTGAAAGGGCGGGGGACGTGGGGACACCCCCCGTGCCCCCCGAGCCGCGGGGATGGAGCGCTGCACACCCCGACCCGTGGGGAGCCCCCGCCGAGCCCCCAAAGCCGCAGGAAGAGGCTCCACCGTGTCCATGCCCCACGGCGGCGCCGGAGCCGCCCCTCCCCAGGGACCCCACGCTGCGGCCAGGTCCTGCCATCCCCCCGGGGCCACCGTGGGGCCGGGGCAGCCCCAGCCCTGCGGCCGCGCTGCTGCGGCGCTGATGTGTCCGCGGTGAATTCGTTGTGACCCCAATCCAGCGTGGGGCCGCCCGCATTGCCTGGCCCCACGGGCACGGGCTGCCCCACGCTGCCCACGGCACGGGGCGGGACGGGGATGGGGAGAGGGCAGCCCCGGGCCCCTCTGCCCCAGCGCTGACCCACGCGCGGATGAAGGACCGGCCCGGAATCCGCGGCCCCGCTGCACCGGCGGCCCCCGACCCTCCACGTGCGCCCACTGCCCACCCGTCCCGGGCCCGGGGGTGACGAACCCCGCTCGGGGACCCCCCCCGCCCCTCCCGCCGCCCCCCGGGCTGGACGTGGCACGTGCCGGTGCCTGCCCGGTGCCGGGGCTCCCGTGGCACCGGGGTGGGGGCTGCAGCCCGTGTCCCCGCTGTGGCCGGGGTCGCCCCGGTGCGTTCCCGGTGCTCTTGGCTCCTACCTGTGCCGGCTGGCGGCCCGGGCACCGCTGTGGGCCGCGGCCGGGCCGGGGGCGAGCGGGGCGGCCCCGCCGGTGTAGAGGCTATACCGGGGGGGAAAGTTGGCGGCCAGGGCCTGTGCGGCCAGAAGGCACGGCCAGAGCCAGGGTGCCATGCTGGGCTGGGGCGGCTCCGCTCGGCTCGGTCAGCCTGGTCCTGCGCGGCTCAGGACCGCATGTGGTGTCCCGTCGCGGCTCCGCGGCTCTGGGCGGCTCGGCACGGCTCGGCTCGGCTCTGCCCTCCCCCCGGCCGGCCCTCGGCCAGCCCCTCGCCACCAGAGCCGCCCCGCCGCCGCTGCCCGCCGGCGGGGTCCCCGGGGCCCCCCGCTTCCTGCCCGCCGCGGCCCCCGCCCCAGCCGCGCCGGGCACCGCGGCCCCCGCCGGCCCCGCCGCCGCCACATCTGCTCCTCGTTAGGCCGGGCCGGGGCTGGGGCAGCCAGAGAGGCCGGGCAGGGGGCCAGGGCGCGGGCGGCCAGCGAGGCTACGGCTGCGGCACCGGCACGCCACGGCCACCGGCACCCCGGCACCGGCTCGGCACGGGGATCTCCGGCCGCCGGTGCCCTCGCTCCTCACCCCCACACTGGGCACGGCAGCGGCAGGTCCCGGCGCCGGCACCGCATCCAGCAGTGCCACGTCCCTGCGCGCCCGTCCGCCCGTGCCAGGTGACCGCGGTGCCGGCACCGAGCCCGGCGCTGCCCCGCGGCCCCGGCACCGCGCTGGGGACACTGCGGGGCACGGGCACGCCAGCGGTCACAGCCCGGGCCGCCGTGGCCCTGAGCCCACGGGGATGCCATGGCTTCCCCGCACCGCGCGGTGACGTCACGACCTCGCGGTGACATCACGCCTTGGCCACGGCCCCACGGTGACGTCAGGGCGCGGGAACCCCCCGCCCGCGGGGAGCCGCGAGCGTGGGTTAAGCACAAACAGCTGCCGGCAGCTGGAGCGTGGGGGAAGGGGGATGCGGGGGAGGGAAACACCGGGCAGGGGGACGCGGAGCTGAGGGGCCCGGGGCTGGGCTTGGCCAGGTCCCAGCCGTGGCTGTTCCCAGGCGGGGATGGTGTCACCTCCTCTGGGCTCACAGAGGCTGCGGGGGGGATGATAGGGGCCATGGGGGGCTGCGGGGGGGATGATGGGGGCCATGGGGGGCTGCGGGGGGGATGATGGGGGCCATGGGGGGGCTGATGGGGGACATGGGGAGCTGCGGGGGAGATGATGGGGGCCATGGGGGGCTGCGGGGGAGATGATGGGGGCCATGGGGGGCTGCGGAGGGGATGATGGGGGCCATGGGGGGCTGCGGGGGGGATGATAGGGGCCATGGGGGGCTGCGGGAGGATGATGGGGGACATGGGGGGGCTGATGGGGGCCATGGGGGGCTGCGGGAGGATGATGGGGGCCATGGGGAGCTGCGGGGGGGATGATGGGGGCCATGGGGGGCTGTGGAGGGGATGATGGGGGCCATGGGGAGCTGCGGGGGGGATGATGGGGGCCATGGGGGGCTGCGGAGGGGATGATGGGGGCCATGGGGGGGCTGATGGGGGCCATGGGGGGCTGCGGAGGGGATGATGGGGGCCATGGGGGGCTGCGGGGGAGATGATGGGGGCCATGGGGGGCTGCGGGGGAGCGTGGCTTTGCCGTGTCCCAGGGGCTCCAGAGCGGGCTGGCCGAGCTTGGGGAACAGTGCGGAGCACAGGGCTGGGGGCAGGACTCCAGGGGGACTCGCTGCTGGAACCCCTCCACTGGAGACCATCAATACATCCCAAAACACCCCAGCGCGTCCCAGCGCACTCCAGTACGCTCCCGCTCAGCGCACCCCAGCACTTCCCAGTACGCCCCAGTCCGTCTCGGCAAAGCCCAGTGTAGCTGTCCCGCTACAGCCCTGCGGCGTGGCCCGCTGTCATCAGCTATAATGAGCTGTCACTGCGCTCATTAGCGCTAATTAGCGGCGGCCGCGCGGCCCCGCCCCGCCCTCGCGCCGCGCCTTGTATGGCGAACGAGCCGCGGGCGGCCGCCAGGGGGCGTTCCCGGGGCGGGGCAGACACGCCCATCTGATGACATCACACAATGGGGCGGAGCGCTGTGACGTCACCGCCGGGGCCGGGCGCCTCCCGCCGTGCCCCGCGGCCGGAAGTGGCGCGCGCAGGGAGACGTGTCCGGAGCGGCGGGCCCGGAGCGTGAGGCGGGACACCGGGAGCACCGGCGGGAGCGGGAGCACCGCGGGCACCGGCACTGCCAGGCGGGAGCGGGAGCACCGGCACTGCCAGGCAGGAGCGGGAGCACCGGGAGCACCGGGCGGGGAGCGGGAGACCCGGGAGTGCCAGGCAGGAGTGGGAGCACCGCGGGCACCGGCAGGAGCACCGGCACTGCCAGGCAGGAGCGGGAGCATCGGGCGGGAGCATCGGGAGTACGGGGCCGGGAGCGGGAGCACCGGGCGGGGAGCGGGAGCCCCAGGAGTGCCAGGCAGGAGCGGGAGCACCGCGGGCACCGGCAGGAGCACCGGCACTGCCAGGCAGGACCGGGAGCACCAGGCGGGAGCGGGAGCCCCGGGAGTGCCGGGCGGGGAGCGGGAGCACCAGGCGGGAGCGGGAGCACGGGGCCGGGAGCGGGAGCCCCGGGAGTGCCGGGCGGGAGCCCCGGGAGTGCCGGGAGCACGGGGCCGGGAGCGGGAGTCCTGGGAGTGCCAGGCGGGAGCGGGAGCCCCGGGAGCGCCGAGCCGGGAGCCCCGGGAGCGCCGAGCCGGGAGCCCCGGGAGCACCGAGCCGGGAGCGGGAGCCCCGGGAGCGCCGAGCCGGGAGCGGGAGCCCCGGGAGCACCGAGCCGGGAGCGGGAGCCCCGGGAGCGCCGAGCCGGGAGCCCCGGGAGCACCGAGCCGGGAGCGGGAGCGCCGGGCCCGCGGCGGGCGGTGAGCGCCTTCCCCCGGCCGCTCCGCCCGTGCTCCCGGGATGCCAGCGGCGTTTCCCTGCCCCGCAGGATGATCACGGACGTGCAGCTCGCCATCTTCGCCAACATGCTGGGCGTCTCGCTCTTCCTTCTCGTCGTCCTCTATCACTACGTGGCCGTCAACAACCCCAAGAAGCAGGAGTGAGGCGGCCCCGGTGCGGCCCCGCTCCGCGATGCCGCCCGCGCCCGCGAGGCGCCGGGCCGAGCTTCTTGCAACCCCGCTTTAACAGAAACACGATGACACTCGACAAAACCGTGTGACGTCTTAAGGTCTCGGCGGGCCCGGCGCCTCCTCCGGGCCCGCGGGGAGGAGCGGGGCTGGGCGGGAGCGCGGCAGGGCCGGCGGGGGCTCAGCGCAGCAGCAGAGGAGGAGTGGGCAGGAGCCGGGCCAGGGGGGATCGGTGCTCGGGGGCCGAGGTGGGGGACAGTGGCGCGGGCAGGGACAGAGCGGGCACAAGGACAGCGCCCTTGCTCAGGTGCTGCCGGCACGGGGCAGAGCAGGGCCGGAGGAGCCGTGCCGGGGCTCCCTGGTACGGTTGGGCTGTAGCTGGGGGACCAGTCCCCTGCCCCAGCGCAGGAAGGGTCCGTCGGTGCTCAGCACCCTCGGGGGGGGCATGGGGGCCTCCGGGCAGAGCCCTGTGGGACAGAGACTGGTGTCAGTGGGGCACAGTGCTCCAGCTCCTCTGGTGGCCCATAGGCCCCTGCCCTGGGGGTGTTCCTGGTCACCCAGCTCCCCCTGCCCTGGGGGTGTGCCTGGTCACCCAGCTCCCCCTGCCCAGGGGTGTGCCTGGTCACCCAGCTCCCCCTGCCCAGGGGTGTGCCTGGTCACCCAGCTCCCCCTGCCCTAGGGGGTGTCCTGGTCACCCAGCTCCCCTGCCCTGGGGGTGTTCCTGGTCACCCAGCTCCCTGCCCTGGGGTGTTCCTGGTCACCCAGCTCCCTCTTCTGGGGTGTGCCTGGTCACCCAGCTCCCCCTGCCCAGGGGTGTTCCTGGTCACCCAGCTCCCCTGCCCTGGGGTGTTCCTGGTCACCCAGCTCCCCCTGCCCTGGGGGTGTTCCCGGTCACCCAGCTCCCCCTGCCCAGGGGTGTTCCTGGTCACCCAGCTCCCCCTGCCCTGGGGTGTTCCTGGTCACCCAGCTCCCCTCTCTGGGGTGTGCCTGGTCACCCAGCTCCCCCTCTCTGGGGTGTTCCTGGTCACCCAGCTCCCCCTGCCCTGGGGGTGTTCCTGGTCGCCCAGCTCCCCCTGCCCTGGGGGTGTGCCTGGTCACCCAGCTCCCCTTCCCTGGGGTGTTCCTGGTCACCCAGCTCCCCCTCTCTGGTGTGCCTGGTCACCCAGCTCCCCCTCTCTGGTGTGCCTGGTCACCCAGCTCCCCCTGCCCTGGGGGTGTTCCTGGTCACCCAGTTCCCCCTCTCTGGGGTGCCTGGTCACCCAGCTCCCCCTGCCCTGGGGGTGTTCCTGGTCACCCAGCTCCCCTCTCTGGGGTGCCTGGTCACCCAGCTCCCCCTGCCTGGCAGGGGCTTTGCTCAGGCTCCCATTGCCCCACTGTGGGCAAGGGCTCTGAGATGACCCCACACTGCAGCTGGCAGCAGCACCTACCCAGGCCTTTCTGGGGCTCTCCGGGCATGCAGCCTCACTGGGAGCACCTGTGGGAGAGGGGGAAAGAGGATCAGTGCCTGAGCTTTGTCCCTGGTGTCTTGGGGAAGGGTATGTGGAACAGAAATGTCTGGTAGAGCCCCACAGGTGGGGAGGCTGCCAGCCCCCGAGGGGCTCCCAGGCTTTGGGGCAGCCCCCAAACATGTTCCCCCCGAAGTGCCCACCCAGCAGAGCCCCAGGGCAGCCCCTTCCCTGGGCACAGCCCCTGCTGCCCCCCCGGGTGCCCTCCCTGCTGGTGCCTCTGGTACCTGCAGAGGTGCCGTGTCCTGCTGCTCTCCCACGCCTCGCTGGGCCTCCCGTGCTCCGTGGCCGGTGCTCAGCGCTGCCCGGGTGCCCTTGGGCAGGGTCCCTGTGTGACAGAGGAGACAGAGCTCAGCCCCTGCCGTGTTGGCAAGGGGCTCAGGGCCATGGTGGAGTCTCCAGCTGCCCGTCCTGGGCACAGAGCTGTCCTGGGGCACAGTGGCACAGCACAGTGACCCGGTACCCTGCAGTGGCCACACACCAAGTGCCTCTCCTGCCAGGCCCCTCTGCACAGCTCACCCCTGAGTGCTCACCCTGGGAGCAGCCGAGGCTGGTGGGAGGCTGTGATGGGCACAGAGCTCATCCCCAGCCCGTGCTGCCAGTGCAGCGGGCTCTGCTCTGGTGTACTGGGTGCTTCTGCACATCACGGGCCCCAGCTCTGGCCCGGTTCCTGGCTTGGCTTCCCATGGCACTGGTGTGACCATGCTGGCCAGGCTTAGCCAGGGTGAGGAGCTGGGGGGCACAGCCATGCCCTCTGAACCAGGGTCTGTCCTGGAGCATGGGGCATCCGCTCAGCCAGGGGAGCTGGGGGAAAAAAGGATGGTGTTTGGGAGCCTGGTTGCAGTGGACAGGTGAAGGAACTCACCTGAGTTGCCTCAGTTTCTGCTCACCTTTATCCCAACCCAGTTTTCTCCCCATCCCACTGAAGAACTGCCCACTGGGGTGAAGCCAGGGCCAGACCCTGCAAATGGGACCCTGCAAACAGGAGGCTCTGCTGGGCAGGATGGGCCACAGCCCCTGCTGCCAGTGGAGGCACTGGCAAGTGGCAGCTGGCTTCACCGGGACTAAAACAGCACAGCCTGGTGACCAACCTCAGCCAGCAAAGGCCAGCAGCAGCTGAGGGTGGCAGAGACCCCTCACCCTAGCATGAACACAGGTCTGGGCTCCCCAGGGTGTGGCCAGGCTGGAGTGAGACATGGGGAAGAAGGGGGAGGGTGGGACAAGACCAGGGCACCAGGGTCTTGACCCTGTGCCATCCAGCCCCCCGCCCTATCACACCTCCAAGCATACTCAGCTCCTTCCCCAATGCCTGGGGAGGGCACAGCCAGCGTGAGGGCAGCAGGGGCTTGGAAGGCAAAGCCAGGGGCCAGAGCATCCCTGTGTAGACACAGTGGTGCTGACAGTGCTGGGCCCCTGGCAGGTGCAGAGTGGTAGCACTGGGAGAAGGTGGTGGGAGAGCTGCCAGCAGCTGGGGCAGGGGGCTGGAGGGGCCAGGCAGGGAGCAGGTCATGCTGATGGCAGGGCAGGGCAGGAAGAGCCGGGTCGTGGTCCCAGTGCCAGGCAGTATGGGGCTGCAGTGTCCCACAGGGCACCCACTGAGCTGGAGGAGGCTGTGCCCGTGGGGACCATGGGCCAGGGAGGCAGGAGACCCCAGCCCATGGGGACACCGTGGAGCAGGCTCTGCCCCTGTGGCTCACGCGGTCTGTCCCTGCTCACACCCCCAGCTGTCCCCAGTGCCTTCAGCCAGGGATGGGGCCAGGGAGCGCTCCAGGCGGGCCCGGCCGAAGGAACAGACGGAACAACGTGCCCATGAGAACATCAGCCTTTTATTTCCTCCCCACCATGTTCTCATGGCAGACACGACACAGTCACGACAGAGGGCTGGGCAGCAGCCCCGGGAACAACAGACATACACCAGAGGAATGCAGAGGTCAACACAAGCACAGCTTCAGGCACACCCAGGCTGGCACCCCCAGCCCTGGGTGGCTTTGGAGGGCTGAGCCCCACAGTGGATGGGAACACAGGGCTGCAGGGCTTCCCCTGCCACTGCCTGCCCCTTCCCCAGGGTGGTGATGCTAGCACAGGGGGCAGAGCCAGTGTCCTGCCTGACTTTGGCACCCCACTGCAGCACATCCACCCCCACCAGAGGGGACTCTGCATGTTGGAAAGCCCCTGGTGCCAGCTCGCCTCATCACAGCCACAGATAGGTCACAACCCACTGTTGCCCAGCCAGTGCCTAAAGAGGGGAAAGGCACTTTGGTGTGTCCCTGCTGGCCTCAGGAATGCTTGGGAACAGTGGGAAGTTGAGCAAAGGTTTTCCGTGCTGGCTTCTCCAGAAGGGCCTTGGCCCCTGGAGGGGGGCATCTCCCTGCAGCCCAGGGTCCCCCACATCCCAGTGGAGCAGCAGCAGCTCCTGCTCAGCCAGGGCTGAAGAGCCATGGAGCAGGAGCTCAGCTGGGCTGTGAAACTGCAGGTCTTGCTGTGCAGTGTCAGCCCTGGCCCCTCCGGCGGGGCCGGGGGCCCTCGCTGTCCCACACAGAGCCACTGTCACCGTGCCTGAGCCCAGCACACACCAGTGCCCCGCTGCCTCAGGGCCCTGGGCCCGCACAGCAGCCCGACAGGCGCCGCAGCAGGCGGGCCAGGGGTCCCCAGCCCGGCTTACCTCTGCCCAGGGCCGGGGCGCCGCCGCCGCTCGCGGGGCTCGGGGAGGCCACGGCCGCAGCCGGGGGCCTGGGGCTGCCGAAGGTGAAGCTGGGGGAGGCTCGGATCCGGGGGGAGTCCTGCTGGCTGCCCCCGCTCCCACTGGTGCCGTTGCTGAAGCTCCTGGCACGGGCCAGTGTGTTGTCAGAGGCCGAGGTGGGCAGCCCACTGGAGGGGTGAGAGATGGGGGTCAGCCCAGCGCGGTGAGGGGCTCCCCTGTGCACCCTCCACCCACCTTCACAGCCCAGCACCGAGTGCTGAGCGGCTGCAGCAACACCTGGCCGAGCCCTGGACTTCTCCTCAGAACAGCTGGGGGCAAGGATGGCACCAGGACTGTCCCCGAGGGTGCAGCCCCAGTGCCCTGAGCTGTACATCGCTGTCCCAGCAGCGCTGTCTCAGGGTTCCCACTTCCTCTCCCCCAGTCCCAAACCATGGAATTGCTGAGTTTGGTAAAAGTCTCAGATGCCACCGTGCCCAACCCTTCCCCAGCACTGCCAAGGCCACCACTGTCCCCTATCCCCACGTGCCACATCCACAGGGCTGCTAAATCCCTCCAGAAATGCAGACTCCACCCCTGTCCTGGACAGCGTGTGCTGCACAGCCTTTTCCATGAAGAAATTGTTCCCAATATCCAGCCTGAACTTCCCTTGGCACAACTCGAGGCCATTTCCCCTTGTCCTGTCCCTTATTCCCTGGTAGCAGAGCCCAACCCCTGCCTGGCTCCACCCTGCTGTCAGGGAGCTGTGGAGAGGAAGAAAGTCCCCCTGAGCTTCCTCTTCCTCGGGCTGAGCCCCCCAGCTCCCTCAGCCTGTCCCATCCCAGTGCAGTGCTGGAGGTGATGCAGGAGACACCTCCCAGATTACTGGGGCAGGCAAATCCCAACCAGTTCACTCTCTGCCCTTCTCTGCTGACGGCTCGGAGCAGAGGGACTGACAACCGCAGTTCCCAGAGCTTAGGAGAGCTAGTGCCAGGGCAGGTGACCCTGGCAGGTGACTCACTTGGGGACATTTATCATCTCTAAGTGCCGTTATCCTGCAGCTCCCACGCTCGCCCCGGCCGGCCCTTACGTGGAGCTCCTGGGGGGGGTCCTGGCACCTCCTCTCCTCCGCGGGCCCCCGCTGGCGCCGCGCAGCCCCCCGACGTGCTTCAGCATCCAGGCGCGCAGGTTGCCCAGGCAGGTGTGCTCCGAGAGCACGATCCGCGGCCAGGGGTTGCAGTCGGCCATGTCCAGGGCCGCCACCGCCACCGCCCGGCCCACCTGCCCGGAGAGGGCACGGGTGAGGGGGGCACGAGGAGACCCGAGAGCGGGACAGCGTGGGGCACAAGGGAAGGAGCACTGGTGAGCATGAGAGGACACAGTGAGAAGGGGAGCACAGGAAGAGGGGAAGAACGGGGGGAAAAAAGGGGGGGACACCGGGAAGGAAGGATGCAGTGGGGAGCACTGGGAAGAGGAGGAGTAGTGAGGAGGTCACAGGGAGAGGAAGCCACCAGGAGAAGGGAGATGAAGGCACCAGGAAGGGGGGATTCCAGGAAAGGATAATGCCAGGGAGTGGAGGCACTGGGGAGAGGGACTAGAGCCCGGGACAGCAAATCAAGCGGGGGGAAGAAACGGTAGCCCCAAAGCTCAGCCCACCCTCTGGCCCCGACTGCCCACGCAGGCTGCGCCGGGCCCCTGTACCTGCTCGAAGAGCTCCACGGTGTACCGGGAGGGGAAGGCGGGCGGCGGCGGCGGGCTGGCGCGGCCGTTGTCGTGGCACGCCCCCGGGATGCTGTTCACCGAGCGCCCCGTGTTGTAGTTGCACTCCAGGGTGTAGCTGTGGGGCACGAGGGAGCCCCTGTCACCCCACAAACCCACGGCAGGGCTGGGGTTATCCCACGGTATTGCCCTGGGAGAGCCACTTCAGCAGATTCGGGGCACTGGAAAGGGGGTCCCGTTGCACCAGGGAGGGGGTCCTGCTCCAAAGGACACAGAGTGCAGGGCAAGGGCAGGGCTCTGAGGAGAGCACCCTCCGATGGCAGGAATGGCCCATGCCCTGCGTGGGGATGCACGGATGTGCCAGAGATCAGCACGATGGGAATTCGGGATGGATGTCTGGGGCCCTGAGGGTGGCACTCAAAGTGCCAAGGTCCCTGTGAGGAGACCACTTGGTCACCTCTGGAAGGTGATGGGGAATGGGGGGGGGTCCCTGATGGGTAGAAAAAGGGAATTATCTGATGTCAACACCAACAATTGAGGGAGTGGACAGCTACAGCCTTCTCCTGACCCTCAAGGCTCCTTGGAGCACGTCCTCCTGAAGGAGGAGGGATGGAGAACTGTGGGTGGGCTAGGATGGCTCCCATCTGTCCCACTGCCCAGAGACAGCTTCAGGGCCAGCACAGCAGAAAACCTGAGCAGCTCTGTCCCAGTCTGCCTGAGGGACCACACGTGCACTGTGAGCACTCCCAGCACTTCTTGGGATGCCGCTGTTGGATCAGCAACCTGGGCTGCTCCAGGTCAGCCACAGAGCACAGTACCCCAGTGACCCAAGCCCAAGGCCCATGTGTGTGTGCTCCTGAGGGGCTGGACTGGTGCTGGGCACGAAGCAGCAGCTGAGTACACAGCAAGTGCTGAGGAAACTGTGAGAACCTCTGGACTGTGGGTCTGGATGCCTCACTCTATGGTATGTTCCCAGCACAGGAACAGGCCAGGAATATTCCAGCCCCCGTGGGAGAGGGGTGGATCACAGGTATCCCCAACTCACGGGATCACTGATGGGCTGAGGCTGGAATCTCACACACAGCCACGGGGACGCTGTGCCCACCACAACTCTGCTTAATTACAGCTCGATATAGACAGGAGCAGGCAGGAAAGAGGAGAATTCCTCTCAGAAAGCTGTACAAGAGCAGGGAGAAGAAGCCAGAGCAGCTGCAGGAGGGATGGGGAGGAACAGGAAGGAAAGGAGCCTGGCTGAGCCTGCATCTTGGGAACATGGCAGCACCTGGCACAACCAGGCCCAGCCTCTGCTGACCTGCCCTGGGGCAGCAGGACCTGTCTGTCCCACATTCCCCTTTTTCCACCCAGCACAAGCCCTACCTGTGGATGATGCCCAGGGCCTTGTAGATGGCCACGCGCCCGCTGCCCTCCTTGGACTGCCCGTCCCGCTTGTCCCGGGCGTACATGTTCTTCTCCGAGAAGTTGCAGCCCGTGAAGTCAAAGTGAGGGGAGTTCAGAGAGATGAGTTTGGGGAACAGCATGTTCTCCACCTGCAGAGTGCAGGGAGCAACAGGGGTGACCGGGGCCCTTGGCTGCTCATCCTGCTCCAGTGGGGCCAGTGCCGAGCACAGGGTTGCACCAGGGCCCACTCTGCCCACAGTTCCAGGGTCTCACGAGCTCCAGCTGTGCCCAGGGCATGCTGCCCACCCCCTGCCCAACTCCCGATGGGCTCTCCTGACAGCCAGCTGGGAGGACACCCTGCTGACCCACACCAGCTCCCAGGGGAATCTGAGACCTCCTGCTGCCCTGGTCACCAGACTGCGGGAGGAGAGAGAGAAGGAAGAAGAAGAAAGGAGGAGGAAGGAAGGAAAAGAGCAGGAAGGAGAAGGAGTAGGAAGGATTCCATGCCCCTCTCCCAGCAGTGGGGGCACTGGGGCAGCAGGGGGCTGCCCCGGATTTGGGCTGTGCCCTCACCTGGTCGTTCTCGTCGCTGAAGCTGTTGCCGTACATGAAGCAGCCGCGCTTGGACGCGTGGCCGTGCAGGTCCACGTAGTAAGCCAGGCCGCTGTCCCGGGGTGCAATGGGCTCTGGGGGCTCAGCAGCTTCGGGGACAGGGGCTGGGGGAGGCGGCCACTCCTCACAGTGCTCGGTGCTGTGGCTCGATGGCAGGATCCAGGTGGCTCGCTCGGTGCTGTCTGACAGCTGGGCACCCTGGGCCAGGCTGGCACGCCAGGTGCCGGGGCAGTTACGGAGGTTGTTGGTTTTGTCCAACTCTGATAACGTGGCCTCCATGGCTGGGACGGGACAGTTGGGAGATTTTATGCTCAGCGAGCTGAGTGGGGAGACAAACGTCCTCCAGTCAGGAGAGCCTGGCAGGACACGGCTGTGGATGTGGTGGTAGAGCAGGATGGTTTTGGCCCCGTACACCGCGGGGTGCAGCTCGGCATCGGGGTGCAGGTACTGCCGGTTCAGGTTCACCCCGCGTGAGTCAGTGCTGCAGAGAGAGCACAGAGACATGAGTAACTCCCAGGGCACCCCAGCACAGCTGAGCTCACCTGGGGACGCTGAGGGTTTTGGGCTCTGTCCTGCAGTGCAGGGTCAGAAGCTGCCAGAGCACTGACCCTGCACAGTGCAGCAGAGCCCAGTACGATCCTCCCCAGAGACAGGAACGGGGCTGGGGAAGGGGCTGGAGCACCAGGAGTGGCTGAGGGAGCTGGAAGGACTCAGCCTGGAGAAAAGGAGGCTCAGGGGTATCTTGTTACTCCCTCCAACTCCCTGACAGGAGGATGGATCCATGCAGGGGGTCAGGCTCTACTCCCAGAGAACAAGGGACAGGACCAGAGGGAACAGCCTCGAGTCGAACTAGGGAAGGTTTAGGTTGGATATTGGGAACAATTTCTTCATGGAAAGGGCTGTTGAGCCCTAACACTGGCTGCCCAGGGCAGGGCTGGAGTCCCCATCCCTGGAGGGATTTAAAAGCCTTGTGGATGTGGCACTTAGGGCTATAGGGAAGTGATGGCCTTGGCAGTGCTGGGGGATGGCTGGACTCAATGGTCTCACAGGGCTTTTCCAACCCAAGTGAATCCAGGACTCTATGGCTTTCATAAATTTCACAAAAATTATAGAATCAGCTTTCTTTGACCCCTTCTTCAGCAAACTCTCAGCCTTTTCCACATCTACACCCATCAGTGAAGCACACTCACCTTTCGCTCACATCTATCGACCAATATTCAAACAAACACTTCGCGCTTCTTTTTCCTGGGGGAAGGGTTGGACCCAACGGTCTCTGAGGACTCTCCCAACCCAAACAATTCCATGAAACACGGAGCAGGCTGGCAGGCAGGAGAGCACTCACCGGTAGTGGCCCCGCGCCACCCCGTCGGGGTTCAGCATGGGGATGAGCTTGAAGACGAACATCCGCCGCAGCATCTGCGCACGGGGATCCTCCTCCCGCAGGATGAAGTCCAGGAAGCCGTTGAAGACAAAGCTCGAGGGGGTTTCTCCTGGGTGGACTCTGCTGCTGAGGAAAAACACCTGGGGACAAATGGACAGGGTGAGGATACTGCAGTAGGGAAGGCTCTCACAGACTTTGCTCCACAAACTCTGCTCAAACGCTGCAGTCCCTGGGGACACGATGCCATTGTGGTCACAGACATGGGGGCTGCAGTAAGGTGCCAACACACGGGCCACCTCGGGGGCTGCTGGCCCCCCCCAGCCCTGGCCCAGCCCCGATGCTGGCGTGGTCTCTCACCCTCTTTCCAGTGAAGCAGCGAGGCCGGGGTGTGCTGGTGTCCGGGAAAAGCTTGTCCAGCCGGGGCTCCCGCTTCTCCTGCATGCCATGGCAGGAGGTGATGGTCAGCAGGTCCACTCGCAGCTTGTCCAGAGAGTGGCAGAGCAGCTCCCGGTGGTAGTAGACCGAGTCGAGGGGGCTGTGGGGTGAGAAGGGGTCTCAGCCAGCCCCAGGAGCAAGGGGGCTCCCAGCTGGCTTGGGAATGCTGCCTGTGCTTGCAGCCCTGGGAGCTGAGCAGCCCCAGCCCCACAAGGACCACCCCCACATCTGGGCTGTTTGCTGCTAGGTACCCTCAGAGCCTGCTGGGAACACGAGCAGGGTAAGGGCTGGGGCTTGCCCTGCCCAGCCCCCAGCTGGGGAAGCAGTGGGGGATCAGCTCGTGCACAGACAGACCTGGCACAGAAGGTCAGGTCATCCCACTGGGAAATAATGCATCCCAGCAGGAGGGACAGGGCACTGAGGGATTCAACCCACCAGGGACATAACCCATCCTGGCAGGTTCCAGAACAATAAGGGATGCCCTGGAATCCCGTGCTTAGCTCAGAGGCAGCTGCTGGCATTGCTTGTGCATAGCTGGGGCACAGAGAAGCATGGGCCAGGCAGCTCTGGGGAAGGCACAGAGACCCTCCTGCTGCAGACAGAGCTGCCCCAGGGGAAAGAACCCGAGCAAGCACAAACCAGGAAAGGTGTGAGGGCCAGGAAGGTGGAACAAAAGCCAGGAAGGAGAAAGTGGGGGGCACACCTGCTGGGGGACATGTGCCTGCAGTCCTGGAAGCGACCATCCAGCTGTGCCAGCATGTCCTGGCACTCGGTGTAGGAGAAGGGGTAACAGAAGGCAAAGTAGGTGGTGGCCCCGCGGTGCTCCAGGAAGCGGTGCACGAAGGACAGCACGAACTGAGTCTCCACCACCTGCCACGGACATGGAGAGGGCTGGGCACGGCTCAGGGACAGAGCCACCCTAGCACAGCCCCTCCTGCTCTCCTCTGCCCTCCCCAGGCACTGGGCGTGCCCGTGGCCACTGGCCCTTGGCGATCCCCATAGCTGCTGCTGCTCCCATCCCTCCTTTGGAGAGGCCAGGAGCAAAACCAACAGCGCGGGAAGCAAAGAGTGGCTGTGCCCCCAGAGCTGCCCGAGCAGGGGGTCCCTGCCCGCCTGCCCCCCGCCCCGGTCTCACCTGGAAGCTGGGCCGCTGCCGGATGCGCTCCCAGCGCGGCCGCACGGGCAGGGTGCGCACGAAGGGGGTCATGCCCTGCGCGTACAGCCGGCTCTGCTTGTTCATGTTCAGGATGTGCAGCTTGATCAGCTTCCCCGGGGCTCCCCCCGCACGCTGAAGTAGAACCAGGACCTGCGGAGGGGTGGAGCGGCGCCGCCTCAGCCCCTGCCCGGGGGTGCCCGAGCTCTCCGGTGCCTCTTCCACGCACCCGGTCCCACCAGGAACCTGTCAGAGCCACGGCGGGGGCGGAACCACCCCCCGAACCGAACCCCCTCCCAGGGCACCTCTGACCCCGCTACCTCCACCAGCCCCTTCCCGAGGCACCCTACCGGTACCGGCCCGTCCCGCCAGAGCCCCCGGGGACGGCACAGACCCCCGAACCGCCTGCCGGGGCACCTGGGACCCGCTACCTCCGCCAGCCCTCACCCTCAGCGCCCCCGACCCCCTCCCACCGACAGCCCACGCCGCACCCAGCACTCCCGGGGCCCCGCCAGGATCTTTCCCGGGGGAATCCATGAGGCGCCCGGCCGCCCCGCCCGCTGCCAGTCGCCCCTCGCCGGTTCCCCCGCCCGCCGGTACCTGTTGCCGTTCTCATACTCAGTGTGGGCGCAGTCGGGCCGCGTCCACACGTTGAACTCGTAGTCAGCGGCGGGGAGAGCGTTGCCGCGGGCGGCGGGGCCGCCCCCCAGCTCTGTAGGCCGCACCTGCTCCACGTGTGCCAGGTTCCCCGAGTCGAAGCGGGAGCTGAAGAGGAGACCCCCGCAGCGGATCTCCATGGCCCGGCAGGGCCGGGCCCGGCATCGCCCCGGCACGGCCGGCACGGGCCGCCCGGCAACAGCAACGCGCGCCGCCATTGGCTGCCGCCTCCCAGCATCGCGCCCGCCCATTGGCTGGCGCCCCGGCAACGGCCGCAGCGGCACAGCGGCCGCCGCTCCGCTCGACCACGCCCCTCCCCGGGGGCGCGCAGACCACGCCCCCTCAGTGAACTGACCACGCCCCACCACCATGGCCACGCCCCTCGCTGGGCTCCGCGACCCCAGAGCGGACCGGACACCGGGGCCGGACACTGGGCCGGACACCGGTGGGACCGGACTAGAGTGACCGGACACCGGGGGGAACCGGACACTGAGGAGTGACCGGACACCGGGGGGAAGGACACTGAGGAGTGACCGGACACCGGGGGGAACGGACACTGAGGAGTGACCGGACACCGGGGGGAACCGGACACTGAGGAGTGACCGGACACCGGGGGGAACCGGACACTGAGGAGTGACCGGACACCGGGGGAACCGGACACTGAGGAGTGACCGGACACCGGGGGGAACCGGACACTGAGGAGTGACCGGACACCGGGGGGAACGGACACTGAGGAGTGACCGGACACCGGGGGGAACCGGACACTGAGGAGTGACCGGACACCGGGGGGAACCGGACACTGAGGAGTGACCGGACACCGGGGGGAACCGGACACTGAGGATGGACCGGACACCGGGGGGAACCGGACACTGAGGAGTGACCGGACACCGGGGGGAACCGGACACTGAGGAGTGACCGGACACCGGGGGGAACCGGACACTGAGGAGTGACCGGACACCGGGGGGAACCGGACACTGAGGAGTGACCGGACACCGGGGGGAACCGGACACTGAGGAGTGACCGGACACCGGGGGAACCGGACACTGAGGAGTGACCGGACACCGGGGGGAACCGGACACTGAGGAGTGACCGGACACCGGGGGGAACCGGACACTGAGGAGTGACCGGACACCGGGGGGAACCGGACACTGAGGAGTGACCGGACACCGGGGGGAACCGGACACTGAGGAGTGACCGGACACCGGGGGGAACCGGACACTGAGGAGTGACCGGACACCGGGGGGAACCGGACACTGAGGAGTGACCGGACCGGGGAGTAGGAGACGGACACCGGGGGGAACCGGACACTGAGGAGTGACCGGACACCGGGGGGAACCGGACACTGAGGAGTGACCGGACACCGGGGGGAACCGGACACTGAGGATGTGACCGGACACCCGGGGGGAACCGGACACTGAGGAGTGACCGGACACCGGGGGGAACCGGACACTGAGGAGTGACCGGACACCGGGGGGAACCGGACACTGAGGAGTGACCGGACACCGGGGGGAACCGGACACTGAGGAGTGACCGGACACCGGGGGGAACCGGACACTGAGGAGTGACCGGACACCGGGGGGAATGGACACTGAGGAGTGACCGGACACCGGGGGGAACCGGACACTGAGGAGTGACCGGACACCGGGGGGAACCGGACACTGAGGAGTGACCGGACACCGGGGGGAATGGACACTGAGGAGTGACCGGACACCGGGGGGGAATGGACACTGAGGAGTGACCGGACACCGGGGGGGAATGGACACTGAGGAGTGACCGGACACCGGGGGGAACCGGACACTGAGGAGTGACCGGACACCGGGGGGAACCGGACACTGAGGAGTGACCGGACACCGGGGGGGAATGGACACTGAGGAGTGACCGGACACCGGGGGGAATGGACACTGAGGAGTGACCGGACACCGGGGGGAATGGACACTGAAGAGTGACCGGACACCGGGGGGGAATGGACAGGGATGTACACGGACACGGAGCACAGGTGTGCACAGAGGCACAGACACCTGTACACACCCACACGCAGGTGAGCACAGAGGTGTGCACAGGTAACCCTATACAGAGACCTGTAAGAACACAGCCACACCCACACGGGTGCCACACCCACACGGGTGCCACACCCACACGGGTGCCACACCCACACGGGTGCCACACCCACACGGGTGCCACACCCACACGGGTGCCACACCCACACGGGTGCCACACCCACACGGGTGCCACACCCACACGGGTGCCACACCCACACGGGTGCCACACCCACACGGGTGCCACACCCACACGGGTGCCACACCCACACGGGTGCCACACCCACACGGGTGCCACACCCACACGGGTGCCACACCCACACGGGCAGAGGTGGGGCGAACCCGACACCGCCCCACTCCACACGAACCCCACCCCGGGCCCACCTGTGGGCACCAGCAGCTCCTCGGATTCCTTTAAACTGCCCCAGCCGAGGCATTGCCCTCCCGTTGTGGGTGGGAATGGGCAGGGAATTGGGGTGCAGGGGGGTCTGGACAGTCCCTCCCCCCCACCATGCACAGCCGTCTTCAATAAGGAAGAAATATAAAGCATATGGAACAATTATAAGGAAAAAATAATAAAATAAATCAGTTCATTCACAGGTGGGAAGGGGTGGGAAGGTGAGGGGCTCCAGGTGTCCACCCCGATCCTGTAAGCAGGCAAAACACAAGGGGATGGGGATCACCCACCCAGGGACAGCAGGGCAGGGAAAGCCAAAGCGGTCACAGGGTGTGGAAAAACCTGGCTGTGTGTCTCCCCAGCCCCAAGAAAATAAACCTCCCCAAAAGCCCCACTTTGACCCAAAGTTCCTGTGGGCATTGACCTCAACACCTCTGTCCCGTGTCCTGCTGCACTCTGGATTCTCCTCGGCAGCTACAACACTGGGAGGCAGCGTGACCCCCAGAGAGCAGCTCAGTGTCCAGAAATCATGGCCAGGGCCCAGTTTTTGAGGGCCAGGGTCGCGTTTTGCAGGTAAACCCACGAGGAATAGGTGAAGCTCATCACGTGGTCCCTCACGCACTCCCACGTCACGTCCCCGCTGGAAAGGCAAGGACAGGGGATTACAGGGGGGAGTCAGAGCCAGCAGTGGGGGTGAATGACACGGGGGAGGGAAGCCCCTCGGGCAGGAACCCCAAGGAGCAGGGTTGGGGACAGGGAGAGAGGGACACAGCTGCAGCACCCGGGGAGCGCCGGGGGAGCCGAGCCCGAGGGGAGCCGAGCCCGAGGGGATCTGCTCACTTGCAGGAGTCGAGGCAGTGCTGCCAGCCCCGCTGCAGCAGCGCAGCCAGGCCCTGCAGCAGCGGCAGCAGGCAGCTCCGCAGCAGGAACAGCAGCAGCTCCCGCACGCACTCGGCCGCCTGCAGCAGCGCCTCGGGCAGCCGGGTCTGGAGCTGCGGAGCAGAGAGATGGTGTGGGGTGAACACCAGCCCCTCCAGCAGGGCCTGGGCACAGCCAGGGGCTGGGGCACGGCTACCCGTGGGGGTCCCACCTCACCCCTCCCTTCCTCCAGCATCCCTGAGCTCTCCACACGTTCCCTCTTCCCCAGAACTCAGCAGACAGGGCACCCGCGGTCTGTGAGACACTGATGTCACCCCACTGCCACCAAAGTGCTGGCTCCCGGAGAATCAGGGAGTTTTCTGAGCCCTCTCCCTTCCACAGTCACTGGAAACAGCTGGAGTGGGCTGGTGGAGGACAGATGGCATCAGAGCCCTGCCGTGGGTTTGTCCCCTTCCCAGAACCCAGCACCGGGGGCTCCAGCCAGGAGCAGTGGCAAACACGTCACCATCCTACTTCAGGCCTCCCCCTGTATCCCCCCAATACAGATTTCCCAGTCCTCCACTGGCATTCCTTGTCTCCTCCAGCCCTGGGAGCCCCCACTCACCCAGTCGCTGAGCCAGGGCAGGCTGCCATGGAGCCAGGAGAGCAGGGAGCAGAACTGCTGGGACACATCCCGGGCCAGCTCACCACTCGTCTTCCAGAGCAGCTCCAGCTGCGGCCACAGGACGGACACAGCCACGGAACCGTGGTGGGCCAGGCTGTGCTCCAGCCACCTGCAAGGCAGTGCTCAGGTGAGGGCAGTGCCCAGGTGAGGGCAGTGCTCAGGTGAGGGCAGTGCCCAGGTGAGGGCAGTGCTCAGGTGAGGGCAGTGCTGTGGCACCCACACAGCACGGCCAGCACAGGGTGAGCGGCGTGCAGCTCCAGTCTGAGCTCAAAGCGCTCCCAGGCAGGGCTGGGGAACAGCCCCCAGCTCCCTCCCAGGCCCAAGAGCCTCGCCCCCCTCGCCCCCCCAGGCCGGTGGCACAGACCTGTAGCCCTGCAGGAAGCCCAGGGACACCTTCTGCCAGGCCAGCTGGGCGGCGGGCAGGACGCCGGCGGAGCGGAACAGCCGAGCAGAAGAGGAGGCTGGAAGAGACAAGGGGGGTCCCTGAATGGCCCCTGGCTGTGGGGACACGTGTCTGTCTGTCCCCAGGGACTCTGGGGGGACACACGGCTCGAGCTGTGCTGTGGGACCCCTTGGGAGTGCTCCAGGAGGGGACAGATGGACAGGGAGCAGGGAGACCCTGCCTGCCCAGAGGGGAACAGGCAGAGGGTGGTCTGCCTGCCCAGGACCCCCAGCTGGACAGATGGACAGGCCCCACTGCTCACAGCAGCCACAGGACAAAGGCAGGGACACGGAGGGGCTTTGCTCAGGGGAACAGCCACAGGAGTGACCTCAGGGAGGAGAATCACTCCTGGGCAAGGGGACAAAGCCTCAAGCCTGTGAATGGGAAGGTTTAGGTTGCAAACAAAAACCAGTTTCTTCATAGAAAGGGCTGTCCAGGCTGCCCAGGGCAATGGTGGAGTTCTCTTCCCTTAGGGGATGTGAAACCTATGTGGATGTGGCACTGGTGGGCACATGGGATAGTGGTGGCCTTGGCAGGGCTGGGGGATGCCTGATGCTCCCAGGGGATTTTTGCAGCCTGGGTTACTGAATGACTCCCCAGCATACCCTGGAAGGAGCCGTGTGTCTGCACGTCGTGCAGGAAGCAGCCAGCGGCGAGCAGCAGCAGGACCAGCAGCAGCCGTGACCAGGGGAAGCCCTGGCCCTTCATCTTGCACAGCAGCTCCTGGGTGGGAGGACAAGGCCCTGTCACTGTCACCGCAGGGCCAGACCCCGGGGAGGCCCCGGCCGGGACAGAGACATCTGCTGAGCAGGGCTGGACAGCGACCAGCACACCTGTCCCCAGCACGTGCCTGCAGCAGGAGGGGCCAACCAGAGCCCCAGCACGGAGCTGAAATCTGTCCCCAGGTGCCACCGGGCAGCTCCTGCCCCTCACCTTGCAGGCGGTGTCACAGGCGGCCACGTCCTGGTCCCCGCCGGCCGCCCGGGCCGCCAGCTCCTCGTTTGTCACCTTGAAGGAGCGAACTGTTTCCTGCAGTGACTGCTGCACCTTGGGGACAGCAGGAGCTGTGTCGGGACCCCCAGGTCCCCACGGACCCCCTGGGCTGCCAAGGCACCAGGAGGGCAACCAGTGTCCCCAGTGTCCACGGAGCTCAGGGAGCTCTCGCAGCAGCACGGGGACACTGCCCCAGTGCACAGCTGCCCACACCCCACAGCTCACACCTACCTTCTTACTGCTGCTCTCCCAGGACTCCAGGAGGTGGTTCAGCAGCAAACTGGGGGGGAAGGAGAACACGGGGCTTGGTCAGGAGCTCCCAGAAGGAATTCAGAGTGTCCCGAAGGTTCTGCAGGTGAGCACTGGCTCCCCTTGGAGCCACAGTCTGGACTGACCTGGACTGAGCGAGGTGTTTGGTGTAGAGCTGCCTCCAGACGTTGAAGCTCAGTGGGTCCAGGCTCAGACACTGGCTCATGGAGGTCAGGAGCTGGGGAGGGGCACAGCAGAACGTTACACACCAGCCTCTCCCCAGCACACCAGGCACCCCGTGCCCTGGGCTGCACCCTGGCACAGCCAGCTCCTGAGGCACCAAAGGGAGCTGCTGCACCCCTGCCCACACCAGGGGTGGAACTGGACGGTTTTCAGGTCCCTTCCCGCCCAAACCACTCTTTGATTCGATGACTCCTATCCCCTGGGAGCAGGCAGCATGACCCCACCCTCGTGACAGCACATGTCTGTCCTGCCACCAAACCCAGCCCGTGCCCCTGCTGTGCTCACCTCCTTCTTCATGGCTGGTGGGCAGGCAGGCGTGGCTCGGGACAGGAAGGAGGGGAAGTAGGTGTGCAGGGCTGCCTCGGGCCGGGCGCCGAAGGCCAGCACCTTCAGGCGGGGGTAGAGGCGCCGCAGCTGCTCCTGCAGGCTGGGGACAGCGCCAGGCTGCTGAGGGCCAGCGGGCACCGGGGTGGCACAAGGGGCCAGCCCCGGGGCACAGCACACCCACGGAGGATGGGTCAGCGTACCTGGGGGACAGCGAGTTGTTGGGCATGAAGGCAAAGTCCAGGAGGGGGAAGAAGTCCTTGGGGCCGATCATGCCGAAGCCTTTGGTGAGGTTGGGGTGCATCCTGCAGAACAGAGCCCTGAGCTACTGCGGGCCTGGCTCCAGAGCCCTGGCACCGGGAGGGACACGGGGTGTCACTCACATCAGGAGCCGGTCCAGGTAGGAAACAGCGTATGGTGAGAGGGACTTGATGCCGAGCACTGGGAGCATGACGCCGAGCCACACTGCAGGGAGAGGAGGGAGGGGTCGGGCTGGGCTGCCCCTGCACCGGGACCAGCCAGCACCCAAACCACCCAGTGGACAGGCAGGCAGAGCCCTTGGGAAGGGCTCCAGGGTGGCTGCACTGCAGAACAGCGGAGCAGCACGCTCCCTGTCCTGTGCCAGGCAGGATGGCTCCCCTCAGGATCCAGCCATTCTCCTGTCCCAGCTGGGGGAAGCTGCACTTCAGACCTTGAGGATCTTTCCCAACCTTCTGCCACCCTGAGCAGTACCACCAGCAGCAGTGCAGGTGCACTGGCAGTCCCAGGAGGGGGTCCCATATGGCTGCTCCTGGCTCTCACCTTTCAGGCCCTCCTGGAGGTCAGTGAACCCGGCCTGCCCCAGTGCCCAGAGCACGGTCAGGCACTTGGCCGGCCGGTTCTGGTGGGAGCGCAGCACCTCCAGGTACTGTGGGAGGACAGGACACATTAGCTGGGAAGAGCTGCAACCCAGCCCAGCCCAGCCTGCAGCCACAGGAACAGCAATGCCCCCAGCCCCTGGGAGGGACCTACAGCTCTAGGTGAGGCCAGGAGGCATTTTGGGGAACAGGGGGAACCCCAAACCCAGCCCTGGGGGTCCAGGGCTCCTGGGTAGGGCAGGCAGAACCCACTGGAGACGCTGGTCCCTCTGCAGCAGAGGGCAGAGAGCTACAAGGGCTTTGTGCAATGGGGTGGAGGAGCAGCACCACCAGGTTCACAGCACCCACAAATGTGGCTGAGCCCAGCTCACCTTGCCCAGGTTGGTGGTGGCAATCCGGGGCCTGTCCAGGAGAAGTGCCTGGATGCAGATCCTGTACCCATGCAGAGATTCCCCTGGAACGGAGACGGGGCAGGTCCTGCTCAGCCACGGCCTCCATGGGGGAATTACAAAGAGCTCCCAAAGAGGCAACGAGGAGCAGACACGGGGGGAGGACAGGGAGCCCCGGGGTGCTGACCTGGGGTCTTGTCCAGCTCCTGCAGCATGGTGTAGATGCAGTGGTCAAAGAAGAGCTCCAGGACGCCCGACGCCCTCGCCAGCAGGGATCTGATGATGCTCCTCAGCTCCTTGCTCACCAGGCAGTATGGATAGTCTGGGGTGGCACAAGAGAGGATGAGTTTACCCTGTTCTGGAGAGTTCCAGCAGCTGGAGGCACCAGCCCAGTGTGGGGTGGGCACAGGGAGTGCCTCATCCTCACACCAGCCTCCTCCCCAGCAACTCCCTGTCAGAGACAGTTAATCCAGCCCTAAGGGATGGCTTCCCACTGAATGCTGATGCTGTGGGATGGAATGGGGTCTGGAGAAGACACTTTGTTCCCCTCCCCCTTGCCACAGGCTCCCAGTGGGAGCGGGGACCAACTGATCACACAGGAAAGGGGAACCCTGCCCCAACATCCCTCCAGCATGGAGGGTGGGTAGCTGAGAGCGAGCTCACAAACTCCACAGCAACAGGCAGAGGTCACGGATCCCTGTGAAGAAGGGGTGGCTGGGGAAGCCTCCAACTTGCCAACCACACGGGCAATTTCCCTGTGTTTGTGGCCAAGAGGAGCAGCTGTGAGCACAGCCCAGAGCCAAGCACACCCTCCCCGTTCTGTGAGTGAGCAGCAGGACACGGACCGTGGGGGTGCTGGCTCAGCACGGGGTCACTCCTGGGAGCCTGCAGCTTGTAGTTGAGGTACCCGGCCAGGTCCTTCACCCACACCGAGGGGTTCTCGGGGAACACGCTCCGGCTCTTCTCCAGCTCCTTCTGCAGATCTGCCAGGTCCAGCTGGGAGGGACAGACAGACAAACTCAACCCAGGATGAACAGATCTGGGCAAAAGGCACAGGAAGGAGAAAGGTAACTCTGACTCCTACGGGGCCACAGGGAGGGAAATGCTTCCACCTCCATCCCGAGACCATTGCCCTTCCCACATGGAAAACCCCTGCTGGCAGAGCTCCAGAGCATTGCCTGGGGCAGGTGGCTCCGGGCCAGCGAGCCCAGCAGCCCAAACCAAGGGCTTGCTCGTGGTTGCAGCTTGGCAAGCACAGGCCTGGAGTGATCCCAGCCATGGCTGGCACAGTTCACACCCAGAGTCCTCCAGGCAGGAAACAGCCATGAGCAACCAAACCCACCTGATGAACAACCCAGCAGCACCAAACCAGGCAGGCAGCAGCAGCTCCCACCCTCTCCTCCACTGCTACCCAGACGTTCCCTGCTTTTACACCTGGACTATCTGTGGGGCTGCTCCATCAGGGCTTGCTGCAAGGCTCAGGCTCTGTGAGAGCCTGGATGTGTTCCCTGCGAGTGGATTCCAGTGCCACGCTGAGCCAGGCACCCTTGGGCACCTTGCCTCAGCCCTGCCTTGCGAGAGGAATTCTACACAGACCAGCTGGTGCCACAGCAGGAAATGAAACCTGCCCCAAAGCCACCCCCAGTGACCTGCCAAGGCCACACAGGGCCTGTCACTGGTGAGCACAGGGACAGCTCCAGCTGCCCAGGGAATGTGGGAATCCCACACTGGCCTGCACCAGCTGTCCCCGTGGGCAAGAGCTGGATGTGGAGAACTACTGGAACAACACCAGTGCAGGGGGATGCAGAGGGGAACCTCTTGTTCGGGGGGAGCAGAGGTCCCAGGCATGAAGGGGAGGAGCTGAGAGAGCAGTGCCTGCCAAGCCCGGGGACATCACCCCAACACAACCCGCCTCGGCCGGTTCTGGAACCTTCCACGCTCAGACAAGGTCAGGACAGGCAAGACAGACCCAGACAGGTCCTGCAGATCCAGCCAGAGCACAGGAACTGCAAGAGTGACTCCCAGGGCCCCATCACTGAGTCAGGGAGGAGCTTCCAGCCACCACGAGGCTTCCTTGGGGTTCCTCCCAGACACAGTGGTGACAGAGGGAACCAGAAACCCCCTTCCAGCCACCTCCCTGCACTCTGTCCCTTGCCTCCCCTGAGTTCCATGGGAGATCCGCCCATGTGGGGCTGAGGAGGGACCGGGCACTGCCCTGCACCATTCCCCTGAGTCCCACGGGAATGTCAGCCCAGCCGGGGCTGAGGAGGGACCAGGCACTGCCCTGCACCATTCCCCTGAGTCCCACGGGAATGTCAGCCCAGCCGGGGCTGAGGAGGGACCAGGCACTGCCCTGCACTGTTCCCCTGAGTCCCACGGGAATGTCAGCCCAGCTGGGGCTGAGGAGGGACCAGGCACTGCCCTGCACCATTCCCTGAGTCCCATGGGAATGTCAGCCCAGCTGGGCTGAGGAGGGACCAGGCACTGCCCTGCACCATTCCCTGAGTCCCATGGGAATGTCAGCCCAGCTGGGGCTGAGGAGGGACCGGGCACTGCCCTGCACTGCTCCCGTCCCCCGCGGCAGCCGGAACGCCGGCCCGGAGCTCTGCCCCCACAGCTCCCGGGGGCCGGGATCCAGCCGGGCACACTCACGGTTTTCAGGGCTTCTTCCAGCGAGCGGCACCTGCCCGGTTTGGCTCCGGCGTCGCTCCCCGATGGTTTCTTCCCGCTCTTCCCCGGGTGCTGCTTCCTCTGCGGCGGCTCGGGGGCCGCGGCCGGCGGCACCTGCTCCTTGTTCTGCTTCCGCAGCGCCCGCTCGAAGCCCAGCTGGAAGATGGTGCTGGAGGTGGCGATGGGAGCTGGGAAGGGCACAGGGAAGGGGTGACACGGGGGGACACGGGGACAGCGGCGACACGAGGGCACGGATCCGGGGCACAAAGCGGTGCGCAGGGCCCGCCGGCCGGTGCACAGCACCCGCAGAGCCCCGCACTGACCCCTCCGGGCCCACGGGAGCCACCGCCGGTCCCCGACGGGCCCGCCCGGCCGCGGCAGCCGCTCCCGGACCTGCGGGGCGCACCGGAGACCCCCGGCCGCCCCACGCGAGACCCTGCAGCTACACTCTGCCCTCCCGGGGACCCACGGGGGCCCGCGGTCCGTGCCACGCCAGGCCGCCCGCCCCCGACAGGCAGCGCCCCCGGACACCCGGCACCTCCGCCCGCCACACCGGGGGCCCGCGGGCGCTGACACTCACCGGGCAGGGGCAGAGCGCGGCCGGCGTTGGCCTCTCCCAAGGCACGGCGGCTGCCGGTGCCGCCGGCCGCGCCCCGCCGGCCCTTGCGCACCACCTCCCAGCGGCCGGGACCGGCGCCCGCCGTGCCGGGGCCCGGGGCCGCTCCCGCCGCCGCCGCCATCGAGACCCGGAGCGCCAGGGGCGGCGCCGGCGCGGGGCCAGCGCGCCTGCGCGCGCCGCCGCCGCCGATTGGCTGCGCCTGAGGACACGCGCCGCTCGCGCCGGCTGCCACGTCCCCGCCCCGCCTCGCCGGGACACGTGACCCACTGCGGGAACGGCCCCGCCCCCCCGGAGACCCCGCCCACACTGCGGCGGCCATGACGCGAAAGGCGGGGCTTGAAGGGGGGCGGAGCGATGCTGGTGACACAACAACAGGGCGGGGTCACGCGGCGGGGGCGTGTCTACGTCGGTAGCGCCGCCGCCTGCAGAACAGCCGGGTCCCGATGGAGGCGTGTCCCGGGGCGTGTCCATGCAAATGAGCCCGGGGCTGGGAGCAGTGACGCGCGGCCGGCGGGGGCGTGTCCCGGGGCGTGTCTATGCAAATGAGCTCGGGGATGGGAGCGGTGCCGTGCGGCCGGCGGGGGCGTGTCCCGGGGCGTGTCCATGCAAATGCTCCGCCGCGCGGCATGCCGGGCCGCAGCCCGCGCACAGCCCGCGCTGCCCTGGCGCGTCCGCGGGCGCTGCGCGGGCCGGGCCGTGCGGGCCGGGCCGCAGCGCGGGGCCGGGGCGGGTGCGGGGCGGGCGCGGGGTGTGCGTGTGTTGTGTAGGCGTGGTGCGGTGTGGGTGCGGGGCCGGGGCGGGGGTGGAGTCATACTTACCTGGCAGGGGAGACACCATGATCAGGCAGGTGGTTTTCCCAGGGCGAGGCTCATCCCTTGCACTCCGGGTGTGCTGACCCCTGCGATTTCCCCAAATGCGGGAAACTCGACTGCATAATTTGTGGTAGTGGGGGACTGCGTTCGCGCTCTCCCCTGATCAAGCGGTTTAAAAGAAAGATATGAGAAAATATATCTAGAAAAGTAACGCTGATGTGTGTTACTGTGACGCATAAAGAAACACACAGTAACACACACAACAGGGGTTCAGGCAGAGAAGAAGAAAGGAAGAAGATCCTAGTTTATTGTTGACCTTGTATCTCTCAGTTTCTGGACAGTGATCAGAGATTGGACAGAGCAGTTCCCACCTCTCCATCTTCACTGGTCACTTGAGAAGTCCATCAGGTGATATCTTTTACAAAGGAACGCAAATATGATTCTTGTTTATCTTATAATTCATGAGAACTGACTCCACTATACTAAAACAAATCAGAAGGCTGATTTTCAGGGACAACAGAGGTGTTACGAGTTTGCATTAACCTCCCTCTGTGTTTATTCTGCAAAGAAGTTTTGCAGCACTGTTTGAGCCCGCGTGGATCGCGTGTGGGCGCAGAAATGGAGGCATCGCCTCTGCTCTCGGGGGGTCCCGGCTCTGCCCTCCCGGGCACGTCCCTGTCCTGTCTCTGTCGCTGCAATAATTGGCCTCGGGCAGGTGTGACCCGGACAGTGCTCACCGAGCCGGACCGGCATCCCCGCGCCCCTTCCCCAACCACGACTCGTTTCACCGGGGCGTTTCCCCGCTCCTGCAGACACGGCGTGGGGCAGCCCGGGATCATCCCGGCTTCAAAGGCTGCGGTCCGCAGGCCCCCTTTAGGGACCCGCTGGCCAATTCCTGCAGGAACGGGGATATGTCTCCTGGGCACCGGCAGGGCGGTTCGGAGAGAGCGCCCCTGGGATGCCCCTGAACCCCCGGTTATTCTCGAACTGTGCACCGAGAGCATGACCGGACTGCCCTTGCCGCTTTCCCGTCCTGCCGGAGAATCCCAGACCCCTCGCGGATCGCTTCCCGCACCCGCGGCCCCAGATCCCACGGCTCTCGTGTCCTTCGCCCGTCGTCGCAGCAGGGCTGGGCTGTCCCCGGTCGGCCGCTGTCCCCTCGTTATCACGGCGAGCACTTCGGCTGGAGGCTGAACTTCCCCCGATCCTGCTGCTCAAAAAGCCGGCGTTTGTTAGATCTATCATTAACCAGAAAGATCAGGGGAGAGCGCGAACGCAGTCCCCCACTACCACAAATTATGCAGTCGAGTTTCCCGCATTTGGGGAAATCGCAGGGGTCAGCACACCCGGAGTGCAAGGGATGAGCCTCGCCCTGGGAAAACCACCTGCCTGATCATGGTGTCTCCCCTGCCAGGTAAGTATGACTCCACCCCCGCCCCGGCCCCGCACCCACACCGCACCACGCCTACACAACACACGCACACCCCGCGCCCGCCCCGCACCCGCCCCGGCCCCGCGCTGCGGCCCGGCCCGCACGGCCCGGCCCGCGCAGCGCCCGCGGACGCGCCAGGGCAGCGCGGGCTGTGCGCGGGCTGCGGCCCGGCATGCCGCGCGGCGGAGCATTTGCATGGACACGCCCCGGGACACGCCCCCGCCGGCCGCGCGGCACCGCTCCCATCCCGAGCTCATTTGCATACATACGCCCCGGGACACGCCCCCCGCCCGGCTGGCCCCGCCCCGCCCGGACCCGCCGGGAGCCCGGGGGCCGCGGCAGCCGCTGCCCGAGCCCGCGCTCCGGCTCCGCCCCGGCCCGGTCCCGTCCCGAGCCCGCGCTCCGGCTCCGCCCCGGGCCGGTCCCGTCCCGAGCCCGCGCTCCGGCTCCGCCCCGGCCCGGTCCCGTCCCCAGCCCGCGCTCCGGCTCCGCCCCGGCCCGGTCCCGTCCCCAGCCCGCGCTCCGGCTCCGCCCCGGCCCGGTCCCGTCCCGAGCCCGCGCTCCGGCTCCGCCCCGGCCCGGTCCCGTCCCGAGCCCGCGCTCCGGCTCCGCCCCGGCCCGGTCCCGTCCCCAGCCCGCGCTCCGGCTCCGCCCCGGCCCGGTCCCGTCCCGAGCCCGTGGCCAGCGGCTCCGTGCTCGCCGTGCCCCGCTGCCGGAATCGCCTTTCCCCGGCCCTGCCCGGCCCTGCCCTGCCCCTCTGGCCCCCGGTCCGGACGCTCCGTTCCTCGGGGGCTCCTCTTCCCCCCAGACGCAGGGTCAGCCGAGTGTGCGGCGTTCGCAGGGGAAGGCGTCAGTCACAACTGAAAGTTCATTCGACTCTCGAGAAGTCTCTTCCCCTCTCCGAGCCGGATTCTCCCGCTGGAAGGCAAAGGCGAGGTGGCTCTGCTCCCCCCAGGGCTGCGACAGAAGGCGCCTTTCCCCTCCGGCCCCGCAAAGCGCGTCCGGGTCTCCGGGAGCGAGGACAGAAGGGGTCGGGGTCTGGGAGCCCCGAGGGACAGCAGCAGTCTGGGCATCGAGTGCCCCTTGCCCCTGCACCACTCAATGCCGATGGTTTTGGCCTCTTCTCTGCGGGGTTGGAGAGGTAAACTCCAATCGGCGATGACCCGACCCCTCAGAAAGAGCCTGTTAACATTTCCAGCCCTCGCTGGGCCTCTCATTTTATCGGGCTTGGTCTTTTCTTACCGGCTGGGCTCCCGATTTCAGTTCAGCTTTTCACCGACTCACGTTTCTCTCTTGCCCCAGGATTCCCAAAGCCCAAAACAGTGCTATGAGTGCACCTAAAACTTCCCCGGGCACCTCCTCTCCCTCACCCGGGTTTCCCTGGGTGGACGGGCAGAGCTGCACTTTCCGTGGGTTTTCCAGAGGAATGCAGACAGAGTCTGTACAGAGTCCCTTGGAAAAGTTAATTGTGCATTTAACTTGCACGGCAAACCCTGCCTGAGCAATGGCAGAGGGCACTGGGGCACCTGCAGAAAGCGATGGGCTCATTCTGCATTCCCAGAGAATTCCATGGATTGTCCTAGGGATTTCCTGTCCTGAAGGATTTCCTCCCACTGCAGCAACAGCAGTGACCTTTTACTCAAAGGTCCCTAACAGCCAGTAACTATGGAACAAGATATTCCAGCATCCACTAGAAAATCCACACTTCCATTGCCTGGCTGAACTGGAACCAAAGGATTGCCCGGGGAAATAGGAGATGCCTCCGGTGCCCTTCAGCCCAGCCCAATTTCTCCCTCTTCTGATTTTTCCCTCTGTCCATGCTCAGCCCGTCCTGCCTGCAGCCCGCACCCTGACACTTCTGGAGGGCCGTTCATCCCAGCTCACACCCCTGTCCCTGGAATACGCCTCACCTGCTGCCTCTTCCCTGCCCTTGGCAACAGATTTGGCCGTTTCTTTTGGCTCCTCTCCTTCTCTGCTACTTCTTCCCGTCGTTCAGGCGTCACTTGGGAAATCACCATCCTCTGCTCCTTGTCTTTTACGGAGTTCCTTTCCTGTACCTGGCCCGGAGGGACAACAAGCATCGTGTTAAACAGCGTGGTGCTTCCTTCCCTTGCTGGGTCCTGATCCTCTGTGGGATCTGATTCCCATTGGATTGAATCCTGCTGGGATCTGATTCCCTTTAGGATTCTTATTCCTATTTGTTGTGGATCTGGTTCCCTTTAGGATCTGATTCCCTTTAGGATCCGATTCCCTTTGGGGTCCGCATCCCGCCGTGCCCGGAGGGGCGGGGGGCGCTCCTCCGCGCCGCCAGGGGGCGCTGCCCCGAGGCGGGCCTGGAGAGCGTGGCCATGCAAATGGTCGGGGATGGAGCGTGTCCGTGCGGCCGGGGGCGTTGGGGTCATGCAATGACCGGTGGGACGTGCCGGCGGGCGGGGGCGTGTCCCGGGGCGTGTCCATGCAAATGCTCCGCCGCGCGGCATGCCGGGCCGCAGCCCGCGCACAGCCCGCGCTGCCCTGGCGCGTCCGCGGGCGCTGCGCGGGCCGGGCCGTGCGGGCCGGGCCGCAGCGCGGGGCCGGGGCGGGTGCGGGGCGGGCGCGGGGTGTGCGTGTGTTGTGTAGGCGTGGTGCGGTGTGGGTGCGGGGCCGGGGCGGGGGTGGAGTCATACTTACCTGGCAGGGGAGACACCATGATCAGGCAGGTGGTTTTCCCAGGGCGAGGCTCATCCCTTGCACTCCGGGTGTGCTGACCCCTGCGATTTCCCCAAATGCGGGAAACTCGACTGCATAATTTGTGGTAGTGGGGGACTGCGTTCGCGCTCTCCCTGATCAACTGGTCAAAAATAGATCAAACATTTCAGTCTCTCCTTTGGTTCCTAGAGAATTGCTGTGGTCTCTGTTGGTCACTGGCTCGTAGGGACTCTGCAGCTTGCAGAGTTTTTTCCTATCCCGCTGGGGCGGAGGCCGGAGCAGGTGCCACGACCGCTCCGGGGTTTTAGAGCCCAAATTAACCTCTAAAGAAAGTGGTCACCCAGTTCCTCAACCCGGCCCTCCTCACACGCGTGGTCCCAGAGCCTCCTGCCGGGTTCCCTCCTGCCGGGTCCCTGTCAGCACAGAGGACGCCCCCAGGCCAGGAAGAGAGTCCAAGACCTTGCAGTGACCCCAGCACGGGCAGGACGCAGTGTTACCACACGAGTTTATTTAAATAAAACCGAACACAGATGCAGCGTTGCGACCGGAGTGATGGACCAGACAAGCGATGCGACAGGGACATGGCAGCCGGGGCGGGCGGGCGCTGCGAGCCCTCGGGGTGACCCGCCCCAGCCCTGGCTTCTGGGGCCACGGGCGAGAGGAGAGGGCCCACTGCCGTTCCGTGCCGTGGGGAGGACAGGCTCCCTCTCCGGGACCCCCTGGCTGCAGGTGCCCCCCGCTGCCATGGCCGCACCGGGCCGGGGTTTCCTTCTCATCTTCCCAGGAACCTGAACCAACTTCTCCCTCCTCTGTTCCGTGGCCTCCCATTCCAACAGGCTGCCCGGCCGGCACTCACTCCGCCATGGGGGTCCTGGGGCCTTGAGGGTCCCAGCCAGGTGAGCAGCACACAGCACCCCGGGCCAGCCCCCGAGGACTCGGGGTTCCTTCTCACTCTCCCCGTGGGCAGGCAGGACACCAGGGCAGATGTGGCACTCGCTCACACCAGGGGGACAACAGAAATAAATATGGGGAAGGGGCGGCGCGGGCCAGGCCCCAGCCCCAGCCCCAGCCCCCGGCGCAGCCGCGCTCCTCGCCCGAGGGGTGTCGGCTGGTTATGGAGATGGTGGGATCCCCTGGGGCTGCCGCAGAGCGCGATGGCGTGTGACAGTGCAGGGCCAGGCGCGGACCTCGAATGTCTATGGTGGGGGCGGCGCGGGGGGCGCGGGCGCGGGCCGGGGCTAGTACTCGTCCTGGTCCTCTGGCGGCTGCTCCTCCAGCTCGTCGTCCTCTGGCGGGGCGAAGCCCTCCTAGGGGGAAACGTGGCAGGCGTTGGCACCGGCGGGCACACCACCCTCCACCCGGCACGGCACCAGGGCTTTGGCAAAGCTGAACACCCCACGGAGTGAACAGAGAGCAGCTGGGGGGGCAGGGAGTCCCTCCCCTCCCAGGGAAGGCCAGGAAAGCAGGACAGTCCCGTGGGTCCCAGGGCATCCCGAGGTGCCCGGCCCTCACCTCTGTGGCATACAGGACGCTGACGATGCCAGTGATGATGGGGCTGTTCTCGTTCTCATGCTCCTGGCAGATGAGCTCGATGTCCCGCAGTTTGCTGAAGTAGAAATCCCGCTCCTTCTCCAGCCCATCCACTGTCAGCTTCAGGTCCATCAGCTGGGGGAGAGGGAACCGGCCCAAACCTTCAGCCCCCCCAGTCCCACAGTGAGCCCCAGCCCCCCTGCAGGGACCCCCAGCCTGGCTGAAGCCTTCAGTCGCCCCCAACCCTGCGGTGCCCCCCAGTCCCCGGGCAGGGAGCCTCTACCTGCTGGTTGAGCTCCAGGATCTGCGCGTCGCCTCGGTGCCGCCGTTGCGGGCGGCGGGCGAGTTTTTCCGTAGGATGCCGCTGGGCACGTTGCCGAGGCGGGCTGGGTTCGGGGTGTTCTTGGGGCCCGTGGGGGAGGTCCTCTGGGGGACTTGACAGCACACGGGGACCGAGGGGTTAATGCCGGCTGGGGGGGGGGAGACTGCCAGCAGGGACCCCCCCCCCTACATTGTGTGGGGGGCAGCAAGGGCAGGCAGATACTCTGGGCAAAGCCATGGCTCCAGGCTCCCCAGCTTTGGCCTCCCCCCTGCCTCAGTTTCCCCTGGGAAATCTTGCCCCCTGCCCTCCAAGGTTTGCTCGTGGCTTGTTTGGGGTTCGGCATGGGATCTGAGGAGGTGCCAGACCTCGACAGCTCCCACCGGGCCAGCACAGGGAGCCCCCAGCGCCCATGGGAGCTGCACGGTGGTGGCACGGCACGGGGGGGATGGCAGCAGGGGGCCTGGGGTGCCAAACCACCCCCGGCCCAGGCTGAGCAGGCAGATGGAGGCAGCCAAGAGCCCTGCTCCTCCGTGTGTCAGCGGCCCCGCAGACCCGCCCAGTCCCCCCGGTCGCAGGCAGGCAGGCAGCAGAGCGGGGCGCAGGCAGGGGACGGGGGGACGCCTGGCCACGGCCAGCGCGCCACGGGGTGCAGAGGGCGGGGGGCAGCGCTCGCTGGGGGGCCCCGGACATTACCTGCAGTGCCAATGGGTTTCTTGGGTTTGTTGTAGATGTGATCACCTGGGTTAGGGGGGGGCGCGACGTCCTGGCCCTGCCGCGCCAGCAGCGGGTTGTACTCCTTGCCGTCGTAGTTGGCGTCAAAGAATTTCTTGAACCACTGGATGAACTCAAAATTGTCCTGGAACTTGCCCTTCACCAGCCGCTCCACCGCGATGATCTAGGGGGGGACACGGAGGGGCTGACAGGGCAGCGCTCCCAGCGTGGCCCCGACCCAGCAGGGACACTGGCACAGAATGCACAGACCCCAGAGGAGCAGCCTCCCATGGGGCAGCCCCCGCTGTCCCCGTGGACCTACTTTGTCCACTCCCATCTTCTTGAAGGCAGCCTGCAGCACCTTGAAGTTGTGGATGTACTCGTGCTCCAGCTTGGCCTGGAACTTCACCTTCCGCAGGTGCACGCAGCCGGGGAACAGCATGTCCATGAACTGGCAATAGGCAGCCCCTGCGCCGGGCCCACGCCACGGTCAGGGGGGCTGGGGGCACCCTGGCAACACCCCCGTGTCCCCAGTGCTGCCCCACGAGCCCACCTGAGCAGAGCTGCTCGATCTTGGTGTAGTTGAGCTGCAGGGAGTCGTTGACCCAGGCCAGCATGTCATGGCGGCTCAGGTTCTCGCTGGTCACCGACGTCGAGTACACATTGACGGCCATGCCCCAGCTGCCAAGAGACAGGGCTCACACCAGCCTGGGCACCCCAGCCTGGGGCTCTGGGACTGGGACCGCCCACACACACTGGGCACGGGATCTGGGCTATCCCACCCACACTGACACTGGGGCCACCGGGATCTGGGGTGCTCATCCCACCCAGACTCTGACACCAGGGTCACTGGGACCCGGGGTGCTCATCCCAACCACACTGACACTGGGGCCACCGGGATCTGGGGTGTCCATCCCACCCAGACTGACACTGGGGCCACCAGAATGTGGGGTGTCCCTCCCACCCAGACTGACACTGGGATCTGGGGTGTCCATCCCACCCCCACTCTGACACCGGGGTCACAGGGACCCAGGGTGCCCATCCCAACTGTGCTCCAACACCATGTCACAGCAGGGCCAGTCTGCCATGGTGCAACCTGTGAGACCCCCCAGTCTGGCCGCACCCCAAGGTATGGCAGGAGGCACGAGGGCCCCCAGGAGGCCACCCGGCCAGGGAGACCCCCACCCTGAGCAGGGGTGCCCAGGGGAGCCCGGTTTGGGGTGTTGCTGGGAGCAGGATGCGGATGCAGTGAAGGATGTGGCTCACGGGGAAAGGGCCCCGGGATGCAGGCACTGCTGAGGGCGTGCAAGCACTGCCGAGGGCACTGCCCCTGCGCCGAGGGGCTGCTGCCCTGTGTGAGCCCACGGGGCTCCGGGGGCTGCTGCCCATAAGCAGCTTAGGGCCCCCCTCTCCGGCCCCCGGTGCTTCCTAATCTGCCGGGGCCAGGATCGGGATCGGGGTCCATTAGAGCAGGGCTTAGAGGGGCAACATCTGCCGGCAGGCATTCTGCGCCCAGATGGCTGGGGGGCTCCAGGACCCCCCGGCTGCAGTCACAGCACGGCAGAGCACCGGGAGCCCACCGCAGAGTGGGGGGCACTGAACCCCAGCCTCACTATCCTGCACAAAATGCTTTAGTGCAGCGACCGGCGAGCGGCCCTGCTGCCCCTTCCCGGGATGGGGGTCCCGGTGCGCCCGCGGCCCCCCCGCGCGGCAGCGGCGGCAGCGGCGGCGTTAATCCGCTTCCCTCCTCGGCGAGGGGGGCTGCGGGCCCGGGCCAGCTGCCAGGCGGGGGCTGGGGGGAGCTGCGGCCCCCCTAATCCCCGCTCCCGTGCCACAGCCCGGGGGAAGGAGCGGGGACGCCACCAGCACACATCTGCGCCCTGGGGGTGCGGTGCTGGCGATCTGTGGGGCGCCGCCACCCCGGGGTGCTGTCAAACCCCAAGGCCCGTCTGGGGGGCAAAAGGTCCCGCGGCCGCAGTCCCCGCACTCTCGGGGACAGCACCGCGGTGACTCAGCACCGGCGATGTCGCACGGCTGTGGCCGCTTGAACCCCGCCGGCGGCAGAGCCGATCCGTGCCGTGCCGTGGCCGGGGACCCCCGGGACCCCCGTCCCACCCCGCCGCGTTACCGCACGCAGCCGCGGGGGCTGGGGCGGGGGGTGGTGTCGGTATTTTTAGCCACCACCGCAGCAGCTGGAACCGGGTCCCCCGCGCCGCCGCCGTCCCCGGCACCGGCGAGGAGCGCACCGACCCGCTCCCGGTACCGGCGAGAGCCAAACCCCAACCCGCGCCCGTTCGGCGCCATCGCGGCAGTGGGGTGCGGGCAGGGGTCCCCCCCGGGGCTCTCCCCATCTTCCCCCCTCCCCTGGCTCCGGCAGCGGAGCTGAGTCATGCGCGGCGCTGAGCCAGAGCCACGCGCACTGCGGTGCCGCGGCTGCCGGGAACTGCCGGGGCACGGGGCTGCGGCGGGGGCGGCGGCGGGGGCGCGGGGCTGGGGCTGCCTGCCCGCCCGGCCAGCAGCAGCTGACGCCCCCCTGCCATGGCCGGCCCTCCCCCAGAAAAGCGGGGCCGCTGCCGGCAGAGCCGAGCCGGAGCCTCCGCGGGCTGTGCCGTGCCCCGGCCGAGCGGGGGATGCCCGCGGGGGCCGGCACAGCCGCCAGGGCTCTGCGGCATCCTGCCTGTGGGGCGCTCGGGGCAGGGACCCCCACATTCCCCGCCGGCATGAACCGGGCTGTCGCCGCGCCAGCCGGACCGCGACTCCCGCACACGCCGGTACACGTGAGAGCCCGGGGGCGAGCCCCGATACGCGGGGAGCGCCCCGATCCACACGGAGAACCCCGACACGCGGAGAGAACCGTGATCCCGCCGGGAGCACCTTGACCCACCGGGAGGACCCTGACCCCGCCAGGCACCGGCGCGTCCCGATCGCGGAGCGGGGACGCCTCCCGGGGCGCGCGGTGCCACCCGGTCCGCCCCCGCCCTCCCAAACGCCTTCCAAGCCCCCGGCGCAGCGCCGAGCACGCCCCGGTGTAATGACAGGGCGGCCAGGGCCTGCGGCACCCTCCGACCCGCTGCCGCCCCGACGCCGGGTGATGGACGCGCCCAGGGCCGGGAGCCTCCGGCTCAGCCGGTTTGCCGCCGGCTCCTGCCGAAAAAAACTCATGAAAATCAGAATTCAGCCCAAATTCCCGGCAGGCCGTGAGGAGAGGGGTTGATGCTGGGCGCCCGGCCAGGCGGGGGACGCTTACCGCTGCATTTTAATTGTCCGGCCAGGAGCTGCTAATCACGGCCCGACGGCGACCGAAGCCCCGGGCGTGCGTCCGTGCCCGTCCCGCGGCGCTGCCGGGGCGCACGCAGAGGTCGTCCGGGCCCGGTCCCACGCCGCAGCCCCCCCGGCCGCTCTGCCCAAACAAACGGGAGCAGAGTGAAGCCGTGAGGTGCCAGCGCGGCGGCCGAGGGCGGCACCGGCGGCGGGCACCGGGAGCCGAGCAGCGCGTCGGTGCCGGCCCAGCAGCACCGCGGTGCCGGTGCGAACTGGGCTGCTGCGACTGGCGGGTTCTATTTTGGGAGCCGTCCCGGTGGCTTCTCAAGTGACAAACACGCGAGGGGGGTGGCAGACAGCCCGGCGGGGGCCGAGCGCCGCGCGGAGCCGCCGCGGGGCTGCCGAGGATCTGGCAGTGGGCACGGTGGCCCGGGTGCCAACAGCGAGGGCCGCTCGCCCACGTCCCCCCCCAGAGCCGCTTCCCCCCGCCCCGAGCAGAGCATCCCCGCGCCACAGCCCGTGCTGCGGTGGGCACAGGTGGGTTTGCCGGGGGCGGGCAGCGCCCAGCTTCGCACCGGCTCCATCTCCAGCTCCGTACCGGCTCCGGCCCCCGCACCCTTCCCTGTTTCCCGGCGGCAGTGCCCGTCCCGGCCCGCGGCGAGGCAAACCGGCCGTTCACGCACCGGGAGCTGGCGGCTCCCGGCGGCGATGCTCGGGGCGCAGAGCGAGTTCCCGAGCGCCCAAATCCCCCCGCCGCGCTCGGCTCCCGCTAACCTAAATAACTCGGAACGGCGGCGGGAGCATGTGCAGAGCGGAGCCCTCCCCCCTGCTCCTGAAATATTAATGCCGCGGGATGAGCCGAGCTGGCAGAGCCGGGGTGGGTGGGGGACGCGCCCGCTCCCCGGCCGGGACAAGGCGCCTGTGACATGCCGCCGGGCAGGGCTGTCCCCAGAGTGTCCCCACGCGTGACGGCAGGCACCGTAAGCGCTCACGGCGTCCCCGGGACCGCAGTCACCCAGCGCGGTGACAGTGGCGCCGGGTCTGTGTGCCCGACCGCGGCGGGGGAACCCGCTCGGGAAGATCCCCAGCCGGAGATGGGATGGATATCCTGGGAATTGGCGGGGGAGCGCAGAGAAGGGCCCCGGCCCCATCCCGACACGCACGCGTCGGTGACACCGTCACCTTACCGGTGCCACCGCTGTACCGGTGCCACCGCGGCCGCCGGGCCGCCATGAGTCCGAACACCGAGAGCGCGTCACGCTCGGTGTGTCACGGTGACAGCCACCTGCCGCCGCTCCGGACCGCCACGGCCGCGTCCCGGGAGCATCACCCACAGCGGCACCCGCGGGACGGCACCGGCGGCACCGGCGGCGCGGAGCGGCGGCGGCCCGGGTCCCGCAGGATCCCCCGACCCCGCAGGTCTGCGGGGGATGCCCGGGCCACGGCGATGGCCGGGGCCGGCGGCGATGGCCGGGTCGGTGCTGCGCGGTGCGGAGCCGAGACTACCGCTGCCGCCGTGCCGAGCCGGTACCGCGCCGTGCCGGGGCCGCTCCGTACCGTGCCCTGCCCGTGCTCCCCCGGGAGCCGCAGGCGGCAGGCAGGAGCGGCCGCCGCTGAGTCAGGCCGGGCCGGGCCGTCACCGGCCCCGCGGGACCGCTCGGCCTCGCCGCTCAGCCCAGACCCGTTCGCGGCCCGGCTCCAACCGCTCCATCCCCGCCGATACCGGACGCTCCATCTCCGGGGCCCCCCTCTCACCTCCGGACGCTCCATCTCCGGAGGCTCTCGCCCCTCTGGCCTCGCTCCTCCAGCCCCGCGCCCGGCCCGGCCCTGCCACTCCGTCCCCGAAGGCCCCGCGGCCCCCCCGGCCGGTGCTGCCGGGCGGCGGCGGCCGGTGCGGGGATGCGGGTGATGTCGGCAGCGCCGCCCGCTCCCTCCCCTGTCCCCCGGGCGGTGCCGCCGCACTCACCGCTCGGCCGCGGCCGCCGCCTCTCCACTGTCCCCGCTCCGCTGCTCCGGGACCGGGACCGGGACCGGGACCGGGCCGGAACCGCACGGACCTACCGCGCCTGCGCCGCACCCCCCGCGGGCGGTGCCGACCGCCCCGCCCCGCCCCCCGCTGCCATGGCAACGGGCCCGGCCACACCCCTTCCGAGCCTCGACTCGGACTGACCACGCCCCCTCCGCCCGCGGTAACGTCTCTGGACACGCCCCCTTTGCTGCCATGGCAACGAGAACGGCCACGCCCCCCACCGCCATGACAACAGACACGGCCGAGGCGCTCTGTCGCCATGGCAACGGGACCGAGCGGCGCCCCCTGGTGGCGGGCGGCGGCTTCTGCACCCCCTCGAGACCCCCAGACACCCCCAGACCCCTCTAGAACACCCCCCATAACACCCCCAAACACTCCCAGACCCCTCTGGGACCCCCCATAACACCCCCAAACACTCCCAGACCCCTCTGGGACCCCCATATCACCCCCCAAACACCCCAGACCCCTCTGGGACCCCCCATATCACCCCACAAACACCCCCAGACCCCTCTGGGACCTCCCCCCAAACACACCCAGACCTCTCTGGGATCCCCCCCATAACACCCCAAACACACCCAGACCCCTCTGGGACCCCCCATAACCCCCCCAGACCCCCCTGGAACCCCCATAACACCCCCAAACACCCCCAGACCCCCCTGGTCCCCACAGGACCCTTGGGTACCACTGTGAGATCTCTCAGAGCGCCCCCAGCCCCACCTTATCCTGGGACATGTGGGACCCCCCTGTAACCTGGGGACACCCAGAGCCCCTTGTGCCACTCCTGCGACCCCAGAGCCTGTCTGAGACCCCCAGGACCCCCCAGGACCCTGCAGCCCCCTGCACTCACCTGAGCAAAGGTGTCCACGTGGTGACAGGGCCAGCTCTGTGACCCCCCCCCACGTCCCACCTGTGTCCCCGTGCGTGTCCCCATGTACCCCACACGTGTCCCCAAATCTCCACGCATGTCCCACGTCCCCACACGTGTCCCCCGTGTCCCCACGCCAGGGCTCTTCCTGCCCCCAGCGCCCTCCTGGCACCTGCTCACCCCCGGATTGTGGGGTCCCCAATGCTGACCCCATCCCCAACGCCCACCCCGGACCCCCCGGCACCCCCAGACCCCAAAGAGGCGCGGGCCGGGCGCTGTGAACGGTCTTTAATGAGCAAACAACGGACGGCATGTTCCTAAATTGGCCGGCGGGACCACCCGGGGGGACACGGGACCCCCCCGCCAGGTGCCCACCGGCCCCAAACACCTACAGGGACCTACAGGGGGGAGGGCACAGGGGGGGCAGGGCAGGGGCGAGGGGCTGGGACACCCCCAACAGCACCGGGGGGCTCCTCGGGGCGGGGAGGGGGGCACACACACACGGAGCCCATGTGGGAGCAGTGCTGGGGGCCCGGCAGGTGAGGAGTGACCTGGCACAGGTGTCAGAGGGACGGGACACCGCGACAACACGCGTGCAGGTGTGCCAACACCTGCCCGGGGGTTCACCTGTGCACACGAGTGTGCAAACACCCCGCCGGGCCCGCGCAGGTGTGACACAGGTGTGTGACACAGGTGTGTGACACAGGTGTGTGACACAGGTGTTGACAAGGTGTGTGACACAGGTGTGTGACACCACTCACCGCGGGCTGGGGGAGCCCCAGGTGGGGAGGAAGGGGGTGTGAGGGGATGGGGAGGTGCAGGGAGAGGGATGGGGGTGCAGGGAGAGAGAGGGGCTTTGAGGGGGGCAGAAATGGGGGTCGGGGATGGGGATCAGGTAAGGGATGGGGGAGAAGAGATGGGAACGGGGGGCTGGGGTGGAGGGGTCGGGATGGAGGCTCAGGAATGGGGAGATGGTGATGGAGGGGGGCAGGAATGGGGTCAGGATGGGGCGATGTGGGTTGGGGTTCAGGGATGGGGGTCAGGATGGGGTTCAGGAATGGGATGGCGATGGAGGGGACAGGAATGGGGTCAGGATGGGGCGGTGTGGTGGGTTCGGATGGGTTAATGGAGCGATGGAGGGGCAGGGTCAGAGGCGTGGTTGGGTTCAAGCTGGAGCAGAAAGGTGTGGGGGGGGTCCCTGTGTCTCCCCTACGCTAGTGACACAAACCACTTCAGAGTATTTCCACGTGATGCACAAACAAGTCAAAAATTCACTGATCCAAATCCAACGTGCAAACAGAAAAGGGCCGGGGGGGAGGCACCCGCTGCCCCCGGCCCTCCGCGGCCCCCGGCCCCCGCGCACGACCCCACCGCCGGCACGGCCCCGCCGGCGGGACGGGGCCCGGGCGGGCCCCGCGGCGAGGGGAGCCCCGCCGGAGCCGGGGCCGGGGCCCGGGGGCGCTGGGGGCCGCGCCTGGTCCTCAGTTGGGGGACAGGTCCCCGGCTCTACCAGATGCCGCTCGACCGGCCCCCGGGGGGAGCGAGAATCCGGGCCGAGGCTCGTTTTGGAACGTGGTCATCGATCTGAGAACCTGCCGGACACACCGACGGAAGGGGGGCGTCGGGGGGCAGCGGGTAGGTGGGCACAGCCCCATGACCCCCAGCATCCCAGCATCGCTGGGACAGGGGGGGCTCCGTGTCCCCCGGCACTGCTGGGACAGGGGGGGCTCCGTGTCCCCCGGCACTGCTGGGACAGGGGGGGCTCCGTGCCCCCCGTCCCACCGCGGCTGTGCTGCACTGACCAGCAGCGCCTCTCGCAGCCCCGGCCCTGTGCCAGCACGGACCTTGGGGACCCCCCAGACCCCACGCCCTGTCCCCGGGGTCCCCCGGGCGCGGGGATCCATCCCTCCCGCACAGACCACACCACCCCCCGTGCCCCCCGCACCGCACAGAGCCCAGCCCGCCCCAGACCCGCAGCCAGGCAGCCACACGACCGACGGTGCTCGGAGGGATGGGCGAGGGCTGGGGGCTGCAGGTCCCAGGATTGGGGCCACCCCCTGCTCTGCCACGGCCCCTGCCCGGGGGGAGGAGGGCTGCGCCTTGAGGTGGGGGCTGTGGGGATGATGGGGGGCTGTGGGGATGATGGGGGGCTGTGGGGATGCCTGGGGCACCTCGGGGTGGCGGTGGGAACGCCCTGCAGGGGTGATGGGGACAGCCTGGCCAAGGGGGTGACAGACAGGACAGCCCTAGCGGGGGGATGCCAGGACACCCTGCGGTGGCAGTGGGAGCACCCCGGGAGGTGGCGGGGGTGTCGGGGACACCCCGGGGGCCAAGTGCCTGGCTGGGGCCAGAAGCCACCAGGTGCGGCGGCCCCGCTCTTACCGGACAGGCTGAAGCTGGACTCGTGCAGGTCCCTCATGCCCCCGTGTCGTGTGGCCGGCCGGGTGGGCGTATCGGCCAGGGGCGTCCCCGTCTCTTTTTTCCCGGCATGCACAACCACGGCCACGTCCCCCAGGTACGGGGTGCGATCCACACCCCGCAGCTTCAAAGTCTGCCGGGAGCGAGAGAGAGAGCGGAGAGAGCATCAGCAGCAGCCGCGGGGAGGGGGCTGCGGCCGGGGCGGGGGTCCCGGGGGGCCAGGGCCCTACAGCGGGGTGCGGATCGGCCGGGCGGGGAGGGGAGGGGGCCGGGGCATGCTGGGGCTGGGGAGGGGGCTGCCACTGGGGAGGGGTGAAGAGGGGGCACTCGGAGAGGGGCTGGGCGCGCCGTGGGGCTCCCGGTGCAAAGCGGTGCCAGGGCAGGAGCAGGGGCTGGGGGAGGTGGGTGGCCCTGGCAGAGCAGCCCCTCGCCCGTCCCCCCGGCGAAGCCAAGCCAAGAGCCAAGCCAAGCCCAAGCCAAGCCAAGCCAGCCAAGCCATGCAAAGCTCTGTGCCCCCCTCCAGCCACACAGACTCCCAACAAGCGCCTCAGTGCTGGTCATCACCTCCCTGTGACTCCTGAGCCCCCTTCCCCTGCAGCATCAGCACCACGCTGTCTGTCCCCCAGCCTGTCCCCTCCAGCCACAGCCGGGGGGCACAGGGGGTCTCCGGTGACAGGGGCTGCCACACGTGTCCCTGTCCCGGTGCTGGGGGACGCTGTGAGCCCCGGGGCTGCCCTGGGAGAGCCAGCAAAGGGCAGAGCCTGGCGGGGGGCACGGGGAGCAATGATGCTCAGCACACGCCTTCAAACAGCCGTGGGCCACACACGTATTGGGACAAGAGTCCTGCACTGCCAGCGTGCTGGCAAGGACCAGGGGAGGGTCCTGTGTCACACTCTGACCCCAACAAGCATCCCTGTCCCTGGCATGTGCTCCAGCATCGGCCTGGCACAGACCCGCCTCTGGCACAGCCGCCATCCCCTCGTCCCCTCCAGCAGCCAGCTCGGTGCACCCTGTCCCACAGGCAGGCCGGCATGGCCACCGGCCAGCCATGGCACCACTCTGGCACAGCCATGACATGGCTATGGCATGGCACAGCCATGACATTGCTTTGGCACAGCCATGACATTGCTCTGGCACAGCCATGGCATGGCCATGGCATGGCACAGCCACGGCACTGCTCTGCCACAGCCATGGCATGGCTAGCCATGACACTGCTCTGGCACAACCATGGCACCACTCTGGCACAGCCATGGCATGGCTATGGCACAGCACAGCCATGACACTGCTCTGCGCATCATGGCCATGGCACACTCTGGCACAGCCATGGCATGGTTATGGCACGGCACAGCCATGACACTGCTCTGCCACAGCCATGGCACTGCTCTGCCACAGCCATGGCATGGCCACAGCACGATTCTGGCACAGCCATGGCATGGCACAGCCATGACCCTGCTCTGGCACAGCCATGGCACCGCTCTGGCACAGCCATGACATTGCTCTGGCACAGCCATGGCATGGCCATGGCACTGCTCTGGCACAGCCATGGCACCGCTCTGGCACAGCCATGGCATGGCCGTGGCATGGCACAGCCATAGCACTGCTCTGGCACAGCCATGACACTGCTCTGGCACAGCCATGGACATGGCCACGCATCACTCTGGCACAGCCAGGGCATGGCTATGGCACGCACAGCCTGACATGCTCTGGCACAGCCATGGCATGGCACAACCATGGCACCGCTCTGGCACAGCCACGACATTGCTCTGGCACAGCCATGGCACCGCCCTGGCTCTGCCACGGCACGGCCACCGCAGCCCCCGTACCTTCTCCCGCTGCACCAGCTTCTTGTAGGCGATGTCCGGGAAGGAGCGCAGCGGGCAGAACTTGCCGGTGCCCTCGGCACACATGAAGACGCCGTTCTCGTAGACCACGCGCCCGCGGCTGATGGTGACCAGGGGCACGCCGTGGCACCGCATGTTCTCGTACAGGTTGATGTCCCCGCCCTGCACCTGGGTGCTGGCAGAGATGGTCCTGGCCGGGGGGGACGGGGGGTCAGTGGGTGCCGGGGGCACAGGGAGCCTTTCCCCAGCCCCCACCACGGGCTGCACCTACCTGGTGGCCTCGGGGTCCCAGACCACAACGTCAGCGTCGGCGCCGGGGATGATCCGGCCCTTGCGGGGGTACAGGTTGTGGATCTTGGCAGCGTTGGAGCTGGTCACGGCCACGAAGCGGTTCTCATCCATCTTCCCCCCCACCTGCCGCCGGAGCGGGGGTGAGGGGGTGCTGGGCTGTACTGCTCCCCGTCACCCCCGAGCCCCCCAAAAGTCCCACGCGTGCTGCGGGGTCAGGATCCTTGCCAGGACCCACTGGGGTGCTCTGGGGAGCTCCTTGCCCGCCGCTCTCATGCCAGGGGGTGAACAGCCCAGGGGGTGTCCCACTCCAGTGTGAGCCCCCAGCACCAGCCCCGTGCCAGGGCCAGCAGTGCCGTACCACGCCACGCTCCCAGATGATGTTCATGCGGTCCTGCACCCCGCTGACACCGTGGGGGATCTTGGTGAAGTCCTCCTTGCCCATGGCCTTCTGCTTGGTGCTGAAGGGCCGGTGGTCCGAGGCCACGATGTTCAATGTGTCACTGTGGGGGCAGAGCAAGGTGGGTGATGGCACTGCCAGGGCTGCTTGGGGTGCTCAGGGAGCCCAGAACTCAGGGAATGGGTGAATCCTTGCCATGGGGTGCCCAGGGAGCCCAGAACTCAGGGAATGGGTGAATCCCTGCCATGGGGTGCCTGGAGTTCTTGGCACCCAGAGAGCAAGATGTCCAGGGAGATCTCCACACCCTGGGGTGCCTGGAGAACAGGGAGCCCAGGGAAAGGAGCACCCATGCAGGGAGTGGGTGGGTGGAGCACCCACAGCCCTGGTGCTCAGCGAGTACTTGGGAAGTGCAGCACGCACGGAGCGTCCCCAGGGGTGCACGGTGCCCAGGCAGCGAGGCACGGAGAGCCCGATGCCCACCACGTGGGGTGCCCAAAGGCTGAGCTGGCCAGCCTGGCACCCAGGTGGGACATCTGGCTGTGCCAGACACCAGGATGCCCAGATAGCACTGGCAAGAGCGTCCAGCTGGAAGGGGTGGCTGTGGGACAGGGAGGGGTGCCCGGGGCAGGGAGGAGTGCCGGGAGCTGGGAGGGGTGCCTGGGGCAGGCAGGGGTGCCCGGGGCAGGGAGGGATACCCGGGGCTGGGAGGGGGTGCCTGGGGCAGGCAGGGGTGCCCGGGGCAGGGAGGGATACCCGGGGCTGGGAGGGGGTGCCCGGGGCTGGGAGGGGTGCCCGGGGCAGGCAGGGGTGCCCGGGCAGGGAGGGGGTCCGGGCTGGGAGGGCCGGGGCTGGGAGGGGGGCCCGGGGCAGGTCTCACTTGGCGAGCAGGCTCATGAGGTAGGCGGAGGTGTTGGTGTCGAGGCGCAGCGGCGGCACGGTGACATAGGCGGCGGCGTGGAACCAGTCCTGGTGGTAGTAGTGCAGCCCGGTGAGCGTGGCGTGCGCCGTGGTCGTCTCTGCGTACACCACCTTCCCTGCCAGGCGGAGGCACACGCGTGTGCAACGCAGCCAGGGGCACGCGTGTGTGCACTGCCCACGCCAGCACGCCCGTGTTCCCGTCGGGGTGTGAGCCCTCTGTCCTGTGTGTGCTCACGCGTGTGACCTGTGCGTGTCCCGTGTGTGTCCCATGTGTGCAAGCAGAGCCCAGGTGTGCTCACCTGTGCCAGAACACGGCCCCACAGCACACTCGAGTTCCTGTGCCCGTGTCTGCTCCTGCCCGTGTCTCTCTGCGTGTCCACAGCCCCACATTCCCTGTCCGTGTCCCTCCGAGCCCAAACCCCCCCAGTGCCCACGTGTGTCCTGTGGCCTTTCTGTACCCACACGAGTGTTGGGGAGGGAGGTCCCCCCGTGTCCCCTACCCTGCATCTTGGCAGCGGCGATGACATCCCCCGCGGACATGCTGGAGACGTTCACCAGGTACACAGGGCAGTGGGTCTGCAGAGAGGGGGGCAGTGGTGCTGTCTCCACGGCACCCCAGCCCCCGGGGGCTCCTGCACCCCTCCTGAGGCACAGGGACACCCCCCCAAGCCGGGCGATGCCCAGGACCACTCACCCTGTTGGCGATGGTGATGACACGGTGCGTGGCCTCGGCTTCCAGCTGCAGAGAGAGCCGGTGGTGACACACGTGACACACAACGGTGGCACCGACGGGCGTGGGGTGGATGGCCAGTGGCAGCCGTAGGGGTGTCCTGGACCACCCCAGCCACACGGCACGCCGCTGCTGCAGTGACATGGTGGCACCTGCCATCACCTACCTCTTCAGGCCGGCTGATCTCGATGCCCTCTGGCCCCGTAATGCCCAGATCCAGAGCTTCCTTGGCTCCCTGGGGAATTCGGGGGGGGGGGGGGGGGTCAGGGTGAAGGTTCTGCTGCCCCAGCTGGGTGCCCATTGCACCCTCCCCGTGCCCTGCCCTCACCTCGGCCACCAGCTCGCCGTTCTCGGCGTGGACGCGGGCGATGGCACCGATGTCGCGGCACGCGCGCAGGACCTGGTAGAGCTCGCTGTCCCGCAGCATGTACAGGTCCTTGTAGGTCATGAACATCTGGAAGGAGTTCACCCCCTTCTCCCGCACCAGCGTCTCCATCTCTGCCTTCACCTGCGCCGGGACGGGAATCAGAGTGGGGCCTCAGCCCCCGGCCGGACCCGGGGCACACGGGATGTGCCTTTGTGGGTGATTCGGGGAGTGACAGATGCTGGGGGGAGCAGAAGGGATTTTCCTGCCCCCAGGGGGTTCCCACTCCATCCCTCTGCCCTTGCTCTGCTGGAAGGGGGGGGTCAGGGCCGGGGTCTCCCTGCAGCACAGCCGGGAGCCAGGTCTGATCCCACTCCAGCAGCTTTGAGGGGATTGCAGGGGCTGAGTGTGCTGCGGGACAGGGTCTGCTCACCAGTCCTGCCTGCCACCCCCATGGGGGTCACGCTGTGGGTTGGGGCCCTCCCAGGCTGGGACTACCAGCCCTGAGCACCCTGATCCCTCCATGGAGCAGCAGCAGCACCTTCCCTGCCCCAGCGAGGGGCTCAGCCCCACAGGGACCCCTTGCTCCGGGGCACCCCTGAGCCCCTGCCCCGCTGAGCCCGGCTCAGGGCAGCTCAAAAGGCATCCTGGGGGCTCAGCCCACCCCCCAGGCAGCTAATGGGATCAGCGGGGCTGGGAATTAGCCCCGGCAGCTGCTCCCCGAGCCGTGCCAGACTCACCTTGGGCGCCCACCAGGTGATGCCCATGTGCAGGGCGTAGTCGCAGCACACCTTGGGGTCGGCCAGGCTGCGGCACTTCTCGTAGGCGTCCAGCAGCGACGTCTCCTTGTCGGGCAGGACGTGGCCGATGATCATCGTCGTGCCGCCCACCAGCGCTGCCTGCGGGCACAGGGACCGCGCTGGGAGGGGGTCAGGATTCACCTCCCACTGATGGCACCGATCCCACCTTGCCGTGAGTCAGGTGAGCCCCCAGGTGAGCCCCCAGGTGAGCCCCCAGGTGCCAGGCTGGGGCGGCCACGTTTGGGCATTGCCCACAGACATCTGAGGGGTCCTGGGTGCGGGCAGGGACCCCCGCATCCCCCTGGCCCTACCAATGGCTGCCCCTCGGCAGAGCACATCTGGGCGCGTGACGCATCTGGAGAGCCCCATCCCGCCTCCACCGGGGGCACCCACAGCCCCCCCTGCCCCGAGCACTGGATTTGGGGTGCCGAGGAACCCAGCAGCCCCCCTGGCACAGAGCCCCGTGTGTCGTGGGGCCGCGGGGAGCCCCCCCCGGCGCGGCAGCGTGGGCGGCAGTGCAGGCGCTGTGGCGCTGCCGCTGTCCCCGGCTCACCCGGCCCCGCTAATCCCCAAAGCTCCTTTGCCCATCGGCCCTCTCGGGAGGTGCCGGCGTGGTGACAGTGACAGGGAGCAGGCCTGGAGAGGGGCATTGCACCCTTCCCTGCAGCACCCCGCCGAGCGCCCAGCCCGGGACACCCCGGGGACAGGCACGGCCAGCGCTGCCCGGCACAATGGCAGCTCTGTGTGCGGACACTGCCACGAGCTGCGGGGACAATCCTGGGCTGGCCCCTTGGCGCTCCCCGGCAGCGACACTCAGTGCTCAGTGCCACCGGCACAGGCAGAGGGTGCCCGAGCTGGCACAGGGTGCCACGGCCCCAGCGTGGGAGGAGGGTCTGCCAGCGAGGGGACGTGATGGATGGGGACACGGGGACAGGCGGTGCCACGGCACGACGCTCCTGAGGAGCTGGTGCTGCTGGGATGCAGCTGAGAGCTGCCTGCACCAATCTGCGGCCCCGGGGAGCCCCCCGGGCGGGGGGCAGACCCCACACGGGGCTCAGGCCGCCCAGGGGTACCTTGGTGCCGTGGTAGAAGTCATCGACACAGGTGGCGTTCATGAAGGTCTGGTGGAAGTGGGTGCTGGTGTCGATGCCGCCCGGGATGACGAGCTTGCCGGTGGCATCGATGACCTTGGCGCCGCCCGGGATCATCAGCTCGCGCCCCACTTGCTGGATGATGCCGTTCTCGATGTAGACGTCGGCCTCGAGGGTGCAGTCGTCGTTCACCACCTTCCCCCCCTTGATGAGGATCCGCATGGTGGCCGCGTTGGCCATCATGGTGCTGCGGGGCACAGGCAGAGCCGGGGTGACCGCCGGGAGCCCCCACAGGGGCTGGGGTCACCCCCCTGCCCACCCCCGCCGGAGGTGTCCCCGGGCAGGGCTCAGCCCCGCCGCTGCGCATCCTCCACGGGCCATGCCGATGGATTATCCCGGGAAATCCGCCGAGAGGAGGGGCCCTGGCACAGAGCTGCGGGCTGCCTCCCTGCCAGGAGCCCCGCTCCAGAGACTCCGGGCCGCACCCCCGCCGGTGCCACCCACCCTGCAGACCCACTGAGGGGCAGAACCCGCGCCCAGGGCAGGCTGCCCGCCTTGTCCCTGCGAGTGCCCAGGACTGGCATGGGCAGCACCAGGGCTGGCCTCGCTCCCTGGGCTCTCTGCCCACAGCCCCGTGAGGTGCCAGCTCTGCCAGAGAGCCCCGCACTGCCCCAGCCCTGCCTGAGCCCCCGGCAGCGAGGGGCGTCCCCAGACACCATCAATGAGTCATTCGGTGAAGGTCAAACACCATCGACCCATCAGGGCAGCGACAGCACGTGCCAGCTGTGCCCACCCGGGGGGGACACGAGCTGGGCTGGGACCCCCCCAGAACCCCCAGACCAGAGACCTCCCTGCAGAGACCCACAAAGAGAGCCCTGCCTCACTGTCCCCACTGCAGGGACCACCAGGGACCCCTCCTCCAGATACACCCAAGGCACCCACCTGGGCAGTGTGGGACAGCCTGGCATCGCTGACATGGGGCTGGCACTGAGCAGCACTGCCCTCCCAGCCCCTGGGCACCCTTGGGCAGGCACGCTGGGGCCAGAGCAGGGCCATGGGCATGAGGTGGGGACAGGGACCTTGTGGCAGGGGGTGGCTGGGGCTGCCACAGCCCCACGGTGGCCTCAGGTGGGCGCCGAGACCGGGACTGCCCTGAGGGGACCGTCCTGAGCTGTGCCAAGGATTTCCAGCGCCCTCTCCAACACCTGCTGGGCAGCAAACAGCTTCTGAGGCACCCGAGCTGGCAGCAGCCGGGAGGATGGGCCGGGCTTTGCCGGCAGCTGGGCATTCCCAGGCCACGGGCCACTGCAGGGGTGGGGACAAGCGGCTGCTCCTGGGGACCACCACTGCTCTGGAGTGACCAGCAGCCCCTCCTGCGCTGGCTCCTGCCCCTGCGCTGCACAGGGGCTGCCGGGGGTGATCCCGGTGCCAGCTGGAGCCTTGTCCTGGTGCCCTCACCTCGGCACAGAGCAGCGGGAGCAGCTGCCGGGGTCCTGCAGGCAGCCCCCTCCCCGGGAATGTCACTGGCATGCACAGCTGTGCCTCTGCCGAGGAGCCCCCAGGGGACAGGGAGGGGTGGCAGTGACCTCGTGCAGCGTGCCAGGCCACTGTGGCACGCTGGGCACTGGCACACAGCGGTCCAGTGCCCACGCCTGCCCCCAGCTCTGCCTCGGGCTCGTGGGCAAGCGGCTGCCCCATGTGAGGGCCGTGCCGGGGGACATCTGGACCCAGAGCTGCACTGTAAGGGGGTGACAGGAACAAGGGGCTCTGCCCAAGGACCCTCTGAGCCCCCACACCAGCCAGGGCCCGCCCTGCCTGGCATCAGGGACGAGACATCAGGGCAGAGACCGTCCTCGGTGGGGAGGGAGCAGAGGGGACGAGCCGGTGCCCACAGTGCCACCGCGGTGCCCACCGGCCCTGTGAGCCCCCGGCACCCCAGAGCAGGGCTGGGCCAGGCGGGGCAGGCAGGAGGGGGTGCGGGGGGTGGCACAATGCTGAGGGGGATGGGGGAGGCGGCACGTCGCATCCCGAGATGAAAGCAGGCTCTGGTGACGGATCTGGAGCACGGAGCGCGCGACCGCCGGCGGAGCCGCAGCCCCCGGCGCCGTGAGACCCCCCAGAACGGGGCAGAGGGGCACGGGTGGCTGCCAGGGGTGGGCAGGAGGGGTGTAAGCACGGCAGAGGGGGTGTGGGGCTGGCAAGGGGACAGGGCATTGCTGGGGGCACAAGCGTGGGCTGGCCACCGTGCACAGAGAAGAGCTGGCAGCTCCACGTGCTGCCTGTGGCCTCGGCCACCACGGAGCCGCCCACGCTGCTGCCACCACGCTGCCCTCGTGCTGCTGTCCTGGGCACCTTCCCCTGCCCAGGGAACCGCCAGCTGCCCCCTGCACTGCCCGTGGCAGAGCCCCGATGTCCCCACAGCCCAGCACTGGATGCCCACAGTGGCCTGTCTGGCACACCAGCGCTCCCAGTTCACCCTCACTGCCCCCAGATCACACCCAGTGCTCCCACTCAGTCCCCCCAGCTCACACCAGTGACCCCAGCTCACTCCCAGGGGTCACACCAGTGCCCTGATCTCACACCCTGTGGCCCACAGCTCAATCCCAATGCACTCCTACTCAATCCCAGTGCTCACAGCAGCCCCCCCAGCTCACACCAGTGAGCCCCCAAGCTCACACTGAGCATCCCCAAGGGCTCTGCCCCTCTGTCCCCCAGCTCGGCCACAGTGCCAGCATGGTACCAGTCCTGGCGGCACCGGGGCCCTTGCCCTCGCTCCAGCCAGCCGCTGCAGCGTGGTGGCACAGCCAGCCTCAGCCGGCGGTGGCCGCGCTGGCGCGGTGGCCAGAGGCTCCTGCCAGACAACGGGCTCCCGAGCAGGGCAGAAACGCAGCGTCAGCGCCGGGGGGGCCACCAGCAGGCAGCCCCGGGACCCCCGCCCACCCCGCGCCGCAGCCCCCCGGCTCGGCCACCTCGGCAGGCGGTGGCGGCCGCGCCGCCCCCCGCCACACAAAGCGGCGCGACATTCGGGGGGCTCGCAGCCCCCCCAGCCCCGCCGGCTGCCGCGGCGGCCCCCGGCCGCGAGGACAGCTGTGACCCCGGCAGGACAAAGGGACCCCAGCCCGGCGGGGGCTGCCGGGGGCACCTGTTGGGGTCGGGGCGGCTGCCGGGCCCGGCCTTTGTGCCGGGGCTGCCGCATTGTGCGGCGCGGCGAGGCCGGGGCCCCTCGCCGCCCCCCGCTTTTGTCTGCGCCGGCGAGACCCCGGCCCCAACCCTGCACCCACCCCTTTGTCAGGCTGGCCTCGGGCACCGTCACTCCGGTGACACCGACCCGCGACCACTGCTGGTCCCCGGCCAGAGGCGGCGGCTGGGTGGGCTTCGCTCTCCGCCCCAGAGATGCCCCGGGGCGGGGGGGGGGGTGACGCCACCGCGGCCCCCCAGCCCTGCCCCGGCTCCGTTACGGGCACGGCCAGGCTGTGTCGGTGTCCCGCTGCCGGGGTCCCACCGACCGCCCCCCGGCCGGGAAGATTCGCGGTGCCACCGAGCCACCGCCCCGGCAAGGACCAGGGGACCGCGGGGCCGCGATCGGCGGGAGAAGGATGCTCCGTCAGAGCCGCTGCCGCCCAGCCCGGGATGCTGCGGGCGGTCCTTGTCCCCGCGGGCACCTTGGCCCGGCCCGGGCACGGAAACGGGCACTGCGCGGCCACGCCCGAGCGGGCGCTGCGGAGGGTCCCGGCGCAGCCTGCGGGCACGCGGGGGGTCCCGCTCCCGCTCCCCGGTGCCCGTCAGCCCCCGGCGCTGACCCCCCGGTCATTGCGGCAGGAGGCCGGAGCGGCCGACACCGGAACGGGGGAGCTGCGGGGCGGGGGGCCCGGCCGGGGGGTCCCCGCCGGAGAACCGGGCCGCCCCCCGGTGCGGGGCGCTGGGCTGGGCGCAGCCCCGGTCTGGGCCGGGCCCGGGCGAGGCGCGGGGGCGGCGCCGCTGCCGAGGGTCCCCGGAGCGCCATGCGGGGAGCGCGGGGGGTCCCCGTGTGGGGTCCGGAGGCGCGGGGGGTCCCGGTCTCGCCGGCCCCGGGCGGCTCCGCAGACAAAGCCCGGAGCCGCCCAGCACAAAGGATGCTCGGAGCCGGGGCGGGGCCGCCCGGGAGACCCGGCGGAACAATGAGCCGGGCCCGGCGGGACCCCCGCCGCCCCTCGCCCCCCGCGCCCCCGCCGCCCCGGGGTCCCCGCTCCGCCGTGCCCCGTGCACCTGCCGCTCCGCTTCCGATCGCGACAGGGCGCCGACGAGGGAGCCGGGCCCGTTCGAGGAGGAGCAGCCGTCCCCGGCATTACACCCCGCCAAAGCGAACCCCTCACGCTGTCGCGACACCATCGCCCTGTCGCGACAGGTGTGTCGCCATAGGTGGGCGGCGGCCACACGCAGCTTTTCTGCCCGGCGACACCCCGCGAAGCGCCCCGGGCGGGGCTGGCGGAGCGCTGCCCTCCATCCTCGCCTGTCGATTCACTCGCGCCTGTCGAGACACACGCACCTGTCGCGATTGTCCAACCCGTCGCGATAAAGAGCCACGTCCGCCGGCGCGGGAAAGGAAAAGCCAAGCCCGGTTCGGTTCGGCCCGGCCCGGCCCAGCCCGACCCAGCCCCCGGGCCCCGCCCGGCCCCGCCCGGCCCCGCCGGTACCTCCCGCTCCGGTGCCGCTCCCGGCGCCGCTCCGGCCGCGATCGCCTCTCACCGAACCTGCGCCGCGGGGGCGGGGCCTGGCCGAGCCTGGGCCAATCACGGCGCGTCCTGGCGGCCGGGGGCGGGGCCGAGCCCCCAGCAGGGTGGGCTGCGCGCCACCTGACTGACAGGCGGAGGGGGCGGGGCCGGACGCCGGGGCCACGCCCACCGCCACCTGCACGCGCCGTTGCCGTGGTGACGGAGCGCGCGCGGAGACCCCCGGTGACCCCGGGACACCCCCGGGACACCCCCGGGACACCCCCGGGACACCCCCGGGACAACCCCCGGGACACCCCCGGGACAACCCCGGGACACTCCGGGACAACCTCGGGACATCCCCGGGACACCTCTGGGACACTCCCGGGACACCCCCAGGACCCCACCCTCGGCACCCCTCGGCCCCCGCCCCCTGCCCCGTGCCCCCCCGGCAGCCCCCCCAGCTCCCTCCCAGAGCACCCAGTGGTCCTCACGGCTCCCCCGCCAGCCCCATGGCCCCCCATGGCCCCCAGGACACCCCCAGAGCCCCTCCAGCACAGCCCAGTGCCCAGGAGTGCCCGGGACAGTCCAGAACATGCACAACTGCCCAGCGGAGTCCAGCAGCGCCCAGTAACACCCAGTAGTGACCCCCAATATCCAGTGGTGCCCAGTAGAGCCCAGCACAGCCCAATAACTCCTGGCAGTGCCCAGCACAGCCCATCTCAGTGGATTCAGGCTCCTGACCTGTGGTGACAGGACAGGACAGTGCTGTCCCCATTCCCTCCCCTGTGAGCAGGACTGGTGGCACTGGACACCTGGAGTGACAGATGTGGCCCTTGGCCTGTGGAGCTGGAGCTGGCACAGCAGCAGGGACACAGGACTGGCACATGGAGCTGGGGCACCTCCTGCTTCATCCCCATCTGAATGTCCACTTACACCCATCCCATTATCCCATTCCTTCCCATCCCATCCCATTTATCCCATCCCATCCCATCCCATCCCATCCCATCCATCCCATTATCCCATTATCCCATTATCCCATTATCCCATTATCCCATCCCATTGTCCCACCCATCCCATCCCACTATCCATCCCATTATCCCATTATCCCATCCCATCCCATCATCCCATCCCATCCCATCCATCCCATCCCATTATCCCATCCCATTATCCATCCATCATCCCATCCCATCCCATCCATCCCATCCCATCCCATCCCATCCATCCCATCATCCCATCCCATCCCATCCCATCCCATCCCATCCCATCCCATCCCATCCCATCCCATCCCATCCCATCCATCCCATCCATCCCATCCCATCCATCCATCCATCCCATCCCCTCCCATCCCATCCCATCCCATCCCATCCATCCCATCCATCCCATCCCATCCCATCCCATCCCATCCCATCCCATCCCATCCCATCCCATCCCATCCCATCCCATCCCATCCCATCCCATCCCATCCCATCCCATCCCATCCCATCCCATCCCATCCACCTCCATCCCATCCTATCCATTCCATCCTTCCATCCCATCATTATCCCATTATCCATCCATCCCATTGTCCCATCCCACTATCCCATTATCCCACCCCTGTCACTGAGCATCCTGGTGTCTCTGGGGCTCTGCTGTCTCCCCTGTCAGAGCACTGGGGTCACACGTCCCTTGTGTCTCTGCCAGGACCCCGGGTGCCCAGCCCAGGTCACTGCCAGGGCAGCGAGTGGCATTTGTCCCCATCCTGGCCCCAAGGGTCCCTGCCCAGCTGGGCTGGGGGCTGCTGCCCTGGGGGATGGGTCTGCACACGTTTGGTCATTGGGGTCACAGATCTGTGTGGGAAGGGAGCTCAGAGCTCACCCAGAGCCCCCCAGCCATGGTGGGACCCCTCCCAGTGCCCCAGGGGCTCCAGCCTGGCCTGGGCACTGCCAGGGATGCAGGGGCAGCCCCAGCTGCTCTGGGCACCCTGTGCCAGGGCCTGCCCACCCTGCAGGGAATGATTCCTGCCCCCAATCCCATCCCATCCCACTGTGCAGCCATTCCCTGGGTGCTGTCCCCGTGTCCCTTGTCCCCAGCCCCTGCCCAGCTCTCCTGCAGCCCCTCCAGGCCCTGCCAGGGGCTCTGAGCTCTCCCTGGAGCCCCCCCAGCTGTGCCAGCCTGGCTCCAGAGCAGAGGGGCTCCAGCCCTGGGGCAGCCCCGGGGCCTCCTCTGGATCTCTGCAGCAGCTCCAGCTCCTTGTGCTGTTTGGCCCTGTTGAGATCCAGTTAGTGAGAGATGCCTCTGCCTGAATTGAGCTGCAAATGAGACCCTATGCCAAAGTCAACAATATGGATTTCACTTAACAATAAATGTGAGGCAGAGAGATAGAAAGAAATAGAAAATGGAGAGAGAGGGAGGAAATCCCACCTGTGCATCCAGCAGGGTCCCCTTGCTCCTCAGTGGTGGGCTGGGGGGTCTCTGCACAGAAAGAGCAGAGCTTGGGTTGGGTGGTAAATCCACAAAGCCCCGTGCCAGCTACCAAGTCTTGTCACTGTTTATACATTTTAGCAAACAAAGGAATTAGTGTCATTGACTACAAGTCACACAGTTCTCTTATTAATTAGTAGCCTGCCTTCCATTGGTTTAACATGTCCTTTGCTTCTTACACCAATTAGTCCCACATTCAGTATCACTCTTCTTTGGGACTGGTGGCTTTTTGGGTCCCTGGGCCGTGAGTTGTGGTCTCAATCTGCCCCTGCTGGAGTCACCCTTTCCCCTGCTGGGGCTGGTCCAGCACAGCTCCCCAGCTGCTTCTATCAGCCCCTTCCTTATCTTGGGGTTTCTGCCCCACATCCCTGTGCCTGAGGACTTCATCCTTGGCATCCACTCCCAGTGGCACCTCCTCCTTCCCAAGCCTCGTCAGCCCTCCCTAGGTGTAAGATCACTGAATTTATCTTCCTCACACCTGGGCAGCAGCAGCAGTGTATCCAGCCCAGCTCCAGGTGTCCACGAGGCACATTTGGGAGGCCTGGGGGGCCGTGGGTGCTCACAGCTGCCTTCTGTCCACTGCCTGGGGTGGTGTTTGCCTGTGACTCGGGCACGAGCAGTTGCTTCTTTCCACACACTGCCCCAGCGGGGAAATTCTGTCCGGATGTGTTAAAGGCCCACCAGAGCCTGCCTCTTCCAGGACTGGAATTGGCACCTCCCTGTCAGGAATTCCTCCCTTCTGTGGCCCTAACAGAGCTGGAGACAGACACCTGTGCTCTCTAGCCCTGAGCAGGGCTGGGGCAGCTCTGCAGGTGGGCTCTCACCTGAGCACAGGGGCAGAGGGGCACAATCCCCCCTCCCTGCTGCCCACCCTGGGGGGAGCAGCCCAGGACTGGGGGGGTTTCTGAGCTGGGCTGTGCCCAACCTCTCACCCACCACGTTCTTCTCCCAGGGCTGCTCTTGAGTCCGTTCATTCAGCCTGGACTGGTCCCGGGGGTGTTCCCAGCCCAGGAGCAGCACCAGCCTCGGCCTTTCTGCCCTTCGTGGGGTTCCACGACCCTCAGCAGACCCTGGCACCGTCCCTGGCAGAGCACAGCTCCCCAGGCTGTCACTGTCACGGCCACTGCTTGCCCACGCCACAGCCAAGGTGCCCAGGCCCCCCCACCTCGGGGCTGGCACTGGAGGAGGCCCCGGGAGCCTCACCTGCTCACGGGAGGGGAAACTGAGGCAGGAGCTGCGCTGGGCACTTTCCTGAGCCACAGCTCACGTGGCAGAAAGGGGGGGGGGTTCCCACTCTGCACCCCCACCCCAGGGCTGCATGAGCCAAGGCCCCCGGTGGCCAAGGGAGCTGAGCTCAACCCACAGCCCCCCCACCTGGGACTGGGACCCCCAGCACCCCATTACCCACTGGGAACCCAACCACCTCCGGGCTGGGGACCCCACTGTCACCTGGACCCCTCCACCAGCCACAGAGTGCCCACAACCCACGGGGACCCCACTGCTTGGACCACCACCCCCACAGGGACCCACTGCACAGGGACCCCACTGTCAGCTGGACCCCAGGACACCACATGAGTCCCCACAACCCACAGGGACCCCACTGCACAGGGACCCCATCTGCGCTGGGACCCCACTGGGACCTGGAACACACTGCAGGGACCCCACCACCCACAGGACCCCCCAACCCACAGGGACCCCATGCTCCCATGACTCCACAACACCTCAACTGTAGCACCTGCAGGGCCCCCAACACCTGGCCCCCTCAATTCGCACCTGCAGGATCCCACTGCCCCTGTCCCGACCCTCAATCACCAAGCCCTCCCACACCTGCAGACCCCTCCAGCAGGACCCCTGACACCCAGACCCACCCCACACCGCAGACAGTTTTATCTATTTATCCACACGGAATGTTTTTTTTTTTTTTTCCTCTCTTTTTTTTTTTTTCCTCTTTTTTCCATTTTTTCTTTTTGCAAAACGGCATTTATTCAGTTTCTCAGCACAAGTACATTAGAAAGGAGCTCGTCTGTATTATACTCTTCTGGGCACCAAAGAAAAAAAGAAAAGGAGGATGGGATGGAAGCGGGACGGACAGACTTTCTACATCTGCTGCACGCATTGACCTTTATTAGTTCAGAACAGCTATGTCACGAGCAATACTCACACAGATACAACAGCGCCGGGCGCCCGCGGCACCTCCGGCCGTGAAATGCACAGTTCAGCGGCAATAAATAGAGAAGCGACCCTAAAAAAACAAACCAACAAAAAAACAGGGGCAACGAACCGAGAGAGAAGTAGAAAATAAACCGGGGGTGGGGGGCTCGGGGTGGGAAAAGTGGGGAGGGGGGGGAGAGCAGCCGGGGCGGCCGCGGCGGCGCCGGGAATGTGGCGGCGGAGCCAACTGAAAGGGAGGAAGGAGGGTACCAGCTCTACGCGCGTATTCCTCGGGATGATGAGTACATGATTCCCACAAATAGTTAAGCGTCAGCTACTTCAATGTCTAGGCTAAAACACATGAAATCTCTCGTTTAGTTTTCAAGTACAAAGTTAAAATGCCTTTTTCTTTTTTGTTTTTTTTTTTAATAATAATATATAAGAGTAAAATAATAGTGCTCTTTGAAACTCCACTACGAGAAACAAAACAGTCATTGTCCAGACAGCAGACTTAATTTAACAATATATATTTTTAATAAAATGTTTTAGCACCGTGTTTGTCCCCACTCCCTCGGCGGATCTTAAGGAATTTAGGCCTTTCTGTGTTGTTTTGAGTTTTCATCTAGGGCTGTGCAACAGAATTTGTCTGGTTGTTTTTAAAAAAAGACGTGAGTCGGGTACGTTAAAACTGAACTCTTGCCCCAGGCATCCCCACGGTCCCCACCGCCGCCGGCACCTGCTCCCAGCAGGAACCTGCTTCCCACCGGCACCGGCACCGGCACCGGCACCGGCTGGGCCGTGCCAACGCCGCGCCGCAGCACCCACTGGGACCCAGCCCCCAAAGGTGCAGCAGGGCCGAGGGGGTCCCAGGAAGAGCTGCAGGGCTGGGCTGAGCCGGGGGGACCCCCAAACCCAGCGCGTGGCCGTGCAGAACCCGCCGACGGTGCCACGGGACGGGGCAGCACCGGCACCCGGAGCCGCAGGGCCACGCAGGGTCAGCACCCAGAGCTGCAGGACCGTGCAGGGTCAGCACCCAGTGCCACGGAGCCCTGCAGGACCTGCCAACGACGTTGCAGGGCCGTGCAGGACCAGCACCCAGCACCTCAAGGCCATGCAGGATCAGCACCCAGTGCCACAGGGCCGTGCAGGACCCACAGACGATTGCCGTGGGGCCGTGCAGGACCCACAGAGGATTGCCGTGGGGCCGTGCAGGACCCGTGTTTGCCACGGCGAGGCCACGCAGGACCTGCAGTCAGCACTGCAGGGCCACGCGGCACTTGCACCCGGGTCTGCGCGGCTGTGCAGGACCCACAGCCAGCGCCACGCAGCCGTGCAGGACCTGCGGCGGTGCCGCAGGGCCACGCAGGACCCGCGGCGCCGTGGCAGCCCCACGGCCGGGGCTGCGGGGGCTCGGACAGCAGCGGGCAGCCCCCGTGCCCGGTGCAGCGGCCCCGCGCCGCCCCGTGCGCCCCCAGCCCGGGGCCGGTGCCCTCCCCGGCCAGGGCAGGGCCCGCGGGGCCCCGGCCCGTGCCGGCTCCGCTCCCCGTGCCCCCCGCACCCAGAGGGGCTCCCGAGCCCCCAGTAGCACCAGGAGGGAGGGGAGGTCCCAGCCCCTCGGGCCGCGGCTCGCTGCCATTAGCCAGCACCCCGCAGCGAGCGCGGCCCCGAGCCCGCGCCTTTCACAGTTAGAGAGGAGACAGCGGCGGGCCGGGGTCCCCGGGAGCCTCCCCGCGCCCTAAGCACCGGTCCCTGCCCCGGCGGGCCGGACCACACCAGTAGCACCATCCACCACCGCACTGCCAGCACCTGCCCGCGCTCCGCTCCCGCCGCCGCCTCGGGGCACCGAGCGAGGGGCGACGCGCTCGCTCCGAACCACGCGTGGGCAGGGGAGCGATGGCCCGGCGGCCGCGGTGACACCGCCGGGGGGGTCGCACACCCCCACCCCACCGGCTCACCGGGGCATCGCCCTCCTGCCGCCAAGCCCGGCCCCGCGGATGTAGCACCAGGGTCCGGGACCCGCAGCCATCCCCGTGCCATGCCAGAAACGCCCCGGCCGCGCTCCGGCACCGCTCTGTCTGTCCCCCCTGCCCCGCCGGCGTCCCCGCCACCGCCCCGGGCCAGGGCCCGTCCGCAGCACCGTGCCCCAAACACGCCGCCCCGGTGGGCAGCGCCGGGGGACACCCAGCACCGGCCCTGCCGGACACCACGTACGCAGAAGAGCACCAGTACGCTGTGGGGTGGCGCCGGCGGGGCAGGGGGGCACCGCCGAGGCGCTTCCGTTCGGGACAGAAAAAGGTTATTGCATGACTCGGGATGGAGACGCTTCCGCCCGGCCGCCCCGGCCCTGCCGCTCGCTCGGAAAGGCCCGGCACGTAAGGCAACGTGGAAGCTGATGTCTCGACTCACCCCGCTGTGTAAAGCACCATTATGAAGTCAGGTTGTACAGTAGTAACAGTACCTTTTATATATATATATATATCTATATCTCATATCTATCATATATATATAAACTGTAAACAAGAGGTAACAGCGGCTTCTAGGATCTGCTCTCTTCAAGGTTTCCGTGTGGTAGGCACCCAAAATACTGTAGAAAAGGTGTGTGTGTGGTGGTGTGTGTGTCCCCGGCCCCCCGGCCGGGTTGGCTCCATGTCACCGGAGAGCGGTGCTGGTGGAACAGAGCGAGGCTCAGCCGCCGGGCGCCGGAGCCGCAGCCGGGGCCGGGCCGGCCAGGCGCGGGCACGGACAGAGCGGAGTGGTCTCGGAGCGGGTCTCGGAGCAGAGCGGGTCTCCTTTGCCTCCGCCTCCCTCCCGACTGGGCTTTCCCGCTGCCGTTTCCCCTCTCCGAGAGCGGCGCTGGCGACGGCGTCTCGTCTCGCCCGCTGCTCCGAGAAGTGGAAACCAAACCGACAGGAAAACCCAGCCAGAAAAGAGCGGAAAATTAAAAGGTTACCCGAAAAAAAATGGTTTTGGTTTCTTTCCTTTTTCTCTTTTTTTTTTTTTTTTTTTTTTTTTTTTTCTTCTTTTCTTTTCCTGTTTCATCGCCGTTTGCTTGCTTTCGCGGTCTTCGCTGTTTGTTTGCTTCATGTGGTTTTTGTTTGTTTTTTAAATAGCTAAAGCTGATCCTGGGAAATTCCGGAGAGGACACCGACCCCTTTCGCTTGGGGAGACGTGTGCTGGGTTCCCGTCGGGCTGCGAAATCCCGTCTCTCTTCTGGGTGCTGACTCTTCTCTCATTCCGTGTGTTCACTTCTCTTGGCGTGGATGGGTTTGTTTCCGACTCGCTCCGTGTGATCAGTCCCTGCCCATCTCTAAACGCAGGCAAAGTATTCCTTCAGGGGCGCGAAGAGGTGGCGGATGACCGGCACGCTCCAGGACCTGCCGAGCAGTCTCTGCCGGGCCAGGCGGCTCATGTTGGACACGTCCGTGTAGTGCACGGGGAAGCCAAAGACCCTGCGGGACACGGGCGGGGTCAGGGGGCGGCGCGGGCGGGGCGCAGCACGGCAGCCCCGGCCCGGCCCCCTCGCTACCTCTCCATCTCCGTGCACCACAGGATGTCCTCCTTCTCGTTCATGAACACGGGGAAGTGCTGGTCCTTGCCCTGCTTGATGGAGTTGGAGCGAGTGGTGATGGTTCGCACTTTGCTGAACTGCAAGAGGCACGGGCTGGTCAGGCTGGGGTGGCACGGAGCCCCCAGTGCACCTCCCTGGGACGGCTGGTGACAGTGATAGAAGCCCCTGCTGTGCCCTCGGGCACCCCCTCAGCCCCCAGCCCTGGCTGACCTTTGCTATCCTGCCGTGCTCCAGGCACTCCTGCAGCTCCAGCTTATCGTTGACGGTGGACGCGAGCGGCCTGGGGGGAAGAGATGGTGGGCAGGGGGTGGCAGCGCTGTGTCCCCATACTGTCCCCCCTCTGTGGGCACAGGGCAGGTTCTCCAGCTGGGGTCTGTGGGGCTCACAAGGTGGCCACGGCTGTTTTGGGGGTCTGTGGCAGGTGATGGGCAAGAAGCAGCCAATTCCTGTGCGAGCCCATCCGTGGCCACTAGAGCCAGCATCCAAGAGGGACACAAAGGGCAGCTTAGTGCCACCCCTGCAGCACGAGAGCTGGGACAGGACCAGCCACCATGGGGGAACCACCATAGGTTTCTAGGCTGTGCCATCACCTCTTTGTGAGACTCCTGCTCTTGCCCAGCGCTGACCAGGGTCGGGGGGGGATCCCCGGAGCCACATCTGGGCTGAGGGAGGACCCAGGAGTGCAGCCCACCCTCCCAGAGCGGGGCCAGGGGCTCAGCTTTGGGCTGCTCTCACCAACCTGTTCATGCCAGGCAGGTTCCCCAGAAGTACCGTGCCCGGTGCGCTGCAGACACTTCTTTGGCATCAATCATGACGGGATTGGACTGAGGGAGGGAGAGCGGGAGAGGTCAGGGGGGCTGGGCAGCCCCTTGCTGTCGGATTGGGGTGGGTCTGGGGGGTCCCCGGGGCTGGAGGGGGGCGAGCCCGGGCAGGCACTGACCTCCAGGAAGCGTGAGATGTCCCTCTTGTCGCTCACCCCCATGGCCACCACGTTCTCAAAGAGCCAGAAGAAGGGCCGGTCGTCACCCTCCTTGGGCCGGGCTTCGTGCAGCAGGCGGTAGAACTCAAAGAAGAGGCGCCCGGTGCCCTCTGGGAGGAGAGAGGAGGGGCTGGGGTAAGGGCTGGGGGTCTCTGTCAGCCCTGGGGGGCCGGCCCCACCCCAGAGGAGCCCCAGCCCTCTCCTACCGTAGAGACCCTTCCTGGCCGGGTTCACGATGGACAGGTCGTTGCAGGGGCTCCCCCCAATCACCAGATCAAAGGGGCCCCACTCCTGTATCTGCAAGAGGGAAAGGAGACCCCGGCTGAGCCAGGCGCTGCCACAGCCCTGGGGGACAGGGGCACGACGGTGGCCAAGCCCCCGGGGTGGGAAGGGACCCACCAGGGCTGCTGAGTCTGCTCCTGCCACACACGGGACACCCTGACCCTCCCACCCCGGGCCCGGGCGCTGCCCAAGCGCTCCTGGAGCTCTGGCAGCCTTGGGGGCTGGGTCGGGGGTCCGGGTGCTGGCAGGGGGGGCTCGGGGGGCCGAGAGGCACGTACGTGTTTCTGGGTGACGTTGCGGACGTCGCCGACGTACATGATCTTGCCCTGGTGCCTCACCATGCCCACGGTGATGGAGTCCTCGCACACCTCGGAGGCGATGTACCTGTCCACCTGGATGCCCAGGTCCTTCAGCACCAGCAGGCCTGCGGGGAGCCACGGGGAGTGGGCCGTGGGGAGGGGGGCCGTGTGCACACACACCGGGCCCCCACCTGTCCCACCCCCAGGGCCGTCCCCTCCCTGCTCCCCTCCACCAACGTGTGACCCCTGCAGCGGAGAAGACTGCCCAGGGAACACCCACGGATCTGTCCACACCCCGTGGCCTGAGACCACGGGCTGCTCTCACCCCACACCTGCCCTGGGGGGGGCCAGGGACCCCCACCCACCTGTGGCGATGCCGTCGAAGAGCGAGAGCACGCGGATGGGCTTCCTCTTCTCGGCCGGCACCGGCGGGTACACCTTCGGCGGGTCCTGGAAGCCACGGGGCTGGGGTCAGCGGGGCGGGCTGGGGGGCAGCAGGGAGGGGCCCGGGGGGCAGCGGGCAGGGGGCACTCACAAACTCCTGGTCGTGGTTGTTGGCGAAGAACATCTGGAGGCGCGAGGGCCAGTCCTCCCGCCGCCGCAGCAGCCCGTAGACGCCCTTGTGACCGCACATGTAGCAGTTCCAGGGGTCCTCCTTGATGGCCGCCTGCGCTGCCCCCGGGCCCACCAGCAGGTCCACACACTCCACGCAGAAGCACCTGGCACAGGTGGGAGCCAGCGTCAGCAGTGGGGCTCGGGGCGGTGACACCCCCCCCCCAGGGCACGGCTGGGGTGTCACCCACGGGGGTCCCACGGATCTGCCCGCACACCCCAGACACTCCGTGCTGGGAGTGGGGCATTGCCCCAGCCCTACAGCAGCACTGTGGCATCACCAAAACCTCCCCAGCCCCAGAGCAGGACTGGCACCACCCAAACGCCCATGGCAGGACGGAGGTATCACCAAAAACCTCAACGTGAAAACCTCAGTCCCACACCAGAGCTGGGACACCTCTGGAATTCCTGAGCTCCTCAGCAGCACTGGAGCATTGCCAGAATTTCCCCCCAGTCCCACAGGGATCTTGTCACTGCCAAAACCTCCAAAGCCCCACACCTGGACTGGCATCACCCAAAGCTCCATGGCAGGACCAGGCCATCTCCAGCCTGGGGCATTACCAGAGCTTCCCCCAGCCCCACAAACCAGGACCAAGGCACCACCACAACAGCTCCCAGTCTCAAACCACAGCTGGCATCACCCAATCCCCCATGTGGCATCACCAGGACTTCCCAGCTCCATCCAGGAAGGACTAGGGCATTGCCAAAACTCCCACAATCCCACACCTGGAGGTTTTGGAAACAGAACGTTACCAGAGCCTCCCAACCCTACACACAGGGATGGTGGCATCATTAAAGCATCCCAGTCCTAAACCAGGACTGGCATCAACAGCCCATGGCAGGAATGTGGCACCATGAAAACCTTTTCAGTCTTGCACAGGGACATCACAAATCCTCCCAGCCCCACACCAGGACTGGCATCACTGAATTCCTACACCAGGACTGAAGCATCACTCATGCTGGGACTGTGGCATCACCACAACATTCCCAAGCCCCAGACCAGGACTGGCAGCACCTGATTTCCATGCCAGGTCTGTGGCACTACCAAAACCTCTCCAGCTCCACACGAGGACTGAAGCATCACAAAATATCCCAGACTGATGCTGAAGTGAATAAATCTGGCCCAGGTAGTGGGTCTGAAATGCAGAGTGAGCTGCAGAGGTTGAGCTCTGGGTGAAGCCCCAACCATGAACTGCTGAGCTTTGGAATACCAAAGAGGACAGGAAGGGTGACCCAGCCAGGTGACTGGACACAGAGACACAGCAGGAGTGGGGATAACACAACAAGGGAGATAAGGAGAGGTGCCTGCCAGCCAGGTGGAGGGACAGGAGCTGAGGACTCGAGGAACAGCCTGTAGAGGGGACACTGAGGGGGTAAAAACTGAAGGGTTCTTTTTGGGATCCCTCCTTGGAGGCACCAGCTCAGGCTGTGTTCGTATTTCTGTGCCACGAATAAATGCCTTTACCAAACACAACAGCTGAGACTCAGCCACTGGAAACCTGGGCTGGAACTGGTGAGCAGACAGGGTCTGACAGGGCATGGGGCTGTGGCCACAGCAGGGACAGGCTCTGACAGCCCAGGAGCCTCAGGAAGTTTCCTTAATGACAAATTCCCATGCCAGGACTGGCATCACCAGACCCTCCCAGCCTCACACAGGACTGGCACCACTGACCACGGCAGGACTGCCCAGACTCATGGCAGGACTGGGACAGTGGCACCACCAGAACCTCCCAGCCCTGGGCCAGCTTGGGCATCACCACAGCCACAGACCACAGCATTGCCAGAACATCCCAGCCCCAAACCAGGGCCAGCATCATTGACCTCCTGCACCAAGACTGGGACACCACCAAACCCCCTCCAGTCCCTTACTGGGACATCACCAAACCCCCCCAGTCCCTTACTGGGACATCACTAAACCCCTCCAGTCCCTTACTGGGATTGGGACATCACCAAACCCCCCCAGTCCCTTACTGGGACTGGGACATCACCAAACCCCCCCAGTCCCTTAACTGGGACATCACCAAACCCCCCCAGTCCCTTACTGGGACTGGGACATCACCAAACCCCCCCAGTCCCTTACTGGGACATCACCAAACCCCCCCCAGTCCCTTACTGGGACATCACCAAACCCTCCAGTCCCAGTAAGAGACATCACCAAACCCTCCCAGTCCCTTACTGGGATTGGGACATCACCAAACCCTCCAGTCCCAGTAAGAGACATCACCAAACCCTCCCAGTCCCTCACTGGGATTCTGACATCACCAAACCCTCCCAGTCCCTCACTGGGATTCTGACATCACCAAACCCCCCCAGTCCCACACGCCAGCACTGGCACCACCAAAACCACGCGGCAGGAACGTGGCATCACCAATCGTGCCGAGCCTGGTGGCAGGCAGCAGTGGGGCCCAGGGAAAGCCCCAGGCCCGCCCCGGGGCCCCTGCAGCCCCCAGCCCTCACCTGCAGCAGTTGTTGTTGCCACACATGAGCACCTCGCGGCCGCCGCAGCAGATGGTGCAGTAGGACTGGTAGCCGTCGTCGTCGTACTGGTAGGCGCACTCCAGGAAGCAGTTCTGGGGACAGCCAGGGGTCACCTGGGGCCCGGGGACCCCCTGGGAGCCCCCCGGGCCGTGCCCCCCAGCCCGGCACCGCGCCGTACCTTGCAGTTTTGGCACATGCCCCCGATGAACAGAGGGTGCTCCAGGGTCACGTTGAGGCTCCCGCAGGAGATGCAGATGTCTGGGGGAGAAGGGGAGACGTGGCCCTGGCACCCCGCCCCAGAGCTGGGCACCAACCCTGGGAGCAGCAGGCAGGACTCCCACTGCCCTCCAGCCCCCAGCCCAGCCCCCAACAGCCCTCGGGGTCCCTGCCACCATCCAGGGTGGCACGTCACAGCTGCTGCGTCCCTGCTGCCAGCCAGGCTGAGGGGTGGGACAAGCCTGGCCTTTTTCCTTTCTTTCCCCCCCCCCCCGTGCCCCCTCTGCCCTGAGAGGGGCAGGCAGGGAGGGGCAGACCCCCAGCCCAGCCCAGCCCAGCCCCTGGGTGCAGGATGTGCCCCAGCCCCGCTCTCACCTTCGATGTTCCTGCACTTCTGCCGGACCTCGTACACCAGCCGCTCTGTGGGGACAGGGAGGGTCAGGGGGCCTGGCCCCGGCCAAGACCCTCGTGGGGGGATGGAGGGAGGGACTCCCCGGGAGGGAAGGACCCCGGGGAGAAGGGAGCCTGGCCTGGAGCAGCTCCTGTCCCCCCACCCCGCAGTGAGCACTGCCAAAGCACCCCCCCCTAAAAGAGGAGTGTTGGGCATGGGGCCCCCCCAGCCCCCCGGTACCTCGGGTGCGCTCGTCGATGATCTCCTTGACCTTGGGCTTCTCCTGGGTTGTGCTTTTCCGGGGTTTTTTGGCGGGTGGGGGTGGCGCGTAGGCGGCTGCTTCGGGCTCGACCCACATCTCCGTGTAAACTTCTTTGTAGGGGTTCCGCTCCTCTGTGGGACATGGGGTCCTCAGCAGCTGCCCCCCCATCGGGGCCCATCACCAGGGTCCCCCCAGCGAGGTCCCAGCTTCCCCTGGGACCTCCCAGCCCCACAGTGCTCCCCTGCCCCGGCCCAGCCTGGTGACACCAGAGCTGACGGCGAGTGTCCCCCAGCACCCCGGGCAAGTGTCCCCAGTGCTCGCCCCTCACAGGGCCTGCAGCCCCTGCCCACCTTCGGGGGGCTCCAGCCCCTTGGGGCCCGAGGGCTGGAAGCCACCCAGGGCCCACTCGATCATCTGCTTGTTCTGGATCTCCACCACCTTGGACGTGTCCGTCTCGTCGTTCTCGGGGCACGCGGGGAAGATCTTCCCGGCCCGGCTGCTGGCCACCTGTGGGGGTGCAGGTGTCACCCACCTACAGGGGGTCCCCATCCTCGGGTCCCCAGCTGTTCCCCCAGCCTGGCACGGTCCCCAGCCTTGGGGGGACCAACGCGGTCAGGAACCTCCACAAGAGACCCCCAGCACTGCTGAGAACCCCCAAAGCCAGCATCCCCCCACAAGAGACCCTCCCAGCGGTGCTGAGAGATACCCTGAAAGACCTGAGCCCCAGAGACACCCCCAGAGTCCCTGACCTCCTCCCCAGACCCCCCTACACCCCTGCCTGGGACAGGCGATTCCCAGACACCCCCAAAACCTCCTCGGAGAGCACACCACAAATACCCTCAGGGCATCCCCCAGAACCCCACGCCTTTTAAGAGCTCTCCAGGAGGGGGTGCGGGCAGGGTGGAGAGGCAGCTGCTGCTCGCAGGGATGGAGCCCCGGGATGCCCCCCAGCCCCGGGATGTCCCCCCGTACCTGCAGCACCTCGTAGATGGCCTTGCGGTACATGGGCTGCTTGTTGTAGGTGGCCTGGTGGAAGGCGCTGGCGAAGGAGCTCAGGGGCAGCAGCTTCTCCACGCACACCTGCGGACAGGAGGCGGCCGTGGGGACCCCCGGCGAGGGGGCTCCCGCCGCCGCCGAGCCCCCCGGGCGCCACTTACCACCGAGAACTTGCCGTCGCCGAACCACATAACCCAGCGGGTGCCCTCGGCCGCGCGGCTCCGGCCGGTCATCCACCAGGACACGATGCGGCCGGGCCACCACGAGAAGCCGCGCAGCTTGCCCCACACCAGCTCGCCGATGCCGAAGCCGCGCCCGTCCTGCGGGGCAAACGCGGGGCTCAGGGCGGGCGGGCAGGGCAGGGCAGGGCAGGGCAGGGCAGGGCAGGGCAGGGCAGGGCAGGGCAGGGCAGGGCAGGGCACGGCACGGCAGGGCTCGGCACGGCACGGCACCGCCCGGCCCGGCAAGGCACGGCACAGCCCGGCACGGCACTGCACCACCCGCACGGCACGGCTCAGCACTGCACGGCACTCCACGGCACGGCACTGCACCGCCCGGCCCGGCAAGGCACGGCACAGCCCGGCACGGCACTGCACCGCCCGGCACGGCACGGCTCAGCACGGCATGGCCCGGCCCGGCACGGCCCGGCACGGCAGGGCTCGGCACGGCACGGCACCGCCCGGCCCGGCAAGGCACGGCACAGCCCGGCACGGCACTGCACCGCCCGGCACTCCACGGCCCGGCCCGGCACGGCACGGCACGGCAGGGCACAGCACGGCCCGGCATGGCATGGCACGGCACGGCACGGCCCTCACCTCGTACTCGGGCTCGTCGTCGGCCGATTTGGAGGTGTTCTTGTCGCCGGCCTCGGCCACGGCCGGCTCGGGCGTGGTGGCCACGCTGGGCGAGGCGGGGTCGGTGGGCTGCTGCGGGGCGGGCGGCGGGCTGGCCTCCTCCTCCTTCTGCGCCTCGGCCCGCGCCGGCTCCTCCACCACGTTCATCACGGCGATCACCTTGGCCTTCTTCTCCGCCTGCGGGGACAGCGCGGGGCATGGCTGCCGGGCCCGCGGGGACACGCCGGGGAGCGGGGGACTGCCTCAGTTTACCCCGCCGGGACCCCCGGAGCCCCGGGCGCATCCCGGTACCCTCGGAGCTCAGCCCCGGGGCGCATCCCGGTACCCTCGGAGCTCAGCCCCGGGCGCATCCCGGTACCCTCGGAGCGCATCCGGTACCGAGCTCGCCCGGGCGCATCCCGGTACCCTCGGAGCTCAGCCCCGGGGCGCATCCCGGTACCCTCGAGCTCAGCCCCGGGGCGCATCCCGGTACCCCTGAGCTCAGCCCCGGGGCGCATCCCGGTACCCGAGCTCAGCCCGGGGCGCATCCCGTACCTGACTCAGCCCGGGGCGCATCCCGGTACCCTGAGCTCAGCCCCGGGGCGCATCCCGGTACCCTCCGTACTCATCCCGGTACCCTCCGTACTCATCCCGGTACTCTCCGTACTCATCCCGTGACTCCCGGAGCCCGTCCCGGTACGCTCCGTCCTCATCCCGGGATCGCCAGTGCCCATCCCGGTACCCTCCGTACTTATCCCGGTACCCTCGGAGCTCATCTCGGTGCATGTCACCCTCTCCGTGTCCCCCCCCCTCGAGCCCTCCCCGTCCCCGGCCGGATCTCCCCGCGCGTCCCGGCCGCTCCGGCCCGCGGCGGTGCCGGTGCCGGTCACGTACCCGCGGGCACCGGCGGGGCCCGGGCCGGGGCGGAACGCGCGGAGCCGGAACGCGCGGAGCCGGCCGGGCCGGAGCGGGTCAGCCCGGCGGCCCTTTGTCTGGGCTCCGGGTCACGTGGTGCCTCCCGGCCCGGCTGGTTGGCTGCGGCGGGGGGGCGGGGGGGGCGCGCGGGGGGCACGGGCCGGACCGGAACCGAAGGGGAACCGAAGCGGTCCGAGTGGAACCGAATGGAACCGAAAGGACCCGAGCGGAATCGGAGTAACCGAGAGGAGCCGAAGAGACCCGAACGGCGCCCGGGCCGGACCCGAAGGGAACGGAGCGAAACCGAAGGGACCGGGCAGAACCGAAAGGTTCGAAAGAACCGAGCGAAGCCGAGCGGAGCCGATTAAAAACGAAGGCAGCCGAGCGGCCTCCGAGAGGGACCCGAGCGGTCCCGAGTAGAACCGAACGGCGGTTCCGAGCAGAACCGAACAAAGCCGCACGGAACCAAACGGAGCCGAGCGGCGCCGAGCGCTCCGGCCCGGTGCCGGTGCCGCTTGCCCGGTGTCCTGCCGGTCTCGGCCGCGGTGCCGGTCCCGGTGCTGCTCGCCGCAGCCCCGCGGTCCCGCCGGTGCCCGGTGCCGGCCCGTCCCCCCGGTACTCACGGGCCCGCGGCCGTACTCCAGTGCGGTGCGGGCTGCGCCTCCCGCCGCGGGGCCGCTCCCGCCGCCTTTTGTCCCGGGGCCGCGGCCCCCCGGCCTTTGTGCGGAGCGCCGGGATGGGGCGGGGGCGGCGGCGCCCCGGGGGCCTCGCCCCGCACGGCTGGAGCCGCCCCCGCCCCCCGCACCAGTGTCCCCAGTGCCACCAGCGTCACCAGTGCCACCACCTGGGGACGGGGGGGCACCGGCCCCGCGGCCCCGCTCCGGCCCGGTACCGGCGGGGCACGCTCGGGTCCCCGCACCCCACCTGCCTGGGGGTCCCCAGGGTCCCCGGGGTCCCGGGGGTCCCGCAGCGCGGTGGCTCCGGGACCCCTCTGTGCGCAGAGGGGGGTCAAAGGGGTGGGTGGTGTCACCCCGGGGGGGCAGCGGGACCCCTGCCCTGCCACCCCCTGCTCGGGGCTGCCCGGGCCACCGGAGGGACCCCAAGGGCCCCTGAGCACGGCGGTGCCCCAATGCCACCCGGTCCGTGTCCCCAAAGGTGCCAGCGGGGTGACAGCAGGGACACCCCGTTTCCTCCAACCCAGCTCGGGTTTTGGGCATGTCTGGGGACACGAGTGGCCCTGAGCCAAAGGACTCGGGGTGGGTGACACCTGGAGTGTCCTGGGGCAGGGTCGCAGCAGGACCTCGTGTCCCCCCCACCCAGTGCCGGTCCCACCGCGGCCCCGCTCTGCCCGGGGGGGACAGGAAATGTCCCATCGCCGGTCGTTAAGGGACATCGTCTGGATATCCCCGCTGGACAATTGTCCCAACCGATCCCTGCCCTGGGGCCATCCGCAGCTCTGCCAGCCCTGTCCAGCCCCCACCCCCACCCTCATCCTCAGCTGCATCCCCAATCCCTGTCCTTGCCTCATCTCCAGCTTCATTCCAGCTGCATTCCCACCCCTATCCCTGTCCCATCCTCATTCCCATTCCATTCCCCATCCCCATTCCATTCCCCCCCCCACCCCCACTCTCCATCCCCCCCATTCCCTGTCCTTGCCCCACCCCCATCCTCATCTCCATCCTTCTCCCGTTCTCATCTCCATCCTTCTCCCATCCTCATCTCCATCTTTTCTCCCATCCTCATCTCCATCTTTCTCCCATCATCTCCATCCTTCTCCCATCCTCATCCCATCTCCATTCCATTCCATCCTCAGCCACTGCTCTTGCCTCATCCCCATCCCATTCCCACCTTCATCCTCTGCCATCCCCATCTCCTTCATCTTCATCCCAACCCCATCCCCATCCCCACAGCTGGCACAGGGTGGGGGGTCCCAGCCTCAGGGGTCCCAGTGCCTGCCCTGGGTGTCCCTGTCACTGCACCCCACAGCGGCTGAGGGGATGAGGAAGAGGAGGGCAGGCTGCAGGGGGCTGGCATGTCCTGTGCCCACGGCAGCAGGGCTGGTGACCCCAGCTGGCACAGACAGTGGGGAGAGTCCCCAAAGTGGGACATGGCGGCACAGAGGGGGGCGGCCCCAGCAGCAGCCAGGGATGGAGGCAGCTGTGAATGGTCACTGGGCCACCAGCCAGCTCTGCTCCCCAAAATCATGGCCCAGAAGTGACCAGTGACAGGTCTGGAGGCCCTTGTGCCTTGGGGAGCTGCACGGTTTGGGGAGCTCCATCGAGGGCCCCGGGCTGGCGAGTGGGGCAGGGCCTGGGGGCTCTGCCTGGGGACCCCCTCCAGGAGGAGGGAGGGGGTCATGCCCTGTGCCCTGGGGGGACATGGTGGCCGTGTCAGCCATGCCCAGCAGGAGGGTGCTTGGCAGCGGGGGCACAAACAGTGCCGAGGAGGTGGCACAGGGGGCACGCTGATGGGCAGACCCGCTGGCAGTGGGGGACAGCACTGAGAATGGGGTGGGGGGCGTGACGGGGCCGCGGGGCGCACGGGCAGCCACCCCCGTCCCTGTGCCGGGCTCCTGGCACGATCCCGGCTGCATCACGGGCCGGTTCCCCGGGAAACCAGCGGGAACGGGCGGCACATCCCGCGGGAGAGGGACGGACCCGAGCCAGGGCGGCCCCGGGGGCGAGCAGCGGAGCCGTGGGGCCAGCCCCAGGTGCCGGTGGGGCAGTGACACAGCAGCAGCGGGCAGCGCCCTTCCCAGCGGCGCCAGGCACAGCCCCGTGTGCCCAGCAGAGCCCCCCGTCCCTGGCGTGCCCGGCCGGGGCTCGCTGCCCCCTCCGCATCCTCCGCGGGGCTCAGGGTGCCACGGCCACGCGGTGCCCGCTACCGGCCCTCACCTCCCGCTTCCAGCGTGCCAGCCACTCGTCCCGCTTCCTCTTGCTGATGTAGTAGGGGTCCCCGGCCTGGAAGGTGTGCCGCTGCATCGGCCGCTGCCGCAGGCTCGACTCCCAGCCCAGCCCGCCGCGGAGCCGCCCGCGGGAGCCCTGTGCAGACAGGGACAGAGAGAGAGCGGGGTCAGGGCTGAGCCACGCGCTGGGGACAGCAGAGGGGACACAGCAGAGCTGCCCGGGCGGCTGGAGGGGCGCAGCGCCTGCCTGGGCACACGTGTGCGTGGCCTGGCACACCTCTGGTGGGCAGAGGTTTGGGACTGGGGAGAAATTATTCCTTGTGGAGTGGGCAGGCCCTGGCACAGGGTGCCCAGAGCAGCTGGGGCTGCCCCTGCATCCCTGGCAGTGTTCCAGGGCAGACTGGACACGGCTTGGAGCAGCTTGGTCTAGTGGAAGGTGTCCATGCTCATGGATGAACTTTGGGGTCCCTTCCAGCCCAAACCAGTCTGGGATTCGATGACCTGGATGCCATGGCATCACATCACACCCAACTGCACCTTGGTGGGCACCAGTGGCACCATGCAGGCACGGATCCACCCCAAAGCAGATCCAGCCCACCCAGAGAACTGAGGGAACTGAGGGGAGCGAGGGGCCAGCCTGGGTGGGCACCACGCCATGCAGGGCTGGCAAAGGGTGAACCAACCTGGCACATCCTGGTGCCAGCAAGGCAACAAGTGCCTGGCTGTGTGGTGGCATGGCAGCCCAGGACCCCCTTCCTGTGGGAATGTGGGCCCTGCTGCTCCCCCTTAGCCACCGGAGCCAGGGGAGCGGGGAGGGGTGGGCAAGAGGAGCACCACGTTGGCTGGTGAGCTGTGGGGCTGTGCCCACCTCCTGGAGTGGCTGTGGGGCTGTGCCCACCTCCTGGAGTGGCTGTGGGGCTGTGCCCACCTCCTGGGGTGGGCTGTGGGGCTGTGCCCACCTCCTGGAGTGGGCTGTGGGGCTGTGCCCATCTCCTGGGGTGGCTGTGGGGCTGTGCCCATCTCTGGGTGGGCTGTGGGGCTGTGCCCATCTCCTGGGGTGGCTGTGGGGCTGTGCCCATCTCCTGGGGTGGCTGTGGGGCTGTGCCCATCTCCTGGAGTGGGCTGTGGGGCTGTGCCCACCTCCTGGAGTGGGCTGTGGGGCTGTGCCCATCTCCTGGAGTGGGCTGTGGGGCTGTGCCCACCTCCTGGAGTGGGCTGTGGGGCTGTGCCCACCTCCTGGAGTGGGCTGTGGGGCTGTGCCCATCTCCTGGAGTGGGCTGTACCCATCTCCTGGGCACAGCCTTGCAGGGTCCAGCCCCAGGCCGTACTTGCCTCCATTTTCAGGGTGTCGAAGTTGTTTTCCTCCTTCTCGTCCTTGCCTGCACACGGAACAGAGAGCAGCCGTCAGCCGGCGTCACCGGGACCCCGCAGGGCGATGGGGCCCACCCAGGACTCCACGGGGCAGATGGGGACCCCCAGCCCCCCCAGGCCCGCCCCCCGGGCCCGGGGCGCTGCCGGGTGGGCGCTGCTGCCGGCGCTGCTCCTGCCCCGGGCGGGTTTGGGGGTCCGGGCAGTGACCCCCCCGGCGGGCGGGGAAGCGGCGCAGCCCCGCTGCTTCCTGTGCTCTCGGCACATCCGCGCCGCAGGTCGTGCCGAGGCGCTGCCAGGAAAGCGGCTAAAAATAACCCCGAGTGTTTCGGGGGTGAGAACCGCCGGGGGCCGGGGGAGCGGGGGCACTGCTGGGTGCAGAGGGGGCTCCCACCCACCGCTGCCATCCCTCGGCCCTTGGCACTGGCTGCTGGGCTCTGGCCACCCTGGCACAGACCCCGGGGTGCCCCCAGCCCTGAGTGACACCGGGACGGTGCCCCACAGCTGGCACGCGGGGGTCCAGCCCCCCAAAGCAGCAGGGCCTGAGTAGGAGAGCAGCCCAGAGCCCTGCTCTGAGTGTTGGGGGCCCCAGGGGGCATGGGGGAACAGGGGAGACTCTGAGAGACAAGAGCAGACGCTGCAGGACACTGGGACAGTGGGGACACCTGGGGACACCGGGGAACAGGAGTGCCTGGGTGCTCCAGGCATGCCCGGGCATCCCATCCTCCCGCAGCCACGGCATCTCAGGTGGGGAAACTGAGGCACGGGACAAGGGGCCCGGCCTCTTCTGAGATGATGCTCCCCTCTGCCACAGGGACTGGTCAAACTGGGGGGCCCTGCCTGAAGGGGGGATTCCCGCGGGATGCCCGCGGGGAGCAGCGAGCGGGACGCGCTCGGGCAGGGGCCGAGCCCGGCGCTGGAAGGGGCCGCTGACCCCGGCACGGGCACGGCCGCAGCCCCACGGCTCCCCCGGCCCGCCCCGGCCGTGCCCGCAGCCTCCGCCGGGTCCGAAGCCCCGGCCCCGCCGCCCTCCCGCTCCCCCCGCCGCGGCTGCGGCGCTCCCGCGGCTGCGCCTCGTGACTGCGGCAGCATCTGCAGCGTGCGGCTCATCCAGCCAGCCAGCCAGCCATGCCAGCCTCCTCCAGCCCCATCCCTGCCTGCCCGGGCCATGCCAGCCTCCTCCAGCCCCATCCCTGCCTGCCCCGGCCATGCCAGCCTCCTCCAGCCCCATCCCTGCCTGCCCCATGCCATCCCAGCATCGCTCCTCCAGCCTCCCACCCCATCCCTGCCTGCCCCAGCCATCCCTGCCTCCTCCAACTCCATTCCTGCCTCCTCCAGCCCCATCCCTGCCTGCCCGGGCCATGCCAGCCTCCTCCAACTCCATTCCTGCCTCCTCCAGCCCCATCCCTGCCTGCCCCAGCCATCCCTGCCTCCTTCAACTCCATTCCTGCCTCCTCCAGCCCCATCCCTGCCTGCCCCAGCCATCCCTGCCTCCTCCAACTCCATTCCTGCCTCCTCCAGCCCCATCCCTGCCTGCCCCGGCCATCCCTGCCTCCTCCAGCCCATCCCTGCCTGCCCCGGCATCCCAGCCTCCTCCAGCCCCATCCCTGCCTGCCCCAGCCATCCCTGCCTCCTCCAACTCCATTCCTGCCTCCTCCAACTCCATTCCTGCCTCCTCCAGCCCCATCCCTGCCTGCTTCAGCCATCCCTGCCTCTTCCCCCCCATCCCAGCTCTCCCCTGTCCATCCCAGACCCTCCCTGGCACCAGAACCGGCTCAGCATGGCCAGTCAGTCTCTGTGATGATTCCAGTCAGGAAGGCCCAAGTGCCAAAGCTGGCAATGCTGAGAAGGGTGTCCCGGGGTCCAGAGGGACACTCTGGGATCCAGCCTGTGCCTGGCCTCTGGTCCTGTCCCTGGGCACCCCCGGGCTCACCTGCACACACCTGCCCAGGGCTGGCACCCCCAGGCTCACCTGCACCACACCCTGCCCAGGGTTGGCACCCCCGGCAACCACCCCGGGCGCTCTGCCCAGGGCTGAGCAGCCACAGCTCCCTCAGCCTGCCCAGCTGTCCCTGGTGTCCTGGGGAGCCAGCACCAGGCTCTGGGGTGGCTGCACTACCTGGGCACCTCCTGACAAGGCTCAGAGATGCCCAGGGACCCCTGGGCCCCCCTGTGCTGAGCTGTGCCCTGGCTGGGGGCTGGCACTGGCCCCTCAGCCAGGGAGGGTGCCAGGCAGGTCTCAGAGGTGGACAGGGGTGTTGCTGGCACCACGGGGCACCAGGCACACCAGCATCCCCCTGTTCCTGCTGTCAGGAAAGGCACTGATGGGGGATGGGATGAGCCCCCCACTGGGACCTGCTGCCCCCACCCCAAATCCCACATTGCATGGAGGGGCTCAGCCCTTCCTCCTCCTCCTGCGGTAGTGTGCGGCTCATCCAGCCAGCCATGCCAGCCTCTTCCAGCCCCATCCCTGCCATCCCAGCCATGCCAGCCTCCTCCAGCCCCATCCCTGCCTGCCCCAGCCATGCCAGCCTCCTCCAGCCCCATCCCTGCCATCCCAGCCCCATCCCTGCCTCCTCCAGCCCCATCCCTGCCATCCCAGCCATGCCAGCCTCCTCCAGCCCCATCCCTGCCTGCCCGGGCCATCCCTGCCTCCTCCAGCCCCATCCCTGCCTGCCCCAGCCATGCCAGCCTCCTCCAGCCCCATCCCTGCCTCCTCCAGCTCCATCCCTGCCTGCCCCAGCCATGCCAGCCTCCTCCAGCCCCATCCCTGCCTCCTCCAGCTCCATCCCTGCCTGCCCCAGCCATGCCAGCCTCCTCCAGCCCCATCCCTGCCTCCTCCAGCCCCATCCCTGCCTGTCCCAGCCCCATCCCTGCCTGCCCCAGCCCCATCCCTTCCTCCTCCAGCCCCATCCCTGCCTGCCCCAGCCCCATCCCTGCCTGCCCCAGCCCCATCCCTGCCTGTCCCAGCCCATGCCAGCCTCCTCCAGCCCCATCCCTGCCTCCTCCAGCCCATCCCTGCCTGTCCCAGCCATGCCAGCCTCCTCCAGCCCCATCCCTGCCTCCTCCAGCTCCATCCCTGCCATCCCAGCCATGCCAGCCTCCTCCAGCCCCATCCCTGCCTCCTCCAGCTCCATCCCTGCCATCCCAGCCATGCCAGCCTCTTCCAGCCCCATCCCTGCCTCCTCCAGCCCCATCCCTGCCTGCCCCAGCCATGCCAGCCTCCTCCAGCCCCATCCCTGCCATCCCAGCCCCATCCCTGCCTCCTCCAGCCCCATCCCTGCCTGCCCCGGCCATGCCAGCCTCCTCCAGCCCCATCCCTGCCTGCTTCAGCCATGCCAGCCTCCTCCAGCCCCATCCCTGCCTGCCCCAGCCATCCCTGCCTCCTCCAACTCCATTCCTGCCTCCTCCAACTCCATTCCTGCCTCCTCCAACTCCATTCCTGCCTCCTCCAGCCCCATCCCTGCCTGCTTCAGCCATGCCAGCCTCCTCCAGCTCCATCCCTGCCTCCTCCAGCTCCATCCCTGCCTGCCCCAGCTCCATCCCTGCCTGCTTCAGCCACCACTGCCTGGGCATCCTCTGCCCAGCCCGGAGCCCTGGCTCGCGGAGCAGCACGGCGGGGCCGGGGGTCCCTGGGGGCTGGGTCCTGGAGCGGGGAGCCCCCCACGCCGAGCTCTTACTTTTCTCTGTGGCCTCCAGGAGTTTCCTCCTCCCGCGTTTCTTCTGGGGGTCGGAAGGGGCCAGCTCACCCTCATCGGCCGGGGCGTCCAGGCCCTCCTTGGGGGTGCAGCAGCCGTTCTCCAGCGCCCGGCCCGTCTCTCCGTCCGCCAGGCTCTCCGTCTCGTCCTCCTCGGGCCGGCCGCCCTTGGGGCTGCCACCGGCCTCCTCCGCGTCCCCCTCCACGTCCCCGTTGGGCAGCGGCTCGGCGGGACTGGCCTCCGGGCAGGGCGGGGGGCACTTGGGCACGGCCGCGCTGTCCTTGGGGGTGTCGCTGCTCTCCGCCTGCTGAGAGGAGGGCAGGGGGCTGCGCTTGGTGCTGGAAGGGGGGGGGGACAGCACGTTGTCCCACCTCCTGCACCCCAGGTGTGACAACTGCCCGCTGAGGGGACCCTCGGGGCCAGGACACACGGATGGGACCCCCTGGGGACCAGGACACTCCACCAGGGCACTCCCAGGACCAGAGCACACAGGTGTGCGTGACATCCTCATGGACCAGGACACATTTCCATGGCCTGCTCAGGGCCAGGACACGTTCCAGCAACACCTCAGAGCAGGACACAATGTCACAGCACCCTCAGGACACAGACAGAGTGATGAGATACCTTTGGGACAGTGACAAAATGCTGTGGCATCCTCGGGACCAGAACAGAAGGTGACACACCATGAGGATCAGGACACGGAGCCAGAGAATGCTCAGGACCAGGACATAGTGACACCACAGGGACCTGGACATGCTGCCACGACACCCTCAGCACCAGGACACAGGGACATGACACCTTTTGGATTGGGATACAGCACTGTGGCACCCTCAGCACCAGGACACAGGGACATGACACCTTTTGGATTGGGATACAGCACTGTGGCACCCTCAGCCCCAGGACACAGGGACATGACACCTTTTGGATGTGGATACAGCACTGTGGCACCCTCAGCACCAGGACACAGGGACATGACACCTTTTGGATTGGGATACAGCACTGTGGCACCCTCAGCACCAGGACACAGGGACATGACACCTTTTGGATTGGGATACAGCACTGTGGCACCCTCAGCACCAGGACACAGGGACATGACACCTTTTGGATTGGGATACAGCACTGTGGCACCCTCAGCACCAGGACACAGGGACATGACACCTTTTGGATTGGGATACAGCACTGTGGCACCCTCAGCACCGGGACACAGGGACATGACACCTTTTGGATTGGGATACAGCACTGTGGCACCCTCAGCACCAGGACACAGGGACATGACACCTTTGGGACTGGGATACAGCACTGTGGCACCCTCAGCACCAGGACACAGGGACATGACACCTTTGGGACTGGGATACAGCACTGTGGCACCCTCAGCACCAGGACACAGGGACATGACACCTTTTGGATTGGGATACAGCACTGTGGCACCCTCAGCACCAGGACACAGGGACATGACACCTTTTGGATTGGGATACAGCACTGTGGCACCCTCAGCACCAGGACACAGGGACATGACACCTTTTGGATTGGGATACAGCACTGTGGCACCCTCAGCACCAGGACACAGGGACATGACACCTTTGGATTGGGATACAGCACTGTGGCACCCTCAGCACCAGGACACAGGGACATGACACCTTTGGGACTGGGATACAGCACTGTGGCACCCTCAGCACCAGGACACAGGGACATGACACCTTTGGGACTGGGATACAGCACTGTGGCACCCTCAGCACTGGGACACAGGGACATGACACCTTTGGGACTGGGATACAGCACTGTGGCACCCTCAGCACCGGGACACAGGGACATGACACCTTTGGGACTGGGATACAGCACTGTGGCACCCTCAGCACCAGGACACAGGGACATGACACCTTTTGGATTGGGATACAGCACTGTGGCACCCTCAGCACCGGGACACAGGGACATGACACCTTTTGGATTGGGATACAGCACTGTGGCACCCTCAGCACCGGACACAGGGACATGACACCTTTTGGATTGGGATACAGCACTGTGGCACCCTCAGCACTGGGACACAGGGACATGACACCTTTGGGACTGGGATACAGCACTGTGGCACCCTCAGCACCAGGATACAGGGACATGACACCTTTGGATTGGGATACAGCACTGTGGCACCCTCAGCACCAGGACACAGGGACATGACACCTTTTGGATTGGGATACAGCACTGTGGAAACCCTCAGCACCAGGACACAGGGACATGACACCGCAGGAGAACGACACGGCCGTGACACTTTCAGAGCAAGGTGTGACAACACTCTGGGGTGAGAGGACAGCAAGGGGGCCCCTTGGCGTGGCCCATCCCCACTGGCATGGGCACAAGGGACAGGGGTTGGGTTAGAGACAGGCACAGCAAGGCCCTGTGACAACCTCACGACACACACGTGTGCAGGTGTGTGTGTGTGACAGGGGGGTGTGTGTGTCAGACAGGTGATGTGACAGGTGTGTGTGTCACAGGACCCCACCATGGAGCCCCCTGCTCCCTCCAGCCCAGGGTCATTGCTGTGGCCTCTTCCCAGACCCCGGGGAGGGCAGGGTCCCCCGGGCAGACCCCGGTGCCATCGGGAGTGCCGTGCCAGTCTGTAAACAAGGCCATGCTCCAGGCCAGAGCCGGGTGTGCCCGGCCAAGGGGCACTGCAGCCCCGGGAGGGTCAGGGCTGGCAGTGGGGACACCACAGGGTGTCCAGGGATGGTGTGCCAGGGAGCAAAGTGCTGCCTGCTGTACCCCTGCCCCTGGCCGGGCAGCACTCACGGGGGTCCCGGCGCCCCTGGCCCCACTCCCGCCTCCGCCCGGGGCCGCATCCGTGCCAGAACAATCGCAGGGGCCGCGGGGCTTCCCGGGAGGAAACGGGAAGGCCGGGGATGTGCTCCGGGGATGTGCTCCGGGGATGTGCTCCGGGCTCCAGGGATGTGCTCCGGGGATGTGCCCCGGGGCTCCGGGGTTTGGGACACTGGGGGCGGCTGCAGGGCTCCGGGGTGGCCGTGGGGGTCAGGGGGCTGCGGGAACTCAGCCCACCCCCTCGCTGGGACAGGTCCTGGGGGTGCTGGGAACGGTGCACGGGCTGTGTTTGGTGCAGCCGGGCTTTGGCAGTGGCACTGGGACTGACCGACCCGCTGGGCCTGCGGTGCAGCCGGACGGTGCCGAGGAGCCGTGCTGGGCAGCAGGGCCCTGGGACACTAAAGATGGGGCAGGACAGGCACCGTGTCCCCTCTCGTGGTGCCCTGCCAGGACAAGGACACGCAGCCCACCCAGTGCCACGGCCGGCGTGCTCTGGCACGGCCCCATCCGTCCCCCCCTGCCAACAACACCCGCTGCCAGCCCCTGCACAGCTGCCCTGGCCAAACCTGGCACCCCAGCTTCCCTACCTGGGCCAGGAGCGGAGCCCAGCTCAGCGGGACCCCCGTGCCACCAGCACGTCCCGGTGCCGCCACTCGGACTGGGACTGGGCCGGGGAGAGCAGGACCCAGCCCGTGCCTGTCCCCGCGAAGGGCCGGCGGCGGAGCCTTCCTGCCCACCCACCCAGCCGCTTCCTCTGGCTGCCGGGCCCTGGGAACAAGTGCTGCCTTTCTCTGCTCCCTCCCCTCCGCTGGGCCCCCGCCAAGGAGGCTGCTCTGCCGGGAGCCCGCGGGGCTGAACGGCCCCGGGACCCCCCCACTGCGCTGGGGACACTGGGTGACACTGGGGACACTCCCCGGACAGCGATGACCACGGGGGTCACTATGGGGACCCTCGTGCCCACCCCAGCCCAAGGAAGGTGCCAGCCCGCCGAGGGGTGACCCTCTGCCAGGCACAGCTGGGGCTGGGGACGCTGCTCTTGGAGCTGTGGCACGCCACTGCATGGCTCAGCACGGCACCACAGGGCAGCCTGGTACAGCCCAGCACGGCCTGGCACGGCTCACTGACCCCCTGACCCCCATCCCCACCGGGCTGTGCCCAGCCAGCCCCCTGCCAGTCCCCTCTCGGGCACCCTGTGCCCTCTCACACCGCTGGCACAGGGCAAGGTGGGCTCAGCCCCTCCCTGGGCACGGCGTGCTGGGGACCCCGGCCAGCACACAGAGGCAGCCTGGTGCCCACGGCATGTGCCAGCTCCCCTCGGCCTGCCCGGTGCCCCTGGCACAGAGGGCTCTCCTCAGGCAGGATATTTTTAGTAGCTCACATCCATAGATGCTTCCCTGGCCTCTGGGCAGTGCCACGCCAGCTCTGCTCTCTTGGCACTGGGAGCTGCCGCCAAAGGGCCAGCTCTGCACCAGCCCTGGCACCAGCTCTGGCACAGCTCTGGCACCAGCTCTGGCACCAGCTCTGCACCAACTCTGGCACCAGCTCTGCACCAGCTCTGGCACCAGCTCTGGCACCAGCTCTGGCACCAGCTCTGGCACAGCTCTGGCACCAGCTCTGTACCAGCTCTGCACCAACTCTGGCACCAGCTCTGCACCAGCTCCAGCTCCAGCTCTGGCACCAGCTCTGCTCCAGCTCTGCACCAACTCTGGCACCAGCTCTGCACCAGCTCTGCTCCAGCTCTGCACCAGCTCTGGCACCAACTCTGCACCAACTCTGGCACCAGCTCTGTACCAGCTCTGGCACCAGCTCTGCACCAGCTCTGGCACCAGCTCTGCACCAACTCTGGCACCAGCTCTGCACCAACTCTGGCACCAGCTCTGCACCAGCTCTGCTCCAGCTCTGCACCAACTCTGCACCAGCTCTGCACCAGCTCTGGCACCAGCTCTGCACCAGCTCTGGCACCAGCTCTGCTCCAGCTCTGCACCAGCTCTGGCACCAGCTCTGGCACCAGCTCTGGCACCAGCTCTGCACCAGCTCTGGCACCAACTCTGGCACCAGCTCTACACCAGCTCTGCACCAGCTCTGGCACCAGCTCTGGCACCAGCTCTGCACCAGCTCTGCACCAGCTCTGCACCAGCTCTGCACCACTCTGGCACCAGCTCTGCACCAGCTCTGGCACCAGCTCTGCACCAGCTCTGCACCAGCTCTGGCACCAGCTCTGCACCAGCTCTGCACCAACTCTGGCACCAGCTCTGCACCAGCTCTGGCACCAGCTCTGCACCAGCTCTGGCACCAGCTCTGGCACCAGCTCTGCACCAGCTCTGGCACCAACTCTGCACCAGCTCTGCACCAGCTCTGCACCAGCTCTGGCACCAGCTCTGGCACCAGCTCTGCACCAGCTCTGGCACCAGCTCTGCACCAGCTCTGCACCAGCTCTGGCACAGCTCTGGCACCAGCTCTGCACCAGCTCTGGCACCAGCTCTGGCACCAGCCCTGGCACCAGCTCTGGCACAGCTCTGGCACCAGCTCTGCACCAGCTCTGCACCAGCTCTGGCACCAGCTCTGCTCCAGCTCTGCACCAGCTCTGCACCAGCTCTGGCACCAGCTCTGCACCAGCTCTGGCACCAGCTCTGGCACCAGCTCTGGCACCAGCTCTGCACCAGCTCTGGCACCAGCTCTGCACCAACTCTGGCACCAGCTCTGCACCAACTCTGGCACCAGCTCTGCACCAACTCTGGCACCAGCTCTGCACCAGCTCTGCACCAGCTCTGCACCAGCTCTGGCACCAGCTCTGCACCAACTCTGGCACCAACTCTGGCACCAGCTCTGCACCAGCTCTGGCACCAGCTCTGCACCAGCTCTGGCACCAGCTCTGCACCAGCTCTGGCACCAGCTCTGGCACAGCTCTGGCACCAACTCTGGCACCAACTCTGGCACCAGCTCTGCACCAGCTCTGGCACCAGCTCTGCACCAGCTCTGGCACCAGCTCTGGCACCAGCTCTGCACCAGCTCTGCACCAACTCTGGCACCAGCTCTGCACCAGCTCTGCACCAGCTCTGCACCAGCTCTGCTCCAGCTCTGGCACCAGCTCTGCTGCAGCTCTGCTCCAGCTCTGCACCAGCTCTGCTCCAGCTCCAGCACCAGCCCTGGCACAGTGCGGGTGTGCTGGGGCACACGGCACGGGCACCCAGCCCTGCTGCCGTTCCTGCATCGTGCCGGGACTCCCTGGGCCCGCCGGCTGCGCTGGCCGGAGCCCTCCTGGCTCCCAGGCCCGGCTGTTCCTGCGCCCTTCCCCGCTTGCTCCCGTGCCAGCATTGTTCTTGCAGCGCGGCTCCCCCGCCCCGGCACGTTCCTCCCGCCCCGGGCCGCAGCCGGGCCAGCCCCGCACACCGCCCAGGTGACACTGCCCCGGCTGGGGTCAGGGAGCATCGGCACAGGCAGCTTGGATCTGAAACGGCCCGGCACAGGATTAACCCTTTCGGCTGCCACAAACTTTTCCGAAAAGCATTTGCAGCCTTCTAAAAGTGAAGGTGCCTCAGCTCTGTTTGTGCCCCAGGCCCTGCTCATTCCCCTGGCCCACTCATCACCCTGGGCCTGTTCGTCACTCCTCTGTCCCCTCCTGCAGGAATGAGGACTGGGGACACTGTCTGAGCCTGGGAGACGAAGGGCACCTTCAGCACCCAGAGGAACCTGCTCCTCCACTCACAACCGGATTCACCTGGCAGCACCCGGCCACTCTGCAAGGAGGGAGCGACTGTGGCTCCCCAAGGGCACTGGGACACACCATGGCTCGGGAGGGATGAGCCACGAGCGTCCTCAGCCCCCGGTGCCCAGAGCACCCCCAAGGGTCCCCAGTGCCCCGTGACTCCCTCGGTGCCCAGCGAGAGCCGAGCGAGCCCGGAGCGCTGGGTGGGCATCGCCCCTGGGCAGGCTCGGGGGCTCTGCTCTGCTCCCAGCAGCCCCAGGGGGGGGACCAGGTGGGGCCTGGAGTGGAGCCCCATGGAGCAGGACGGTGCCACGGGGCACGGCAGGGCACGGCAGGGGCCAGCCCCTCCGGCGGCTCCGGGCTCTCCTCTGCCCAGCACCCTGGGCAGCCAGGCCAGCCCGAGGCATGCCAGGAGCTGAGGTCTGCCACCAATGCGGCCCGGGGGGGGACACCCACCGCCACCCCCCCCGGCCCTGGCACCTGCTGGCTCACCTGGGCATGCTTGCGCTTCCGCCCGGCCGCCCGGCTTTCCTCATGGGCGTCCCCGGCTCCTGCTTCTCCTCCTTGCTCGGGGTCTCCTCGGGCTCCTCTTCCCCCTGCGAGCCGGACACAGAGAGCACGGTTACACTGCTGGGCAGCCCGGGGTGGGCACGGCTGCCTGGGGTGGGCACGGCTCTGCTCCCGCTGGCATCGCTGGCACCGTGGGCACCGCAGGGGGACGGGCACCTGCCCAGTCAGGCGGGACCCTCGTGGCATCGTCGGGCCAGCAGCACTAGGACACTTAGAAGGGTGGCGGTGGCTCCTGCCACACTTGGGCTGTGGCACAGGCTGCCGTAGGCCTGGGACCCTCCAGGGGTGACCCTCCTGCCCTGTGCCACCGTGCCACGGCCGGCTCAGCACACGTGCCCGCTGCCCCCACCCACCAAGCCCCGCACACGCAGGGCTGGGGGCTCCCGCACCATGGAGCACTGCCAGGGCCGTGTGGACACGTCCCAGCACGGGCCTGCAGGCAGCCACGAGGCTCCCTGGGGACAAGGGCCAGCAGCAGGGGCCGGGTACCCTCGGAGCAGGCTCTGGGGACCCCGCCGTGCCCCGGAGCGGCTGGCAGTGCCCCGCCGTGCCCGGAGCCCTGGCGCTGGCAGCACGCATGTGCCAGCACGGCAGCACCGCGGCAGGGCCCCGGGAAATGAACCTGCTCCCTGAACGTGCGGAGGCTGCGGCAGCGCCCACGCCCACCCCCTGCTCGGGGGTCCCACGCCTGGCACCGGGGGGCACGCAGCGGGCAGCGGGTGCGCGAGGCCCCGGCACGGCGCGGGGTGGGTTTCACCTGAGCCCCAGAAGATCCCGGCGGCAGCAGCCAAGCAGGAAGAGGCCACGGAGGGGGAGCAGGGGAAGGAGGAGAGGCCGGTGGGGGGCTGGTGAGGGAGAGGCCAGGGAGGGGATGGGGCTGGCAGCCAGACAGCGCCGGCAGCCAGCTGCAGCCGCCCCGCACCCGGGCCGCATTCCTGCCCTGTGCCCCCCTGCGCTGGGGCAGCCGCTCCACCGGGATGCAGCTGGAACATCCCTGTGGGGCCAGCACCAAGATCCCATGGCACTGGGACACGTGCCCCATGGCTGTGGTGCCCCACGGCTGTAGTATCCCATGGCTGTGGTGCCCCACGGCTCTGGTATCCCATGGCTCTGGTGCCCCATGGCTCTGGTATCCCATGGCTCTGGTGCCCCATGGCTCTGGTGCCCCATGGCTCTGGTATCCCATGGCTCTGGTGCCCCATGGCTCTGGTATCCCATGGCTCTGGTGCCCCATGGCTCTGGTATCCCATGGCTCTGGTATCCCATGGCTGTGGTGCCCCATGGCTCTGGTATCCCATGGCTCTGGTATCTCATGGCTCTGGTATCCCATGGCTGTGGTGTCCCATGGCTCTGGTACCCCATGCTTCTGGTATCCCATGGCTGTGGTGCCCCATGGCTCTGGTATCTCATGGCTCTGGTATCCCATGGCTGTGATGCCCCATGCTTCTGGTATCCCATGGCTCTGGTATCCCATGGCTCTGGTGCCCCATGGCTCTGGTATCCCATGGCTCTGGTATCCCACGGCTCTGGTGCCCCATGGCTCTGGTATCCCATGGCTCTGGTGCCCCATGGCTCTGGTATCCCATGGCTCTGGTATCCCATGTTTCTGGTATCCCATGGCTCTGGTACCCCATGGCTGTGATGCCCCATGGCTCTGGTATCCCATGTTTCTGGTGCCCCATGGCTCTGGTATCCCATGGCTCTGGTATCCCATGGCTCTGGTACCCCATGGCTGTGGTATCCCATGGCTCTGGTATCCCATGTTTCTGGTATCCCATGGCTCTGGTATCCCATGGCTGTGATGCCCCATGGCTCTGGTATCCCATGGCTCTGGTATCCCATGGCTCTGGTGCCCCATGGCTCTGGTATCCCATGGCTCTGGTATCCCATGGCTGTGGTGCCCCATGGCTCTGGTATCCCATGGCTCTGGTATCTCATGGCTCTGGTATCCCATGGCTGTGGTGTCCCATGGCTCTGGTACCCCATGCTTCTGGTATCCCATGGCTGTGGTGCCCCATGGCTCTGGTATCTCATGGCTCTGGTATCCCATGGCTGTGATGCCCCATGCTTCTGGTATCCCATGGCTCTGGTATCCCATGGCTCTGGTGCCCCATGGCTCTGGTATCCCATGGCTCTGGTATCCCACGGCTCTGGTGCCCCATGGCTCTGGTATCCCATGGCTCTGGTGCCCCATGGCTCTGGTATCCCATGGCTCTGGTATCCCATGTTTCTGGTATCCCATGGCTCTGGTACCCCATGGCTGTGATGCCCCATGGCTCTGGTATCCCATGTTTCTGGTGCCCCATGGCTCTGGTATCCCATGGCTCTGGTATCCCATGGCTCTGGTATCCCATGGCTCTGGTACCCCATGGCTGTGGTATCCCATGGCTCTGGTATCCCATGTTTCTGGTATCCCATGGCTCTGGTATCCCATGGCTGTGATGCCCCATGGCTCTGGTATCCCATGGCTCTGGTATCCCATGGCTCTGGTATCCCATGGCTCTGGTGCCCCATGGCTCTGGTATCCCATGGCTGTGATGCCCCATGGCTCTGGTATCCCATGGCTGTGATGCCCCATGGCTCTGGTATCCCATGTTTCTGGTGCCCCATGGCTCTGGTATCCCATGTTTCTGGTGCCCCATGGCTCTGGTATCCCATGGCTCTGGTATCCCATGTTTCTGGTGCCCCATGGCTCTGGTATCCCATGGCTGTGATGCCCCATGGCTCTGGTATCCCATGGCTCTGGTATCCCATGGCTCTGGTGCCCCATGGCTCTGGTATCCCATGGCTCTGGTATCCCATGGCTGTGGTGCCCCATGGCTCTGGTATCCCATGGCTCTGGTATCCCATGGCTCTGGTATCCCATGTTTCTGGTGCCCCATGGCTCTGGTATCCCATGGCTGTGATGCCCCATGCTCTGGTATCCCATGGCTCTGGTATCCCATGGCTCTGGTGCCCCATGGCTCTGGTATCCCATGGCTCTGGTATCCCATGGCTGTGGTGCCCCATGGCTCTGGTATCCCATGGCTCTGGTATCCCATGGCTCTGGTATCCCATGTTTCTGGTGCCCCATGGCTCTGGTATCCCATGGCTCTGGTGCCCCATGGCTCTGGTATCCCATGGCTCTGGTACCCCATGGCTGTGATGCCCCACGGCCATGGTGCCCCAGTCGTGGTCCCCAAACCAGTTCCCTCTGTGCCACCCACCCCAGACTCAGCTGCATCCCCTGTGCCCACTGCTGCCTGCTCTTGCTGCCTGTGGGATGCACGGGAGCCACGGGTGGGTCTGTCCCCAGCCCCCAGGGTGTCCCTCCAGAACCGTGCTTGTCCCAGCCCCACTCGCCTGCCTGTGGGGCTGGGCAGCCTCTATCCCCCTGCACAGACTCCCCCCAGCCCCATGCAGGGACCCCCAGCCCTGGCACCTGCCAGCACTGAACAGGCTCAGGAGACACCACAGCATGTGGGGGCTCTGCCAGGGCTGGGCCCCACTCCCCATGCCATCCCAGGTGGAAAGTTTTGGGACAGGCCCAAGGACGATGTCAGGATCCCAGATCCAGCACCATCCGGATGCAGAAGTCCCTGAGGGGGATTCTGGGGGCCCCTGCCCCACAGGCCCCCTGTGCCTTGCTGTGCTGCAAAGCCAGGGCAGCACCACGGAGCCCGGGGGTCCAGACCAGCCCCGGTGAGACCCCAGAACTTCCCTGTGCCCCAGCCAGCTGTCCCTCGCCACAGCCCCACTCGTCCAGGCCCTGGCAGCATTTACAGTGGATGTACATAAAAGATTCGGGGCGTCTGCACCAGGTGGTAGCCAGGCCTCCCATGGCCAGGAGAGAATGCAGCTGGAGAGCACCCAGAGAGGCCAGGGGGCTTCAGGGTGAAAAGCTGGAGGGAGAGCTCAGGGGGCTGCCATGGTGGGGGGGACGGCAGGGTGGAACCAGGGAGATGCCCCCCGCACCTCTACGGACAGAGAGGCCTCCCCGGCACCCCAAAAGCAGGGCTGGCAGGGGGGCTGTGCCCCCCCAGGCGGGCAGGGAGCTGAGTCATCCCCCCGGGCCGCCGGGCTCCGAGGCACGGCCCCGGTGCCGCTCCCGCGCCGCTGCCAAGCAACAGCCCGGGGGGAACGGAACGGGCTGAGCTGCGGCATGACGCAGTGCCGGCCCCGCCGACAGCCCCGCTCCGCCGAGACCGGCCCGGGGGGAGCGGCTTGGCCCTGCCGGCCCCGCGGGCAGGGCCGCCCCCGGCGGGGCCACCTCGGCGTGCGGCGCGGGGGAGGCGGCGCCGCGTCCCGCGGGGTCAGCCCGGGACAGCGCTCGGCCGCGGCCAGCGCCGGGCACGGCACGGACCGGCCCGGGGTACCGGGGTGCACCGGGCACTGCCCCGCTCCCGGGGTACCGGGCTGTAAAGAGCACGGACACGGCTCTGTCCCGCTCCGGGGTACCGGGGTGTAAAGAGCACGGACACGGCTCTGTCCCGCTCCGGGGGTACCGGGGTGCACCGGACACGGACACGGCTCTGTCCCGCTCCGGGGGTACCGGGGTGCACCGGGCTCTGCCCCGGCTCTGCCCTGCGCCCCTCGTGCCCCCAGAGCCGCCCCAAAGCACGGGGGCTGCGCATCCACCCCACTCCCGGCTCCCGCTGGCAACACTGCGGGGCAAGCAAGGACCGACCCGAGCCGGGGGTACCCGTGCTCCCAACTGTGCCAAGGACGTGCCGGGCACATCCCTGCGGACACACAGACACATCCCCGCGGACACACGACACATCCCCGCGGCGACACACGGACACATCCCTGCGGACAACACAGACACATCCCTGCGGACACACAGACACATCCCCGCGGACACACAGACACATCCCCGCGGACACACAGACACATCCCCGCGGACACATCGGCTGCCGCCTCCGGGAGCAAAGGCTGGAGGATGGGGAGCAGCAATGTGCCAGAGCAGCGTGACCCAGCCGGCCAGGAGGAACCGGGATGACCCCGGGCCGGCGGTGCCCGCAGTGGGACGGTGTCCAGCTGGCCGCAGCCCCGGTACCCACGCCTTGACCGGCCCTGCCCTGCGCTGCTGGACACTCCGCCCCACAGGAAGAGCAACGGCTTTGCCAGCCCTGGCACTGGGAGCGGCCACCCTGGCCCAGCACGTGCTTGGCCGGGACATCCCTCCTGAGCCTGCTGTCACACGTGGAGGAGGTGCAGGGACCCCGGAATAGGTGAGACCCCCACGAGGGTTACAGGGTCACCACGCGTCCTGCCCAGCACAGGACATGAACCCAGCGCACCCTCCACGGCAGGGACATCCCCATCCTGGGGGTCACCGCCGCCTGCCAGCCGCCTTGCCCCCGCTCTACCCGCGGCAGGGAGGTGACAGCAGGTCCCTGTGCCCGTCCCCTCCCCGCGCTGCCCGGCGCCAGGAATAGCTCAATCCGCGCTAATCCCGGCCGCGGCTCAGGGCTCTCCCTGTGTCCGCTCCGCCGCAAGAGGCTGAGCTGTGGCACAGGGGGCCCCGCGCCCCCTCCTGCCGCCAGCCGGGAAGGATCCGAGGCCCCGGAGCCCCCCGGAGCCCCCCGTACCTTGTGCGTGTCGAGCGCCTCGCGGCTGGGCGCGGGGCTGCCGGCGTCCAGGGTCCCGCTGGACGGCATCGTGGGCCGGGGGCGCGGGGCTGCCGCCTCTTCAGCACCTGAGCGGGCCCCGCTGCGCCGAGGAGGGGTCCGGGAGGGGTCCCCCGCCGCCTGCCTGGATCCTCCTGCCCCTGTGGGAAGCGCAGAGGGACGGGGGGTGAGGGGGGGCGCTCCCGCCCCGCCGCCCCCCGGCACGGCCCCAGCCCCGGCAATTATTAACGCGCCACAACCTTGACTCGGGCGGGCTGGGCCCTTCCCCGGCAGCGCCCCGGCCCACGGGGGGCACGGGGGGGTGCACGGTGGGGTTCAGGGTGCGTGGTGAGGGGTGCACAGCACGGGGTGCAGTGTGTGCAGCCGTGTGGGGCACGGGGGGCGCGGGGTGAGACGTGGGGAGCACACAGGGGGGGCAGGACCCATGGCACGGGGTGCAGGGCATGGGGGGGGTACGGAATAGGGTGCAGGGTGTGGGGTGCAGGGTGTGGGTACAGGGTGATGGGTGCACAGTGTGGTGCGGGGCACCCAGCACACGATGCTCCACGTGCACAGCACGGGGTGCCCAGTGCGTGTTTTGGGGGGCGTCGAGCACCTTGTGAGGTGCGTGGAGGGGGGTGTGCAGTGCGGGGTGCAGTGCAGTGTGCATTGTGTGGGGCGCAGGGCCAGCAGGGTTGCAGGGTGCAGGGTACAAGGTGTGGGGCATGCGGGGTGCAGGACAGCTGGTGTGGGGTGTGCCAGGTGCAGGGGGCACGGGGCCGGGTTTGGGGTGCAGGGTGTGTGGGGTCACAGAGTGGGGTGCCAGGCACAAGGGTCTGCAGGGAGCAGGATGTGGGGTGCTGGGTGTGCAGGGTGCTAGGTGCAGGGTTTGTGGGGTGCTGGGTATAGGTGTGCGGGGTGCAGGTGTGTGGGGTGCTGGGTATAGGGTGTGTGGGGTGCTGGGTATAGGGTGTGCGGGGTGCAGGGTGTGTGGGGTGCAGAGTGCAGGACCGGGGGGCCCGGGTGCTGGCTGGGGGCCGGGGGCTGCTGGCTGCGGGTGCTGGTTGCAGGGTGCTGGGGGCTGCTGGCTGTGGGGTCCGGGGGGTGCCGGCTGTGTGGGACAGGGTGCGGGGGGTCGTGGGCCGGGTGCGGGGGGCCGGGGGGCCGCGGGGGAGGCGCCAGCCGGCACCTGTTGCTATGGCAAACGCTGCATTCGCCATGGCCGGGGCTGCTGTTGCCTTTGGCACCGGAGCTGCAATTTGTTTCTAGAGCTTTCCAGCCGCAGCCGTTCCCAGCGGCGGGCGGGGGGCTCGGGCGGGGGCTCGGGGGGGGCCGGGGCGGGCAGGACGCCGCTCTCGGCACCTCTCCCACCCCAACGCATCCCCCCGGCCCGCGGCCGGTGCGGCGGGGGCTGCTGGGGGGGCCGGGGGGCTGCAGCCTCCCCCCCGATACAGGCACGGGGACCCCCGGGATTGGGGGGGCTGGGGCTGGGGGGCAGATGGAGGGAGCTCAGCCCTCCCTGCCCCAGTGCCCCGCTCGCAGGCTGGGCTGGGGGGATGTGGGCAGGGGAGTGGGGGGCGGGCGCAGGCTGGGCTGGAGGGTTGGGGTGCGAGACCCGGGGGGCAGCACACAGGATGGGGCGGGACCCGGGGGGCAGCACACAGGATGGGGTGCGGGGTGCGGGACCCGGGGGTCAGCACACAGGATGGGGTGCGGGGTGCGGGACCCGGAGGGCAGCACACAGGATGGGGTGCGGGGTGCGGGACCCGGGGGGCAGCACACAGGATGGGTGCGGGACCCGGGGGGCAGCACACAGTATGGGGTGCGGGGTGCGGGACCCGGGGGGCAGCACACAGGATGGGGTGCGGGGTGCGGGACCCGGGGGCAGCACACAGGATGGGGTGCGGGACCCGGGGGTCAGCACACAGGATGGGGTGCGGGGTGCGGGACCCGGGGGGCAGCACACAGGATGGGGTGCGGGGTGCGGGACCCGGGGGGCAGCACACAGGATGGGGTGCGGGACCCGGGGGGCAGCACACAGGATGGGGTGCGGGGTGCAGGCGGTACCCCCAGGCACAGCCCCGTGCCGGCCAGCGGGCGCTGGGAGCGGCTCCGCAGCCCTTCCCTCACCAGCCCGGGGAGCCCCGGGGAAGCCCCGGCCCCATCCATCCCTGGCACCGTCCCCTTGGTGGCACAGGGGTGCCCAGGCCAGCTCCCCGCGGGTACACGCGGCCCCGGCCGGCACTCGATCCCCGGGCACCGCGATGAGGGGCCGGGGCTGGCACCCCGCACCCACCGCACCCCCTGACCACCGCTCCTGGCTCCCCTGTCAGCGGCTGTGCCACCAGCCCCACGGCAGCTGTGAGCACGGCTCGGCACGGCACGGCTCACTACGGCTCGGCACGGCACGGCACGGCTCGGTTCAGCACGGCTCGGCTCGGCACGGCACGGCTCGGTTCAGCACGGCTCGGCACGGCACGGCACGGGACGGCACGGCTCCTCTCGGCTCAGCACGGCACGGCACGGCACCTCGGCCCCACGTTCCCCCGCGAGTCGGTTCCCGGGGTGCCGCCGGCGGAGCCCCCCGCCGTGCCCGATCCTCGGCGCAGCCCCGGGGCGGGCCCGGCTCGGCCGGACACGTGCAGCCGGGAAGCACCGGGGACACCGCGGCTGCCCCGCGCACCCCGGGGATCCCCCGAGCCCGGCGCCGCCGCGGGGCTCCCGCGGCCGGGGGGGCTCTGCCGGCCCCGCCCGGAGCCCCCCGGCCCCCCACGGCAGCGGGGTCCCTCCGGCAGCCCCGGGGGGCGGCTGAGCCCCCCCCAACCCCCGGCCGAGCCCGGTGCGGCGGCGGCCGAGCCCGCTTGGCGCTGCCGAAGGGGCAGCTCGCGGCTTTGATTCGCTTCCAACCAACATGGTCTCCAAATGCTCTAAAAATAGTTGTTCTGCGCACAAACCCCGCGGCAGCCCCGGCCGCCGAACAAAGCCGGGGTTCCGCCGCGGCCCGGCCGCCTCCCGCCCGCCGCGGGGGCCGTGCGGGACCCCCGGGCCGCCCCGGCCCCGCCGCCCGCGCTCTTACCCGGCACGGGATGGCCCGGGCGGCTCGGCGCCGTGCTCTCGCCTCAGGCCGCCGGTACCGTCCTCGGCGGCATCCCCGGCCGCCGCTCGGCTCGGCGGCGGGCACCGACCCGCGCCCGGCGTGCCGGCGGGGCAGCAGCGGTGCCGGCGCGGTGCCCGGCGCGGTGCCCGGCGCGGTGCCCGGCGGTGCCCGGCGCTGTCCCCGGCGGCGCTGTCCCCGCGGCCGGGCGAGCGGGGGCCCAGCCCAGCTGGCGGTGCCGCTGCCGCACGGCAGGACCGGCGAGTCACGCTCGCCGCGGCGGCAGAGGCGTTCCGAAGTAGGTTACCTGCGCCGGCTGGGCGAGACACGCGGCAGCCACCGGCACGAAAATGGAAAACCCACCCGAAATCCCGCCTTTTTTTTTTTTTTTTTTTTTTCCCTTTTTTTTTTTTTATTTTTTTTTTTTTTTTAATATATATTTAGGGACCTCGGCGGTGCCGTGCCGCAGCCGGGAGCCTGCAGGGACCTAACCGGCCATTTTAGGTGACGGCGAGAGGGGTCCCCAGCAGCCCCCCGTGCCGGGGGCGAGCGGGGCACACCGTCCCCGCAGTGCCCCCCTCCCGTCCCGAGGTGACCCCGCGCTCGGCGGTGACACCCCCGCCTTGGCCGGGGTCCCTCGCGCGCCGGCGGCGCTGGGGACGCACGAGGGACCCCGGCCAAGCGCCTCTCCCGTGACAAGTGCCGCAGCGTATTATTATTGTTGTTGTCACTTTGAGTCACTGCCACCACCGCGCTCCTCCTCCTCCTCCTCCTCCTCCTCCTTCTCCTCCTCCTCCTTCCCAGCACCAGGGAACAACTCCGGGATTGACTCAGAGGGGACAGGAGTGGCGGCCGTGAGTCACCCCCCACCCTCTGCGCCCCCCACCCCTGACTCACGGCGAGGGGGGGCCCCCCGAGCCCCCCTCTCAGCGTGGGTGCTGCTGCCGGGGGAGCAGGAACAGGGTGGGCGTCCCCGGGCTACGCAATTTCTCCTCCGACAGATGGTTGTGCCGAAACCACCGTGGCCTTGACCTCATCTCCGGAGTTGTAATTTGGGGTGAAATATTTGGCCTCTGCGGGAGGAGTGCCCGGCCACACGTGCCACAGCTCCCGGAGCCACCGCCACTGGGACCTGGGGGACTCGGGGGGGAAGAAGTGAGAGCTGGGGTGATCCTAAAAATAGACCCGGCCCAGAGGGGGGTCAGCAGCACTGAGCCAGCCCCGTGGTGCACCCCAAGGATGGAGTCGGTGCACCCTCAGCACCCCGGGGAGTGATTCACTGCACCCCATGGCACTGCTGCACTGCCTGGCACCCCAGGGAGCAACACACGGCACCCCACAGCACCCCGAGAGTGATGCACGGCACCCCAAAGCACCCCAGGGCACCCCAGGGAGTGATTTCCTGCACTCCAGGGCACCACAGCACCCCACGGCACTCCGAGAACAATACAGGGCACCCCATGAACTATACTGGGCACCCCATGAACTATACAGGGCACCCCATGGCACCCGGGGACCGACACAGGGCCCTGCCCTGCTCCACACCACAGCCAAACCCAGGCACTGGCTGCAGCCCCACAGCCCGATCTGTGAGAGCAACTGCCATGGGATAATGGGATAGTGGGATGGGGCAATGGGATGGGATGGGGTGGGATGGATAGGATAATGGGATGGGATAGGATAATGGGATGGGATAATGGCATGGCATGGGATAATGGCATGGGATGGGATAATGGCATGGCATGGCATGGCATGGGACAGTGACGTGTCTGTGAGACCCCAGGCTGTGGTGCAGCTCTGCAGGTGGGATGGTGTGGATGGATCCAGCAGGATAACGAAGGGGCTGCTGGAGCACCGGGAAGGTCTCACCAGGAGCTCCACGTACCCAGCTACCGGGCAGGACACTCGGGAGCTGATCTGATGGCAGCGAGCAGAGCCCCGAGCCCCACGGGGATGCGCGGGCTGGCGGGGAGCAGGGCTGGGAGCCGAGCTGGAGCGATCCAAACCAGGGCTGGGGCTGGGCACGGCGGTTAACCGCGGGAACGGGCCCAACACCGCCGGCACGCGCCGAGCCCCGCGGCGGGGCAGGGCTGCCAGGTGAGTCTGCCGCAGGTTCCTCCCGTGCCGGGAGCCCGAACCCACCCGCAGCCCCGAGGAGAGCGCGGCCCGGAGCCGCGGCACGGGCGCGCCTGGCACCCGCGAGGCCCCGGCACGCGCCCGCCGAGCCCACGCGCTCCCCTCGGGGCGCCGCGCCTTGCCGGGGCACGGCCCGTGGGAGGGCGCGGGGCAGGGCCGTGCCAAGAGCAAACTGCCTGCTCGGAAAGCAGCGCCCGCGGGGCTGCGAGCGGCCGGCGCGGCACGGCGCGGCACGGCGCGGCAGGGCACGGCATGGCACGGCACGGCACGGCACGGCGCGGCACGGCATGGCAGGGCACGGCATGGCACGGTACAGCGCGGCACGGCGTGGCATGGCACGGCACGGCACGGCATGGCACAGCGCGGCACGGCACGGCACGGCATGGCACGGCACGGCATGGCACAGCACGGCAGGGCACGGCATGGCACGGCATGGCACGGTACAGCGCGGCACGGCACGGCAGGGCATGGCGCGGCACGGCACGGCATGGGGTGGCACGTGTGGCACGGTGTGACATGGTGTGACACGGTGTGACACGGTGTGACATGTGTGGCACGGCGTGGCACAGTGTGGCACAGTGTGACGGTGTGACACGGTGTGACATGGCATGACATGGTGTGACACGGTGTGACGGTGTGACACGGCATGGCACGGCTTGTTGGTGTGACATGATGTGACACAGTGTGACATGGTGTGATGGTACGACACGGTGTGGCACGGTGTGGCACGGTGTAACATGGCGTGACACGGGGTGTGATGTGTGGCACGGTGTGACACGGCGTGATGTTGTGGCACAGTGTGTCACAGCGTGACACGGTGTGACACAGTGTGACACGGTGTGACATGGTATGATGGTGTGGCACGGTGTGATATGGTGTAAGGGAGTGACATGGCATGATACGGTGTGGTGGTGTGGCACAGTGTAACACTGCGTGACACGGGGTGTGATGGTGTGACACGGTGTGACACAAGTGTGATGTTGTGGCACGGTGTGATGGTGTGACACGGTGTGGCAAGGAATGACACAGTGCGACACTGTGATGGTATGACACAGTGTGACACGGTATGATGGAGTGGCACGGTGTGATGGTATGGCACGGTATGATGGTGTGACACAGTGTGACACGGTGTGACACGGTGTGACACAGTGTGACATGGCACAGGGCTCTGGGGGCACAGCAGCGTTTGCCACTGGACCTCAGGGCCGTGGCCAGCGCAGTGGTTTGGCCGAGCCAGGACAGGCAGCCAGGGTCACCGGGGGACACCGGGACACGCCGGGCCCGCGGCCACGCCAGCAGGCACCGGCTGCACGCTGTCCCTCGGAGAGCAGCGTGCCTGGAGAGCTGCTCCGTGCCTGGGGAGCGGCTCCGTGCCCGGGGAGCTGCTCCGTGCCTCGGGAGCGGCTCCGTGCCTGGGGAGCTGCTCCGTGCCTGGAGAGCTGCTCCGTGCCCGGGGAGCTGCTCCGTGCCTGGAGAGCTGCTCCGTGCCTGGAGAGCTGCTCCGTGCCTGGGGAGCTGCTCCGTGCCTGGAGAGCTGCTCCGTGCCTGGGGAGCGGCTCCGTGCCTGGGGAGCTGCTCCGTGCCTGGGGAGCTGCTCCGTGCCTCGGGAGCAGCTCCGTGCCTGGGGAGCTGCTCCGTGCCTGGGGAGCGGCTCCGTGCCCGGGGAGCTGCTCCGTGCCTTGGGAGCTGCTCCGTGCCTGGGGAGCTGCTCCATGCCTCTTGAGCAGCTCCATGCCTGGGAAGCTGCTCCGTGCCTCGGGAGCTGCTCCGTGCCCGGGGAGCGGCTCCGTGCCTCGGGAGCGGCTCCGTGCCTCGGGAGCGGCTCCGTGCCTGGAGAGCTGCTCCGTGCCTGGGGAGCTGCTCCGTGCCTGGGGAGCGGCTCCGTGCCGGGGAGCTGCTCCGTGCCTTGGGAGCTGCTCCGTGCCTGGGGAGCTGCTCCATGCCTCTTGAGCAGCTCCATGCCTGGGAAGCTGCTCCGTGCCTCGGGAGCTGCTCCGTGCCCGGGGAGCGGCTCCGTGCCTTGGGAGCAGCTCCGTGCCTCGGGAGCGGCTCCGTGCCTGGAGAGCTGCTCCGTGCCTCGGGAGCAGCTCCGTGCCTCGAGAGCGGCTCCATGCCTGGGAAGCTGCCCGTGCCCGGGGAGCGGCTCCGTGCCCGGGGAGCGGCTCCGTGCCCGGGGAGCTGCTCCGTGCCCGGGGAGCTGCTCCGTGCCTCGGGAGCAGCTCCGTGCCTCGAGAGCGGCTCCATGCCTGGGAAGCTGCTCCGTGCCTCGGGAGCGGCTCCATGCCTGGGAAGCTGCCCCGTGCCCGGGGAGCAGCTCCGTGCCTGGGGAGCTGCTCCGTGCCTCGGGAGCTGCCCCGTGCCTCGGGAGCTGCCCCGTGCCTCGGGAGCTGCCCCGTGCCTCGGGAGCTGCCCCGTGCCTCGGGAGCTGCCCCGTGCCTCGGGAGCGGCTCCGCTGGAAGTTTGCAGCTGACTCAGCAGCAGGGCCGGAGCTGCACCCGGGGGCTCCCGGGGGGCGGCTGGCCGGTGCCCGGGGGGGCGGCGAGCGCCGAACGCGGCCGGTCCCGCCGTGACACCGGCGACGTCACACAAAGGGCAGAAACGCAGAAAGAGGAACTGAGCGAGGAGGAAAATCTCATTTGGCCACAGGTTTGCGCAGGCGAAACACCCGGAAAGCGGGGGGGAGGAAACGGCGGTGGGAGGGAAAGGGGAGCGAGGGGGAAGGAGAAGGAGGGGAAAGGGGAAGCGAGGGGGAAGGGAGGCGGCGGGAGGGAAGTGGATCGGAAGTGGGAAGCGAGTGGGAAGGGGGAAGTGAGCGGAGAGGCGAGGAGGAAGGGGAAAGCGGAAAGGAAAGGGAAACGATGGGGAAGGTGGAAGGAAGAGCGAGATAAGAAACCAAAGGGGCAGGGAGCGAGAGAGGGGGTGGGAAGCGAGCGGGCAGGGGGAAGTGAGAGGGAAAGGGAAGGAAGCGGGAAGGGGAAGCGAGCAGGAAGGGGGAAGCGATGAGGAAGTGGGCAGTGAGCGGGCAGGGGGAAGCCAGGGGGGGAAGGCACAGGTAGGGGCAACAGAGCACGGAGGGCAGCGGGACGGCGGAGAGCAGCGGGAAGGAGCCCGGCGCAGCCGGGGGCTCGCGAGCGGGAAGCCGCGGGCGGGACGGGCAGTCCCCCGCCCCCGCCAGGCCCCTGCCCGGCCCCGCGGCGCTGCGCCTCGCCCGGGGGCGATTCTCCGTGCAAAAGCCCCGAAGTCGGGGCAGGGCCGGCCCGGCCGCTCCCCCGGGCGGCCCCGCCGCGGGCAGCGCAGGGGCGGCCCCGCGTCCCCCCGGGGGGCACGCGGCGGTGACACCGCGGGCCGGGAGGGGACCGGGGGGACAGCCGGCGGTGCCACCGGGCCCCGCTGCCCTTCAGCCGCCCGCGCCGCGCTCAAGGACACGGCGGCGCCGCGGGGGCCGGGCCGGCCGGGCCGCGCAGCCACCGCCGCCCGCACGGCCGGGCCGAGCGGGGCCGGGTCGGGCGGGGGCGGCGCGGGGCCGGGGGGGGCCCGGCGGGCCCGGCCCTGCCGTGTTTTCCTGCCGCGGGCCCGGGACGGCGGAGACACCGGGGCCGCGCCGGCCCGGGCCGAGCCCCGCCGAACCCCGCCGGAGGCAGCCGAAGTGCGCCGGAGGGACCCGAACCTCGGCCGTAGGGACCCGAACCTGATCCGCAGGGACCCGAACCCCCCGCGGAGGAACCCGAACCTCCCCTCCGGATGGGCCCGAGCCCTTCCGAAGGCACCACCCGAACCGAACGGGACGGAGCTGAACCGAACCGGACGGAGCCGAACCCCGCCGAACGCATCAGCCGAACTGAACCGAACGGAGCCGAGCGGACGCGAGCGTGCCCGAGCGGAGTCGAGCGCGCCCGGGCCGGGCCGGCGGTGCCGGTGTCCCGGCGGTGCCGGTGTCCCGCTGTCCCGGTTACCTGGGCCGGTGCGGGCCCGGCGCAGAGCCCCGCCGAGCCGTGCCGAGCCGTGCCGAGCCCCGCCGAGCCGCCGCCGCCGCTGCGCTGCCCGGCCAGGCCTCCTCCCGCAGCGCCGCCGCCTCCACTGCAGCACCGAGCCCGCCGCGCGGTCCTAGAGCCCGCCGGCCGCGCGCACCGGCACCGCCGGCTCGGCTCGGCTCGGCTCGCCTCGGCTCGGCTCGGCTCGGCTCGGCTCGGCACAGACCTGAGCTCCTGCACCGGGGCAGGGACAGAGCCCGGTGCTAACACAGGGCGTGCCATCCCAAACCCTGCCGTGCCAAACCAAGCCTTGCTGTGCCAAGCCGTGCCAAGGCATTCCGTGCTGTGCCAAGCCAGGCCGAGCCAAGTGTGGCCAAGGGCTGTGCCGTGTCGAGCCAAGCTGTGCCAAGCTGAGCTGTGCCAGGCCAGGCAGGCTGGTCCGAGCCAAGCCAGGCACAGTAAAGGGCTGTGCAGCGTCATGCCATGCCAAGCCATGCCATGCCAAGCCGTGCCAAGCCCTGCCAAGCTAAGACCAAGCCAAGCCGAGTCATGCCAGGCCAAGCCAAGCCAGGCAGGGTCAATCCAAGCTCAGTCAAGGCCAGCTAAGCCACGCCGTGCTGTGCCAAGCTGTGCCAAGCTGTGCCATGCCAGGACAGGGCAGGCTGGTCTGAGCCAAGCCAAGCCAGGCAGGGTCAAGGGCTGTTCAGTGCCAAGCCAAGTGTGGTAAAGAGCTGTGCATGCCAAGGCATGCCAAGCCAGGCCATTCCAAGCCAAGCCATGCCATTGTATTCCATGCCATTCCATTCCATGCCATGCCATCCCTTCTTGCCCCATCCTTCCTCCCCACACTCGTGCCAGCCGTGTGCCCCTGGTGCCAGCACGACCCCCAGGCACTGCCAGGCCATCTCTGGGGGTTCTCCCCGGGCAGGGGTGCCAGGGCTGAGGGGTGTCCCTGGTCCTGTCCTGGGCAGGCACTGGCCTGGTGGCTCCTCAGGGAGCTCGGAGCTGGCTGCTGGGCACGGAGCCCCAGGACTTCCAGCGGGCAGAGATCCCCAGCAGCGCCCCCGAGGCCTTGGGAGCCTTTGGGGGGTCTTTGGGGAAGGGGATTTGTGATTCCCTCTGCCGGGCCTGTGGGGTCTGGAGGGGATGTGGGAGCCGGGCTGGGCTTGGGGAGCTGCCAGGACAGCCCACAGCTGCTGGGATGTGCACGGGGCTGGGGCTCAGGGCTGGGGGGCACCAGAGACTCCAGAGGAGCCAGGGGGCCGTGGGGAGCTCACACTGCTGCTCCCAACACCTGGCACAGGTGTGGCTGTCAGTCCACAGACACCTGGGCTGGATCCAGGCCACGGCTGGCACTGGCAGGTGCTGAGGCTGGGGTGACTTTGGGGGCACCCTCGGAGCATCCAGCCCCACCTGGACACGGTCTGGGCTCCCAGGGTTGTGGCACAGGAATGGAAGGGCCCAGCCCCGCCTGGCTGTGCTGTGGCAGCCCCATTCCTGCCTGGCCCTGCTGGGATTGCAGCCCGGGAAGGGCCCCTGGGCAGAGCTCCCTCCCCTCGCCCTCGCTGCTGGAAGGGGGGCACTGCAAAATAACGCATTAATTAACAATGCTAATTAACGGCGTGTTCCCTGGTGGGATAGGCCCTGCTCACTCCTCCACACAGGAGCCTCCTGTGGGTGCTGGGGATCCCGGCTGGAAAGGGGCAGGTACCCCTGGACCAGAGCAGAGGACTGGGATTGATCCCCAAATCATACAGGCAGGGCCCTGCTGGGCTGAGAATAAACTCTCAGAACCCATGGGCAGGGTCCTGATGGGCTGGGGTTGGGATTGAGCTCAAATCCCATGGGCAGGGTCCTGATGGGCTGGGGTTGGGATTGAGCCCTCAAATCCCATGGGCAGGGTCCCACTGAGCTGGGACTGACCCTGCAAATCCCATGGGCAGGGTCCTGACGGGCTGGGGTTGGGATTGAGCCCTCAAATCCCATGGGCAGGGTCCTGATGGGCTGGGGTTGGGATTGAGCTCAAATCCCATGGGCAGGGTCCTGATGGGCTGGGGTTGGGATTGAGCCCTCAAATCCCATGGCAGGGTCCTGATGGGCTGGGGTTGGGATTGAGCCCTCAAATCCCATGGGCAGGGTCCCACTGAGCTGGGACTGACCCTGCAAATCCCATGGGCAGGGTCCTGACGGGCTGGGGTTGAGCCCCCAGACCCCGTGCTGGGGCACAGCCCTGGGCTGGGCTGGGCAGAGGAGGAGGAGGAGGAGGATGAGGATGGCCATGGCTGTCCCCGTGCTCCTGCACAGCCATCCTGCTCCGTGGCAGCTCCAGCTTCCATCCCCTCAGCTCCAAAGAGCCCTGCAAGGCTGGGCTGATCCCCCAGAGACCCCCGTGGCCCCCTGAGCAGATCAGCTCCCCTGTTTGGCTTTTCCAGCCCTGTCACCACGGCCAGGGCAGGGTGCGTCCCCTGGAATTGGTGCTCCCCAGGCTCCGGCCGCCCACCCCACACCTGGGGGTCCCTGGGGCCGCCCCAGGCTGAGCACCCCCGGCAGCTCAGCCCCCTCCCCGCGGGCAGCGCGGCCCGGTGACACGGGGACAGCTGCCAGCGCACAGGCAGGGCCCTCGGGGCGGGGATCGGATTAATTAATCTCGCCTGGAGGGCGGGCACCGAATTAAGCCGGTGCTGCTCAGCCCGGGGAGCAGCTGGGGCTCCTGGGCCCGGGGTGGGAGCGACCCTGCCCGGTCACCTCTGCCCCGGCGACACGGGCGGTGGGGACACGGCTGGCGAGCTCGGGGGTGACAGGGGGCGAGCAGGGGCTGGTGGCCAAGGCACGGTGACCCCGAGGGATGCAGGTGTGAGGGCACCGCGGCCTGAGGCACCTCACAGGGACACGGGTGTGACCCCGCCACGATCCGAGGGACCCCCAGGCATGGTGCCACCGTGGCTCTAGTGACCCGAGGGACACAGGCACCGTGTTCCCAGAGCCTGAGGGGTGCCGAGAGACGCAGATGTGGTGGCGTGGTGGCCCCAGGGACCCCCCAGCTCCTGGCCCTGCCACTGCTGGGGTGTGGAGCCGTGTCCCGGAGCCGTGTCCCGGTGCCGTGTCCCGGTGCTCTCTCCCGGTGCCGGGCAGGGGGAGCAGCTGCCGGTGCCCGCTGTCCCCGCTCCCCCCGCTGCCGCCTGACCTCCTTTCCAGCTCCGAGGGCTCCTGGTTTGCAACCGCCGCCGAATTCCTGCAGAGGCAGCGATGGCCGCAGCCCCGGCACGGCTCGGCCGCGGGCCCGGGGGGGCGGCTGGAGGGGCTCGGTGCCCACCCGGTGCCACGTCCCCAAATGCCACCGGGGCTTGTGCCACCCCGCGCGGCTGCGGGAGCGCTGGTGGCACTGGGAGGCCGTGGCTCGTCCCCCGGGACACCGCGGGTGTCACACGGAGCCGGTGGGCACGGCGGGGCCGGGACCCCCGGAGTGGGGGGGGGGGCACAGCGCTGGGCTCCGTGCTGGGCGCTGCTGGCCCCGCTCGGCCGGGCAGGAGGAGGAGGAGGGTGGGGATGAAGGGCAGCAATAAAGGGATCGATCCGGGGATGGAAGGGGCCGGGGGGCGCGGGGAGCAGCCCCGGGATGTGGCGCTGACCCGAGCCCCGGGCACCGGCGGGGGGGACACCGGGTGTCCCCAACTGTGCCCCCCGCCCCGGGGCTGGCCTTCTCCCCGGACCGGTGCGAGTCCCTGAGGATGCCCGGGGTGCACAGAGATCCTGGGATCTCCATGGGGTTTTTAGGGTCCCTGCGGTCTCCATGGGATTCCTGGGGTCTTCGTGGGGCTGAGCCCACCTGCTGCCCCCCACCCTGACAGGAGCTGCCCCTCCCCGGGCAGCTGGGAATAATCGGGATTAATTACGGCTCTAATGAGGTGTGAAAGGGTTACGGCCCGTGGGATGAGCAGCGGGGCAGGGAGCGGGACCTCGGTGCCATTGGGCCGAGCCTGCCGTGCCCTGTGGGAGGGCACAGGGCGGGTGGGGGTCCCTCACCGTGGGAGGGGGCTCCGGGTTGGGCTGTGACCACTCAGGCCCCACCAGCCACGGCGGAGCCTTCGTGTCCCCAGCAGAGCCTGGCGGGGGCCGCGGGCAGGGACCCTGGTGGGGACAGGTGGGACACTGAGGGTGGGCACGGCTGGCAGCCCCGGCCGTGTCCGGAGCGCTCCGGTGTGCCGGTGGCACCGCCCGGAGGGGCCCGAAGCTGCTCCGCGCCCGGGAGCCCCCGGCTCCGGGGAGGGTGGGCATCTTTCCCACCTGGATGTCTAATCCAAAAAAACAGGCGAACGCCGGGAAGGGCGCGGTGCCGTGCCAGACTGGGGCTGGGGAGCGGGGGCCGCGCCTCTGCCCGGGGGAGGAGGTTTCAGCCGGGGTCCCTGGCAGCGGGGTGGGAGGGTCCGGCTCTCCGGCACCGCTGCTGGACCCCGTGAGCCGGTACCGGCTGTGGCCCGTGTGCCGGGGGCGGGGGCAGCGGCACCGGCGAGTCTCCAGCAGGGACGGGGGTTCTGCCTCCATCACCACCCCGATGCCCCCGGGCCCGCTCTCCCCGCCAGATGTGCGGGCTGCGCGCACATCTGGCGCGGGGCAGCTGTGCCGGGCCGAACACTGGCGGCTCTGTGCGCGGCCATGACCAATGCGGGGATCTCCGGCCCCGCCGCCCGCAGCTGCTCCCGCCGCCCTGCCCGCGCTTCCCAGGAAAACCCTTCTCGCATGAAATCCCTGCCTCTTCCACATGGCGAAGGGACAAGACACCCCGCAGGGAGGAGATGGATTTATTAAATATTTGGCGGATGACAGAACATGTCTCCCTGCTCACAGGCTGCTGCTGGAAGCGTTCCCCGAGCTTACGGCAGCGGCTGCGGCTTCGCCACCGCTCCCGGGGACTGTTCTGCTCCTGGGGGGACTGTTCTGCTCCTGGGGGACAGTCCTGCTCCTGGGGGACTGTTCTGCTTCTGGGAGGACAGTCCTGCTCTTGGGGACAATCCTGCTCTTGGGGACAATCCTGCTCCCGGGGGGAAAGCCTGCTCTTGTGGAGACAGCCCTGCTCCAGGGGGACAATCCTGCTTTTGGGGCAATCCTGCTCCTGGGGGGACAATCCTGCTCCTGCGGGAACAGTCCTGCTCTTGGGGGCAATCCTGCTCCAGGGGGGACAATCCTGCTCCAAGGGGACAATCCAGGTGGCTCCCGCACTCCCCTGTGCCTGTAGGAACAGGAACAGGAGCTTGGTGTGGCCCCGGCTGAGTGGGCACCGCCGGGGCTCGGGCAGCCGGGGGTGGCAGGAGCGGCCACGGCCCCCCCTGCCCTGGAGCTGTCACCCGCAGAGACCCCCAAGGGGCTCCCACCCCATTCCCTGCCCCGTGGCAATTGGGATGCTCCTCTGCTGGCGTCAGCCGCTGCCTGGCGGGCAGTGCCAGCGCAGGGACGCGGCTCCGCGCACGGGGAATGCTTTGAGGTGCGTTTCCCTTCGGGCTGGTTTCGCCCCGGGGAATCGCGAACGGCAATCCCGATCCCGAGGGTGCAGCTGGTGTGAGCCTCGTGGCTCTGCCCCAGGGGGCAATTAAAAAGGGGGTTAATTATGTCCCTAAGTGTTCCCTGGGCACCCCTGATCCCGCTCTCCTCGGAGCCAGGGGGTGCTGGGGGGCTGCAGCACCATTCCCATCGCCTCCGAGCCGTGGATTTCCACACAAAGCCCGGGTGTCCCACCCAGCTCTGCTGTGCCACCGGCTCTGACCCCGGCAGGGCTCGGGGGGCACCCCCAGCCTCTTGCCTACAGGAGGTGCTGGGAGACCCCCCAGCCCCTCTCAGCTCTGCCTGGGGGGAAAGACCCCGACCCCCGTGCAGCTGTGACCACCTCAGCTGGGTCATTGGGAAAACAATCCCATTTTCCCAGGACGCAGCCAAAGATGCTGCACTCCGGAATGCAGCAAATTCAGCTGACAACCCACAGGAAGTTGCCGCTGTCTCTGTCCTGGTCTGCATCTCCTCATCCTTGTCCCCACCTCCATCCCCATCCCCGCTCGTGTCTGCATCTCTCTCTCCATCTCTGTCCTTATCCCCATTCCCATCTCCATCTCCCATCCCTGTCCCCATCCCTCTCCTTATTTCCATTCCCATCTACATCCCTGTCCTTAACCCCATTCCCATCTCCATCTCCCTCCCCATCCTGTCCTTGTCCCATCCCATCCTCTCCTTGTCCCTATCCCGTCCCCATTCTCATCCCCATCCTTATTCCCATTCCCATCCTCTCCTTGTCCCCATTCCCATTCCCATCCTCTCCTTGTCCCCATTCCCATTCCCATCCTCTCCTTGTCCCCATCCCTCTCCCCATCCCCATCCTCTCCTTGTCCCGTCCCTGTCCCCATTCCCATTCCATCCCCATCCTCTCCCTGTCCCATTCCCATTCCCATCCTCTCCTTGTCCCCATCCCTGTCCTTATCCCCATCCCTCTCCCCATTCCCATCCTCTCCATGTCCCCATTCCCATCCTCTCCTTGTCCCTCTCGCCCTTTCCCAGCCGCCGCTTCTCTCCAGGTTCTCCAGGCTGCCCTCCCTCCCGGGCAGCTCGTTCCCAACATTTCCATGGAGCCGGGCCTGTGCCCACCAGGGTGTTCGTTTATTGTCGCCGTCCCGGGGGCGCGTCCGGGGCCGTGGGGAGGGGGCAGAGCCGGGCTGCTCGCGGGGTTTTCTGCTCCCTTCGCCCACCGCCCTCCAAAAACACCCAGGGATGCACCGGGGCCCGGCTCCCTCCGCTGGGAACGGCATTCCCGAGCGCCGCCGAGGGAAGCGAGGGCTGGGACCGCGCCTGGAGTGCCGCGGGTCTGGGGGCTGCCAGCCCTGCTCCCTCCCCTCCCAAACTGCCCCGAACCGAGCCCGGCTCCGGGGCGGCTCGGCACGGCAGCGTGTGGAGCGCAGGGCTGGCAGCACCGGGGGTCGGTGCCCCCCCATCACCTGCAGCCCCCCGCCCACCCCGGGGGGGTTTTCTGGAAGCTGAATCCCCCCGTGCGGCGCAGGAGGGGCCCTGGGAGGGCTGGCACCCCTCGGGTCCATGCACGGGGAGGGACAGAAGGCAGGGGCGGTGGGCAGAGCGGGACGGCACCGGCAGTGTCCTGTCAGCGTCTGGGGTGTCCCGAGAGCCCCCCGGGATCGGGGGGCGCGGTGCGGTCACGCCGGGGGTGCATGCAATGCCCGGGGAGCCCCGGGGGGAGCCGGGGGAGCGGCCGGCAGCAGGTGGAGATCGGTGACGGTCGCACGATGGTGATGGATGGGCTGGAACGGCCTCTTCCGAACGGGGGGAGAGAGCGTCCCTCGAGCGCAAGCACAACCTGCGAGCCTGCGGCACCAGGGACCCGTCAGGACCCGCAGAGACCCCAGAGAGACCCCAGAGAGACCCCGCAGAGATCCTGCAGAAATCCCAGCCTGCAGAAATCACACGAGATATCCCACAGAGATCCTGCCCAGCAATGGAGCCCCAGTGCTGGGAGCTGGGAAGGGAATGGAGCCCCAGGAGGAGCTGAGGGAGCTGGGGAAGGGAATGGAGCCCCAGAGGGGCTGAGGGAGCTGGGGAAGGGAATGGAGCCCCAGGAGGGGCTGAGGGAGCTGGGGAAGGGAATGGAGCCCCAGGAGGGGCTGAGGGAGCTGGGGAAGGGAATGGAGCCCCAGAGGGGCTAGGGAGCTGGGAGGGAATGGAGCCCCAGGAGGGGCTCAGGGAGCTGGGGAAGGGAATGGAGCCCCAGAGGGGCTAGGGAGCTGGGCAGGGAATGGAGCCCCAGGAGGGGCTAGGGAGCTGGGAAGGGAATGGAGCCCCAGCAGGGGCTGAGGGAGCTGGGAAGGGAATGGAGCCCCAGCAGGGCTGAGGGAGCTGGGGAAGGGAATGGAGCCCCAGGAGGGGCTGAGGGAGCTGGGCAGGGAATGGAGCCCCAGCAGGGGCTGAGGGAGCTGGGGAGGGAATGGAGCCCCAGCAGGAGCTGAGGGAGCTGGGCAGGGAATGGAGCCCCAGCAGGGGCTGAGGGAGCTGGGCAGGGAATGGAGCCCCAGGAGGGGCTCAGGGAGCTGGGCAGGGAATGGAGCCCCAGGAGGGGCTCAGGGAGCTGGGCAGGGAATGGAGCCCCAGCAGGGGCTGAGGGAGCTGGGCAGGGAATGGAGCCCCAGCAGGGGCTCAGGGAGCTGGGCAGGGGCTCAGCCTGGAGCACAGGGGGCTCTGGGGACCCTTCTGGCTCTGCACAACTCCCTGAGAGGAGGGCACAGCCAGGGGGGTCGGGCTGTGCTGCCAGGGCACAGGGCCAGCACAAGGGGCAATGGGCTCAGGCTGGGCCAGGACAGGCTCAGGGTGGATTTTGGGGACAATTCCTGCCTGGCAGGGGCTGTCCAGCCCTGGCACAGCTGCCCAGGGAGGGTGGATTCCCCATCCCTGGAGGGATTATTTACCAGCCCTGTGGCTGTGGCACTTGGGGACAGGGTCAGTGCTGGGGATGGTTGGGATCAATGGGCTCAGGGAGCTTTTCCAGCCTCAGAGACTCTGTGACCCCCTGAGCCCTCTGGGACACCTCCAGGGACTCCAGACCTCCCTGAGCAGCCCCTTCCAATGCCTGAGGAAATTCTCCCTGGTGTGAGAGCCACCACAATGTAAAGGATTATTTTTGCTTTTCTTTTTCCACTCTTCCTGTCGGATCAAGAGGCCTGACTGGTTCCTCTCTCTCGTTTTCTCAGTGGTCTCTAACTCAGAGCCCACCAGCTGCTCCTTGCTGGTGTTCCAGGGCTCCAGGGGGCTCTGGGGCTCCTCCTGCCCAGGGCAGCACTGGGGTGCCAGGGTCACATCCCACTCCCCAAAGCCAGGAGGCTCTCAGGGATGGGAGGAACAGCCACACTCAGTGCTGGCTCCCCTCCAACGCTGCAATTTCACTCCTTCTTGAGTTACCAGATTGTTTCCCAGATGAGGCAGGACTTGAATTTCTAATGTAAAAACTGTCAGAAAGGCTCTGAGCCCCTCTGGGGTTCTCTCCTTGCGCTGCTGGAGCGGCCGGGAGGTGGGAAGGGCAAATCCCCTTTTTTTCTGCTTTGCCTGCAGAGGACACTCGGTGGGAGCTGCTGCTGGGTTCATCCCACGAATTTGGGGTTTGGATCCACCACTGCCACCCCTGGCCCACGACCACCTCGGGCTGGGGCTCAGCTCCAGGTGACTCTGTCCTGCCTGGCCCCTGCACTCACCCAGGCTGCAGGGAGAGGATGAGGAGAACCAGGGGAGGGTCCCTCCTGCCCCCAGCCCCCTCTGCTCCAGCCTGGGGGCACCCACGGGAGGTTTTCCAGCCGGGAGAACCCTCCTGCCCACCCGGAATGGGGAGTGATGGGCATTATGGCAAACTTCCAGAGCCTGGAAACCCGACCAGCCTCTCAGGTGGGGAGATAAGGATCTCCCTGGAGACACTCCGGGCTCCAGCTCTGCCCTCCTGCTCTCAGCTCCACCTGTTTGTCTGTCCATCTGTTGTGCCTTGTCAGGAACCCAAAGCCCCCCTTTCCTGGGGGGCAGGCGTTGTATTTTGGGTTTGTCTGGATGGTGTCCATCACCACGGGCTCCCGTTTCCTGCCTGAGGCCTCTCGTTACAGGAGTGACAATAAAACGGGAGATAAGGCTGAGCTGGAGGTGTTTTCCCACTCTGGGGAGAGCTCAGAGCCCCAGGCAGGCCTGAAGGGGAGAGCTGGGGAGGGACAGCGCCCAGGGAATGGAGGGACAGGGCACAGGCAATGGCTGCACAGTGGGATTGGATGGGATTGGGGGCAGGAATTGTTGCCTGCAGGGTGGGCAGGCCCTGGCACAGGGTGCCCAGAGCAGCTGGGGCTGCCCCTGCATCCCTGGCAGTGCCCAGGCCAGGCTGGAGCCCCGGGGCAGTGGCAGGGGTCCCACCATGGCAGGGGGGCTCTGGGGGGCTCTGAGCTCCCTTCCCACCCACCCACCCATCCCATCCCAGGATTCTGTGGAAAGCAGAACGGAGCAGAGGGATGGGGCAGGAGGGGGCAGGAGCCCCAGGAGTGCCGGGGATGGGATCTGTCCATGCTTACCTGAGCTGTGTCCAGCCTGTGGGCCCCTCCTAACCTGCAGACAGGGAAGGGCAGGTCAGCAAGGGCAGTGTGGATTCCCACGGAATGCAGGATGTGCCCCCACCTCTGCCTGCAGCAGTGGGGGCTCCCCCAGCCTCGGACACCCCCAGCGAGTGCTGGGAGCCCAGGCAGGGGGGATGTGCTCCCCAGCCCCCAAGCCAGCAATCCCAGGTGGGCTCCAGGGCAGGCCCAGCTCCACAGCCTGCCCAGCACCTCCTCCCTGAGCTCTGCACATCCCTCTGGGGCCAGCCTGGGGCTGCAAACGTGCCTTTGCTGTCCAAAGAGAATTCCCCCCATCCAGCACGTGTCCCTTGCCCCGTCCCCAGGCACGAGGAGCGGGTCCTGCCTCAGTTTCCCTGAGCCTCTCCCAGGAGCTGGCCACAGGCACTGCTCGGATCCCAGAGCCCTCCTGGCTGCCCTGCTCCCTCCCCGTGCCCTGGTGGCTCTGGGGTGGCCCTGCTGGTGCCAGCAGAGGGGCAGGACTGTCCCCTCCAGGCCAGGAACCCCCCAGCCTGCCCAGGACCCGTGGCTGCCCTGGGCTCACCCGGGTGTCCCCAGCCCAGGGCACTCTGGGGTGGCCCCAGCCTGTCCTGGCCCTGTCCCCAGGACCTGGCCCTTTCCTTGCTGAGCTGCTGCAGGTTCTCTCAGGGCATTTCTGCAGCCTGCTGAGGTCCCAGGGGCACAGCCAGGGCTCCCAGCTCGGTGTCACCCCCAAACCTGCCGGGGAGGATCCTCTGGGGGCAGGACCTCAGTCTTGGCCAGGGTGGGCAGTGCACTCCGTGGAATCCCAGAGTGGTTTGGGTGGGAAGGGACCCCAGAGCCCACCCAGAGCCCTCCCTGCCATGGTGGGACCCCTCCCAGTGTCCAGGCTGGCCTGGGCACTGCCAGGGATGGAACAGCCCCAGCTGCTCTGGGCACCCTGTGCAGTGCTGGAATCCCACTTCAAACTGGATATTTTTCTCCAGGAAATGTAATGGCTCAGGAAACTCAGCATTTCCAACAGTTGGAGCAGAACCCAGGTGTTTAGCCCCTCCTGCAGGGGGTTCAGGGTTACAGAGTCCAAAAGGTCAGCCCAGGAAGGGACAAGGACATGGTGAGTCTCATCCTGGCCTGCAGGAGGATCCTGGTGCTGGGGGAGCACCAGCAGGACCTGGCAGACAGGGACTGCAGGGCAGGGCTGGGCCCGGCTGCAGTGACCCCTGGCAGAGGGGAAGGCGTGGACACAGTGCCAGGTTCCATGGGAAGCAGCAGGCTGAGAGCTTTGCCAGCTCCCACTGTGCCCTCCCCAGCCTGGAGACCTCGGGGACCCCCCTGTTGGTGCTGCTGTGGGATCCCAGCCACGAGGGATGCGGCTGACTGGGGATCCTCCCGGGGGGTTTCATCCCCCTGCTCCATCACCCAGCCCCTGCAGCAGGGAGGGCACTGCTGGGGTTGATTGACTGGGAACAAGATAAATAAACAGCAGGGAAATAGGAAATAACTACATGAAGAAACTTGTGAGGAAGCCCAAGGATGATGTAATCCCTAGGAGTGGCTTTAAACCAAAAGAAGGTCGATTTGGAATGGATGCTGGGCAGGAATTGTTCCCTGGGAGGGTGCCAGCAGCAGTGCCCCATCCCTGGCAGTGCCCAAGGCCAGGCTGGACAGGGCTGGGAGCCCCTGGGACAGTGGGAGGGCTGGGACAGGGTGGGCTTTGGGGGTCCCCTTCCACCCAACCCATCCCAGGACGATTCTCTGAATCGGGCAGTGGAGCCCTGGGAGGACCAGCCCCTGCCTTGGCCGTGCTGGGGAACACCTGAGCTGCTTTTGCCTGCTCTCCATCCCGGCTGGGAGGAGGCTGCCGGGCCGGGGCTGCTCCCAGAGCTGCCCCTGGGGCAGGTGGAGCTGCCCCACACCTGCAGCCTCCCGGCTCAGCCCCTGCAGGTGAGCTGGGCTGTGCTGGGCTGATGCCCCAGGGGTGTGCAGCAGCTCCCCCAGCCCAGGCTGCAGCTGCTCCTGGAGCGTTCCTCGAGGTCCCTGCCAGACGTTTACCTCAGCGGCTCCGGGGCTGAGGAATGGCTTTTTCCCTGGCAGGGACAGTATTTACATTCCACACGGAGCCTCTTGGACCCAGTTCTGCTCTTGGCCACGTCTGGGCCCTGCCCGGCTCCGTGCTGCTGTGCTGAGTGACGGGAGGGTTTGTGTCCCACCCCTGCTCCTGCCATCCCTCACCCTCCTCCCCCTTCCCCTGCTTCCCACAGCAAAAGCATCCTCGGAAAAAGCCACGCGGGTCATCTGCTAAGCATCCCAAATATTCCAGTGGTGAGGAATGTTCTGGGGCAAAGAGGGGTCCTGGGACTCGGGGCTGATTCTGCTCTGAAAGCTCCTGTTCCAGCCAAACTCAAACTCCCCAGCAGGGCAGGTTCTGGTGGGCAAAGAGCAGTGCCAGGCACCTGGGCCCTCTGCAGGGGATGGGAAACCCAGGAACACCAGGGTTCTGGGAGGAACACAGCAGCTGAGCCAGCAGGAAATGTGTGAGTAACAAAGCCAGGCTCCAAAGTCCTGCTTTGTTGATCCTGGTTTGGCTCAAGCCAGACAAATGCCGGGGCTGATTCACACCCGGCCAAGGCTGCTCCTCGTGTTTGGGTTTGGAACATCGACAGCAGGAGCCAGCAGAGCCCTGAGTGAGGTCCTGTCCCTGGCAGAGCCTGGGAGGAGCTCCCTGGTGCCTCCTGGAACGGGAGGTGAGCAGCAGATCCTGGCATTCCCTCCCTCACACTGCCCTGCTCCCCTGCCTGAAAATGCTGAGGCCACCAGGGTCCCTTCCAGCCGTGGGACAGCTCCAGAGGAATGTGCCACGGGCTGGTCAGCACTGACCTGGGGGGAGAGCAGGGACAGAAGGGACCTCTTGTGACACCGAGGGCACTGCCTGTGTGGGGACACCAGGACAGGGACCCCTGTCCAGCCAAGGACACCTTGGGGACACCAGCACTGGGACCCCTCTCCAGGCATGTCACCACAGGACCCTCATCAGCACGGGGACCCCTGTCCAGCCAAGGACACCTTGGGGACACCAGCACTGGGACCCCTGTCCAGCCAAGGACACTATGGGGACACCAGCACTGGGACCCCTGTCCAGCCAAGGACACTATGGGGTCCCCATTGACCCCTGTCCAGCCAAGGTCACCATGGGGACCCCCATGAGCACAGGGACACCTGTCCAGCCAAGGACACCTTGGGGACATCAGCACAGGGACCCCTGTCCAGCCAAGGACACCTTGGGGACATCAGCACTGGGACCCCTCTCCAGGCAATGTCACCACAGGACCCTCATCAGCACGGGGACCCCTGTCCAGCCAAGGACACCTTGGGGACACCAGCACTGGGACCCCTGTCCAGGCAATGTCACCACAGGACCCTCATCAGCACGGGGACCCCTGTCCAGCCAAGGACACCTTGGGGACACCAGCACTGGGACCCCTGTCCAGCCAAGGACACTATGGGGTCCCCATTGACCCCTGTCCAGCCAAGGTCACCATGGGGACCCCCATCAGCACTGGGACCCCTGTCCAGCTAAGGACACCTTGGGGACATCAGCACCTCTCCAGGCAATGTCACCACAGGACCCTCATCAGCACGGGGACCCCTGTCCAGCCAAGGACACCTTGGGGTCCCCACTGACCCCTGTCCAGCCCAGGTGACCGTGGGCAGGGGCTGAGCAGGTGACAGTCCCACTGCTCAGGTTCCTCCCTGGTGACTGCCCCACTCTGGGCTCTGTCTGATCCTCCCCCCTGAGCTGGATCCTCGCAGCACCTGCAGCTCCTCCTCCTGTCACACACTGCCCTGTGTGGCCTTTGCTGCAGGTGGCACATCCCTGGCAGCAGGGCAGGGCTGGACCATGGCCCGTGGCAGATGTTGGGGACAGTGCCAGGGCACAGGGATGTGAGCCTGGGCACAGGGATGTGAGCCTGGGCACAGGGATGGGTGCCAGGGCACAGGGATGGGTGCCAGGGCACAGGGATGTGAGCCTGGGCACAGGGATGTGAGCCTGGGCACAGGGATGGGTGCCAGGGCACAGGGATGGGTGCCAGGGCACAGGGATGTGAGCCTGGGCACAGGGATGGGTGCCAGGGCACAGGGATGTGAGCCAGGGCACAGGGATGGGTGTCAGGGCACAGGGATGTGAGCCTGGGCACAGGGATGGGTGCCAGGGCACAGGGATGGGTGCCAGGGCACAGGGATGGGTGCCAGGGCACAGCCCAGCACCAGCGAGGGGGCTGCACCCAGAGCCACCTGCACCCTGGGACAGACACCTGTGCCTGCAGCAACCTGTGCTTGGAGCCACCTGCAGCCGGGGACATCCACCTGCACCCAGAAAAAAATCCACCTGCACCCAGAGCCACCTGCACCCCAGGACAGACGCCTGCACCCAGAGCATGCACCTGCACCCATAGCCATGCACCTGCACCCAGAGCATCCACCTGCACCTGGGACCATCCACCTGCACCCAGAGCCATGCACCTGCACCCAGAGCCATGCACCTGCACCCAGAGCATGCACCTGCACCCAGAGCATGCACCTGCACCTGGGACCATCCACCTGCACCCAGAGCCATGCACCTGCACCCAGAGCATGCACCTGCACCCAGAGCATGCACCTGCACCCAGAGCATGCACCTGCACCTGGGACCATCCACCTGCACCCAGAGCATCCACCTGCACCCAGAGCCATCCCCCTGCACCTGGGACCATCCCCTGCACCTGGGACCATCCACCTGCACCCAGAGCATGCACCTGCACCCAGAGCCATGCACCTGCGCCCAGAGCCATGCACCTGCACCCAGAGCCATGCACCTGCACCTGGGACCATCCACCTGCACCCAGAGCCATGCAGCTGCACCCAGAGCATCCACCTGCACCCAGAGCCATGCACCTGTGCCCAGAGCCATGCACCTGCACCCAGAGCCATGCACCTGCACCTGGGACCATCCACCTGCACCCAGAGCATGCACCTGCACCCAGAGATGTCCACCTGCACCTGGGACCATCCCCCTGCACCTGGGACCATCCCCCTGCACCTGGGACCATCCACCTGCTCCTGGGACCATCCACCTGCACCCAGAGGCCCTCGTGGGGCTCCAAAGGGAGCCAGTGAGCCCACAGAGGTGGGAGTCAGAAAATGCTGCAGAGCTCTGAGACAGCTTTCTCCCCTCACCTCGGTCCTTCCCGTTCTGCAGCTTCTCTGTTTCTTCCTCGTCTTCTTCCTCTGCTTCAGGAAAAAAACCAGAAAGAGAGAAAGCAGGGGTGAGACAGGGGGTGAGAGAAGAGAGGCACTCATGGGAGGGTTTGGGCTGGGAAAGCCCTCAGAGCCCATCGAGTGCAGCTGCTCCCAGACTGCCCAGGCCACCACTGAGCCCTGTCCCCGAGAGCCACAGGGCTCTGAAACCCCTCTGGGTGTGGGGACTCCACCACCTCCCTGGGCAGCCCCTTCCAGCACTCCCAGGAAGAAACTCCCCCTGAATTTCGCCTGTTTTCTGGTGGGTTTGCTCTGTTTAACCCAGGTGAGTTTATGGCAGAGTGTTGAGGCAGCAGAAGGTCACATTCTTCTGCAGGTGGTGGCTCTTATCTCGTTCCAACAGCCCACGGAGAGCTGTGCAAAGAGCTGAGGGTTGTCCCGAGGGGCTGTCACCCCTGCCCTGCCTCTGCTCCAGGTGTGAGAGCAAGGAGAGGGAGAAACCCCAGCGACAGGCACAGCTGGAGAGCAGAGGAGCCTGGAGACCTCGCAGACACACCCTGTGTGGCTTTGAGAGCAGGGCAGTGACACGGGGGGGGTCACACAGCCCCACTGCGTGGGAGCTGAGGAGACCGGGGACAAACCCAGACACCTTTGGGACAAGCAGAGTTGTGACCCGGAGCTCAGCATTGGCTCTGGAGCTCCCTGCGGGCCAGCCCCCTCCTGCAGCACATCCTTTGGAGCTCAGGCAGAGCAAAAACGGGATCAGTGCTCCCCCGGCAGCGTGGTGTGGCTGTGGCACCTGGGGACAGGGGGCAGCGGTGGCCCTGGCAGTGCTGGGGGAACACTTGGACTCAGGGTTCTTGGAGATCTTCTCCAACCTCAATGATTGTGTGATTCTGTAATTCTGTGACTCCATCGCAGAATCGTGGAATGTCCTGGGCTGGAAGGGACCCACAGGGCTCCCCCAGTGCAGCCCCTGGCCCTGCGCAGACCCCCACCCTGGGCATCCCTGGGAGCATTTTCCAAAGGCTCCTGGAGCTCTGGCAGCTTTCCCAGCTTTCCATGACTCCACGGCAGGAGAAGGGGGCTTGGGGCCACCGGAGCCCCCCGGGTACCCCTCCGCAGGGAAACCCCTGCCTCCCAGCTCGGGCAGGGCAGGGTGGGAGCAGCATTCCAGCCCCCCAGGCCCCTCCCAGGCACAGGAGGAGCCTGCTCCCACAGCTCCCCTCGGGACACGGCGTGGTGTGAAATCCCGCCGGCTCCCATCAGCTGAGCATAACTCATGCTGCTCCTCATTTGCACAAAGCACGCTGTTGCACTGTCAGGGGAGCCTTCCTCGGTCTCTGCAGCTCCTCGAGCCCCTCCCTGCCCGTTCCACCCTCACCCCCTGGTGACCCCCACGGCTCTGGGGGCCAGGGAGGGACCCCGGCCTTGGCTGGAGCTGCTCAGGGGTTTGGGGCTGGAGATCAGGGCGAGCTTTGCACAATGCCCTGGGGCTGTTGGGGACAGGAGCTGGACTCCCTGGTTGTTAACCTGACTCGGTTATTCCACAATTCCCCGGTTCTGCAGCGCTCACTCCGCTCTGGGAAGCACAAAGGGATGAGTGCAGGCTCCGGGCAGAGCCCTGCTCTCCGTGTTGGAGCCTCGGGGGCAGAGCTGAGGGCACTGACGGGGGAGCTGGCAGCCCTGCCACAGCCTCCCTGGGGCTGTGTCAGCTGTGCACAGCTTTAGGAACTGCCAGCTGCCCCTGGAGTGGGGATTCACTGCTGGGCACTGCAAAACCCACTGCCAGGGCATGGGAACTGCAAAACCCACTGCCAGGGCATGGGAACTGCAAAACCCACTGCCAGGGCATGGGAACTGCAAAACCCACTGCCAGGGCATGGGAACTGCAAAACCCACTGCCAGGACACGGGAACTGCAAAATCCACTGCCAGGGCATGGGCTGGGAGTGGGGATTCACTGCTGGGCACTGCAAAACCCACTGCCAGGGCATGGGCACTGCAAAATCCACTGCCAGGGCATGGGAACTGCAAAACCCACTGCCAGGGCATGGGCACTGCAAAACCCACTGCCAGGGCATGGGAACTGCAAAATCCACTGCCAGGGCATGGGCACTGCAAAACCCACTGCCAGGGCATGGGAACTGCAAAACCCACTGCCAGGGCATGGGAACTGCAAAACCCACTGCCAGGGCATGGGAACTGCAAAACCCACTGCCAGGACACGGGAACTGCAAAATCCACTGCCAGGGCATGGGCTGGGAGTGGGGATTCACTGCTGGGCACTGCAAAACCCACTGCCAGGGCATGGGCACTGCAAAACCCACTGCCAGGGCATGGGAACTGCAAAATCCACTGCCAGGGCATGGGAACTGCAAAATCCACTGCCAGGGCATGGGAACTGCAAAATCCACTGCCAGGAGATGGGGCTGGGAGTGGGGATTTACTGCTGGGCACTGAAACTCCCAGTCCAGGACATGGGCACTGAAAAATCCACTGCCAGGACATGGGCTGGGCACTGAAACTCTCACTGTCAGGACACAGGGCTGGGAGTGGGGATTTACTCATGGGTACTGCAAAATCCACTGCCAGGACACGGGGCTGGGAGTGCCACTTATGGGGAATTTTGTGCCACAGCTGCTGGGTCCAGCAGGGACCAGGAACAGGCACAGGACACTTCCCTCCTTCCTCAGCAGCAAAGGCAGCCCAGAAACAGAACCATGGGATCCTTCCCCTTGCAGAAGGCATGGAGTCCAAGCTGGGATGGTTCCCTTTGTCACCAGGCACTGAGTTCTGCCTTCCCTTGGGCACCTCCAGGGGCGGGGGTTCCACCCTGGAGAGCCCCTTCCCGTGCCTGACAAGCCTTTCCAGGAGGAAGCCCTCGCTGAAGGCAGGCTGCTGGCCCCAGCCCTGCTGCTGCCAAGGCTCAGGGGCCACGGGACACTTCCCTGGGTGGCACACGACCTGCTCTGGCCCCCGCGGGGTGTTCAGCTCCCCTGGCACGGGGAAGAGGCACAGAGGGTGTAATTATCTGTTTTCCACGTCGTTGTTTCACAACAAGGGATGAAATTGGCCTCCTGTACGGTTGTTGAGATGTGATTGCATCATGTGATGGAGAGTCACAGCAGAGGGTCCCACCTGCTGCCCAGGTACTGCAGGACTGGGCAGGAATTTGGGGACACTCACCCAAAAATCCTGCTGTGGCTTGTGCCTGTGCCATTAACATCATCCCCCAGCATTGCCCAGGCCAGTGATGCTGGCTATAAAAATGACTTTTCCTTGAGCATGTGGATGAATAACCCCAGATCACGCTTCAGTTCTAACAACCAATAAAGCTAGAGGCCAAACGTGCAGCAGTTCTGCTCAGCTGTGCGCGGGCTGGGCTCTCACCCGAGTGCAGCTCCTTCACCAGCGAGGACACGGTGTCCGTGATGGAATCAGCGGCCACCAGCAGGGCACTGTGCAGGTTCCTCCTCGTCCCTGGGGCAGACACAGAAATCAGGGGCTGTGCAGTGCCACTGCCACTGCCACTGTCACTGTCACTGATACTGTCACTGCCACTGTCACTGCACTGTCACTGCCACTGATACTGTCACTGCCACTGTCACTGATACTGATACTGGCACTGTCACTGTCACTGCCACTGCCACTGTCACTGCACTGCCACTGATACTGTCACTGATACTGTCACTGCCACTGTCACTGCACTGTCACTGCCACTGATACTGTCACTGCCACTGTCACTGCACTGTCACTGCCACTGATACTGATACTGTCACTGCCACTGTCACTGATACTGATACTGGCACTGTCACTGTCACTGTCACTGATACTGTCACTGCCACTGATACTGTCACTGCCACTGTCACTGATACTGATACTGGCACTGCCACTGTCACTGTCACTGATACTGTCACTGCCACTGATACTGTCACTGCCACTGTCACTGATACTGATACTGGCACTGTCACTGCCACTGTCACTGATACTGTCACTGCCACTGTCACTGATACTGGCACTGCCACTGTCACTGATACTGATACTGGCACTGCCACTGTCACTGTCACTGATACTGTCACTGCCACTGTCACTGATACTGGCACTGCCACTGTCACTGATACTGATACTGGCACTGTCACTGTCACTGATACTGCCACTGTCACTGCCACTGCCACTGTCACTGATACCGTCACTGCCACTGATACTGTCACTGCCACTGTCACTGCACTGTCACTGCCACTGATACTGTCACTGCCACTGTCACTGATACTGATACTGGCACTGTCACTGTCACTGATACTGTCACTGCCACTGTCACTGATACTGGCACTGTCACTGTCACTGATACTGTCACTGCCACTGTCACTGATACTGATACTGTCACTGCCACTGTCACTGATACTGTCACTGATACTGTCACTGCCACTGATACTGATACTGTCACTGATACTGTCACTGCCACTGTCACTGATACTGATACTGTCACTGCCACTGTCACTGTCACTGATACTGTCACTGCCACTGTCACTGATACTGATACTGTCACTGCCACTGTCACTGTCACTGATACTGTCACTGCCACTGATACTGATACTGTCACTGCCACTGCACTGTCACTGATACTGTCACTGTCACTGTGTCACTGTCACTGTCCCGTGTCCTGGTGTCCCCAGGCCCAGCCCCCTGTCCCCACCTGGGGCAGCGCCTGGCACTGCCAGTGCCCCCCAGGCAGGGAGCTGGAGACTCACCCTGCACAGACCCCTCTGACCCAGACCCCCAGAGACCCCCAGAGACCCCCAGCGACCTCCAGAGACACCCAGAGACACCCAGAGACACCCAGAGACCACCAGAGACCACCAGAGACCACCAGAGATCCTCAGAGACCACCAGAGACCTCCAGAGACCCCCAGAGACCCCCAGAGACACCCAGCGACCTCCAGAGACACCCAGAGACACCCAGAGACCACCAGGGACCACCAGAGACACCCAGAGACCACCAGTGACCCCCAGCGACCTCCAGAGACCTCCAGAGACCCCCAGAGACCCCCAGAGACACCCAGCGACCTCCAGAGACACCCAGAGACACCCAGAGACCCCCAGAGACCACCAGAGATCCTCAGAGACCACCAGAGACACCCAGAGACCCCCAGAGACCACCAGAGATCCTCAGAGACCACCAGAGACACCCAGAGACCCCCAGAGACCACCAGAGACCCCCAGCGACCTCCAGAGACCCCCAGAGACCCCCAGAGACCCCCAGAGACACCCAGAGACCACCAGGGACCACCAGAGACACCCAGAGACCACCAGTGACCCCCAGCGACCTCCAGAGACCTCCAGAGACCCCAGCGACCACCAGAGACCCCCAGAGACCTCCAGAGACCACAAGTGACCCCCAGTGACCACCAGCGACTATCGACGACCACCAGCGACCACCAGAGACCACCAGAGATCCCCAGTGACCACCAGTGACCACCAGAGACCCCCAGAGACCCCCAGAGACCCCCAGAGACCCCCAGTGACCACCAGTGACCACTAGAGACCTCCAGAGATCCCCAGTGACCACCAGTGACCACCAGAGACCACCAGAGATCCCCAGTGACCACCAGTGACCACCAGAGACCCCCAGAGACCCCCAGGCCGTGCCCCAGCCCTGGAAGGGTTCAAGGGCAGGCTGGGCAGGGCTGGGATCATCCTGGGGTGGGGTCCCCGCTGTGAAAGAGCTGGATAACGTCACCAAGCCCACCCGGACAGCTCCTGGCTGGGACACTCGATTATTTTATTAAGTGAAAAAAAAAATAAATAAAAAAAAATCGGTATTTTCTTGTGTTTCCTGTGTTCTGCACCGGCCTCGGCTTTGCCGGATTTCGGGTGATTAACAGGAAAGAGCACCAATTGTGCAGATTGCCTTTCCGGGAGGATCATTCCAGGGAAATGTCTGCAGAGTCCGGGCACCGGCGCGTCTCCTCGCAGCAGATTTTCTGGTGGTTGGCTCGGCCCCACCGTGGATGTCAGGGCAGGAACGTTCCCCCTTCCTGGGGGATCCCAGGATTCCCCAGGGGCTGTTTGCTCCTCCTTCCAGATGGATTTTCTGCTCAGAGGGCGGCCTCTGCCTCTGAGTATTTCACCCAGAAACCGCCAGGGTGTTTTATTCTAACACATGGGCACCGTGCAAGTGCCAGTCTTGGTAATCCTCTACTGAGTGGAAGATCACCTAAGGAGGAATCTTTTCTAATCTCAACACTGTAACACCAAGATCTCTGGGATTCAGTTCTTCAGAGCACACAGAACACACAGGGATGCCCAGGGAAGGCTGGAGAATGAAGAAGGATCCAGCACCTTCATGTCCTGCCACCAGCAGGTGCTCCAAGCAGCAGGAAGGACATTCCCTCTCTTTGTGCTCCTCGTGACAAAGGAGGGCTGCCAGCCCTGCTGCAGCACCAAACTCCAGCCCAAAGGGCTCCTGGCACCAGTTCAGAGCTACTGGTACCAGTTCAGAGCTCACTGTACCAGTTCAGAGCTCACTGTACCAGTCCATGGCTCACTGTACCAGTCCATGGCTCACTGCACCAGTTCAGTGCTCACTGTACCAGTTCAGTGCTCACTGTACCAGTCCATGGCTCACTGTACCAGTTCAGTGCTCACTGTACCAGTCCATGGCTCACTGTACCAGTTCAGTGCTCACTGTACCAGTCCATGGCTCACTGTACCAGTTCAGTGCTCACTGTACCAGTTCAGAGCTCACTGTACCAGTTCAGAGCTCACTGTACCAGTTCAGAGCTCACTGTACCAGTTCAGAGCTCACTGTACCAGTCCATGGCTCACTGTACCAGTTCAGGGCTCACTGTACCAGTTCAGAGCTCACTGTACCAGTCCATGGCTCACTGTACCAGTTCAGAGCTCACTGTACCAGTCCATGGCTCACTGTACCAGTCCATGGCTCACTGTACCAGTCCATGGCTCACTGTACCAGTTCAGAGCTCACTGTACCAGTTCAGAGCTCACTGTACCAGTCCATGGCTCACTGTACCAGTCCATGGCTCACTGTACCAGTTCAGAGCTCACTGTACCAGTTCAGAGCTCACTGTACCAGTTCAGAGCTCACTGTACCAGTCCATGGCTCACTGTACCAGTCCATGGCTCACTGTACCAGTTCAGAGCTCACTGTACCAGTCCATGGCTCACTGTACCAGTCCATGGCTCACTGTACCAGTTCAGAGCTCACTGTACCAGTTCAGGGCTCACTGTACCAGTCCATGGCTCACTGTACCAGTTCAGAGCTCACTGTACCAGTTCAGAGCTCACTGTACCAGTCCATGGCTCACTGTACCAGTCCATGGCTCACTGTACCAGTTCAGAGCTCACTGTACCAGTTCAGAGCTCACTGTACCAGTTCAGAGCTCACTGTACCAGTTCAGGGCTCACTGTACCAGTTCAGAGCTCACTGTACCAGTCCATGGCTCACTGTACCAGTTCAGAGCTCACTGTACCAGTTCAGGGCTCACTGTACCAGTCCATGGCTCACTGTACCAGTTCAGAGCTCACTGTACCAGTTCAGTGCTCACTGTACCAGTCCATGGCTCACTGTACCAGTTCAGGGCTCACTGTACCAGTCCATGGCTCACTGTACCAGTTCAGAGCTCACTGTACCAGTTCAGAGCTCACTGTACCAGTTCAGGGCTCACTGTACCAGTCCATGGCTCACTGTACCAGTTCAGAGCTCACTGTACCAGTTCAGAGCTCACTGTACCAGTCCATGGCTCACTGTACCAGTCCATGGCTCACTGTACCAGTTCAGAGCTCACTGTACCAGTTCAGAGCTCACTGTACCAGTTCAGGGCTCACTGTACCAGTCCATGGCTCACTGTACCAGTCCATGGCTCACTGTACCAGTTCAGAGCTCACTGTACCAGTTCAGAGCTCACTGTACCAGTTCAGAGCTCACTGTACCAGTCCATGGCTCACTGTACCAGTTCAGAGCTCACTGTACCAGTTCAGGGCTCACTGTACCAGTCCATGGCTCACTGTACCAGTCCATGGCTCACTGTACCAGTTCAGAGCTCACTGTACCAGTTCAGTGCTCACTGTACCAGTCCATGGCTCACTGTACCAGTTCAGAGCTCACTGTACCAGTTCAGAGCTCACTGTACCAGTTCAGGGCTCACTGTACCAGTCCATGGCTCACTGTACCAGTCCATGGCTCACTGTACCAGTTCAGAGCTCACTGTACCAGTTCAGAGCTCACTGTACCAGTTCAGAGCTCACTGTACCAGTTCAGAGCTCACTGTACCAGTCCATGGCTCACTGTACCAGTTCAGAGCTCACTGTACCAGTTCAGGGCTCACTGTACCAGTCCATGGCTCACTGTACCAGTTCAGAGCTCACTGTACCAGTTCAGTGCTCACTGTACCAGTCCATGGCTCACTGTACCAGTTCAGGGCTCACTGTACCAGTCCATGGCTCACTGTACCAGTTCAGAGCTCACTGTACCAGTTCAGAGCTCACTGTACCAGTTCAGAGCTCACTGTACCAGTCCATGGCTCACTGTACCAGTTCAGAGCTCACTGTACCAGTCCATGGCTCACTGTACCAGTTCAGAGCTCACTGTACCAGTCCATGGCTCACTGTACCAGTTCAGAGCTCACTGTACCAGTTCAGAGCTCACTGTACCAGTTCAGGGCTCACTGTACCAGTCCATGGCTCACTGTACCAGTTCAGAGCTCACTGTACCAGTTCAGTGCTCACTGTACCAGTCCATGGCTCACTGTACCAGTTCAGAGCTCACTGTACCAGTTCAGAGCTCACTGTACCAGTCCATGGCTCACTGTACCAGTCCATGGCTCACTGTACCAGTTCAGAGCTCACTGTACCAGTTCAGAGCTCACTGTACCAGTTCAGAGCTCACTGTACCAGTCCATGGCTCACTGTACCAGTTCAGAGCTCACTGTACCAGTTCAGAGCTCACTGTACCAGTCCATGGCTCACTGTACCAGTTCAGAGCTCACTGTACCAGTTCAGAGCTCACTGTACCAGTTCAGAGCTCACTGTACCAGTCCATGGCTCACTGTACCAGTCCATGGCTCACTGTACCAGTCCATGGCTCACTGTACCAGTTCAGAGCTCACTGTACCAGTTCAGAGCTCACTGTACCAGTTCAGGGCTCACTGTACCAGTCCATGGCTCACTGTACCAGTTCAGAGCTCACTGTACCAGTTCAGAGCTCACTGTACCAGTCCATGGCTCACTGTACCAGTCCATGGCTCACTGTACCAGTCCATGGCTCACTGTACCAGTTCAGAGCTCACTGTACCAGTTCAGAGCTCACTGTACCAGTCCATGGCTCACTGTACCAGTCCATGGCTCACTGTACCAGTTCAGAGCTCACTGTACCAGTTCAGAGCTCACTGTACCAGTCCATGGCTCACTGTACCAGTCCATGGCTCACTGTACCAGTTCAGAGCTCACTGTACCAGTTCAGAGCTCACTGTACCAGTCCATGGCTCACTGTACCAGTTCAGAGCTCACTGTACCAGTCCATGGCTCACTGTACCAGTTCAGGGCTCACTGTACCAGTTCAGAGCTCACTGTACCAGTCCATGGCTCACTGTACCAGTCCATGGCTCACTGTACCAGTCCATGGCTCACTGTACCAGTTCAGGGCTCACTGTACCAGTTCAGGGCTCACTGGTACCAGTTCAGGACTCTGGAGTCACCTGGAATGGCCTGGGGTCACCTGCAGTGCCCTGGGGGTCACCTGGAATGCTCTGGGGGTCACCTGCAGTGCTCTGGGGGTCACCTGGAGTGCCCTTGTGTCACCTGCAGTGCCCTAGGGGTCACCTGGAATGCTCTGGGGGTCACCTGCAGTGCCCTAGGGTCACCTGGAATGCTCTGGGGGTCACCTGCAGTGCCCTAGGGTCACCTGGAATGCTCTGGGGGTCACCTGGCGTGCTGGCCTCGTGCCCGTCGCCCACCAGCGCTGCCGTGTCCGGGGGGCCGAGCCCAGGGCTGGGAGAGGACTGGGACTGAACCTGTGGAGAGAGAGAGAGAGAGAGAGCTGAGAGTCCTGGGGGGCACAGAGAGACCCTGGGGGAACACAGAGAGACCCTGGGGGACACGGAGAGACCCTGAGACTCCTGGGGGGGACACAGAGAGACCCTGGGGGACACGGAGAGACCCTGAGACTCCTGGGGGGACACAGAGAGACCCTGGGGGGACACAGAGAGACCCTGGGGGACACAGATAGAGCTGAGAGTCCTGGGGGGCACAGAGAGACCCTGAGACCCCTGGGGGGGACACAGAGAGACCCTGGGGGGGCACAGAGAGAGAGCTGGGAGCCCTGGGGTGACAGAGCCCTGTGAGGACAGACAGACACACAGACACACAGAGAGGGCACAGCTGGGACAGACAGACACACGGACACACAGAGATATTACACATATATTACATATGTAGAAATTTCTATATTGATTTATATGTATTCTATATATATGTATATAAAATATATACTTATATACTAATTATTCTGTGTATTTTTATATTTTTATTACATATATTTATATGTAAATTTATATATTTAAATAAAATTTTTTATATTTATAAACATATATTTATATAAAATATATTTATATATATTTATACATTTATAAATTACATATATATTTATCTACTATATTTATATTCTATATATTTGTATATTTTATATTTTACATATTTATATGTATTTTATATATATATATATATTATTTATATGTAAATGTATATGTTTATATATATTTATACATAAATTTTTATATATTTATATATGAATTTATATAATGTATTTGCATTTTTATATGCCAATGTTTATATGTAAATGTGTGTGTATATATATTTATATATATTTATTTATAAATGTATATTTTATATTTATATATATTCATATATTACCTATGTAGATCTTTACCGTATTACATACGTACATATTTTATGTATTTTAATATATATTTTTTTATTTTAACACTTGTATATTTTAGCTGGGCTTTGGGGAATCCTGCAGTGCTTTGGGCTGGAGGCTCCCAAAAACCCACCCGGACCCCCCAGCCATGGTGGGACCCCTGGAGCAACAGAACCCCCTGCTTGGGTGGGAGGGGACCCCAGAGCCCACCTGGAGCCCCCAGCCATGGTGGGACCCCTGGAGCAACAGAACCCCCGGCTTGGGTGGGAGGGGACCCCAGAGCCCCCCGTGTCATGGTGGGACCCCTGGAGCAACAGGAACCCCCTGCTTGGGTGGGAGGGGACCCCAGAGCCCCCCTGCCATGGTGGGACCCCTGCCACTGCCCCAGGGGCTCCAGCCTGGCCTGGGCACTGCCAGGGATGCAGGGGCAGCCCCAGCTGCTCTGGGCACCCTGTGCCAGGGCCTGCCCACCCTGCAGGCAACAATTCCTGCCCCCAATCCCACCATCCCTGCCCCCGATCCCACCATCCCTGCCCCCTGCCCCATCCCTGCCCCATCCCATCACTCCGGCTGCGCTCCCTGCTCGGACACCGTCACCCCCAGGCTGGCAGCGCCAAAATTCCATCCGAGCCGGGCGAGAGGAAATCTTCCCGCGGCCAGCGTTGCCCCCAGAGTCCCTGCCCACCCCGACACCCCTCGGGAAGGTGCCCGCAGGCTCGCAGCTCTCCCCGCAGGGCATTTTCACGCTCGGCAGCGGCGGGCTGCGCCCATTTGCATTGCCCGGCCCGCGGGCGGCTCCTGGAAAGCACCGAGGCCGTGAGAGCAGCCCCGGCTCACGGCCACATCCTGCGGGGGATGCGGATGGGGGCGCGGGGCAGGGCTGCTCCCCCTGCCCGGGCAGCCCCCGGGGGTCCCAGGGGGAACCCGGCTCCAGCCCAGCCTGGAAGGTCGCCTGCCTACAAACCCGTGCTGGCCCGGGCGGGGCTGCCACAGCTCCGCGACCCCCCAGCTGCAGCAGCCCCCCAGCCCTGAGCCTGCAGAGCAGGAGGATCGACCCTCCCGTGCTAGAGAGGCGCTGCCAGGGGAGCCGTGCAGGCTGGAAAAGCTCCCTGAGCCCACCGAGCCGACCACCCCAGCACTGCCAAAGCCACCACTGACCCTGTCCCCAAGTGCCGCAGCCACAGGGCTGGTAAATCCCTCCAGGGATGGGGAATCCAAACCTCCCTGGGCAGCTGTGCCAGGCAGAAATTCCTCCTGCTGCCCACCCCGAGCCTGCCCTGCCCAGCCTGAGGCCATTGCCCTTCTCCCGTGCCCACCCCAAGCACCGCGGGCTGAGCTACAGCTCCACATCTGGGTGGCTCCTGCAGAAACTGGGACAAACCTGCCCAGGCTGACACCGCCAGCAGGAAATAATCTCCTCTCCTTATGGATGATCCCTCTCCAAAGCCACATCTGTCAGGAGTGGAGACAACACCTGAGCAGGTCCAGGATGGAAAAGGGACCCGTGAGAGCCTCCCTGGGCTGAGAAAAGGACCTTGGAGGGCGAGAGCTCCTTCCTGCTCGTGGCATGACCTGACCCTGGTGAGCTGGGGCTTTCCCTGGAACCCCCAGGAACCCCCAGGAACCCACGGGAGGGGCCCAAGAGCTGAACTGCTCTGGCCAAGAGGGCTGTGCCTCTGCTGGGGCCCCTCCAGTGCTGGGGCACCTCTGGGACCCTCCTGAAAGGCAGGAGAGACCTGGGGGTGTGCAGGGCAGGGAAGGGAGCTGGGCAGGGAATGGAGCCCAGGAGGGGCTGAGGGAGCTGGGCAGGGAATGGAGCCCCAGGAGGGGCTGAGGGAGCTGGGCAGGGAATGGAGCCCAGGAGGGGCTCAGGGAGCTGGGGAAGGGAATGGAGCCCCAGCAGGGGCTGAGGGAGCTGGGCAGGGAATGGAGCCCAGCAGGGGCTCAGGGAGCTGGGCAGGGAATGGAGCCCCAGCAGGGGCTCAGGGAGCTGGGCAGGGAATGGAGCCCCAGCAGGGGCTGAGGGAGCTGGGAAGGGAATGGAGCCCCAGGAGGGGCTGAGGGAGCTGGGGAAGGGAATGGAGCCCCAGCAGGGCTGAGGGAGCTGGGGAAGGGAATGGAGCCCCAGCAGGGCTGAGGGAGCTGGGGAAGGGAATGGAGCCCCAGCAGGGGCTCAGGGAGCTGGGAAGGAATGGAGCCCCAGCAGGGGCTCAGGGAGCTGGGCAGGGAATGGAGCCCCAGGAGGGGCTCAGGGAGCTGGGGAAGGGAATGGAGCCCCAGGAGGGGCTCAGGGAGCTGGGCAGGGAATGGAGCCCAGGAGGGGCTCAGGGAGCTGGGCAGGGGCTCAGCCTGGAGCACAGGAGGCTCTGGGGGTCCCTTTCCAGAGAAAAGCAAAAAAAAAAAAAAAAAGACAGAGAAGAGAAATGAAGAAAAAAGAAGGGAAGGTTTGGGAAGGTTTGGGAAGGGAAGGTTTGGGAAGGTTTGGAAGGTTTGGGAAGGTTTGGGAAGGTTTGGGAAGGTTTGGGAAGGTTTGGGAAGGGAAGGTTTGGGAAGGTTTGGGAAGGTTTGGGAAGGTTTGGAAGGTTGGGAAGGGAAGGTTTGGGAAGGTTTGGGAAGGTTTGGGAAGGTTTGGGAAGGGAAGGTTTGGGAAGGTTTGGGAAGGTTTGGGAAGGTTTGGGAAGGTTTTGGGAAGGGAAGGTTTGGGAAGGTTTGGGAAGGTTTGGGAAGGTTTGGGAAGGGAAGGTTTGGGAAGGTTTGGGAAGGTTTGGAAGGTTTGGGAAGGTTTGGGAAGGTTTGGGAAGGTTTGGGAAGGGAAGGGAAGGAAGGGAAGGGAAGGGAAGGGAAGGAAGGGAAGGGAAGGAAGGGAAGGGAAGGAAGGAAGGGAAGGGAAGGAAGGGAAGGGAAGGGAAGGGACATTCGGTGAGGAGATGCTGCAGAGAGGATAAAAAGCACTCTCGACCTTTCCTTCCCCAATGGCTGAAGGCAGCAGGAGGGGTGGAAGCAAGGACAGAACTATGGATTTCCCAGGATCTCCGAGGCTGGCAAAGCCCTCTGAGATCACAGAGTGCAACTGCCCCCCAGCACTGACCCCTGTCCCCAGGTGCCACATCCCCAGGGCTTTCCAGCCCTGCAGGGATGGACCCTGCCCTGGGCAGCTGTGCCAGCCTTTGGGCACCTCTTCCATGAAGGGACTGTTCCCAGTATCCAGCTGAGCCCACCCTGGTGCAGCTGGAGGCTTTATATGGAGAGATACAAAAGCTAAATTTAAGGCATCAGTTGCGAGGCCCAGGAGCCCCTGGAGCTGAGGTGTCCCTGTGGATCTGGGGGGAGGCTGTGCCCAGCTGTGGTTCAGGGCCTCCATCCCCTGGCACTGCTGGGCTCAGCCCTGCTCCTCCAGGCTGGGAAACTCAGCATGCCTTTTGTAAACAGAGCCGAGGTTGAGCTGCACAGGTTTGTAAACCCCTCCCTGACTCTGCTTTGGAGCTGCAGCCCCAGAAAACCCAGGAATCACTGGCTCACTGCATGTCCTTCCTGGAAACTGCACCAGGGAGGACACAGAAGATGGATTTCAATTTAGAGAAACCACGAGGGAAACCTCTGACCCGGCTCCTGAAATGTTTGGGAGCCAACTTCGATTTATTGTCCCCGGCTTGACTGAGTTTTGTACACAAGAGCTGCGAGGTTGAACCTAAAATGCCATTTCCAGGGAGAGGAGGCCGAGCTGTGCCCTGAGCAGGGATCAGCTCCAGGGGAAGGGCTGGATGGAAGGGGAGCAGAGCCCATGGGAGCTTCCAGCAGCTCCCCAGGACCCTGCCTCCCCCTCACCCCAGCACTTCAGCTGGAGAGCCCCCACCCTCTGGGGAACTGCTGCCAAATTTTCTACAACCACTGGGACAGAGGAAAGCTTTAAAGGAGAATGGGATGAAAAAAAAAAAAAAAAAAAAAAAGCCTTCCGAAATTTTGGGTGGGAAGGAGCCTTGGAGGGCTTTTGGGGACCATTCTGGGGCAAGGTGAGCTCCAGGGTGCTGCTCAGGCTCCAGCTGCTCCTCGAGAGCCTCCCCAGCACCCCTGTGGATGCAGCCACTCTCCTGGGAATCCCTGCCCCAAACCCTGCCAGAAGCCCCAGCTGTGTCACCAAGCACCTTGGGAAGGTTCTGGCTCTGCTTCCTGCTGGGCCAGGAGGAGACACACAAGCACAGCTGCATTTCCCTTTTATTTCCCTTCATTTCTCCAGACTGCTCACAGCAGCTCCTGCCTCACCTCCCACACGGTTTGTGGGACATGGACACTGGAAATTCTGCCCCAGAGGGGGACAGGACCCCTCAGAGGTCTCCAAACCTGAGCCAGAGCCAGCAGCAGCCCTGCTGGGAGTTGTGGAATCGTGGAGCTGTTTGGGTTGGAGAAGACCTTTAGGTAAGTCCAAGCACCAAGTGATCTGCTTCGAGTGGAAAGCTGAACCAAAGACCCCCAGAAGCCCCTGAACCTGCAGGAGCTCACTGAGAAACTCAGAAACCCACAGACACTGATACCACAGGAACATCCCAGCCTGAGTTGGGTGGGAAAAGAACTTAAAGCTCCCCCAGAGCCCCCCCTGCCACGGTGGGACCCCTCCCACTGTCCCCCTGGAGCTGTGGCTGAGGCAGCAGTGCTGGAGCAGGGGCACAGCTCTGCAGAGCAGCCCCCGAAGCTGCAGAAAACACCACTGGAGTGGTGAGAACTGAGCTTTCTGTGGCCCTCCAGCGTGTTGGTTCTGTGAGTCTGGTCAGAGACAGCGAATCCTGCAGTGCTTTGGGTGGGAAGGGATCCTAAATGTCACCCTCTCCCACCGCTGCCCTGGCCAGGGACCCTCCCAGTGCCCCAGGGGCTCCAGCCTGGCCTGGGCACTGCCAGGGATGCAGGGGCAGCCCCTGGCAGCTCCAGGATTCGCTGTCTCTGACCAGACTCTCACAGAACCAACACGCTGGAGGGCCACAGAAAGCTCAGTTCTCACCACTCCAGTGGTGTTTTCTGCAGCTTCGGGGGCTGCTCTGCAGAGCTGTGCCCCTGCTCCAGCACTGCTGCCTCAGCCACAGCTCCAGCCAGGAGCCTCCCTGGGCCGCACTGAACCCCAAAAAGGCTGGGAAGGGACCTTAGAGCTCATCCCGAGCCCTGCCAGGGACACCTTCCCCTGTCCCACCTTCCAGGGATGGAGCACCCACAGCTTCCCCTCCAAACTGCCCTGCCGTTTTTCACAGAACCTCGCAGCAGTTCAGGCTGGAAAACACCTCAGCTTTGAGTTCCCATCCCCATCTCCAAAGCCCCAGCAACCTCCTCCTGCCTGACGCCAAGAGCAAATCCAAGTCCCTCGCAGGAAGGCTGAATAGTAATTAATTCAGGACAGAAATAATGAACTACGGAGGAATTTCAATTTACACGTCTTTCTATTTTAACAGAAAACCCTTGACAACTGATTTTGGGGAAAAAAAAAAAAAACCAAACCCCTTCTCCAACCACATTTAAACCTGCTTTGCATGAGGCTCATCCAGCCTACGCCGCACGGGAGGGAGCGGAGTTTGCTCTGAGCCGTCTGCGCTCCGGGGATGCTCCAGGCAGAGCTGGGACAAAAGCTGGAATGCTGCTGGGCCGGTCGGGGCGGGCCGTGCGCCCCGTGCTCACAGCCCTGCGAGGCTCAGGGAGGTGCTGGCAGCACAGGGACACCCCAGCCCGAATCCCCAGATCCCCTTTTCGGGAGCCCCGCAGCCTCTCCCGCACGGAACATCACGAGGCAGTCCCGGCATTCCTCCAGGATTTGGGGCTGTGTTGCCATTTGCATGGTTTTTTTGTGGTTTTTTGGTTTTTTTTTTTCCCTTCACCAGTAATTTAACAATTATTTACGTTAACCAGGAAGGGAGGAGAAGCCCTTCCAGAGCTGCACATGAAACTGCTGCTGCTGCTGCTGCTGCCTGAATAATTCCAGCTCGATCGAAGCGTGCGCTAAAAATAATCCAACCCCCTCCCTGCAAACACTCTTTGAGGGAAATATTTAAACCAGAAAACAAGGCCCCTAAATCAGCCCCCCCAGCCGGGGCTGTTAACCCGATTGTTGCAGGGAAATTGAATTTTCCCGTCCTCCGTGGGCTCCCGGCTCCAGCACGCCAAGGAACACATGAAAGGCTCATTAGTGGGGAAGGCTAATGACCTTTCCGAGGCATTAATAAAAGCCCCGAACGCAGGGACAGTTTCATGGCAACAGAGGCTGAGAGGCAGGCTGTCCTGAACCCAGGGAGCCCACGGAGATCCCGGGATGGAGCCAGCCCTGCCCACCTGGGATGGGCACAGGGATGGGCACAGGGATGGAGCCAGGGATGGAGCCAGGGATGGAGCCAGCCCTGCCCACCTGGGATGGGCACAGGGATGGGCACAGGGATGGGCACAGGGATGGAGCCAGCCCTGCCCACCTGGGATGGGCACAGGGATGGGCACAGGGATGGGCACAGGGATGGGCACAGGGATGGAGCCAGGGATGGAGCCAGCCCTGCCCACCTGGGATGGGCACAGGATGGCACAGGATGGGCACAGGGATGGAGCCAGGATGGAGCCAGGATGGAGCCAGCCCTGCCCACCTGGGATGGGCACAGGGATGGGCACAGGGATGGAGCCAGGGATGGAGCCAGGGATGGAGCCAGCCCTGCCCACCTGGGATGGGCACAGGGATGGGCACAGGGATGGAGCCAGGGATGGAGCCAGCCCTGCCCACCTGGGATGGGCACAGGGATGGACCCAGCCCTGTCCACCCAAGGATGGACCCAAGGATGGAGCCAGCCCTGCCCACCTGGGATGGACACAGGGATGGAACCAGAGATGGACCCAGCCCTGTCTACCCAGGGATAGACCCAGGGTCTGTGCCAGCCCTGTCCACTCTGGCACATCCCCAGGGATGGAGCCAGCCCTGTGCCCAGGGAAGGACCAGCCCAGGGACAGCAGTGTGGCCAGTCCCTGTGCCCAGGGAAGGGTGGGACCCAGCCCAGGGACAGCAGTGTGGCCAGTCCCTGTGCCCAGGGAAGGTGGGAGCTGCCTTCCCTCCCCCTTGCCGGCACATCCCGCGCCGTGCCCGCTCCCCGCAGGATCCCCCTCCGTGTCTCCTCACGGAGCACGGCGATTCCCCCCCGGGATGGAGCCCGGCTTGCGGCAGGGAAAAGGGGGAAAAGCCGGGAAAGCCCCGCTTGGCTCTCCCCTCCCCAGGCCGGGCAGGAGCCGCGTGCTGCGCTTTTGCAGCCGCTCCCTCTGAGCACCAAACCCTTTCGTGGGCACGAAGCTGGGACGGGGCCGGCAGCTCCTGCCTTTCCCAGGGCAATCCCCTCCGGAGGGTCCCTCCTGGCTGTGCTCTGCCAGGGCTGGGCTCTTCCAGCCCCCCGAGCGGGTCCTGCTCCCCCCGGCCCCGCCGGGCTGTTTGAACTCCCCATTCACGGAACGCTGTTTGTTTTCATTCCTGCCTATCCCCCCAGCTGCGGCACCGAGAGCAGGGATCAGGAAACAATAAAATCTCGGTTACCACACAGAATGCCGCCTTTCCCTGGCTCCTTTCAAAGCCTGACATTTTTGCTTTCATCCACCATTTCCACAGTTCTGGGGCTTGTGCTCCCCCCGTGTGAGCGGGGCCTCGCCCGGGGTCCTGGGGCTGTGCTCAACATGGACCAGATTGTTCTGCTGCTCAGGATGGACCAGATTGTTCTGCTGCTCAGGATGGACCAGATTGTTCTGCTGCTCAGGATGGACCAGATTGTTCTGCTCAACATGGACCAGATTGTTCTGCTGCCCAAGGTGGACCAGATTGTTCTGCTCAACATGGACCAGATTGTTCTGCTGCCAAGGTGGACCAGATTGTTCTGCTCAACATGGACCAGATTGTTCTGCTGCCCAACATGGACCAGATTGTTCTGCTCAACATGGACCAGATTGTTCTGCTGCTGGATGGACCAGATTGTTCTGCTCAACATGGACCAGATTGTTCTGCTGCTCAAAATGGACCAGACTGTTCTCCTTCCCAACATGGACCAGATTGTTCTGCTGCTCAAAATGGACCAGATTGTTCTGCTCAACATGGACCAGATTGTTCTCCTTCCCAACATGGACCAGATTGTTCTCCTTCCATCATGGACCAGATTGTTCTCCTTCCCAACATGGACCAGATTGTTCTCCTTCCATCATGGACCAGATTGTTCTCCTTCCCAACATGGACCAGATTGTTCTCCTTCCCAACATGGACCAGACTGTTCTCCTTCCCAACATGGACCAGATTGTTCTCCTTCCCAACATGGACCAGACTGTTCTCCTTCCCAACATGGACCAGACTGTTCTCCTTCCCAACATGGACCAGATTGTTCTGCTGCTGGGATGGACCAGATTGTTCTGCCTGTGGGATGGACCAGATTGTTCTGCTGCCCAGCATGGACCAGATTGTTCTCCTTCCCAACATGGACCAGATTGTTCTCCTTCCCAACATGGACCAGATTTTCTCCTTCCATCATGGACCGGGTTCCTCCACCGGCCCCGCCGCCTTCCCGGGGCTCCCCCGGCCCCGGATGCAGAGAACAGAAGCGAGCGTTGTCTTCCACAATTGCCCGGGTTTCTTTCCCGGTTTCTGGCTCAGGGCTGGCAGCTCTTTGCCCCTGCTGAGGAGCCAGCGCAGCCGAGGCCAGAGGAGAGCCCCCGGCTGCGGAGCATCCGCCCCCGGCTCTGTCCCGGGATTTCCCTGCGTTCGCGGGATGCGGGAAGCGCTGCCGGTCCCATTTCCCTGTCCTTAAAAAAGCATCCTGGGAACTTGGTCCAGGCTGAAGGGCAGCAGGGTGGGGAGAGGGTCCAGGTTCCTGCGGTTCAGACAGGGGACAGGAGCCCAGAAAACATCAGGAGCTCAGATTCATGGAATCAGGGAATGGGTTGGAGGCTCCTTAAAGCCCATCCAGTGCCACGGTGGGACCCCTCCCACTGTCCCAGGCTGCTCCAAACCCCATCCAGCCTGGCCTGGGCACTGCCAGGGATGCAGGGGCAGCCCCAGCTGCTCTGGGAATTCCACCCCAGCCCTGCCCACCCTGCAGGCAACAATTCCTGCCCCCAATCCCATCCCATCCCACTGTGCAGCCATTCCCTGGGTGCTGTCCCTGTGTCCCTTATGACAGCAGTTCCACGCTGGCTGTGTCCCTGCAGGCCAAGGGGCTGCTCTTGCTCCAGGGTTTTTCAGGAAAACGTAAAAAAAAAATAATAAAAAATTAAAAAAAAAAAAAGGGAAAATCACTGCCAGGGAGTGGTGAGGGTGGAGGAGGAGCTGCACAGCTCCACGGCAGCAGGACTTGGGTGACACAACGTCCCCGAGACCAGAGCTGGCTGTCCCCCTTGGGATGAGCCCGCGGGTGCATCATTTCCACAACCCCGAGCAGCAGAACCCGCGGCGGTCCCCGTGCTGCTGGGAACCATCCCAGCCAAGAGCCAGAGCTAAGGGCCTTGGATCACGTCCAGCTGCCTAAAAGCCACCGGTGGAATCGCCCCCGGGCAGGCAGGTCTGCACAGGGAGATCACGACAGACCCACAGCAAAGGAGAAGCTCGCTGATGCGGGATGAGCTGCGGGCTTCGGGGGCCGGGGCAGGAGAGGAGACACGGCCGGGAAGAGAGACACGAGCCGAGCGTGCGGGGCTGGGGACAGCGGACAGAGGGACAGAGGACGGGAGGGACAGAGAGAGAGGACAGAGGGACAGGAGGGGACAGAGGACGGAGGGACAGGAGGGGACAGCGGGGACAGGAGGGGACAGCGGGGACAGGAGGGACGGGAGGGACGGGAGGGACAGGAGGGACAGGAGGGACAGGAGGGGACAGCAGGGACAGGAGGGACAGAGGGACAGGAGAGGACGGGAGGGGACGGGAGGGACAGGATGGGACGGGAGGGACAGGAGGGGACAGAGGGACAGGAGGGCAGGAGAGGACAGGAGGGGACAGAGAGACAGGAGGGACAGGAGGGACAGTGGGGACGGGAGGGACAGGAGGACAGAGAGGGACAGAGGACAGGAGGGACGGAGGGGACAGAGGGACAGGAGGGGACAGAGGGACAGGAGGACAGGAGGGGACGGAGGACAGAGGGACAGGAGGGACAGAGGGACAGGAGGGACAGGAGGGACGGAGGACAGAGGACAGGAGGGACAGGAGGGACAGGAGGGACAGGAGGGGACAGGAGGGACAGGAGGGACAGGAGGGACAGGAGGGAACGGGCACTGTCGGCAAGGACCGTGGGACCGAGAGCCGGGGCCGGGAAACCGGGGAGGAACTGGCCCGGGCCACCGGGGAGAAACCTGCCCTGCAGCCCACGGGGAACGGGGCTGCTCCCTGCAGGATCTGGGGTTTGATCCCTGCAGGGTTTGGGGTCTACTCCCTGCGGGGTCTGGGTTTGAGCCCTGCAGGGTCTGGGGTTTGATCCCTGAAGCGTTTGGGATCTGCTCCCTGCAGGGTCTGGGTTTGAGCCCTGCAGGGTTTGGGGTTTGAACCTTGCAGGGTTTGGGGTTTGACCCCTGCAGGGTTTGATCCCTGTAGGGTTTGGGGTTTGATCCCTGCAGGGTTTGATCCCTGCAGGGTTTGGGGTCTGACCCCTGCAGGGTTTGGGGTTTTATCCCTGCAGGGTTTGGGGGTTTGATCCCTGCAGGGTTTGATCCCTGCAGGGTTTGAGCCCTGCAGGGTTTGGGGTGTTGAGCCCTGCAGGGTTTGGGGTTTGATCCCTGCAGGGTTTGATCCCTGCAGGGTTTGGGGTCTGACCCCTGCAGGATTTTCAGCACAGGCCAAAGCTGTGCTCTGTGGCTCCACATCCCCGTGAGGAGAAAATGGGGATGGTTCTGCTGAGAGACAACCTGCAGGCTGGAGGCTCCGGGAGGAATTCCTCCGGGATCATCCCCTTCACATTCTAATGAGGTGCCCAGAAATAACCTGCTCTGCCGACACTTCCTGATGACACAAGGGCTGCGATGAATCACTGCACGCAGCTCCGAGGGAGGCTGGGCTGGCGTGGGGAGCACTCCCCAGCCCAGAGCAGGGGCTGGCTGCCCCCAGACCGGCCCCAGCCCCTGCCCCAAACCCACCCTCACCCCAAAGCCCTGCAGAAGGGGTCTGAACAGCCCATCAGTCCATCCAGGAAGAGCAATCTGCAGTGGAAAAGGAGAAATCGCGGTGGAGGGGAGACACAGACTCCCTTCTCCATCTCACAAAAGCAAAACCCTAAGTGCAGGATCTCAAAGGGATCCATGGGATGATCCCACGGACAAAGGCTGCCCATGGAATGAAGGAGCAGAGCAGGAAAAGGAGCCCCTGCTTAGGCACAAACCAAGGTGCAAAGGGAGGTGCAGCAGCTTTGGAGAGCTCAGCTCGAGCCGGGTTTGCAGGAGCTCCCCAGGGAACTCTGCAAGGGTCACATCCCAGGGAGGGCACCAGACCCCACCCAGGATCAGCACCTGGGCCTCAGGATGGTGACAAGGATGAAGCCACAGCTGCTCAGGAAGCAGCACTGGTGTGCTCCTGCAGCCCAGAACCTCAGGGCCAACACGCTGTCCTCTGCAGACACATTTCCACAGGCACCAGGCCAGGGCACTGGGGCCTGAGAGCCCTGCAGAGCTGCTTGAAGAGGGGCTTTTTGCCTGTTGATGCCCATTTCTAATCAATGTTGAAGTAACAGGGGAATTTCAGTGACATAATAGCATTTTCCAGGACAATAATGAAAGGAAAAGCAGAATGACTGGGAAGCTCCCATCAGTCAAAAACAGGAAAAGGAACAGAGGAGACTGGACCAGCAAAAAGTGACAGGATTGTGACTGAGGATTGGTACCAGGAGCTTGTGGGGGCTGTGGCAAAAGGGAAGTGGAGCTGGGAATCCTGAGGGTATAAACACTCCTGGAGAGCACACTGCAGCCCAGGCAGCGAGCAGGAGGTGCCCAGGGGGGAGGAAAAGCCAAGCAGAGGCATTAATTAATTGATTAATTAATTAAAGGTTTGAAATGACCTGGGGACAGCCCCTGCTTGGGCACCTGAAGAGCTGCCCTGGCTGCTGCAGGTGGGCACGATCACAGGATGGAAATGCAGAATGCAGATGGGCAAGGCAAGGTAAAATCAAACCCTGGCAAGGTAAAATCAAACCCTGGCAAGGTAAAATCAAATCCTGGCAAGGTAAAATCAAACCCTGGCAAGGCAGAATCAAACCCTGGCAAGGCAGAATCAAACCCTGGTAAGGCAGAATCAAACCCTGGTAAGGTAAAATCAAACCCTGGCAAGGCAGAATCAAACCCTGGCAAGGCAGGATCAAACCCTGGTAAGGTAAAATCAAACCCTGGCAAGGCAGAATCAAACCCTGGCGAGGTAAAATCGAACCCTGGCAAGGTAAAATCGAATCCTGGCAAGGCAGAATCAAACCCTGGCAAGGTAAAATCAAACCCTGGCAAGGCAGGATCAAACCCTGGCAAGGCAGAATCAAACCCTGGCAAGGCAGGATCAAACCCTGGCAAGGCAGAATCAAACCCTGGCGAGGTAAAATCAAACCCTGGCAAGGCAGAATCAAACCCTGGCAAGGTAAAATCAAACCCTGGCAAGGCAGAATCAAACCCTGGCAAGGTAAAATCAAACCCTGGCAAGGTAAAATCAAACCCTGGCAAGGCAGAATCAAACCCTGGCAAGGTAAAATCAAACCCTGGCAAGGCAGAATCAAACCCTGGCAAGGCAGATCAAACCTGGAAAGCAGATCAAACCCTGGCAAGGCAGGAATCAAACCCTGGCAGGAAAATCAAACCCTGGCGAAGGTAAAATCAAACCCTGGCAAGGTAAAATCAAACCCTGGCAAGGTAAAATCAAACCCTGGCAAGGCAGGATCAAACCCTGGCAAGGCAGGATCAAACCCTGGCAAGGCAGGATCAAATCCTGGCAAGGCAGGATCAAACCCTGGCAAGGCAGGATCAAATCCTGTTTTTTAACCCTCAAAAGCTGAGGGCAGACCTGAGCCCCCTGGGCTGCAGCTCCTCAGCAGGGACAGAAATGGGAATTCAAACCATGGCCCCTTTGTACCCCAACAGCACGGGGACATTCCTGGTTTAAATGGGGAACACAGGATGGAATTGCACTGGATTCCAAACCTGGGCCCACCAGGTGAATTGGCTCGGGGATATTTTTGTACAAACCTACATTTCCTCCATGGAGAAATTTCCCATTTCTATCCAAGACTGGAGAGGTGCATAACAAGCAGTGGAGCAGCTGTCAGGAAGGGAAGTGCTCCAGACACTTTGAAAAGGCTGCTTTGAGGGAGAAAAAAACCCACCTGATTCATGGAAAGAAAGAAAGAAAAGATGACAAAACTCCACATTATTGCTCCTTTCAAGAGAGCTGCGCACAGCAACACCCAAGTGCTGCACAGCAGCTCCCGTGCGACAACCAGAGCTGGAAGGAAACCCCCCGGAAAAGGGGAGGGCAGGACATCACTGGGGCTGGGAAATCCCTCCCAGAGCCGCAGCAGTGCCCCAGCATCACCCTGTCAGCAGCCCAGGGCGCCGAGTGCCACCTCCAGGGAGCTGAGAGCTCCTGAGCTCCATCCCAGCGCCGGGAGCTCTGCAGAGCCAGCACAGCCCCGTGCCGGCAGGGCAGGGCTGCGGATGCTCCTGGAGGGACCCACGGGAGGGAGGGAAGGGGAATTCTGCCTCCAAACCGAGCCCCCGAGGCTCCTCTGACGCGTGCAGAGGGAGGAGAGGAGGAGTGGAGTCATCCTGGGGGGGAGAGAGGTGTGGGGTGGTGATGGAACTGCGCCCGAGGATTAATCATTAATTAATGAGGCGGCTTCAGCGGCTGCTGCAGGGGAGGAAAGGCCGGCTGGATTCCCGGGGCTGCTCACAGCCCGAGCCGAGAGCGCAGGCAGGGAGCGTGGAAGCAGCTCCGGGATGCTGCAGGACCTTGGAAGCTGCAGCTCAAGGTTCGAGCGGGTTGGAAGGAGGGAGCCGGCGGAGGCAGAATGTGGGCGAGGACAGAAAACTCGGGAAAATATTTAAATTCCTCGTGGCTTCCATCATTTCCTGGAACGCTTTCCCCGATATTTTTCGCCGTCCTCAAGGGCTCTGGAGACCGTGCTGGGGGAAGCTGTGTGCTGGGGGAAGCTGTGTGCCAAGGCAGGTGCTGCTGCAGCCCGGGCTGGGCCAGGCATTCCCGGGAGGAATTCTGGACAGAGGCACGCCAAGGCTCCAGGGAGAGCCTCTTGCACAGGGACTGAGCTGCTGGGATGGGAGAAATCCTGGGAAAATCCCCCGTTATCCAAGAGGGCAGCAGGAGCTGCAGCGGGAAGGGCACACGGAATAACAAAGAGTGACCACCCCTGTCCCAGCTGAATCCATCCCAGACCTCAGATCCTCCCTCGTGGGATTGTGGAAGGGTTTGGGCCGGGAAATCCGCAGGGAGTCTGAGCTCCCAGCCAGCCCGTGCTCCCAGAGGCACGGAGCAATCCCAGCCTGGTCGGGTGGGAAAGGAATCCAGAGCTCCTTGCATCCCACCCGTGCCAGGGCAGGGACCCCTCCCACTGCCCCTGGGGCTGCAGACAGCGGCAGGGCTGGGAATTCCCAAAATTCCCACCTCCTGTCAGCCCTGAGCTCTGCAGTGCCCACAACATCCCAGAGAGGGGCAGGGCTGGGAATTCCCAAAATTCCCACCTCCTGTCAGCCCTGAGCTCTGCAGACCCCAACTCCAGAACATTCCAGAGAGGTGCACGGCTGGGAATTCCCAATATTCCCAGATCCTGTCAGCCCTGAGCTCTGCAGTGCTCAACCTTAGAACATCCTAGACAGGTGCAGGGCTGGGAATTTTGGGAATTTCCAGCTCCTGTCAGCCCTGAGCTCTGCAGTGCCCAGAACATCCCAGAGAGGGGCAGGGCTGGGAATTCCCAAAATTCCCAGCTCCTGTCAGCCCTGAGCTCTGCAGACCCCAACCCCAGAACATCCCAGACACTGTGGGTGATGCTCCTGTGGTCCAGCACAGGGCTGAGCAACCAGGACAGCAGGGAACTCTCTGGCCACAAAGCCCCTCAGGAAACGTTGCTTGGCTAAAATGACAGAAAATGAGGGAGGCCAAGCCCCCCTGGAGGGTCCTGGAGCCCCCGGGGCTCGCTCTGCTGCTGCAGCCTGTGCCTCCTCCCGCAGCAGGGAACCCTGGCCAGCGCTGGGCTGCTCATCCACAGCTGACAGGCACAGCCAGAGCACTAAAAATAGCTCTCCAGCAAGATGGATCACCCGCTGGCCACGGGCTGGCGTGATAAACGCAGCCCTAACACGATCAAGAAATGTGGGTTTTGCTCTCAGTAAACTTAAACCCAACCATGGCATGATAAAACACGTGCACGGTTTGATTTCTGTACCTACAAATTTGCCCTGAGTCGAGCAGTTAAAGCAGATTAAGGGGGAGCTGAGGAGCGTGGTGAGCAGGGCACAGCACGGCGAGGAGCTCGGCTGAAGGGGAGCATCCCTCCCTCACTGCTGATGCAAACCCAGCACTTCCCAGAAGATGCTTCGTAAACCCCTGCCAGGGAGACTGCAACGAAGGTGAATTCGGGGGGCTGGGGAGGACGGGGGGTGACATTCCAGGCTCCTGGGGTGGATCTGCCCGTGCCTCAGGCAGAGATTGAGCGCTCTTGGCTCATCCCCAGGGCTCACACACGCCCGTGGGCGAGGAGCAGCTGGGGCTGAGCAGCGCGCCCTGCTCCTCCCGTGGATCTGGGGATGTGTCAGCAGCAGCAGGAGCTGCCCGGGGGCTCCTCGCTGCACCCCCTCCCCAGCCCCGGGCCCTGCTCGTGTTTGCCTCCACAGCCCACGGAGCAGGGACACGTCAGGGATGACACAGGCACAGCAGCAGAGCTGCCTCGTCACGGTGCAGAGCTCACCCTCCTCCTCCTCCTCCTCCTCCTCCTCCTCCCTGCTCAGCACTTCCAGGGATGCTCAGAGCTCTGCACACACACCCGGGGCAGGCAGCGTTCCATTCCCAGAGGAATCCCAGACCCCCGGGGCTGGAAAATCCTTCCAGGACCAGCGAGCCCCAGCTGTGCCCCATGGCGGGAACACCCCCAGGGATGGGCACTGCAAACCCCCCCGGGCCAGAACCCGACCACCCTTTCCAGGCAGAAATCCCTCCTGAAGGAGAAATCCCTGCTGCGAGGAGAAGAAGAGAGGGTGACACCCCAAGGTGGCCTTGGGGCACCCCTGGGGAGGAACCCGCCGTGCTGCCCAGCTTTGGGGTGACCCTGGGCTCCCCCTGCTCCCAGCACTGCCTCCCGGAGCCCCTGGGGTCCAGCAGGAGCCCCTGGGGTCCAGCAGGAGCCCCCAGCCCCAGCTCCTCCCCACCAAAGATCAGCGGGGGCGAGGGCTGGGGGCATTGCCCCGGGCTGGGGGCAGGAGGGGCGGCTGGCACACGGTGTGGGGTGGGGGCACTGCGCTCCCCAGCCGGCTGTGCCCCTCGCCGAGGCTCCCCCGCGACCCGCAGCTGCTGCAGGCGTGTTTGGCAGAGCCAGCCGCCCGCGTCCCAGCCCCGCGCCTTTGATCTGGGGAGCAGCGGCTCTGCACTAATGCAGAACACACGGCCCGCGGCCCCCCCGGGCACCCCGGCGCTGCACGGAGCCCCCCGAGCGGGGCAAAGGCGCAGGGGCATCCCCCCTGCCCGTGCCAGAGCCCTCCCGGGGCGGCTGGCCACGAAAGACCCTGGGGAAAGCAAAACTGCCCGAGGTGACACAGCCACAGCCACGGCACCCACCCATCACCCCAAACCCCACACAGCACACACCCAACATCACCCCAAACCCCACACAGCACACAGCACACACAGCACACACCCCACACCATCCCACACCCTACAGCCTACACCCCACACCATCCCAAACCCCACATCATCCCAAAACCCACACATCCCAGAACCCACACTACACCCCACATCAACCCCAAACCCCACACAACGCCCACACACACACACCCCACATCCACCACCAAACCCCCACACACCCCACCACACACCACACCCCCACATCACCCCAAACCCCACATCATCCCACACAGCACACATCCCAAAACCCACACATCCCTGGGGCTGGGATCTCATCCCTGGGGCTGGGATCTCATCCCTGGGGCTGGGATCTCAACCCTGGGGCTGGGCACTCATCCCTGGGGCTGGGATAGGTCCTGGACACCCCTGGAGGGGCTGGGCCTGCAGCCTGGCGGCTGGGCATTCATCCCTGGGGCTGGAATCCCATTCCTGGGGCTGGGATCCCATCCCTGGGGCTGGAAATTCATCCCTGGGGCTGGGCACTCACCCCTGGGGCTGGGATCAGGTCCTGGCAGCCTGGCAGAGGGCTGGGCTCCCCATCCCCAGCTGGGAATCCTTCCCTGCAGGGTGGGCAGCCCTGGCACAGGGTGCCCAGAGCAGCTGGGGCTGCCCCTGCATCCCTGGCAGTGCCCAGGCCAGGCTGGAGCCCCTGGGGCACTGGAGGGGTCCCACCATGGCAGGGGGGGCTCTGGGGTCTCTCCCCAGCCTGAGCAGTCAGTGATGACCCTGATGCCAACACGTGGGGGTGCCCAGAGCCTCAGCCCAGGGCAGGGCAGGCAGATCCCCTGCAATCCCGTGCCTGAGCTCACCTGCTGGGCTCCTTAGTGCTGCCAACCACCTGGAGAACCAAACCTGTGATGCTGCCAAAGGAGCCCCAAACGAGGGGCTGGGACACCCTGATCTCTTCTACAGCACCTCCCTCACCTCCACTCGGTGGAATGCAACAGGGAGGGGCAGAGAAAACAAAATTAAAGCTCACCTGAGCAGGGCTTGCAGAGAATGAGCCACCCCTGGAATGGTTTGGGTGGGAAGGAGCTCAGAGCCCACCCAGAGCCCCCCCTGCCAGGGCAGGACCCCTCCCAGTGCCCCAGGGGCTCCAGCCTGGCCTGGGCACTGCCCCTGAACTCCAGCAGTTCCAACACTGAGGTTCCCTATTCCTCTGCTGTTTCAGTTCTTGGTGGATCTGAGCACATCTGCTTCAGGCTGGTGGAACTGCAGGGATATTTACAGCAGTAAATCACGGGCTAAATCACAAATACAACACGAGCACTTCTCTGTAAACCCAATTTGGATTACACGACCATTTTGGTGGCTACAACAACTTCCATTCCACTTTGATAAATAAAAACCAAAAACCAAACCCAAGAGGCTTCAGGCTGGAAGCATCAGGCGAGGCCAAAGCTGCAGCTGTGACATTGTTGTGATTCCCAGGGACAGGACTGTCCCCAGCCTGGGCTGTGGGAGCTCCTGAGGGCAGGCTGGAAACCCACCCTGCTGCCCTGCAGCCCCCCCAGGCACCAGGGCAGCTGAGCCCTGGCCTGGCTGACCCCACAGCTGAGCCAGCAGCAGCTATCCCAGCACCTCCAGAGCATTTCTGTAAAGCCAAACAGCCAAACTGCACCCGGCTGGATTTTCTGGGGGTCTCATCTGGCTTCCAGCCTGCTTTGAATCAGCTGTAACTACAAAAAACCCCAAAAGAAACCCCATGGTGGAAAGGTTTTGCTCTTCCAGCAGAGCCATAATTGGTCCCATTTGTCAAGGAGATGCTTGGGCAGAGGGGAGACCCCCAGACTGTCCCAGGCAGGGGCACAGAGCTCTGCCACACCTGAGATGTCTTCAAAGGATAACTGAGCAATGACTGGGAACAATTCCTTCATGGAATTCCTCCACCCCAAACCTATCCATGGTGGGACCCCTCCCACTGCCCCAGTGCCCAGCCTGGCCTGGGGCACTGCCAGGGGTCCAGGGAACAATTCCTGCCCCAAATCCCCCCGGGATTTCCCCTCCCTCGGTCTGAAGCCGTCGCTCCTGGCGCTGCCAGAGCAGTCCCCAGGCCGTGCCCCTCTGCAGCTCCTGCAGGGCTGTGAGCTCTGCACGGAGCCTCCTCTCCCCCAGCTCCCCGTGCCACGGCGCTGTGTCTCCCTGCAGCTCTGCCCCCTGCTCCCAGCCCGAGTGCAGAAGGGGATTTGTGGGCTGGGGAGGTAAGGAACAAACTGGAGAGGGGCCAAGAGCGCCCTGGAAACCACCGACTTCAAAAAGCCAGAGCTTTTACAGCACAGTGAGCACAAGAGTGATTTATGCTCGACAGGATCGTTTGGTCGTGTCAGGCCATACCTAAAGCCTGGTGCTGCACAGAACATGCTTTAACAAGATGTTCCAGGGCTGCCTTTGAAAAAGACAACCCTCACAAAGAGACGAGGTGGAAAGAGGGATGGTTCCCAACAGAGGAAAGGGCCAAACCAGAGCAATAAAGCCTGTGCAGCAGATGATGAGCAGAGCCCCAAATTGCTGCCATCTGTTAGCAACCTTTGCCCAGCGAAATGGATTTCATGTGAGGTCAAGAAATCCCAAACTGCCATTTCCTCATTACTATTAATAAGGGCCAGGTGCCCATAAACCAACAGTGGGTGCAGATGTCCCTCACGTGGCTCTGCTTCCCCATCCAGGCTGGGGAAGGAGCCCAGGGAAGGGCTGCAGATGCACCCAGGGCAGGGGCAGTGCTCATTCCTCTGCAATCCAGTGCCTGGGCACCAGGAGCATTATCCCTCCCAGCCCATGGGCACAGGGAGCCCCAGGATGTTCTCCTGCCCTGGGGATGGAGGCCTGATGGCTTCTGCTGCGTTTTCCATGGGGGTGGAAGCATTTTGGTGGACTTCTTCTAGAGCCCACAGAAAGAGAAGATTTTTGCTCACTTCATCCCTGGCAGTGCCCCAGGCCAGGTTGGACACTGGGCTGGGGGCAGCCTGGCACAGTGGGAGGGGTCCCTGCCATGGCTGGATGAGCTTTGGGGACCCTACCCAAACCACCCTGTGCCTGTCACCAAGCCCTGCTCCAGCTGACACCAGCACAGGCTCTCACCTGAGCGTCCCCAGCACCTTCCTGAGCACTCCCACCAGGCTCTCCGTGTCCCTGGCAGCACAGAAACGCTCAGCCCTGGCGTTTCCCCGGGTCCAGGTGCTGTGGGAGCTGCTGCCATCCCCTCTGGGTGGCCCCAGGGTGCTGCTGCAGGAGCCCAGCCCGGCCCGGCAGCAGAGCCAAGGAAGCTCTGCCTCACCAGAGTCAGCCTGGCTAGGAAATTCAGCAGGGAAGCAATAAATATTTCACATCCTGCCCTCCACGAGGATGGTGGTTTAACCACTTAGAGCCCGTGCCCAAAGGAAACACACCAGAGGTTGTTGCAGAGCTCTGCCAGACTCGGCAGCAGCGTCGCCTTTCCCAGGGACTCACGGACAGCAAGGAAAAGCAGAGGGTGCCAAAAGAAAGGGAAAGCCTGGCAGAACATCCCTCCAGGCATGGCAGTGATCTCCCCACGAGGGAAACGCAGCTGGGGTGGGCCCAGGAGGACCTGAGCACCCAAATGTGGCAGCAAACGGCTCGAGGAAAGGCCAAAGGGGAGGGGAAATGCCAGCAGGACAGGACAGCAAACCCTGGGGAACAGGGCACGAGGGAATAGGGCACGAGGGAATAGGGCATGAGGGAAAGGGCACGAGGGAATAGGGCATGAGGGAACAGGGCACGAGGGAACAGGGCATGAGGGAACAGGGCACGAGGGAAAGGGCAGAGGGAACAGGGCACGAGGGAACAGGGCACGAGGGAACAGGGCACGAGGGAATAGGGCATGAGGGAACTAGGGCACGGGAATAGGCATGGGAATAGGGCACAGAGGGAACAGGGCACGAGGGAACAGGGCATGAGGGAATAGGGCATGATGGGAACAGGGCACGAGGGGAAAGGGCACGAGGAATAGGGCACGAGGGAAAGGCATGAGGAACAGGGCACGAGGATGGGAACAGGGCACAAGGATGGGAACAGGGCACAGGCTGGGAACAGGGCACAGGGCTGGGAACAGGGCACAGGCTGGGAACAGGGCACGAGGATGGGAACAGGGCACAGGGCTGGGAACAGGGCACGAGGATGGGAACAGGGCACAGGCTGGGAACAGGGCACAGGCTGGGAACAGGGCACAGGGCTGGGAACAGGGCACGAGGATGGGAACAGGGCACGAGGATGGGAACAGGGCCAGAGGTGGGAACAGGGCACGAGGATGGGAACAGGGCACAGGCTGGGAACAGGGCACAGGATGGGAACAGGGCACAGGGCTGGGAACAGGGCACAGGTGGGAACAGGGCACGAGGATGGGAACAGGGCACAGGGCTGGGAACAGGGCACGAGGATGGGAACAGGGCACGAGGATGGGAACAGGGCACGAGGATGGGAACAGGGCACAGGGCTGGGAACAGGGCACGAGGATGGGAACAGGGCACGAGGATGGGAACAGGGCACAGGGCGGCACAGGGCTGGGAACAGGGCACGAGGGAACAGGGCACGAGGCTGGGAACACCCAGGGAGTGAGGGAGGATCTGCAACAAGGATCCCCCTCTGGTCCTGCCAGTGGGATTGTGAATGGGGATCCATAAAACACCCCAGGCCAGGCTGGGCTCTGGGAGCCCCTGGCACAGTGGGAGGGGTCCCACCATGGCAGGGGTGGCACTGGGGGGGCTCTGAGCTCCCAACCCAACCCAGTCTGGGGTTTGCTGGTTCCTCCAGGATAAACCTGAGCACTGCACCCATGGCTCTGCATTCCCAGTGGGTGCAGGGACACAGCTCAGGCAGCCCTTGGAACATTCCTGCTGCTCTGCCCTGACACAAACCATCCTCTCCTCTTGGCTCCACAGGGTCTGGGCCTGCTGGGCCCCTGCTCTCACCCCCTCCCTCTCCCACCAGGGCTCAGCCCTCTTTTCTGCTGGGAGCTTTAGTGGCTGACACGAAATCATCAGCCCTGGGAAGGGAATCCAGCCCCTTCCAGGCTGGCTCAGCATCTCCCAGAGAGCTGGGCGAGACCTGGGGGCTGCAGCAGCCACGGGAGCTGCTGGCTCAGCCCTTCCCCAGGGCTGCTGGGGTGAGCACGATGGTGCCAGGCTCTGGTGCCAGCCCCAGGGCAGAGCTGCTGCCACGGGAGGGGAACATCCCAGGCTGGCTCTGCAGCCACGGGAGCTCGTGGGGACACTGAGCCCTGGCACAGCTGGGCATCGGGAAAAGCAGGGAAATGGCTGAGGAGCCTGCTTCCCCCAGAGGGGGCTGCTGTTGTTGGGACCCCCAGCCCCCTCCCAGCCCTGCTCTGACTCCCAGTCCCCTCCTCATGCCAGGGCAGCTCAGGCCTGAACACACGATGGCCTTGGATGCTCAGGATGGCTCTGGCAGCGTGTGGAATCACAGGAGGATGGGATGGGATGGGATGGGTGGGAAAAAGCTCAGAGCCCACCCAGAGCCCCCCCTGCCATGGTGGGACCCCTGCCACTGTCCCAGGGGCTCCAGCCTGGCCTGGGCACTGCCAGGGATGCAGGGGCAGCCCCAGCTGCTCTGGGCACCCTGTGCCAGCCCCTGCCCACCCTGCAGGCAACAATTCCTGCTCCCAAATCCCATCCAATCCCACTGGGAAGCCATTCCCTGGGTGCTGTCCCTGTGTCCCCTGTCCCCAGCTCTCCTGGAGCCCCTCCAGGCTCTGCCAGGGGCTCTGAAGGTGCTAAAGGAGCCCCTGGGCTCCCTGGCTGGCTCTGGGGAGGCTGGCACGCTGCTGGGACTGTCCTGTGCCCTGTGTCACCCTGCCATGGCAAGCTCAGGGGCACCCAGCCTGTGCTGGACCATCCTGGGGACCCGCAGAGCTGGCACCACCCCGGGCATCACCCGCAGCTCCCACAGCCCTCCCAGCACAGAGCCCAGGGCATCCCGTCCTCCCCAGCAGGGTCTCCTCCCACGGGAACAGCCCGGCCACAGAGGTGAGCCCCCCGAGCACGGGCACACGCCCAGACCCACCGCCGACCCCAGAGATGCTCAGGGGCTGTGGGGACGCTCGCACACCCAAGCCCATCCTCACTGCACAAACCAGAGAAGGACAAAAACAAACGGAAACCTCCCGAGGGCACAAGTGGAGCCATTTCCAGGCAGCCCCTGAGAGGGCACTGGTTTAGAAAACGGAGCCCAGCCCGCGGTCCATCAGGTGGGTTTGCAGGACCCTGCCCAGGGGGATTCCTCCCCCTGTGCCTCGGGCAGGCTCCAGAGCTGGAGGAGCGAGTGAACCAGCTCCTGCCTGAGCTCCGGCGCTGACTCAGGGCACAGGAATGCGATTCAGGGCAGGCATGAATGGAGGGGCAGGGCTGCCCCTGGCTGCTCCCCAGCCACAGAAACCACCCGGGCCTGGCAAAGCCCGAGCTCAGCTCAGCTCAGGGCACGGCTAAAGCCACCCCAGGGCTCCCCAGAGCCCGCCGAGCACCCCACAGGGTGGTTTGGGCTGGAAGGGAGCTCAGAGCCCACCCAGAGCCCCCCCTGCCATGGTGGGACCCCTGCCACTGCCCCAGGGGCTCCAGCCTGGCCTGGGCACTGCCAGGGATGCAGGGGCAGCCCCAGCTGCTCTGGGCACCCTGTGCCAGGGCTGCCCACCCTGCAGGGCTGTGGGGTGGGAGCTGCCCCCCCTGCAGCCCCTGAGCCCCTCTGCTCTGCTCTCCCCATCTCCCGAGGGAAACGACCCCAGCCCCGCGCTGCAGCCCCTCTGCCTGAAGCTGTTCCTGGGCTCGTCCTGGCTCCCGAGCTCCCCAGGCTGCTCTGGGGTCACTGCAGGGTCTGTGGGATATGCCGAGGGCACCATCCCTATCCTGGGGAATCCCTGCAAGGCTCCCTGGAGCCCGAGCAGCTCCACGGACCCCAAAGCACAGAGGGTTTGACACTGAGCAGAGCAGCCTGGGACAGGAAAGGGTTTGGTGGAAATTGGGATGTTACTGGCTGGGACAGGACCATCCCAGCAGGGCTGGGGAACGGCGAGGTGCAGCCCTGGGGCACTGCAAGGACAGAGGGGTGTGCCTGCAGGGGCCACAGCAAAAACCCTGACACAAGGCTCTGTGTGTGCCCTGCAGCGTGTGCCAGGGGCCAGGGCAGGGCAGAAACTGCACAGGCCCCCATGGAAGAGCAGCTCTGAACAGGGCACAGGGCTTGCTGCACTGCCCTGTGCATGCCAGCATCAAAAACGGGGTCCCTGTGCTGGAGACAGATTCCTACAGCTCCCCAGCATCACAAACAGGATCCCTGTCCCATACAAAATTCCCAGCTCCCCAGGATCACAAACAGGATCCCTCTCCCATACAAATTCCCAACTCCCCAGGATCACAGGGTCCCTCTCCCATACGAATTCCCAGCTCCCCAGCATCACAAACAGGGTCCCTGTCCCATACAAAATCCCTACAGCTCCCCAGGATCACAAACTGTGTCCCTGTCCCATACAAAATTCCCAACTCCCCAGGATCACAAACAGGGTCCCTGTCCCATACAAAATCCCTACAGCTCCCCAGGATCACAAACAGGATCCCTGTCCCATACAAAATTCCCAACTTCCCAGGATCACAGGGTCCCTGTCCCATATGAATTCCCCAACTCCACAGGATCACAGGGTCCCTGTCCCATACGAATTCCCAACTCCCCAGGATCACAGGGTCCCTCTCCCATACGAATTCCCAAACTCCCCAGGATCACAGGGTCCCTCTCCCCTATGAATTCCCAACTCCCCAGGATCACAGGGTCCCTGTCCCATACGAATTCCCTACAGTTCTGAGGCAGAGCAGGTCCTGCAGCCCCAGCAGTGGGGGAAGATCAGAGATTCCCAAAGTTGGTGCCAGGGCTGCTGCTCCTGATGTGCTGCTAATCCACGACTGCTCTGCTCCCTTCACCTTCACCCCTGGCAGAAATCTGGGTACAGAAACCTGGGTGCAGAAATCTGGGTACAGAAACCTGGTACAGAAACCTGGGTACAGAAACCTGGGTACAGAAATGTGGGATGCAGAAATCTGGGTACAGAGATCTGGGTACAGAGATCTGGGTGCAGAAATCTGAGGTGCAGAAATCTGGGGTGCAGAAACCTGGGATGCAGAAATCCCTCTGCCACCCCCTGGCCAGGGGGCTGCCCAGGTCCCTGACACCCCTGGGGCTCCTCCCAGAGCTGCTCCAGGCTCCCCCTCGGGCAGGGCCAGCCCGGGAGGGGCCTGGGCAAGCTGGGATGGAGGGAGGTGGTGGGATGGGATGGTGGGATGAGCTGGAAGGTGGCGGGAGGAGCTGGGATGGGATGGTGGGAGGTGGTGGGATGAGGTGGGATGGGATGGTGGGATGAGGTGGGATGAGGTGGGATGAGGTGCAGGTGGCCCTGCAGGGCTGGGGATGGCAGAGCTGGGTCCTCCCCACCCCGGCCAGGCTGGGTTTGCTGTTGCCAGGGCCATGGACAGACCCCAGCAGCCTGTCCTGAACACAGCTGGCTCTGAAAGCTCCCCAGAGCTGGGTCCTCCCCACCCTGGCCAGGCTGGCACTGGGGGGTTTCTCAGCCAGGTGGGATTTCTCAGCCTGCCTGGGATTTCCAGCCTTTCACGGCTGAGGGGGGAGCAGCTCAAGCCACTCCAGCCCATGCAGAGGAAGGATGCAACATTTCAACTCCTACAGTGTCCTCCAGCTGCTCAAAATCTGCCTTTCTCGAGCTTCAAATCAATGCTGGCCCCTCCATTCCTGATTCCAAAGGAATGGGTCTGGATGGAATGTCCCTGTGCTGACAGTATTTTAGTCTGGGCTCTTTATCCTCCTCCTGACACGGTGCTCCAGGGAAAAAAGGGGATGTAAAACTGGTCACCTGCTCCCCTGATCTCACATTTACCCTTTTTCTATCGACACCCACGACCCAGCACAGGGAAACAGCTAACACGAAGCTCTGCAGAGGATTGTTGCTGGGAGTGGGGCTGGGCAGGGGCAGGACACCCCCGGGGCACTGCAGAGCCTGGAGAGCAGGGCTGGCTGTCCTGGGGGGCTCTCCTGCCCCCAGGACATTCCCTGCAGCTCCTGCAGCCCTGGACCCGGGCACAGGGGCTGGAATTCCCAGAGGGCTGGGGCTGCCCCTGCACCCCTGGGCTGGATTTGGGGTTTGGGAGAGTGGGGGGTGTCCCTGCCGCGGCAGGGGTGGCACTGGGTGAGCTTTAGGGCCCCTTCCCACCCAGGATTCCCTGATCACCTCGGGATGAACTGGGCTCCAGAGGAATCCACTCACCCCCCACCTCAGAGCAGCCACAAAAACCCACCCAGCATCACCAAAGGCCAGTCCCAGCACGCTGCTGTGTTTTCAGCAACACATGCTCCCCCCAAAACGTCTATTTGCCCACGAGAAAGAAGCCCCCCGAATTCCCAGTCACACAGTGACTCCAGGGATAAAGAGCACAGGGATCCCCCAGGGGAGCAAACCGAAGGGATTGAAGGCACCAAACGCTGCCAGGCTCTGCCGGGAGCAGAGCTGCGCTCTGGCCGTGCCGAGGAAAGCAGCAGGGCTCCCTCTGCAGTGGATCCCGAATTTCCACAGGCTGGGGGCTGAGCAGGAGCGCGGGCAGCACGGGCACGCAGCCCAGCCTGCTGCCAGGGGCTCGCAGCGCAGCGCACGGAGCGCTGCCCGGGATGGGATGTTCGGCACTTTGCACGCACCGCCTTGGAGGCGGCGAGCAATGAAAGGGCTCCCGAAGAGGCTGAGAGCGTGCCCAGCCCTGCCCGGGAGCTGCCACAACGCCAGGCACCAAGGCAGCTCAGGATTCCCCTCCTCAGGCTCCGCTAAAGCCCCCCCAGTCCAGCCCGTGGCAATAAAACCTCCCCGGGAAGGGAGAGAGGAGAAACCCGGGACACACCACCAGCTCCCGGGCAGAAAAACCCCCCCCACCCAATTCCCACACAAGGCAATTCACAGGAAAATGGATTGCATGCAGGAAGGGGATAAAAAAAAGCCAGATCACCTACAAAGTGAAGTCAACTTACTGCCTGCTTTTGCTCTTCTTCCTAGAGGCGTTGGCAAAAGAGAAGAGTGGAGAGAGAGAGAGAGAGAGAGAGAGGAAAGATTAATTATCCTGTGAAAATGAGGATTTTCACACAAAACTGGCAGTGAAAGGCCAGGACACGGTGCCAGCACCTGCAGCACGGCAGGAGCCAGGGACACAGGAGAGCAGGGCTGTGCCAGCAGGTGACAACTGTCCCACTGAGCCCTGCAGATGGCCCCCGGGGTGGCCACAGTGGCACCCAGGGCATGGGGACAGCAGTGTGGGTCCCTGGGACTCAGGAGGGGACATCAGGGACCTGCTCCTGCAGGCAGGGCCTGGCCTGGCACAGGGAGGGGTCCCTGGCACGGGGGAGGGGTCCCTGGCACAGGGGAGGGGTCCCTGGCACAGGGGAGGGGTCCATGGCACTGGGAGAGGTCCCTGGCACAGGGGAGGGTCCCACCACAGGGGAGGGTCCCTGGCACAGGGGAGGGGTCCCACCACAGGGCAGGGGTCCCTGGCACAGGGGAGGGGTCCCTGGCACAGGGGAGGGGTCCCTGGCACAGGGGAGGGGGTCCCACCACAGGGGAGGGGTCCCTGGCACAGGGGAGGGGTCCCTGGCACAGGGGAGGGGGTCCCACCACAGGGGAGGGGGTCCCTGGCACGGGGGAGGGGTCCCTGGCACGGCAGGGGGAGCTGGATGGCCCTGGTGGAACCCAAGCCCTCCCACCATCCTGTGAAGCCCCCTGCTCCAGCCCTGGGGTCTCTGGAGCTGCCCTGAGGGCAGCAGACACCAGATCCACAGCCTGGGGAAGGGAGAATGCTGCCAGGAGTGCCCGGGCACACATGGATGTGCCAAGGAATGCCCGGACACACAGGGGTGCCAGGAGTGCCCAGACACACACACAAACCTGACAGGAGTGCCCAAACACACACACAGAGGTGCCAGGAGTGCCCAGACACACACACAAAAAACCAGAGCTGCTCCCAGGAGTGCCCAATTCCAAACAGAAGCACCAGGGAGTGCCCAGGCACACACACAAACCTGCCAGGAGTGCCCAGACACACAGAGGTACCAGCAGAGAGCCCCAAACCAGCAGAGAGCCCCAAACCAGCAGAGACCCCAAACCAGCAGAGACCCCAAACCAGCAGAGAGCCCCAAACCAGCAGAGACCCCAAACCAGCACAGACCCCAAACCAGCACAGACCCCAAACCAGCAGAGAGCCCCAAACCAGCAGAGACCCCAAACCAGCAGAGACCCCAAACCAGCAGAGAGCCCCAAACCAGCAGAGACCCCAAACCAGCACAGACCCCAAACCAGCACAGACCCCAAACCAGCAGAGAGCCCCAAACCAGCAGAGACCCCAAACCAGCACAGACCCCAAACCAGCACAGACCCCAAACCAGCAGAGAGCCCCAAACCAGCAGAGACCCCAAACCAGCAGAGACCCCAAACCAGCAGAGACCCCAAACCAGCAGAGAGCCCCAAACCAGCAGAGACCCCAAACCAGCAGAGAGCCCCAAACCAGCAGAGACCCCAAACCAGCAGAGACCCCAAACCAGCAGAGAGCCCCAAACCAGCAGAGAGCCCCAAACCAGCACAGACCCCAAACCAGCAGAGAGCCCCAAACCAGCAGAGACCCCAAACCAGCAGAGACCCCAAACCAGCAGAGACCCCAAACCAGCAGAGACCCCAAACCAGCAGAGAGCCCCAAACCAGCAGAGACCCCAAACCAGCAGAGACCCCAAAACCAGCACAGACCCCAAACCAGCACAGACCCCAAACCAGCAGAGAGCCCCAAACCAGCAGAGACCCCAAACCAGCAGAGACCCCAAACCAGCAGAGACCCCAAACCAGCAGAGAGCCCCAAACCAGCAGAGACCCCAAACCAGCAGAGACCCCAAACCAGCACAGACCCCAAACCAGCAGAGAGCCCCAAACCAGCAGAGACCCCAAACCAGCAGAGAGCCCCAAACCAGCAGAGACCCAAACCAGCAGAGAGCCCCAAACCAGCAGAGACCCCAAACCAGCAGAGACCCCAAACCAGCAGAGAGCCCCAAACCAGCAGAGACCACAAACCAGCAGAGACCCCAAACCAGCACAGACCCCAAACCAGCAGAGAGCCCCAAACCAGCAGAGACCCCAAACCAGCAGAGAGCCCCAAACCAGCAGAGAGCCCCAAACCAGCACAGACCCCAAACCAGCAGAGAGCCCCAAACCAGCAGAGAGCCCCAAACCAGCACAGACCCCAAAGCAGCAGAGACCCCAAAGCAGCAGAGAGCCCCAAACCAGCAGAGAGCCCCAGCCCCAAACCAGCAGAGACCCCAAACCAGCACAGACCCCAAAGCAGCAGAGACCCCAAACCAGCAGAGACCCCAAACCAGCAGAGAGCCCCAAACCAGCAGAGACCCCAAACCAGCACAGACCCCAAAGCAGCAGAGACCCCAAAGCAGCAGAGACCCCAAAGCAGCAGAGAGCCCCAGCCCCAAACCAGCAGAGACCCCAAACCAGCACAGAGCCCAAAGCAGCAGAGAGCCCCAGCCCCAAACCAAGCCCCTGGGTCAGAGCTGTGCCCTGGCAGATGTGCCAAGGCCCCAGGGCTGCTGAGCTGGCAGAGAGGGGAGGGAGAGCAGGTCCCCAGTGCAGACCCCGACCTGGGGGACAGAAGAAGGGGACACACCTTCCCCAAGGGGGATTTGTGCCCTTTGGAGCAGGGCAGTGGGCACTGGGCTGGGGCAGCTGGAGGCACACCCTGGCACTGCTGGCAAGGCTCACCCAGCCCAGCCTCCTGGGTAGTTCAGGGTTCCCAGGGGATTTGGAAACGTTCAAAGGATCTCCCAGCCAAGAACCAGCACGGGTGGGTGGCACAGGGCTGCAGGATGGGGCTGCTGCCCCTGCTCTGTCCCAGAGCAGCAATTCCAGCACTTCCAGGGGGCTCCCCCAGACCTCAGGGGGCAGCAGGGCCACGAGCAAGCACAGCCCCCCAGGAATCCAGGGCAGGGAATTAAAATCCCTGGCATCAAAGCTCCTTCTGGCCTGGAAATCCACGAACCCATTTATCAACCTTCCCTTGCTGATCTCCTGCCTGAGCAGGATTAACCAGAACCTTTCCCTTAATTTAAAGCAGCTCCTTCCCCCTGACCACTGCGAGCTGCTTCCCCAGCCAGCCCTGCAGAGGAGCCTGGGAACAGCTGGGGAGAATTCCGGGTTCTGAGCTGATATTTTTGGGTTTTTTCTCCCAAGACTTGGGGTTCCTTCAGGTGTGTCTCTGGTGCTGCTTGGCAGATGTGGGGCTTGGCTCTGCTCAGTGCCCTCCCCACATCCCTCGTGCCTCCCACCAGCACCGGGACCAGATGGGGACCCTGGGTCAGGAAAAAGATCTTAAATCATCTCCACCCCGAAAAAAAAAAAAAAGAAAAAAAGTTGTTAGTTTGAAAAATGAGGCCCTGGCATTGAGTACATCTGTGAAAAAGCCCTCTCAGGAGGGCTGGGGCCGAGCAGAGCAGGGATAAATCACCGCAGCAGCCGTGAGGAAATGGCCGGGGAGGAAATGGGAGCAGAAATGGGATCTGGCTGCTGCATTTCCGTGGAAAGGCCTGGGAGGAGCAGGCACCGATCCCCAGGGAGTGCTCATCAGAGGCAGGCCAGCCACAGCACACGGTGGGGATCACAGGAGTGAGGGCAGGGCGAGCCTGCATGCAGCTCGGGAGGGAGCTGGGACCCCCTGTGCCCACGGGCAGGGACCCCTCCCACCCTGCCAGGGGCTCCAGGCCCTGCACGACCTGCCAGGGATGGGGCAGCCCCAGCTCCCCTTCCCTCGCTGCCAGGTGAGCCCCAAAACTGGAACCCCCGGACCAGAGAGACCCCACTCCTCGGGGAGGATCGGTGGAAAACTCTGGGAAAAGCCAGCACTGACTCCCAGCTGCACAGGGCGGGTGCCAGGAACATCAGGGGGGTTCAGTTAACTGTGCACAAAGAACAGGGGCAGAAAACAGAGTGGGCAGAAAGCAAACAAGAGTGGGATGGTCAGAAATCAGAGTGGGAATGGTCAGAAATCAGAGATGGGGATGGTCAGAAATCAGAGAGGGAATGGTCAGAAATCAGAGTGGGGATGGTCAGAAATCAGAGTGGGGATGGTCAGAAATCAGAGAGTGGGAATGGTCAGAAATCATGAGAGGGATAAATGGTCAGAAATCAGAGAGTGGGGATGGTCAGAAATCAGAGAGGGAATGGTCAGAAATCAGAGTGGGGATGGTCAGAAATCAGAGTGGGGATGGTCAGAAATCAGAGAGGGGATGGTCAGAAATCAGAGTGGGAATGGTCAGAAATCAGAGAGGGATGGTCAGAAATCAGAGAGTGGAATGGTCAGAAATCAGAGTGGGAATGGTCAGAAATCAGAGAGGGAATGGTCAGAAATCAGAGAGGGGAATGGTCAGAAATCAGAGTTGGGATGGTCAGAAATCAGAGTGGGAATGGTCAGAAGTCAGAGTGGGAATGGTCAGAAATCAGAGAGGGAATGGTCAGAAATCAGAGATGGGGAATGGTCAGAAATCAGAGAGGGAATGGTCAGAAATCAGAGAGTGGGAATGGTCAGAAATCAAGAGTGGGAATGGTCAGAAATCAGAGAGTGGGAATGGTCAGAAATCAGAGAGGGAATGGTCAGAAATCAGAGAGTGGGAATGGTCAGAAGTCAGAGTGGGAATGGTCAGAAATCACAGAGTGGGAATGGTCAGAAATCAGAGAGTGGGAATGGTCAGAAATCAGAGAGGGAATGGTCAGAAATCAGAGAGGGAATGGTCAGAAATCAGAGAGGGAATGGTCAGAAATCAGAGAGTGGGATGGTCAGAAATCAGAGGGGAATGGTCAGAAATCAGAGTGGGAATGGTCAGAAATCAGAGTGGGAATGGTCAGAAATCAGAGAGGGAATGGTCAGAAATCAGAGAGTGGGATGGTCAGAAATCAGAGAGGGATGGTCAGAAATCAGAGAGGGAATGGTCAGAAATCAGAGATGGGAATGGTCAGAAATCAGAGATGGGAATGGTCAGAAATCAGAGGGAATGGGAATGGTTCAGAAATCAGAGAGGGAATGGTCAGAAATCAGAGGTGGGAATGGTCAGAAATCAGAGAAGTGGGAATGGTCAGCAATCACAGAGGAGTGTGCTGATGAACCACAGCCCCAGAGTGCTCAGAAGTCACAAACAGCAATGGGTTGCCCTGGAAGGGCTCTGACTCCAGGGCCTTTCCCTGCTCAGGGTGTGGGGAATTAATTACAATTTATGCTGTTATCTCCATGTGTCCAGAGGACAGCTGGGCTTTCCTGGGGTCACACAATGTCCTGGACCCCCAGGGACCCCCAGGCAGCCCCTGGCCCTGCCCAGACCCCCACAGCCCCAGCCTGGGCAGCCCTGGGAGCTCCTGGAGCCCCGGCAGCCTGGGCAGTGCCCGTGCCCCTCTGGAATGGTGCAGCCTCTCCCTGAGCTCCATCCCAGCTCCCCTGGGTGCTGCCCCCGGCCCAGAGAGCAGAACTCAGAGCTGCTGACACCTGCAGGGCCTTTCCTCACTCTCCTCCTCTTCAGAGAGGGATTTGAGCCCCCAAACTCCCAGGCAGGCAGAGCTGGATCCAGCCCTAAATGGTGAAATGAAGGCAGCATTAAAAATGTAAAAAATACTGCATAAGAAAATGGAAAAAAAACCCATAAAAGCTTAACAGCTGATGTAAATTATACATGAGGAGTTCTGAAGAGCTCCAAGTGAGGAGAGAAGCTAAAACCTGGCGGGGGAAACTCGTGTCTGGCAGGGCTAAAACCACTGAAAATGAGAGCTGGAAATAAACACCAGGAACAAAACAGAGCCTGGGGCAGTGCTGGGGCTGAAATCCTGGGCAGGGCAGGGACCCTGTGCCTGCCCCATCCCCTCCCCTGCAGTCTGCAGCAGCACACAGGGAAGCTCTGACACCAAGAATGAGAAAAGGTGTCAAAAGTATCTACAAAAAAAAAAATGATATTTTTAGCTCAGCAGGCTGGGGAACCTGCAGCTTAAAATAATTACCTGAGTGAGGAGCTACCTGGGGCAGGGCAGGGATTTGTGGGGGATCTTGGGATGCCCAGGACACTGGGAGCCCCTGGGGCAGTGGCAAGGGGGGCTCTGGGTGGGCTCTGAGCTCCCCTCCTACCCAAACCACTCGGGGATTCCAATATTTCTGTGATTTTAGAAGTCAGACATTAATGGGCTGAGCAGGAAAGACACAGAGCAGAACCACTGGCTTCAGGAAAACCAGAATTCCCAAACAGGGCCAGGGTGCTGTGCCCAGGGAGGGGGAACAAACCAGGCTCTGCTGAGGGTGCTTGATCATCACCCCTGTATGGGCACCCCTGCCAGGGTGAAGGGCAGGGCTGGAATTGCTGCCCAGGATGGAATTGCTGCCTGGGATGGAGGGCAGGGCTGGAATTGCTGCCCAGGATGGAGAGCAGGGATGGAATTGCTGCCTGGGATGAAGGGCAGGGATGGAATTCCTGCCCAGGATGGAGAGCAGGGATGGAATTGCTGCTCAGGATGAAGGGCAGGGATGGAATTCCTGCCCAGGATGGAATTGCTGCCTGGGATGGAGGGCAGGGATGGAATTGCTGCCTGGGATGAAGGGCAGGGATGGAATTCCTGCCTGGGATGGAATTGCTGCCTGGGATGGAATTGCTGCCCAGGATGAAGGGCAGGGCTGGAATTGCTGCCTGGGATGAAGGGCAGGGATGGAATTCCTGCCTGGGATGGAATTGCTGCCCAGGATGAAGGGCAGGGATGGAATTCCTGCCTGGGATGGAATTGCTGCCCAGGATGAAGGGCAGGGATGGAATTGCTGCCCGGGCTGGAATTGCTGCTCAGGATGAAGGGCAGGGATGGAATTGCTGCCTGGGATGGAATTGCTGCCCAGGATGAAGGGCAGGGCTGGAATTGCTGCCCCAGGACACAAGCCCAGGCTGAGGAGTGATGGTCCCTGACCCTGGGAATTCTCTGAGTGCAGAGGAGCTCTGAATTTTCCTGGAACCATCCAGAAGTGCCTACAGCTGATCTGCCACCCCCTGTGCCACTGTCCCCCCTGGTCCTGTCCAAAACCTCTCCAAGGCCAAGGCTTGTTGGATTGAGAGCAGGGAAAGCACCACGGGGTGACAGAATTTCCCTCTCCAGGCCCCAGCTGGGAGCTCAGCCCAGGGGGGACCCCATTAAAACACCGAGGACCCTCAGGAGGAGCCCCAGCAGTGAGTGGAGCTCAGGCAGCAGCAGAAGCCTCAGGCAGAGCCCCCAGAGGGCAGGGGCTGGCAGGGGCAGCCCTGTGTCCCTGCTCCCAGTTCATTCCCCAGTTCATTCCCCAGTTCATTTCATTCCCCAGTTCAGTTCATTTCCCAGTTAATTCTCAGTTTATTCCCCTGTTTATTCCCCAGTTCATTCCCCAGATCATTCCCCAGTTCAGTTCATTCCCCAGTTAATTTCATTTCCCAGATTATTCCCCAGTTCATTCCCCAGTTCTTTTCCCAGTTCAGGTCATTCCCCAGTTCATTACATTTCCCAGATTATTCCCCAGTTCACTCCCCAGTTCATTCTCAGTTCATTCCCCAGTTTATTCTCCAGTTCATTCCCCAGTTCATTCCCCAGTCATTCCAGTTCTTCCAGTTCATTCCCCAGTTCATTCTCAGTTCATTCTCAGTTCATTCCCCAGTTCATTCCCCAGTTCATTCCCCAGTCATTCCCCAGTCCATTCCCCAGTCCATTCCATTCCCCAGTCCATTCCATTCCCCAGTCCATTCCATTCCCCATTCCATTCCCCATTCCAGTCCATTCCCCAGTTCATGGGAAGCACTCTGTTAATCCATCTGCAAACCTCCAGACCCCAGGCTGGGGGTGTTTTACCCCTGCCCACCCCCAGAGCTGGGGTGGAAAGGCTCTGTGCCCCCTGGGCAGGGTTTGGGGTGTGGGGCAGCAGAGCAGGGGCCCCAGGGCACAGGGAGGGAGGGATTTCCCTTTCCAACAGCACCTTCCCTACCTTGAGCAGCTTCATCAGCCCCTCCAGCTGCACCATCAGCTCTCTTCTGCTCTCCTGCAGGGCTGACATCCTCTGCTCCAGCTCATCCTTCCTCTGCCTGTGCCAGGGACAGAGAGGCAGAAAGTAAGCCTGGGGTGGTGCAGACCTCCTCAGGGGATTCTCCCGTGTAAGAAAAGTGACTTTGGGTCCCGTTTGAAAACCTGGAGTGAAGCTCAGCACAACTGCCCACGAGCCTGGAGGTGCCAGGTCCCTGCTGCCCCCAAAGGCAGAGACCTGCTCCAGAATATCTGGAGGAAAATCCACTTTTCCCCTCTGAGCATCAGAGCCCTGCAGCCTGTGAAGAAGAGCTGCACTGAGGAATGCCATCATGATCTCCTTTTCCAATGGGACCCTTGAGAGAGAGAGCCTCTCTTAATAATGCAGTGGGGTTTTCTTCCTTGCACGTCTCCAGAGGTGATTTTTACAACTATGGAGACAACAGCACAAATTGTAATTAAAGCTGGGACCAGACTGCTGGCTTCAGCAGGTCAAGATTTTGCAGTTGACCTGCTTACCCCTGAAAAAAGATTATCTTGACCAGGCATTGCAAAATTCAGACAAGATTTGCAAAACCCACTGCTAAATTTTCCAGGTGTTTGTTCTGCTCGTTACCCAGCTCACAAATGACTGCAAGCAAAATCGAGAGCCTTAGAGAAAACCCCACAGCTCAGTGAGGAACCTTTAAATGTCAAAATGCAACGCACTGAGGGATCTGGCAAAGCCCAGAGGCCAGCAGTGGCGGGGCTGAAGCAGACAACTCAAAAACGGGCAGCAGACAACTCAAAAAAACCCTCAATTGTTGGGTTGGCTCTGCAGGTGAGCAGGGCAGGGAGAAGGGAAATGAGAGAGGAGGGAAGGGGAGGCTCCAGGTGACAGCAGCAGAGCAGGAGGGACCTTCCCTGCCTGCCCAAAACCTGCAGCTATTTCAGGAAGCCCCACTCCCAGGCTGGGGGCTAAAAAAGGAAAGGGCTGAGTAATAAAGGAGAGGCTCAAAGGAAGACGTCAGCCTGCTGTGTCCCCAGCCCTGGGGGAAAAACAGGGGAAAGCAGGGGAAAAGCAGGGGAAAACAGGGAAAAGCAGGGGGAAAACGGGGGGAAAGCAGGGGGAAAAGCAGGGGAAAAGCAGGGGAAAAGCAGGGGAAAAGCAGGGGGAAAAGCAGGGGAAAGCAGGGGGAAATCAGGGGAAAACGGGGGGAAAAGCAGGGGGGAAAAGCAGGGGGAAAAGCAGGGGGAAAAGCAGGGGGAAACAGGGAAAGCAGGGGGAAAGCAGGGGAAGGGAATCAGGGGAAAGCAGGGGAAAGCAGGGGAAAAGCAGGGGGAAAGCAGGGGAAAAGCAGGGGGAAAGCAGGGAAAAGCAGGGGAAAGCAGGGGGAAAGCAGGGGGAAAGCAGGGGAAAAGCAGGAGGAAAAGCAGGGGGAAAAGCAGGAGGAAAAGCAGGGGAAATCAGGGGAAAAGCAGGGGGAAAGCAGGGGAAAAGCAGGGGGAAAGGGACTTTTTCCTCACCCTCTGCAGGGTGCCAGATAAAACATCCCCAGTTGGAGCCTCTGAGTGCCTGCGAGGCTGCCACTGGCACGGCAGGGGATAAATTAGCCCAGGATTTTTAACAAGAGCTGGACGTTAAAGGACAGAAAACTCGGGAATATTTACAAATATTAACCACCCTGGGTGTCCTTTTGTGTGTTGTGGTTCTTAATTGAGGATCTGCAGGGACCTACAAGGAAGCTGAGGTGGGAATCTTCACCAGGGATGGGGGGACAGGGCACAGGGAATGGTTCCCAGTGCCAGAGGGCAGGGCTGGGTGGGATTGGGGGCAGGAATTGTTGGCTGCAGGGTGGGCAGGCCCTGGCACAGGGTGCCCAGAGCAGCTGGGGCTGCCCCTGCATCCCTGGCAGTGCCCAGGCCAGGCTGGAGCCCCTGGGGCACTGGGAGGGGTCCCACCATGGCTGGGGGGCTCTGGGGGGGATTTAGGGTGCCCTGCACCCCAAACATTGAGAGGTTGAAGGTTCCCCTGGTCCTGCAGGCATGGGAATGCAGGGAGGGTTTGGGGTGCAGGGAGGGTTTGGGGTGCAGGGAGGGTTTGGGGTGCAGGGAGGGTTTGGGGTGCAGGAGGGTTTGGGGTGCAGGGAGGGTTTGGGGTGGCACAGCTGGGGTTTCATGCAGGGAGGGTTTGGGGTGCAGGGAAGGTTTGGGGTGCAGGGAGGGTTTGGGGTGCAGGGAGGGTCTGGGGTGCAGGGAGGGTCTGGGGTGGCACTGCTGGGTCTGTGCAGGAGGGTTTGGGGTGCAGGGAAGGTTTGGGGTGCAGGGAGGGTTTGGGGTGCAGGGAGGGTCTGGGGTGCCACAGCTGGGGTCTCATGTGCGGGGACCCCCTGGCCACTGCAGCTGAGCCCCCCCGAGCCCCTGGGGCTGGAAAGGCCCCGCGGGCCCCCCCAGCCCCACAAAGGGGGGCTCCCACTTTGGGGGGGAGGTTTTCATAGAATCCCAAAGCTCTGCACAGCTCACGGGGTGCCCCAGCCCCCCGTGTGTGAGGGGGCCCTGCAGGAGCTGCCCCTCCGCGCCCCTGGCCCGCCCAGTACTCCGGTAGCCCCTCCCAGCAGCCCAGTAGCCCAGCCCAGCCAGTAGCCCCTCCTAGTAGCCCAGCCCGGTAGCCCAACCACCCAGCCCAGTAGTCCAGTACCCCGGCAGCCCAGCCCAGTATCCCGGTCACCCCTCCCAGTATCCCAGTAGCCCCTCCCAGCAGCCCAGTAACCCAACCCAGTAGCTCGGTAGCCCCTCCCGGTACCCCGGTATTTCCTCCCATCACCCCGGTACCCCGGTAGCCCTACAGCGCCTCCCGGTAGCCCATCACCCCGGTATCCCCTCCCATCAACACGGTAGCCCCGCAGCCCCCCCGGTAGCCCCGCAGCCCCCCCGGTAGCCCGGTACCCCAGTAGTCCATCACCCCATTAGCCCATCACCCCGGTACCCCGGTAGCCCCGCAGCCCCCCGGTAGCCCCGCAGCCCCCCCGGTAGCCCTGTACCCCGGTAGCCCCGCAGCCCCCCCGGTAGCCCCGCAGCCCCCCCGGTAGCCCCGCAGCCCCCCCGGTAGCCCCGTTACCGCAGCAGGCGCAGCTCGGCCAGCAGCGTGGGGTTGTGCTGCGCCTTCTCGGGCGTGGGCTGCGAGGCTTGCTCGTGCTCCAGCCGCAGCCGCTGGATCTCCTGCAGGATCTCCCTGCCGGGCACAGCGGGCTCAGGACACGCGGGATAGCCCACGGGACACTCGGGATAGCCCGCGGGACACTCGGGATAGCCCGCGGGACACTCGGGATAGCCCACGGGACACTCGGGATGTACCACGGGACACTCGGGATATCCCGCGGGACACTCGGGATGTACCACGGGACACTCGGGATGTACCGCGGGACATTCGGGATATCCCACGGGACACTCGGGATGTACCGCGGGACACTCGGGATGTACCGCGGGACACTCGGGAGAGCCCACGGGACACTCGGGATGTACCGCGGGACACTCGGGAGAGCCCACAGGGGGCAGGCTCAGGGCTTGGACTGATGGGAATATTCACAATATCCCACTGCAGGATTGGGAATATTCACAATATCCCACTGTAGGATGGGAATATTGTCCCTGGCAATAAACTTTCTGATTTGTCTATAGGATATATAATATATAATATATAATATATAATATATAATATATAATATATAATATATTATATATAATATATAATATATAATATATAATATATAATATATAATATGTAATTAGCCCCGGGCAGGGTTAATGAGCGGCTGTTAATGAGCACGGCAGCCCCGCCCAGGGTTAATGAGCGGCTGTTAATGAGCACGGCAGCCCCGCCCAGGGTTAATGAGCGGCTGTTAATGAGCACGGCAGCCCCGCCCAGGGTTAATGAGCGGCTGTTAATGAGCACGGCAGCCCCGCCCAGGTTAATGAGCGGCTGTTAATGAGCACGGCAGCCCCGCCCAGGGTTAATGAGCGGCTGTTAATGAGCACGGCAGCCCCGCCCAGGGTTAATGAGCGGCTGTTAATGAGCACGGCAGCCCCGCCCAGGGTTAATGAGCGGCTGTTAATGAGCACGGCAGCCCCGCCCAGGGTTAATGAGCGGCTGTTAATGAGCACGGCAGCCCCGGGCAGGGTTAAGAGCGGCTGTTAATGAGCACGGCAGCCCCGCCCAGGTTAATGAGCGGCTGTTAATGAGCACGGCAGCCCCGCCCAGGGTTAATGAGCGGCTGTTAATGAGCACGGCAGCCCCGCCCAGGGTTAATGAGCGGCTGTTAATGAGCACGGCAGCCCCGCCCAGGGTTAATGAGCGGCTGTTAATGAGCACGGCAGCCCCGGGCAGGGTTAATGAGCGGCTGTTAATGAGCACGGCAGCCCCGCCCAGGGTTAATGAGCGGCTGTTAATGAGCACGGCAGCCCCGCCCAGGTTAATGAGCGGCTGTTAATGAGCACTGCAGCCCCGCCAGGGTTAATGAGCGGCTGTTAATGAGCACGGCAGCCCCGCCCAGGGTTAATGAGCGGCTGTTAATGAGCACGGCAGCCCCGCCCAGGTTAATGAGCGGCTGTTAATGAGCACGGCAGCCCCGCCCAGGGTTAATGAGGCGGCTGTTAATGAGCACTGCAGCCCCGCCCAGGGTTAATGAGCGGCTGTTAATGAGCACTGCAGCCCCGCCCAGGGTTAATGAGCGGCTGTTAATGAGCACGGCAGCCCCGGGCGGGGTTAATGAGCGGCTGTTAATGAGCACGGCAGCCCCGGGCAGGGTTAATGAGCGGCTGTTAATGAGCACGGCAGCCCCGCCCAGGGTTAATGAGCGGCTGTTAATGAGCACGGCAGCCCCGCCAGGGTTAATGAGCGGCTGTTAATGAGCACGGCAGCCCCGCCAGGGTTAATGAGCGGCTGTTAATGAGCACGGCAGCCCCGCCCAGGGTTAATGAGCGGCTGTTAATGAGCACGGCAGCCCCGCCCCGGTTAATGGGCGGGGCTCAGGTGTGCCCGGCGCTCCCGTACCTGTTCTTGCTCTCCAGCTCGGCGATCAGCTGCCGCTGCTGCTTGTTGGCATCCAGGGGGAAGGCCAGGTCAGGCGGGGGGCGGGGCTGTGGAGAGGAGGAACACCAGCGATCAATCAATCAATCGATCAATCAATCGAGCAATCAATCACACTGATCGATCAGTCACACTGACCAATAACACTGATCGATCACACTGATCAATCAATCAATCACACTGATCAATCAATCAATCATACAGATCAATCACACTGATAAATCAATTACACTGATTGATCAGTCACACTGATCAATAACACTGATCAATCAATCAATCATACAAATCAATCACACTGATCAATCAATCACACTGATCGATCGGTCACACTGATCGATCACCCTGATCAATCAATCACACTGATTGATCGATCACACTGATCAATCACACTGATCAATCACTCAGACCAATCACACTGATCAATCACACTGATCAGTCAATCGATCACATTGATCAATCAATCGATCACACTGACCAATCACACAGATCAATCAATCACACAGATCAATCGATCAATCATTCCCATCAATCAATCAATCAATCAATCAATCAGTGATCCTGACTTGGGAATGTCAGTGACCCTGATTTGGGAATGTCAGTGACCCTGATTTGGGAATGTCAGTGAATCTTGATTTGGGAATGTCAGTGACCCTGATTGGGGAATGTCAGTGAATCCTGATTTGGGAATGTCAGTGAATCCTGATTTGGGAATGTCAGTGACCCTGATTGGGGAATGTCAGTGACCCTGATTTGGGAATGTCAGTGAATCCTGATTTGGGAATGTCAGTGAATCCTGATTTGGGAATGTCAGTGAATCCTGATTGGGGAATGTCAGTGAGCTCGGGTTTCCTCTCCGGGCAGTGTTGATCTTTTCCAGCTCCAAAGGTGCTGGAGTTTCCTTTATTTCCTGCCGTAGGGAGCTGCACACCCATGCCAGGCTCTCTTTCCTCAGGGATCTGCCCTTGTTCCCTCTGCAGGATTCCAGAGGATCCCCTCGTCCCCTCTCACCCCGTGCTGCCCGGGCACAACTGCGGGGATTGGAGCAGCCCTGGGGGTGAGCCCTAACCCCCTGGGCCCCCTGAGCCGTGAGCCCCCCTGAACCCCCTGAGCCCCCTGAGCCCCTGAACCCCCTGACCCCCTGAGCCCCCTGACCCCTGAACCCCCCCCGAGCCCCCTGAGCCCCCTGAACCCCATGACCCCCCCTGAGCCCCCTGACCCCCCTGAGCCCCCTGAGCCCTGAGCCCCCTGAGCCCCCTGAACCCCCTGAGCCCCCCCTGAGCCCCCCTGACCCCTGAACCCCCTGAGCCCCAAGCCCCCTGAGCCCCTGACCCCTGAGCCCCCAAGCCCCCCTGAACCCCCCCGAGCCCCCCAAGCCCCCCTGAGCCCCCTGAGCCCCCCTGAGCCCCCCCTGAGCCCCCCTGAGCCCCCCTGAGCCCCCTGAGCCCCCTGAGCCCCCTGAACCCCCTGAGCCCCCTGAGCCCCTGAGCCCCCTGAACCCCCTGAGCCCCCTGAGCCCCCTGAGCCCCCTGAGCCCCCTGAACCCCCTGAGCCCCCTGAGCCCCCCCTGAGCCCCTGAGCCCCCCGAACCCCCTGAGCCCCCTGAGCCCCCTGAACCCCCTGAGCCCCCTGAGCCCCCTGAGCCCCCCGAACCCCCTGAGCCCCCTGAGCCCCCCAAACCCCCTGAGCCCCCTGAGCCCCCCTGAGCCCCCCGAGCCCCCCGAGCCCCCGTTGAGGGTCACTCACAGCAGAGCCAGCCTCGGCCAGGCGCGCGGCGTAGCGGGCGATCAGCCGGTGCTCCTCGTCCAGGCGGCCAGGGCTGTCCAGGACACTGCAGAGACAGAGACAGGGACACTGCAGGACAAACTGGCACTGGAGAAACAAACTGGCACTGGAGACACAAACTGGGCACTGGAGACACAAACTGGGCACTGGAGAAACAAAACTGGGCACTGGAGAACACAAACTGGGCACTGGAGACACAAACTGGGCACTGGAACACAAACTGGGCACTGGAGACACAAACTGGGCACTGGAGAAACAAACTGGGCACTGGAAAACCAAACTCAAGGGCACTGGAAAACCAAACAGGGCACTGGGAAAATCAAACAGGGCACTGGAAAACCAAACAGGGACACTGGAAACACCAAACAGGGACACTGGAAAACTAAACAGGGACACTGGAAAACCAACCAGGGACACTGGAAAACTAAACAGGGACACTGGAAAACCAAACAGGGCACTGGAAAACCAAACAGGGACACTGGAAAACCAAACAGGGACACTGGAAAACCAACCAGGGACACTGGAAAACCAAACAGGGACACTGGAAAACCAACCAGGGACACTGGAAACCAAACGAGGGGAGGTCAGGGCTGCCCAGGGCCCTGGAGAAGGTGCCCAGGGCCCTGGAAAACCAAACAGGGCCTGGAGAAGGTGCCCAGGCTCCGGCCAGGCGCCGGGATGTGCCAGGGCACAGAGCAGGGAGGGCACAGCCCTGCTGCAATGACGGGCACAATTCCCTCTTCCCGAGCCTCAGGCCGGGCTCCCTTGCCAGCAGCTTCTCCGGCAGGACTCACATTCCCGCCGGGATGCAGGGCAATAATTTGCTTTAGGCCCAGGTTTAATCTGTTCCGAGGCACTCGTGTGCAAACCCCGCGGGTTTCCCTCGGCAGGAAGGACAGAGGAGGCAAACTCTGGGAATTGAGGGCGCTCCGAGCCTGGGTGACCTCCCTGGGGAAGGGTGGGGGGACCCTGCTGAACCCCCCAACAACAGGGATTGAATGGCAGAGGCACTTTGTAAAGCAGCCTGAGTTACACCTGAGCTACACCTGAGCTACACCTGAGCTACACCTGAGCTACACCTGAGTTACACCTGAGTTAGTACCTGAGCTACACCTGAGCTACACCTACTCACACCTGAGCTACACCTGAGCTACACCTGAGCTACACCTGAGTTACACCTGAGTTACACCTGAGTTACACCTACTCACACCTGAGTTACACCTGAGTTACACCTCAGTTACACCTCAGTTACACCCGAGCTACACCTCAGCTACACCTGAGATACACCTCAGTTACACCTGAGTTACACCTGAGCTACACCTGAGATACACCTACTCACACCTGAGCTACACCTGAGCTACACCTGAGATACACCTCAGTTACACCTGAGTTACACCTGAGCTACACCTGAGCTACACCTACTCACACCTGAGCTACACCTGAGTTACACCTACTCACACCTGAGCTACACCTGAATTAGTACCTGACTTACACCTGAGTTACACCTCAGTTACACCTGACTCACACCTGAGTTACACCTGAGTTGTACCCAACTCACATGTGAGTTACACCTGAGTTACACCTGAGTTAGTACCTAACTTACACCTGACTTACCCCTGGCTCACACCTGAGTTAGTACCTGAGCTACACCTGAGATACACCTCAGTTACACCTGAGTTACACCTGAGCTACACCTGAGTTAGTACTTGACTCACACCTGAGTGACACCTGGCTCACACCTGACTTATACCTGACTTACACCTGGCTCACACCTGGCTCACACCCGCCGCAGCACACCTGGGACAGGGGCTCATCTGGGATGGGTTTGGCAGCCCCAGCTGCCCCTGGGGCCAGGCTGGGACAGTGGGAGGTGCCAGGTGTGAGAGCACCTGGATTGGGAGCTGCCAGGTGTGAGACCACCGGGATTGGGAGCTGCCAGGTGTGAGAGCACCTGGACTGGGAGCTGCCAGGTGTGAGACCACCGGGATTGGGAGCTGCCAGGTGTGAGAGCACCTGGACTGGGAGCTGCCAGGTGTGAGACCACCGGGATTGGGAGGTGCCAGGTGTGAGAGCACCTGGACTGGGAGCTGCCAGGTGTGAGACCACCTGGATTGGGAGCTGCCAGGTGTGAGACCACCGGGATTGGGAGCTGCCAGGTGTGAGACCACCTGGATTGGGAGCTGCCAGGTGTGAGAGCACCTGGACTGGGAGGTGCCAGGTGTGAGACCACCTGGATTGGGAGCTGCCAGGTGTGAGAGCACCTGGACTGGGAGCTGCCAGGTGTGAGACCACCGGGATTGGGAGCTGCCAGGTGTGAGACCACCTGGATTGGGAGCTGCCAGGTGTGAGACCACCTGGATTGGGAGGTGCCAGGTGTGAGACCACCTGGATTGGGAGGTGCCAGGTGTGAGACCACCGGGATTGGGAGCTGCCAGGTGTGAGAGCACCTGGACTGGGAGCTGCCAGGTGTGAGAGCACCTGGATTGGGAGGTGCCAGGTGTGCGACCACCGGGATTGGGAGCTGCCAGGTGTGAGACCACCTGGATTGGGAGCTGCCAGGTGTGAGACCACCTGGATTGGGAGCTGCCAGGTGTGAGAGCACCTGGATTGGGGAGCTCCTAGATTCAGCAGGTGCTGGGTTTGAGACCTGCTGGCACTGACCGTGCCCCACTGTCCCCACAGTGGCACTGACCGTGCCCCACTGTCCCCAATGCTGGCACTGACCGTGCCCCACTGTCCCCACAGTGGCACTGACCGTGCCCCACTGTCCCCAGGCTGGCACTGACCGTGCCCCACTGTCCCTACAGTGGCACTGACCGTGCCCCACTGTCCCCAGGCTGGCACTGACCGTGCCCCACTGTCCCCAGGCTGGCACTGACCGTGCCCCACTGTCCCCACAGTGGCACTGACCGTGCCCCACTGTCCCCACAGTGGCACTGACCGTGCCCCACTGTCCCCAATCCTGGCACTGACCGTGCCCCACTGTCCCCAGGCTGGCACTGACCGTGCCCCGCTGTCCCCACAGTGGCACTGACCGTGCCCCACTGTCCCCAATGCTGGCACTGACCGTGCCCCACTGTCCCCAATGCTGGCACTGACCGTGCCCCACTGTCCCCAGGCTGGCACTGACCGTGCCCCACTGTCCCCAATGCTGGCACTGACCGTGCCCCACTGTCCCCAGGCTGGCACTGACCGTGCCCCACTGTCCCCACAGTGGCACTGACCGTGCCCCACTGTCCCCAGGCTGGCACTGACCGTGCCCCACTGTCCCCAATGCTGGCACTGACCGTGCCCCACTGTCCCCAGGCTGGCACTGACCGTGCCCCACTGTCCCCAGTGCTGGCACTGACCGTGCCCCACTGTCCCCACAGTGGCACTGACCGTGCCCCACTGTCCCCACAGTGGCACTGACCGTGCCCCACTGTCCCCAGGCTGGCACTGACTGTGCCCCACTGTCCCCACAGTGGCACTGACCGTGCCCCACTGTCCCCAATGCTGGCACTGACCGTGCCCCACTGTCCCCAGGCTGGCACTGACCGTGCCCCACTGTCCCCAGGCTGGCACTGACCGTGCCCCACTGTCCCCAGTGCTGGCACTGACCGTGCCCCACTGTCCCCAGGCTGGCACTGACCGTGCCCCACTGTCCCCAGGCTGGCACTGACCGTGCCCCACTGTCCCCACAGTGGCACTGACCGTGCCCCACTGTCCCCAGGCTGGCACTGACTGTGCCCCACTGTCCCCACAGTGGCACTGACCGTGCCCCACTGTCCCCAATGCTGGCACTGACCGTGCCCCACTGTCCCCAGGCTGGCACTGACCGTGCCCCACTGTCCCCAGGCTGGCACTGACCGTGCCCCACTGTCCCCAGGCTGGCACTGACCGTGCCCCACTGTCCCCACAGTGGCACTGACCGTGCCCCACTGTCCCCAGGCTGGCACTGACCGTGCCCCACTGTCCCCACAGTGGCACTGACCGTGCCCCACTGTCCCCAGGCTGGCACTGACCGTGCCCCGCTCCGCAGCCGGCTGGCCAGCGCGGCGATCCGGGCGTGCTCCTCCCGGGAGGGGTCGGGGCTGCGGCGCCGGCACCTGGGGGAGCAGGGAGAGCAAACAGAAACGGCAAAAACAGGCAAAACCAGCAAAAACAATCAGCAAAATCAGGGAAAACAATCAGCAAAATCAACAAAAACAATCAGCAAAATCAACAAAAACAAACAGCAAAATCAGCAAAAACAATCAGCAAAATCAGGGAAAACAATCAGCAAAATCAACAAAAACAATCAGCAAAATCAACAAAAACAAACAGCAAAATCAACAAAAACAATCAGCAAAATCAGCAAAAACAAACAGCAAAATCAGCAATAACAACAAAAACAAACAGCAAAATCAGGAAAAACAATCAGCAAAATCATCAAAACCAGCAAAATCAACAATACCAGCAAAATCAACAGAATCAACCAATCAGCAAAATCAGTGTGAGCTATTACACGGTGATTTCCATAATGCTTCGTGTCACTATGGAAATAAATAAATACTGGGCTCAGAGTAAAGCATGGCCAAAAGACAGAGGGATAAAATGACTTCTTTATTTTGCTTTAACATGCCATGCTTCCCTTATCCTCCTTAAAAAGCCCTTTTGCCGTGAATTATCGGCTTTGCTGTTCCGTTATTTATTATTTATTATTTATTATTTATTATTTATTATTTATTTATTATTATTTATTATTTATCATTTCACTCATTATGAGTTGTACCCAGTTTTTTGGATCAGGAAAGCTGTGGCTTGCACAAAAATGAAGTGAGTGCTGCTGCTTGTAAGGATTCCACCTGGGCACATGTGGGAATCTTATTCCCACCTGGAGGGATTGGTGATTAATGTTGGATCAAAAGTTAATGACCACGTAGGCAGCACAGACACCACGGCAGGGCACGAACTGCCCACAAAAGAAGTGGTAAATTGGAGGCAGAGCTGGAAGTGCTGGAGGAGAGGAGACTCCCCACAGCCTGCTGGTCATTCCTTATCACCAGATTAATAAATTGCCTCATTGATTGATCGATCTGATGGCGGTGAGTAATTAATAACAACAACAAAACCGGCAAAAACAACAGAAACTGAACCAGCAAAAATAACAGAAACTGAACCAGCAAAAATAACAGAAACTGAACCAGCAAAAATAACAGAAACTGAACCAGCAAAAATAACAAAACCAACGTAAACACGGGCTGGGGGGAGCGAGGGATGTGGGGATAAAGGAAAAATTGCACGAGGGGTGGGAGAGGTGAGAGTGGGATTCTGTGAGCCACAGGGTCAGGGGCAAAGCCACAAAGCCAGCCAGGGGGCACTGGGGACAGGGGACACTGGGGACAGGGGCACTGGGGACAGGGGACACTGCCAGGGGGCACTGGGTGAGCTGGGAGGGATCTTCCAGCCTCAGGGATTCTGGGATCCTGTAAATATTCAGAAGGATCCTGTAAATACTCAGAGGATTCTGGGATCCTGTAAATACTCAGAGGATTCTGGATCCTGTCCATACTCAGAGGATTCTGGGATCCTGTAAATACTCAGAGGATTCTGGGATCCTGTCCATACTCAGAGGATTCTGGGATCCTGTAAATACTCAGAGGATTCTGGGATCCTGTAAATACTCAGAGGATTCTGGGATCCTGTAAATACTCAGAGGATTCTGGGATCCTGTAAATACTCAGAGGTTTTCTGGGATCCTGTAAATACTTAGAGGATTCTGGATGCTGTAAATACTCAGAGGATTCTGGGATCCTGTCCATACTCAGAGGATTCTGGGATGCTGTAAATACTCAGAGGATTCTGGGATCCTGTCCATACTCAGAGGATTCTGGGATCCTGTAAATACTCAGAGGATTCTGGGATCCTGTCCATACTCAGAGGATTCTGGGATCCTGTAAATATTCAGAGGATTCTGGGATCCTGTAAATACTCAGAGGATTCTGGGATCCTGTCCATACTCAGAGGATTCTGGGATCCTGTAAATACTCAGAGGATTCTGGGATCCTGTAAATACTCAGAGGATTCTGGGATCCTGTAAATATTCAGAGGATTCTGGGATCCTGTAAATACTCAGAGGTTTTCTGGGATCCTGTAAATACTCAGAGGATTCTGGGATCCTGTAAATACTCAGAGGATTCTGGGATGCTGTAAATACTCAAGGATTCTGGGATGCTGTAAATACTCAGAGGTTTTCTGGGATCCTGTACATTCTCAACGAGTTCAGCTGTGGAGCTCCCCAGAACTCCCAGCAGGATCTTTAAGGAAGAGGCTCCTGAGCATGGCTGGGTACTGGAGAATCCAACCCCAGCAGCAGCCCAGATCCCAGACTCCCAGACTCCCAGACTCCAGACCCATTAGTGCTGGAAAAGCCCTCGCAGCCCCCCCAGTCTGGCTGTGCCCCATCCCCACCCTGTGCCCACCCCGTGCCCACCCAGGGATGGGCACTGCAATCCCCTGGGCATTCCCTGCCAAATCCTTCCGGGCAATCCCAAGGAGCCCCAGAGCACGGCCAGGGCAGGGTGGGCACAGGGTGTTCATGGAAAGGGATCAAGTGCTGGAATGTTGTGCCCGGGGAGAGGTGCAGTGCCCATGCTGGGTGGGTTTCAAACAGCCTGGAGGGCACTGGGGGCCAGGGGCTGGGCTGGGCTCCATGGAGGGTCCTGGAGGGCTCTGCCAGCCTGGGGGGCTGGGACTCTGCCATTGGTTCTGGCATTGATTCTGGGATTGATTCTGGCATTGGTTCTGGGATTGATTCTGGGATTGATTCTGGATTGATTCTGGGATTGATTCTGGGATTGATTCTGGGATTGATTCTGGGACTCTGCCATTGGTTCGGGCATTGATTCTGGGATTGGTTCTGGGATTGATTCTGGGATTGATTCTGGGACTCTGCCATTGGTTCTGGGATTGATTCTGGGATTGGTTCTGGGATTGATTCTGGGATTGATTCTGGGACTCTGCCATTGGTTCTGGCATTGATTCTGGGATTGATTCTGGGATTGATTCTGGGACTCTGCCATTGGTTCTGGCATTGGCTCTGGGATTGATTCTGGAATTGATTCTGGGACTCTGGCATTGGTTCTGGCATTGGCTCTGGGATTGATTCTGGAATTGATTCTGGGATTGGTTCTGGATTGGTTCTGGGATTGATTCTGGGATTGATTCTGGGACTCTGCCATTGGTTCTGGGATTGATTCTGGGATTGATTCTGGGACTCTGCCATTGGTTCTGGCAGTGGTTCTGGCATTGATTCTGGGATTGATTCTGGGATTGGTTCTGGGATTGGTTCTGGATTGATTCTGGGATTGATTCTGGGATTGATTCTGGGACTCTGCCATTGGTTCTGGCATTGATTCTGGGATTGATTCTGGGATTGATTCTGGGACTCTGCCATTGGTTCTGGCATTGGCTCTGGGATTGATTCTGGAATTGATTCTGGGACTCTGGCACTGGTTCTGGGACTCTGGCATTGGTTCTGGGATTGGTTCTGGAATTGATTCTGGCACTGATTCTGGGATTGGCTCTGGGATTGATTCTGGGACTCTGCCATTGGTTCTGGGATTGATTCTGTGATTGATTCTGGGATTGGTTCTGGGATTGATTCTGGGACTCTGCCATTGGTTCTGGGATTGATTCTGGGATTGATTCTGGGACTCTGCCATTGGTTCTGGGATTGATTCTGGGATTGATTCTGTGACTCTGCCATTGATTCTGGATTGATTCTGGGATTGATTCTGGGACTCTGCCATTGGTTCTGGGATTGATTCTGGGATTGATTCTGGATTGGCTCTGGGATTGATTCTGGGACTCTGCCATTGGTTCTGGGATTGATTCTGGGACTCTGCCATTGGTTCTGGGATTGGCTCTGGGATTGATTCTGGGATTGGTTCTGGGATTGATTCTGGACTCTGCCATTGGTTCTGGATTGATTCTGGGACTCTGCCATTGGTTCTGGGATTGATTCTGGGATTGATTCTGGGACTCTGCCATTGGTTCTGGGATTGATTCTGGGATTGATTCTGGACTCTGCCATTGGTTCTGGCATTGGCTCTGGGATTGATTCTGGATTGGTTCTGGATTGATTCTGGGACTCTGCCATTGGTTCTGGCATTGGCTCTGGATTGGTTCTGGGATTGGTTCTGGGATTGATTCTGGGACTCTGCCATTGGTTCTGGCATTGATTCTGGGATTGATTCTGGGACTCTGCATTGGTTCTGGCATTGGCTCTGGGATTGGTTCTGGATTGGTTCTGGGATTGATTCTGGGACTCTGGCATTGGTTCTGGCATTGGCTCTGGGATTCTGGATTCTATGATTCTGTAATTTTGTGACTGTGGTTCTGTGACTGTCATTGATTCTGTGATTGATTCTGTGATTGATTCTGTGACTGTCACTGAATCTGTGGTTCTGTGATTCTGTGATTCTGTAATTTTGTGACTGTGGTTCTGTGACTGTGATTGAATCTGTGATTCTGTCACTGATTCTGTGTTTGATTCTGTGACTGACTGTCACTGATTCTGTCACTGATTCTGTGACTGTCACTGATTCTGTGATTGATTCTGTGACTCTGATTGATTCTGTGATGGATTCTGTGACTCTGATGGATTCTGTGACTCTCTGATTCTGTGATGGATTCTGTGATGGATTCTGTGACTGATTGATTGATTCTGTGACTGTGATTGATTCTGTGATTGATTCTGTGACTCTCTGGTGATTCTGTGATGGATTCTGTGATGGTTTCTGTGATGGATTCTGTGACTCTGGCTGATTCTGTGACTCTGTATTGATTCTGTGATTGATTCTAACTCTCTGATTGATTCTGTGATTGATTCTGTGAATCTGATTGATTCTGTGACTCTCTGGCTGATTCTGTGACTCTCTGATGGATTCTGTGATGGATTCTGTGACTCTCTGATTGATTCTGTGATGGATTCTGTGATTGATTCTGTGATGGATTCTGTGATGGATCCTGTGACTCTCTGGTGATTCTGTGGTTCTGTCTCTGATATCTGACAGATGAGGGCCTGCTCTCCAGCACTGCCTCTGCCAGGCACCCAGCATTGACTTGATGGATGCTTTTGTTTGGTTTGAGGGCTCATAAAAATAAAGCTGCTGCCGTTTGGAGTGTTCCTATGAACAGAGATCGACTGCAAGAAATATCTGTCAGCACTAACAGAGAACCATAACTAAATAAGTAACAAATAACCGTGTTTCTGTGTTATCCTGATGCCAGCTTGCTGCAGCAGGGTCTCAGATAATGGAGCAAAACCCCAGGAAAATGCAGCAAAATGCTCTTTTTTCAGCCCAGACACTGCACACAAAGGCACCACCTTCCCTTCTGCCCCAGGGGCATCTCCCAGTGCCATTCCTGGGGAATTCCTGGGGAATTCCAGCCCTGCCCTGCAGCCAGTCCTGCCCCACACAGCCCAGAGTTTTTCCTCTGGGAGCTTTTCCAAGCATTTCACTGCCCTCCCCACACAGCATCCCCATTTTCACCCCCCAGGACACTTCCCTCCTCGGTGACCTGAAGGGACACGTCGAGGGGCAGAGCCAGAGCTTGTGAAAAACGAGATCAAAATGGAATTCTGCACGTGGAGCCGCCCGGGGGAGGAGCAGCCCTGGAATGAGGGGCCCGGGGGGGATTCCTGGGCAGTGCTGAAAAGCTGGGAGGGGTGTGCTGGGAGCAGAGTGCCAGGCTTCCCCCATTCCAGCTCATTCCAGGGGCTCGGGAAAAGCCCAGCAGTGATGGAGGGCAGCACTCCTGGGCTGGGGAAGGGAAGGGAGGGTTATGATTCACGGGAGGCTGGACTCTGCTCCCAGCCCCGATCTGCTCTCCCATCTCAGAGCATCCCTGAGCTGCCTCCAGGAACATCAGACAACTGTGGAATGCTCTGGGCCAGGAGGAGCTTCAAAACCACCCAGAGCCCCCCCAGCCATGGTGGGACCCCTCCCACTGCCCCAGGGGCTCCAGCCTGGCCTGGGCACTGCCAGGGATGCAGGGGCAGCCCCAGCTGCTCTGGGCACCCTGTGCCAGGGCTGCCCACCCTGCAGCCAACAATTCCTGCCCCAAATCCCATCCCATCCCACTGTGCAGCCATTCCTGGGTGCTGTCCCCGTGTCCCTTGTCCCCAGCCCCTGCCCAGCTCTCCTGCAGCCCCTCCAGGCTCTGAGCTCTCCCTGGATCATTCTGGACAGAACTGAAGCAGCCCAGGCTGATTCTCCCCTGGCTGCAAAGGGAAAAGCTGCTCCATGAGCGTGGCCTGGCCATGGCTGCAGAGGGAAAAAAGGAAATGTGAGGGGAAGGAGAGCCCTGGACCAGCCTGGGGACAGAAATACTGAGGGGGCCACACTGGGAGGGAACAGATCCATCCCTGCAGTGATTTAACAGACATTAACCAAACCAAACGACATCTGAGGGGCTTGGCTTGCTCCTCCAGAGGAGACAGAATCACCTCTGTTGATCAGAAGGAATCCCTGACTGCCAAGATCAGAGCTGGGCTCTGTTGGGTCAGCACAGCCCCAGGGAGGGATCCAGGCTGGGACAGAGAGAGCTGGGAATGAAGAATCCTGGGGAGCTGGGAGGAATGGAGCCCAGGAGGGCTAGGGAGCTGGCAGGGAATGGAGCCCCAGCAGGGGCTGAGGGAGCTGGGCAGGGAATGGAGCCCCAGCAGGGGCTGAGGGAGCTGGCAGGGAATGGAGCCCCAGGAGGGGCTCAGGGAGCTGGGCAGGGAATGGAGCCCCAGCAGGGGCTCAGGGAGCTGGGCAGGGAATGGAGCCCCAGGAGGGGCTCAGGGAGCTGGGCAGGGAATGGAGCCCCAGCAGGGGCTCAGGGAGCTGGGCAGGGGCTCAGCCTGGAGCACAGGGGCTCTGGGGACCCTTCTGGCTCTGCACAACTCCTGAGAGGAGGGCACAGCCAGGGGTCAGGCTGTGCTGCCAGGCACAGGGCCAGCACAAGGGAGAGCTGGGAGTGGGGCTGGAAATGCTGGAGCAGAACACTGGGAAGGCTCCTCTGTTTGTTTGCTTTTTAGGTCACAAGAAAAAGTGAATTCAGGCATTAAAGCCCTGCTGTTTCAGCTCAGGCTCACTCCTCCCCAGCAGCACTTGTCCAGGGTGGTTGTTCCCATGTTTTTAGCAGCAGGGAATTGCACAAAGAGTTTTCTGTGCTGCCCTGCTGCTGAATGGCTTCGTTCAGAGAGCCCCAGGAGAAGAGCTGGGCCTGGGGCAAGGAAGGGGAAAACCACCCAGAAACCAGGGAATCGCAGGGGAAACCAGGGAAAAGGAGCTCAGAGCCCACCCAGAGCCCCCCAGCCATGGTGGGACCCCTCCCAGTGCCCCAGGGGCTCCAGCCTGGCCTGGGCACTGCCAGGGATGCAGGGGCAGCCCCAGCTGCTCTGGGAACCCTGTGCCAGGCCTGCCCACCCTGCAGGCAACAATTCCTGCCCCCAATCCCATCCATCCCACTGTGCAGCCATTCCCTGGGTGCTGTCCCTGTGTCCCCTGTCCCCAGCCCCTCCCCAGCTCTCCTGCAGCCCCTCTGGGCACCCCCTGCCCTCCCAGCAGAGCTCCTGCCATGGCAGATTGCATGGAAAATTTTCTTTTCCCAGCCAGTTCCTGGGGAAGTTTCCATTTCTCCCTCTCCAAAGCAATCCATCCATATTTGCCCCCCCTTTCAGGGAAAGAAGGCAAATCCCCTGGGCTGGGGTCCTGGTGGGAGGGGCAGTGAAGCTCGGGGGGGGAGATTTGATGGAGGCACATCCAGAATGTTCCTCAGAATGGAGGGCTTGGCCAGGACAGGACCCCTGGGTGCCACTGCAGCTCCCAGGAGGCCTCAGGGATCTCTGCTGATCCCTTCCAGTGGTTTTAGCCCTGAGGACTCCCACTCCCCAACAGGAGTGGCCCCACACAGGCTCTTCACATTCCCATCCATCAGCACCGAAAACACCTTAGGATTTGAGGAATTTCAGGAACCAACCAGGGGGGAAGCAGCTCCCGACACTGAAATGCAGCTCCCAACCCCTTCCAGCTGCAATTCCAGGTGTCAGGATGTGCCAGAGGCTCCGGCAGGGGAAATGGGGAATGGAGCCCCTGGACTGCAGCCAGGAGCAGCCCCTGCCTCAGGGGCTGCCATAAATCGGGGGGAACCCTGTCCCCAGGCAGAGCTGGGGGACAGGCAGGGCAGGGACGAGCCGAGAGACACCCGGAGCCCTGCAGGGGATTCCTGAGGCAGCCCTGAGTGCCCAGGGCTGCTCCCAGCTGCTGTGGGGGCACTGAGCCTGGCTGGGCTCACTCAGGCATCCAGGGCACCTGAGCAGCCACAATCCTGAAATTCCAGAGACCCTGAAGCTGGAAAATCCCTCCCTGAGCCTGGCTGGGCTCACTCAGGGATCCAGGGCACCTCAACAGCCACAATCCTGAAATTCCAGAGACCCTGAAGCTGGAAAATCCCTCCCTGAGCCTGGCAGGGCTCACTCAGGGATCCAGGACACCTCAACAGCCACAATCCTGAAATTCCAGAGACCCTGAGGATGGAAAATCCAAAACAGAGCCTGGGAGGGCTCACTCAGGGATCCAGGTCTCAACTGCCACAATCCCCAAATCCCAGAGACCCTGAGGCTGGGAGAGCTCACTCAGGGATCCAGGGCACCTCAACAGCCACAATCCCCAAATCCCAGAGACCCTGAGGATGGAAAATCCAAAACAGAGCCTGGGAGGCTCACTCAGGGATCCAGGGCACCTCAACAGCCACAATCCCCAAATCCCAGAGACCCTGAGGATGGAAAATCCCTCCCAGGAATATTTAATTTATTTATTTATTTATTTATTTATCCACTTTATTCTTGCAGGGATACCCTTTATCCACTCCCTGCAGGAATATTTATATTTATATTTATATTTATATTTATATTTATATTTATATTTATATTTATATTTATATTTATATTTATATTTATTTATCCACTTTATTCCTGCAGGAATATTTATTTATTTATCCACTCCCTGCAGGAATATTTATCTATCTATCTATCTATCTATCCATCCATCTATCCACTTTATTCCTGCAGGAATATTTATTTATTTATTCATTTATTTATTTACCCACTCCCTGCAGGAATATTTATAAATTTATTTATTTATTTATTTATTTATCCACTTTATTCCTGCAGGAATATTTATTTATTTATTCATTTATTTATTTACCCACTCCCTGCAGGAATACCCCTTTACCCACTCCCTGCAGCAATATTTATTTATTTCTTCATTTATTCATTTACCCACTCCCTGCAGCAATATTCATTCCCTCCTTCCCAGCCCTGCCGAGCCCAGCCCGCACCTCGCTGCTCCCTGGATTTATTCCTTAGGAAAGGGAGAGTGAAAGTCCCCACCTGGGCGCTTTCCTGCTCCCTGGCTGACCTAACTCAGATGGGATTTACCCCCGGAATGCGCTCATTAATGACAGCCCTGGGACAGCGCTGGCACTGCTGTGACAGCGGGGCTGGGGGGACACGGGACAGCCCTGGGACAGCGCTGGCACTGCTGTGACAGCGGGGCTGGGGGGACACGGGACAGCCCTGGGACAGCCCGGACACGGCTGTGACAGCGGGGCTGGGGGGACACGGGACAGCCCTGGGACAGCCCTGGGACAGAGCTGGCACTGCTGTGACAGCGGGGCTGGGGGGACACGGGACAGCCCTGGGACAGCCCTGGGACAGCGCTGGCACTGCTGTGACAGCGGGGCTGGGGGGACACGGGACAGCCCTGGGACAGCCCTGGGACAGCGCTGGCACTGCTGTGACAGCGGGGCTGGGGGGACACGGGACAGCCCTGGGACAGAGCTGGCACTGCTGTGACAGCGGGGCTGGGGGGACACGGGACAGCCCTGGGACAGAGCTGGCACTGCTGTGACAGCGGGCTGGGGGGACACGGGACAGCCCTGGGACAGAGCTGGCACTGCTGTGACAGCGGGGCTGGGGGGACACGGGACAGCCCTGGGACAGCCCTGGGACAGAGCTGGCACTGCTGTGACAGCGGGGCTGGGGGGACACGGGACAGCCCTGGGACAGCGCTGGCACTGCTGTGACAGCGGGGCTGGGGGACACGGGACAGCCCTGGGACAGCGCTGCACTGAGAACGGCTGGAGAGGGAGGCGAGCACGGGGAGAGGAGAGCTGCAAGCTCGGCAGGCATGTCCTCCCAGCAGGGAACTGCATCAGCCCAGGCACGAGCATCCCTCTGCAGAGAGGGCAGCAGGGGCTGCTGACCCCTCGACAGAGCCCCTGTCCCCCCAGCACAGCCCCTGTCCCCCAGCACAGCCCCTGCTGTCCCCCAGCACAGCCCCTGCTGTCCCCCAGCACAGCCCCTGTCCCCCAGCACAGCCCCTGCTGTCCCCTGTCCCCCCAGCACAGCCCCTGCTGTCCCCTGTCCCCCAGCACAGCCCCTGTCCCCCAGCACAGCCCCTGCTGTCCCCTGTCCCCCCAGCACAGCCCCTGCTGTCCCCTGTCCCCCAGCACAGCCCCTGCTGTCCCCTGTCCCCCAGCACAGCCCCTGCTGTCCCCTGTCCCCCCAGCACAGCCCCTGCTGTCCCCCAGCACAGCCCCTGCTGTCCCCTGTCCCCTCAGCACAGCCCCTGCTGTCCCCTGTCCCCCAGCACAGCCCCTGCTGTCCCCCAGCACAGCCCCTGCTGTCCCCCAGCACAGCCCCTGCTGTCCCCTGTCCCCCCAGCACAGCCCCTGCTGTCCCCCAGCACAGCCCCTGCTGTCCCCTGTCCCCCAGCACAGCCCCTGCTGTCCCCTGTCCCCTCAGCACAGCCCCTGCTGTCCCCTGTCCCCCCAGCACAGCCCCTGCTGTCCCCCAGCACAGCCCCTGCTGTCCCCTGTCCCCCAGCACAGCCCCTGCTGTCCCCTGTCCCCCCAGCACAGCCCCTGCTGTCCCCCAGCACAGCCCCTGCTGTCCCCTGTCCCCTCAGCACAGCCCCTGCTGTCCCCTGTCCCCCAGCACAGCCCCTGCTGTCCCCCAGCACAGCCCCTGCTGTCCCCTGTCCCCCCAGCACAGCCCCTGCTGTCCCCTGTCCCCCAGCACAGCCCCTGCTGTCCCCTGTCCCCCAGCACAGCCCCTGCTGTCCCCCAGCACAGCCCCTGCTGTCCCTGTCCCCCAGCACAGCCCCTGCTGTCCCCTGTCCCCTGTGGCACGCTCGGCAGAGCTGCAGCACCATGGATCCCTCCCCAGAGCCCACCCCAGCCCCAGCCCCGGTACCTTTTGGTTGGTGTGGGTGCTCCAGAGGACACGTGTGTCACCATGGCCTCATTCATGTTAGCCACGGGCCTGGGGGGGCTGCAAGAGACAGGGACCCTGTGAGAGAGGGGGGAAATAATCCAGAACAGAGACCCTGTGAGAGAGGGGGGAAATAATCCAGAACAGAGACCCTGTGAGAGAGGGGGGAACAACCCAGAACAGAGACCCTGAGAGAGAGGGGGGAACGACCCAGAACAGAGAGAGACCCTGTGAGAGAGGGGGGAACAACCCAGAACAGAGACCCTGTGAGAGAGGGGGGAACAACCCAGAACAGAGACCCTGTGAGAGAGGGGGGAACAACCCAGAACAGAGACCCTGAGAGAGAGGGGAAATAATCCAGAACAGAGACCCTGTGAGAGAGGGGAAATAATCCAGAACAGAGAGACCCTGTGAGAGAGGGGAAATAATCCAGAACAGAGAGAGACCCTGTGAGAGAGGGGGGAACGACCCAGAACAGAGACCCTGTTATAGTGCACAAAAACAACCTAGCACTGACAGGATCCTGGCAGAGCCCAGAGGATCCTGGCAGAGCCCAGAGGGATCCTGGCAGAGCCCAGAGAGATCCTGGCAGAGCCCAGAGGGATCCTGGCAGTGCCCAGAGGGATCCTGGCAGAGCCCAGAGAGATCCTGGCAGAGCCCAGAGGGATCCTGGCAGAGCCCAGAGGGATCCTGGCAGTGCCCAGAGGGATCCAGGCAGAGCCCAGAGGGATCCTGGCAGTGCCCAGAGGGATCCTGGCAGTGCCCAGAAAGGATCCTGGCAGAGCCCAGAGGGATCCTGGCAGTGCCCAGAGGGATCCAGGCAGTGCCCAGAGGGATCCTGGCAGAGCCCAGAGGGATCCAGGCAGCACTGACAGGATCCTGGCAGTGCCCAGAGGGATCCTGGCAGAGCCCAGAGGGATCCTGGCAGCACTGACAGGGATCCAGGCAGTGCCCAGAGGGATCCTGGCAGAGCCCAGAGGGATCCTGGCAGTGCCCAGAGGGATCCTGGCAGTGCCCAGAGAGATCCAGGCAGTGCCCAGAGGGATCCTGGCAGAGCCCAGAGGGATCCTGGCAGTGCCCAGAGGGATCCTGGCAGAGCCCAGAGGGATCCAGGCAGAGCCCAGAGGGATCCTGGCAGAGCCCAGAGGGATCCAGGCAGAGCCCAGAGGGATCCAGGCAGTGCCCAGAGGGATCCTGGCAGTGCCCAGAGGGATCCAGGCAGTGCCCAGAGGGATCCTGGCAGAGCCCAGAGGGATCCTGGCAGAGCCCAGAGGGATCCTGGCAGTGCCCAGAGGGATCCTGGCAGTGCCCAGAGGGATCCTGGCAGTGCCCAGAGGGATCCTGGCAGTGCCCAGAGGGATCCTGGCAGAGCCCAGAGGGATCCTGGCAGTGCCCAGAGAGATCCAGGCAGCACTGACAGGATCCTGGCAGTGCCCAGAGGGATCCTGGCAGAGCCCAGAGGGATCCTGGCAGCACTGACAGGGATCCAGGCAGTGCCCAGAGGGATCCTGGCAGAGCCCAGAGGGATCCTGGCAGTGCCCAGAGGGATCCTGGCAGTGCCCAGAGAGATCCAGGCAGTGCCCAGAGGGATCCTGGCAGAGCCCAGAGGGATCCTGGCAGAGCCCAGAGGGATCCAGGCAGAGCCCAGAGGGATCCTGGCAGTGCCCAGAGGGATCCTGGCAGTGCCCAGAGAGATCCAGGCAGAGCCCAGAGGGATCCAGGCAGTGCCCAGAGGGATCCTGGCAGAGCCCAGAGGGATCCAGGCAGAGCCCAGAGGGATCCAGGCAGTGCCCAGAGGGATCCTGGCAGAGCCCAGAGGGATCCTGGCAGTGCCCAGAGGGATCCTGGCAGTGCCCAGAGGGATCCAGGCAGTGCCCAGAGGGATCCTGGCAGTGCCCAGAGGGATCCTGGCAGTGCCCAGAGGGATCCTGGCAGTGCCCAGAGGGATCCTGGCAGTGCCCAGAGGGATCCTGGCAGTGCCCAGAGGGATCCTGGCAGTGCCCAGAGGGATCCTGGCAGAGCCCAGAGGGATCCTGGCAGAGCCCAGAGGGATCCTGGCAGAGCCCAGAGGGATCCTGGCAGAGCCCAGAGGGATCCTGGCAGAGCCCAGAGGGATCCTGGCAGTGCCCAGAGGGATCCTGGCAGCACTGACAGGGATCCAGGCAGTGCCCAGAGGGATCCTGGCAGAGCCCAGAGGGATCCTGGCAGTGCCCAGATCCAGAAAGGATCCTGGCAGAGCCCAGAGGGATCCTGGCAATGCCCAGAGGGATCCAGGCAGCCGACAGGATCCTGGCAGTGCCCAGAGGATCCAGGCAGAGCCCAGAGGGATCCTGGCAGTGCCCAGAGGGATCCTGGCAGTGCCCAGAGGGATCCTGGCAGAGCCCAGAGCCCAAAAGGGACCCATCCATCCCTCGGGCCCAGCCCTGTGCCATGGCAAGGAGCAGCAGCCCCAGCAGAGCCCCCTGAGCCCCTCCCAGCCTCTCTCCCCCGTTCCTGGAGCAGCCCCAGGGTGCCCCCAGCTCCCCCCAGCCATTCCAGAGCCCAGCAATGCCCAGGAACAATCCCTGGCTGTCAAACACCTGGAGCAGCCACAGGGCATGTGCTCCCTGGGCTGGAGAACCCCTGGGCTTTTCCACGTGCTTCATCTCAGGGTCAGGATTAAAAGTGTGAGAGGCAGAATTCCCGTTTGGACTTGGATGTTTATTATTTCTTATCTCAGTTACAGCCTCACTGACCATCAGTGCTTGTACCTGCTAAGTTAACAAGGTAAAAATGGAGTAGAGTTCTGTCTTCAAGCTCTTTTTAGGCCTAAACTACCCAATTATGAGATGCCAACTAATTTATTTTACCTTCTAACCCAATAACTAACTAGCCATGTCCTGCACTGCGGATTTTTCCAACCCATCACACAAAATCACCCAAACTTGTGAAGAAGAAAGAGAAAAAGGACTGACCTATGCCCTAAACCTTCCACCTTGTTCCATATATATTATTATAACCCACCACCTTAAATTCCAGCTCTCTCACCCTGTGCTGTAACACATTTCTATTTAATTCCACACTCACACTCTCAGTGCTGTCACAGTTTTGGAAGCCTTGCCCATGGCCTCAGGATAAATGCAGTGGATTTTTGAGGGGCAGTCCCTGCCAGCACAGAAAGCCTGGCATGCTCTGCGCCCAGGGCTCCAACCCCTGTAGGAATTCCTGCCTCCTCCTCCAGGCAGGATTTGAGGGGAAACCCAACTATGCAGGCAGGAGAAGGGTCAGCAGGAGGGCCAGGGAGCACAAAACCAGGATGTGAAGGGGGATTTTGGAATTCCAGAGGCAGCTTCCCACACTTGGGAATTCCAGGGGCAGGGTCCTGGTGGCTGGGAGGGACCCCTGGAGAGCAGGAGCTGCCCCTGGACCCAAGGATGGAAACTGCCCCACCTCCCCAAGCACCCTAGGGCAGGGCTGAAACCCCCCCAGAGCCCCGGAATGGGGGGAAAATGGGCAAAAGATGGGTGGGAAGGGAGCTCAGAGCCCCCCCAGAGCCCCCCCTGCCATGGTGGGACCCCTCCCAGTGTCTGGGGCACTGCCAGGGATGCAGGGGCAGCCCCAGCTGCTCTGGGCACCCTGCAAGGAACAATTCCTGCCCAAATCCCACCTCCTGGGGGGCTCAGCAGCTCCCAGCCCTCTCTGTGTCCCCAGGAGCTCCGGGACCCCTCACCCAGCACCCCCTGAGCATTCTCCTCCCAGGTTTTGCTGGATGAGCCCTCAGAACCCTGAGGAGGTGGGGATGAAGGAACAGCTCCTTTTGTGCAGGGACATTACATAACAACCCCTGCCTGGGCCCTTCGGTTGTAATTCCAGGTAAATAATCTAAATAACATCTCCCGCTGCCTCTCCCTCCTCCTGCTCCAGGAGGAGGAGCAACGTTCCTTGGGAGGCAGGAGCAGCCCAGGAAAGGAGAGGAAAAACCTACTGGAAAATGCCAGAGCTGATAACGAACAGCCAAACTGCCCCCCGAGGGAGGAAAGAGGGGATGGAACAACACTCTCCCCAAAAAACGAACAAACCAAGGACAGAAAGGGGATTGAGCTTGGGAAAGCAGAGTTTACCAGGAGCTGCAGCTCCTCTGGGACTGGGCTGGGACTCAGGGAAGGGCTGGGATCTGGGCTGGGACTCAGGGAAGGGCTGGGATCTGGGCTGGGACTCAGGAAGGGCTGGGATCTGGGCTGGGACTCAGGGAAGGGCTGGGATCTGGGCTGGGACTCAGGGAAGGGCTGGGATCTGGGATGGGGAGCTCGAGCTGCACCAAGGGAAATGCAGGCTGGATATCAGGGAAAGGATTTTCATAGGAAGAGTGATCAAGTGCTGGAATGTTGTGCCCGGGGAGGGGGTGCAGTGCCCATGCTGGGTGGGTTTCAAACAGCCTGGAGCTGGCACTGGGGGCCAGGGGCTGGGCTGGGCTGGATGGTCCTGGAGGGCTCTGCCAGGGGGAAAAGTATTTGGGGACTCTGGGACTGATTCTGGGACACTGGGATTGATTCTGAGACTCTGGGACTGATTCTGGGACTGATTCTGGGACTCTAGGATTCATCCTGGGACCCTGGGGCTGATCCTGGGGCTCTGGGGCTGATCCTGGGGCTCTGGGATTGATTCTGGGGCTCTGGGATTGATCCTGGGGCTCTGGGGCTGATCCTGGGGCTCTGGGATTGATCCTGGGGCTCTGGGGCTGATCCTGGGGCTCTGGGATTGATTCTGGGGCTCTGGGATTGATTCTGGGGCTCTGGGATTGATCCTGGGGCTCTGGGCTGATCCTGGGGCTCTGGGATTGATCCTGGGGCTCTGGGATTGATCCTGGGGCTCTGGGGCTGATCCTGGGGCTCTGGGGCTGATCCTGGGGCTCTGGGGCTGATCCTGGGACCCTGGGGCTGATCCTGGGCTCTGGGATTGATCCTGGGGCTCTGGGATTGATCCTGGGGCTCTGGGATTGATTCTGGGGCTCTGGGATTGATCCTGGGGCTCTGGGGCTGATCCTGGGGCTCTGGGATTGATCCTGGGGCTCTGGGATTGATCCTGGGGCTCTGGGTGACCTGCTTGGGTATCCTGGGGCTCTGGGGCTGATCCTGGGACCCTGGGGCTGATCCTGGGGCTCTGGGATTGATCCTGGGGCTCTGGGATTGATCCTGGGGCTCTGGGATTGATTCTGGGCTCTGGGATTGATCCTGGGGCTCTGGGGCTGATCCTGGGGCTCTGGGATTGATCCTGGGGCTCTGGGATTGATCCTGGGGCTCTGGGGCTGGATCCTGGGGCTCTGGGAAAGGCTCTTCCCCCAGCCCAGAGGGTGCTGGGCACTGCCCTGGGCACGGGCACAGCCCTGAGGCTGCAGGGAATCTGGAATGGGATATTGGAACTGGCTGGAATGAGGATCCTGGTGGATCCCTCCCCTCCCAGGACACCCCACCATTCCCTGGAATCCCCTGGCTCTCAGATCAAGTGGCTGCAGGGGTCTGGGGCTGCAGCACATCCCAGGGACCCCCTGAGCACTGGGGGGCCCTGCCAGGCCCGATGGAATCCCAGCCCCCTGCAGCCCCACAGCTCCAGAGGGAACCTCAGAGAACCACCAACCCTGGGAAAACATCCTGGGAAGCCTGGGGAAAGAAGCCTGGGGAAACCCTGGGAAACATCCTGGGAAACCCGGGAACACCTGGGAAAGCCTGGGAAACAACTCCTGGGAAACCCCGGGGAAACTAAGCCTGGGGAAACGAAGCTGGGAAACTCGGGAAGGGAAACATCCTGGGAAAGCCTGGGGAAACATCTGGAAACTGGGTGGAAACATCCTGGGGAAACATCTGGAAACTTCTGGGAAAGCTGGGGAAACCCTGGGAAAGCCTGGGGAAACATCCTGGGAAACCTAGCCTGGGAAACTACCCGGGGAAACATCCTGGGAAAGCCTGGGAAACCCTGGGGAAACATCCTGGGAAACCTGGGGAAACATCCTGGGAAACTCCTGGGAAAGCCTGGGGAAACATCCTGGGAAACCCTGGGAAAGACCTGGGGAAACATCCTGGGGAAACATCCTGGGGAAACATCCTGGGAAAGCCTGGGGAAACATCCGGGAAACATCCTGCCACTGACACAAGTGCAGTGCCAAGGCTCTGAGGAGCTGTGACGGCATGCCCACATAAATTGGATTTATTCCCCGAGGCCCCGTGAAGGGGCAGAGCCCCAGGGCAGCCCAGAGAGCAGAAGTGACCTGAGGGCAGGGCAGCAGAGCCCTCACAGCTCCCAGGAATGCCTGCCTGGCAGCTCTCCACTGCGCCTTGAAAGCTCTTTTTACAAAATACCTGGCTTTCTGTTGGCATTTTCCACTTGGCACAGGGTGTAATTCAGAGAAATCTTCTGAGCTGTGCTGTATTTGTGGTGAAATCTCTGTGAGGAGCCAATCCATGGCCTGGGAATGAGGAAATAACTGTAGGAACATTGCTGTAGGTGTTCTGAGCTCCTCTGCCCAACACGTGAGGGGGAAACTCCCAAGCAGCATCCACACAGGAAATCCCAGGGCCAGGCCTGGGCAGGAGCTTGGATTAAGAAATAAGAAATCACCTCCTTGCCTCTGACAGAGACTTTCAAGTCTTCCTCTGTTTTCTGCTCTCTCACTCCACTGCCTCCACCAGGAACCCCTGAGAGGGAAAGGCCCTGAGATGAGAAGGATGAGAACAGTTCAGAGCTGAACTGTGGCAGTGCTGCAGCTGCCCTGAAACTGTTTCACACTGGCTTTGGGCTCTTTCAAACAGGAAGGACATCAGCAGGATGGGGAGAGATCCAGAGGAGGCCCCGGGGCTGCCCCAGGGCTGGAGCCCCTCTGCTCTGGAGCCAGGCTGGCACAGCTGGGGGGGCTCCAGGGAGAGCTCAGAGCCCCTGGCAGGGCCTGGAGGGGCTGCAGGAGAGCTGGGCAGGGGCTGGGGACAAGGGACACGGGGACAGCGCCCAGGGAATGGCTGCACAGTGGGATGGGATGGGATTGGGGGCAGGAATTGTTGGCTGCAGGGTGGGCAGCCCTGGCACAGGGTGCCCAGAGCAGCGGGGCTGCCCCTGCATCCCTGGCAGTGCCCAGGCCAGGCTGGAGCCCCTGGGGCACTGGGAGGGGTCCCACCATGGCTGGGGGGCTCTGGGGGGGTTTTAAGGTCTTTTCCCACCCAAACCAGGCTGGGATTCAGTGCCAGACCTCTCCCAGCTGAGGAAGGAGAGCAGCCAGCCCCAGCTGTGCCAGCCCTGGGAGCTGGGCACAGCGAGCTGCAGGCAGTGGAAATGAGCAGGCACCCACGGGAACGACAGCAGGAGCAGACTCTGCCCTGGGATTCAGGCACTGAGAAGTGGCACAAACCCAGCCCAAGGGAATCTGCTGCTGCTGGAAGAGCTGGGCAGCACCTGGGCCAAGGGACGTGGGGAAACCCTGGAGCCCCAGAGCTGTGGGCTGGAGCCAGAGCAGCTGCCCGGACTCCCTGGAGCTGCATTCCAGGGAAACCCAACCGTGTCAGGCACGTCCAGGGCCACCAGGAACTCCTGAGTGCTCTCTCCTGTCTGCTGTGGCCAAGGGCTCCCCTCCCTGCCCTGGGATCCAGGGAGAGCAGCACTCGGGGCCAGCCTCCAGCTCAGACACCCCCTCTGAGATCCCCTGGGAAAATCCCCAAAAACTCCAGCAGAAAGGGGGGCTTAATTCCTGTTCAATGGAAAGAGTCTGTTTAAAGTCCAGCTCCTGGCTGCTGGCACCTCCTCTGTTTCTTTTCTGGGCCAGGAACAAACCCCTCCCCAAAAAGTGGGGTAACCTGGATTTCCAGGCTGTGTAAACCAATTAATTCTGCAAAGGGAAGGGAAATGTGTCTGTGGTGTCCCTGGGAGGCAGAGGAGCAGGAGACAAAGGCCCTGCAGCCCCCCCTGCTCCTGCAGAGGCTCTGGCCCCCATGGGTGAAGCTTGAATATTGCCCAGGGCTGAGAGTGGCTCACTGCCCCAGCACGGCCTCTGGGCACACACACCTGCCAGCAGCTGCTCCCTGGCACAGCTTCTGTAAGGAAAAGTCAGGGATTGGCTAAAAATAGCACCCAGCACTCGTGCAATGAGAGCAGCAAGGGCAAACACATCCCTGGGGCTGCTGAGGCAGCAGCAGCAGCTGCCCTGAGAATGGGAATAACAAGGTGGGGCTAATGTGGATCTCATCAGCCCTTCCAAGGGCAGATCCTGGGAGCAAGCTCCAGGAAAACCCCCAGGGAAATGTGGGAATGCAGCAGGTCCAGCCCTGCTCTGCCTGACAGTGGGGAACAGCCAAGTGCTGGGATTCAGCAGGGGGCTGGGAATGGGAGACAGGGCTCTGCTCCCCTGGACAACCCCACAGTCCCTGGGGATGGAAAATCCTCCCAGCCCACCCAGTGCAGCTGTGCCTGATCCCCAGCCAGGCATGGGCACTGCCACCCTCCTTGGGCAGCCCCTGCCACGGCCTGGCCACCCTTGCCAGCCACAAATTCCTCCTGATATCCACCCTGAGCCTCCTGTGCTCCAGGCTGAGCCCCTGCCCAGCTCCCTCAGGCTTCTCCCATTCCCTGCCCAGCTCCCTGAGCCCCTCCTGGGGCTCCATTCCCTTCCCCAGCTCCCTGAGCCCCTGCTGGGGCTCCATTCCCTTCCCAGCTCCCTCAGCCCCTCCTGGGGCTCCATTCCCTCCCAGCTCCCTCAGCCCCTCCTGGGGCTCCATTCCCTGCCCAGCTCCCTCAGCCCCTCTGGGGCTCCATTCCCTTCCCAGCTCCCTCAGCCCCTCTGGGGCTCCATTCCCTGCCCAGCTCCCTCAGCCCCTGCTGGGGCTCCATTCCCTGCCCAGCTCCCTCAGCCCCTCCTGGGGCTCCATTCCCTGCCCCAGCTCCCTGAGCCCCTGCTGGGGCTCCATTCCCTCCCCAGCTCCCTGAGCCCCTGCTGGGGCTCCATTCCCTCCCAGCTCCCTCAGCCCCTCTGGGGCTCCATTCCCTTCCCCAGCTCCCTCAGCCCCTCCTGGGGCTCCATTCCCTGCCCAGCTCCCTGAGCCCCTGCTGGGGCTCCATTCCCTGCCCAGCTCCCTCAGCCCCTCCTGGGGCTCCATTCCCTTTGCCCAGCTCCCTGAGCCCTCCCTGGGCACATTCCCTCCCAGCCCCTCCAGCCCCTCCCTGGGGGCCCATTCCCTCCCCAGCTCCCTCAGCCTCCTGGGGCTCATTCCCTGCCCAGCTCCCTGAGCCCCCCGGGGCCCTCTGCCATCCTGCCCAGCTCCCGTCAGCCCCCACTCCCCTGGAGGCTCCATTCCCTGCCAGCCTAGCCCCTCCTGGGCTCCATTCCCTTCCCCAGCTCCCTTCCCTGCCCTGCACACCCCCAGCCCCTCCAGGTCTCTCCTGCCTTTCAGGAGGGTCCCAGAGCTGCCCCCAGCACTGGAGGGGTCCCAGCAGTGCCAGCACAGGGTGGGCACTGCCCTGGCCCTGCTGCCACCCCAGAGCTGGCACAGCCCAGGGGCCTCTTGCCCACCTGGGCACACCTGGGCTGGTGCCCAGGTCAGTTCTGAGCCCCCACGTGCCCCATGGAGCTGCTCCAGCTGCTTCTCCCTGTGCCTGATGCCAAGAGCATCCCCTCTGAGCCCAAAGCCACGCTGTCAAAGGAGGCAGAGTAAAGCACAAACAACTTCTAATCCACCAACAATGTAGGTTAAAAACGTCTAATCCAAAAATAGCAGCCTAAATTCTTGCCAAAGGGAAAGGTTTCAAGCATGTTGGGATCTGCCAGTGCCTCTCTACCTGCCTGCTCCGTGTGCCTGGGCAGGAGACTCAGGGATTGATCTCCGTCCTCTGCAAAAGTGCAAACTGAGGGATTTTAGCAGCAGGAATGACAAATGCCAGTGTTAATTTTATAGGGTTTGTAGTAATTTTAAAAAGAGTTGAAGGTGACTCCGTGCAGGTGGTCAGGAATAAAGAGAAGTTAAAGAACAATCACAAACTTCATAATATAAACAGATAATTGGGATTTCACAGCTGAGAACTGAGGAAAATCAATCCCTGAGGGCTACAGCAGCACCTGGTGATGACCCAGACAATTTATGGCAGAGACTGCCGAGTTTCGGAGCACTTTTAGCACCAAAGCTCTGCTGGTTCTTACCCAACAGCCAATCCCTGCGAGTGCCACATCCCCAGCAGGGCAGGGAGCAGCTCTGGCAGCGGGGAGATGGAGCAGCAGCACCTGGCTGGAGATGTCTGTGCCTTCAATCCCTTTTCCAGGGATCCTGGGCTGGGATCAGTGCAGGGATCCTGAGCTGGGATCACTGCAGGGATCCTGAGCTGGGATCAGCCCCAGTGCAGGGATCCTGAGCTGGGATCAGCTCCAGCGACCCAGAGCTGGGATCAGTGCAGGGATCCTGAGCTGGGATCAGTGCAGGGATCCTGAGCTGGGATCAGTGCAGGGATCCTGAGCTGGGATCAGTGCAGGGATCCTGAGCTGGGATCAGCCCCAGTGCAGGGATCCTGAGCTGGGATCAGTGCAGGGATCCTGAGCTGGGATCAGTGCAGGGATCCTGAGCTGGGATCAGCCCCAGTGCCAGGGACCTCCCCTGCCCTGAGCTGATCACGGGGAGAGGGAATGGGATCATTTGGGGTGTTCCCCGTGCCAGGCTGCCCAGCCAGGGACCCCGAGCTCACCCCAGGTTCACCCCGAGCTCACCCCGGGCACCCCCCGGCCCTCTCCCGGCTCTCCTGAATCCCCTTCCCGATGGACCCAGCCCTCCAAGCTGTTCCTGCGTTCCTGTCCAGGTGATCCACCTGCATCCCTCGGAGCCGACTACAGGCCAGGCGACCCTACAGAGCTCAGAGCCGACCCAAACAGAAAGAGCTCAGAGCCGACCTACAGAGCCAGAGCCGACCCTACAGAGCCAGAGCGACCTACAGAGCAGAGCCGACCCTACAGAGCCCAGAGCCCCAGAGCTCAACGAGCCCAGAGCCGACTACAGACCAGAGCGACCTACAGAGCCCAGAGCCGACCCTACAGAGCCCCCAGGCGAGCCGACCCTAACCAGAGCCTAACCAGAGCCGACCCTACAGAGCCCGAGACACAGAGCCCTCAGAGCCAGAGCCGACCCTACAGAGCTCAGAGCCGACCCTACCAGAAAGCTCAGAGCCGACCCTACAGAGCCCAGAGCCGACCCTACAGAGCCAGAGCCGATCCTACAGAGCCCAGAGCCGACCCTACAGAAGCCTCAGAGGCCGACTACAGAGCTCAGAGCGCCTCAGAGCCGACGACCTAAGAGCCAGAGCGACCCTACAGAGCCCAGAGCCGACCTACAGACGGGCCAGAGCCGACCCTACAGAGCCCAGAGCCGATCCTACAGAGCTCAGAGCCGATCCTACAGAGCCCAGAGCCGACCCTACAGAGCTCAGAGCCGATCCTACAGAGCTCAGAGCGATCCTACAGAGTCAGAGCCGACCCTACAGCAAGCGTCAAAGAGCCAGAGCGATCCTACAGAGCCAGAGCCGATCTACAGAGCCCAGAGCCGACCTCACAGAGCCAGAGCCGATCCTACAGAGCCCAGAGCCGATCCTACAGAGCCCAAGAAGCGACCCTACAGAGCTCAGAGCCGACCTACAGAGCCAGAGCCGACCCTACAGAGCCAGAGCCGATCTACAGAGCTCAGAGCCGACCTACAGAGCTCAGAGCCGACCCTACAGAGCCAGAGCCGACCTACAGAGCCAGAGCCGACCTACAGAGCCCAGAGCCGATCCTACAGAGCCAGAGCCGACCCTACAGAGCAGGCCGATCTACAGAGCCAGAGCCGATCCTACAGAGCCCAGAGCCGACCCCCCCTCAGAGCCAGAGCCGACCCTACAGAGCCCAGAGCCGACCCCTACAGAGCCAGAGCCGACCTACAGAGCTCAGAGCCGATCCTACAGAGCTCAGAGCCGACCCTACAGAGCCAGAGCGACCTACAGAGCCAGAGCCGACCCTACAGAGCCCAGAGCGACCTAAGGCCAGAGCGACCTCAGAGCAGAGCCGACCCTACAGAGCCCAGAGCCGACCCTACAGAGCCAGAGCCGACCCTACAGAGCCCAGAGCCGACCCTACAGAGCTCAGAGCCGACCCTACAGAGCCAGAGCCGACCCTACAGAGCCAGACGACACAGAGCCCAGAGCCGACCTACAGAGCCAGAGCCGACCCTACAGAGCTCAGAGCCGACCCTACAGAGCTCAGAGCCGACCTACAGAGCCAGAGCCGACCCTACAGAGCCCAGAGCCGACCTACAGAGCCCAGAGCCGACCCTACAGAGCCAGAGCCGATCCTACAGAGCCAGAGCCGACTACAGAGCCCAGAGCGACTACAGAGCCAGAGCCGACCTACAGAGCCAGAGCCGACCCTACAGAGCCAGAGCCGACCTACAGAGCCAGAGCCGACTACAGAGCCAGAGCCGACCTCAGAGCCAGAGCCGACCTACAGAGCCCAGAGCGACCTACAGAGCCCAGAGCCGACCCACAGAGCCCAGAGCCGACCTACAGAGCCGAGCGACCTACAGAGCCAGAGCCGACCTACGACGACACCTACCGACCACAGAAAGCGATCCTACAGAGCCAGAGCCACCTACAGAGCCAGAGCCGACCCTACAGAGCCCAGAGCGACCCACAGAGCCAGAGCCGATCCTACAGAGCCAGAGCCGACCTACAGAGCCCAGACCGACCCTACAGAGCCCAGAGCCGACCCTACAGAGCCCAGAGCCGACCCTACAGAGCTCAGAGCCGACCCTACAGAGCTCAGAGCCGACCCTACAGAGCCAGAGCCGACCCTACAGAGCCAGAGCGATCCTACAGAGCCAGAGCCGACCTACGAGCCAGAGCCGACCTACAGAGCTCAGAGCCGACCCTACAGAGCCCAGAGCGACCCTACAGAGCCCAGAGCCGACCCTACAGAGCCAGAGCCGACCTACAGAGCCAGAGCCGACCCTACAGAGCCAGAGCCGACCTACAGAGCCAGAGCACACGCAGAGCGACCTACAGAGCCCAGAGCCGACCCTACAGAGCTCAGAGCCGACCCTACAGAGCTCAGAGCCGACCCTACAGAGCCAGAGCCGACCCTACAGAGCTCAGAGCCGACCCTACCGAGACTCAGAGCGACCTACAAGACCAGAGCCGACCCTACAGAGCCAGAGCGACCTACAGGCCCAGAGCCGACCCTACAGAGCCCAGAGCCGACCCTACAGAGCCAGAGCCGACCTACAGAGCTCAGAGCCGACCTACAGAGCTCAGAGCCGATCCTACAGAGCTCAGAGCCGACCTACAGAGCCTCGAGTCCGACCTACAGAGCCCAGAGCCGACCCTACAGAGCCAGAGCCGACCCTACAGAGCCCTAGAGCCGAGCCCTACAGAGCCCGATCCGAGTCGGCGACCCTACAGAGCCCAGAGCTCCGACCGCTACAGAGCCCAGAGCCGAGCCCTACAGCAGCTCAGAGCTCGAGCCGCGTACAGAGCCCAGAGCCGACCCTACAGAGCCGTGCCAGGCTGTCCCAGCAGCCGGACCCCGCTGCCGCTGCCCCGCAGCCCGACCGGCAGCACCAACCTGCGCGGCGGCGGCGGCGGCCGGGGCCGGTTCTGGGGTCGGTTCTGGTTCTGGGGCCGGTTCCGGTCCCGGTCCTGGTTCTGGGGCCGGTTCTGGTCCTGGTCCTGGTTCTGGGGCCGGTTCTGGTCCCGGTCCTGGTTCTGGGGCCGGTTCTGGTCCCGGTCCTGGTTCTGGGGCCGGTTCTGGTCCCGGTCCTGGTTCTGGGGCCGGTTCTGGTCCCGGTCCTGGTTTTGGGGCCGGTTCTGGTCCCGGTCCTGGTTCTGGGGCCGGTTCTGGTCCTGGTCCTGGTTCTGGGGCCGGTTCTGGTCCCGGTCCTGGTTTTGGGGCCGGTTCTGGTCCCGGTCCTGGTTCTGGGGCCGGTTCTGGTCCCGGTCCTGGTTCTGGGGCCGGTTCTGGTCCCGGTCCTGGTTTGGGGCCGGTTCTGGTCCCGGTCCTGGTTCTGGGGCCGGTTCTGGTCCTGGTCCTGGTTCTGGGGCCGGTTCTGGTCCCGGTCCTGGTTCGGGGGCCGGTTCTGCTCCCGGTCCTGGTTCGGGGGCCGGTTCTGGTCCGGTCCTGGTTCGGGGGCCGGTTCTGGTCCCGGTCCTGGTTTGGGGCCGGTTCTGGTCCCGGTCCTGGTTCTGGGGCCGGTTCTGGTCCTGGTCCTGGTTCTGGGGCCGGTTCTGGTCCCGGTCCTGGTTCGGGGGCCGGTTCTGTCCCGGTCCTGGTTCGGGGGCCGGTTCTGGTCCCGGTCCTGGTTCGGGGGCCGGTTCTGGTCCTGGTCCTGGTTCGGGGGCCGGTGCCCGTGCCCGTGCCCGCTCATCCCGGCCCGCCGCTCCATCCCGCCGTGCGCGCCCTCGCCGTCTCCATGGTAACGGCGCCGCCGCGGGAGCGCGCATCTCCCGGGCTCGGCCGCGCCTCCCCGAACCGGCGCTCGGCCCACGACAGCAGGCTCAGGGGCTCCCGACACGCTTCTTAACATTATCCTCATCGAAATCATTCTTTCAATTTTTTTTTCAATTTTTTTTTAATTTTTTTTCCATTTTTTTCCATTTTTTTTTTTTCATTTTTCCCCATATTTTCCAACTTTTTTCAATTTTTTTCCAATTTTTTCCCCTATTTTTCCCCAGGTTTTTTTCCATTTTCTTTTCAAATTTTTTCCAATTTTTTTTCAATTTTTTTTCCAACTTTTTTTCAATTTTTTTCCCATTTTTTCCCCTATTTTTCCCCAATTTTTTCCATTTTCTTTCCAATTTTTTCCCAATTTTTTCCATTTTCTTTTCAATTTTTCCCAAATTTTTCCATTTTCTTTTCAATTTTTTCCATTCTTTCCCAATTTTCCCTATTTTTTCCATTTTTTCTTTTTTTCCAATTTTTTTCCATTTTTTTTTCCAATTTTTTTTTCAATTTTTTTCCAATTTAATTTTTTGTTTGTTCGGTTGGTTTTTTTAGTTCTTTGGGTTTTTTAAGCTTTAATTTTCGTGCTATTCAAGTCTTCATTTCTTAAAGATATTTTTAAAATCTACTCCACGCTGCTCTGTTGCAGGGAGGAGGCAGCAGCCCACAGCTGCCTACGAGGAGGTTTTTTTAGGTCTTTAACAAACAAACAAACAAAAAAAGGATCAAAGAATGACTTAGCTTGGGGAAGCCCCAACCTGGGACTGACCACCCGTTTATATTTCACTCCATCCTTCCCCTTGCCTAGGTTAATATAAAATAAATTCATAGCAAACTATCGAATTTACTCTTCAAATGCAATATTCACCAAGAGAAACGTAAGCACAGCAATGCCACGCAGGGATTAGGGGGGGATCTCCTGAACTCCTGGATCTCCAGGGTGGGCACTGCCAGGATTCCCAGCTGCTCGGGGAATTGTGTGCCAGGCTCCCGGGGAAGGATTCCTTCCAGTAAATTAATCAATGATTCATAAAGTGCCACGACAATGGGGATTATTGCACCGTGACATGTGGCCTCTGGCACTCTCCAGGCAGCCAAGGGAATCCCTAAACCCCAGCCACTCCCCCAGCTCTGGGCTGTAGGTTTGGCTAAAGCCCCCCTTTCATGGAGAATACCCGAATTCTGGAATACCCGAATTCTGGAATACCAGAACCTCCCAGTCCCAGAAAGGGCTGGGCTGCAGGGCACCTTGGAGAGCCACCCAGCTCTGCCCCCCTTCATGGGCAGGGACATGTCATGGCATTAAAGAGCAAAAGTCACAACTGCCCTGGGGCATTTATTCCACCTTTATCTTGACCAGGAGATTCCTCACTGGAATTTGTTTGGATTCAGCCTAAGGATAAAAGGCTTGGCTCCTTTGGAGTGCAGGAGGGCTCTCCCCAGATATGGCAGGCCCATGGCTGTAAACACAGGGGTGAAAATGGCTCTTAAATCAATTATTAAATCAATATTGGCCAGCTCCTGGAGCTGGGTGATGTCACACAGCCCCTCACTGCCAGGGAGCAGGATGAGAATTCATGAGAATTCAAAATAAACCCAAAATAAACGCCCCCAGAATCGGGGCTGGGGGTCCTTCTGCTGGGTGACATCCCAAAATCCCAATGGCCCCAAATCCCCAAATCCCTCTAAGGAGCCCAGGCTGCCAGCAGCAGAGCCCCCTCCCCTGTGCAGGTACCCAGTGCCTGCCATGGAAACACCAAAGAGCTCCAAAGGCAGCCAGGTTCTGCTCAGGACCAGGCTGCAGCACGGCCCAGCACACCATCTGTGGCCTCAGAGCCTGCACACAGTCTGCTCAGAGCGCCAGAGCTGACCAGCTCCTGCTCAGAGCCTGCTCAGAGCCTGCTCACAGTCTGCTCAGAGCCTGCTCAGAGCCTGCTCAGAGTCTGCTCAGAGTCTGCTCAAGTCTGCTCAGAGTCTGCTCAGAGCTGCTCAGAGCCTGCTCAAGCCTGCTCAGAGCTGCTCAGAGCCTGCTCAGCAGCCTGCTCAGAGCCTGCTCACAGTCTGCTCAGAGCTGTCAGAGTCTGCTCTCAGCTGTCACAGTCTGCTCACAGTCTGCTCAGCAGCCTGCTCAGAGCCTGCTCACAGTCTGCTCAGAGCTGCTCAGAGCCTGCTCAGAGTCTGCTCAGACTGCTCACAGTCTGCTCAGAGCCTGCTCAGAGCCTGCTCACAGTCTGCTCAGAGTCTGCTCAGAGCCTGCTCAGAGCCTGCTCAGAGCCTGCTCACAGTCTGCTCAGAGCCTGCTCAAGCCTGCTCACAGTCTGCTCAGAGCCTGCTCAGAGCCTGCTCAGAGTCTGCTCAGAGTCTGCTCAGAGCTGCTCAGAGCCTGCTCAGAGCCTGCTCACAGTCTGCTCAGAGTCTGCTCAGAGTCTGCTCAAGTCTGCTCAGAGCTGCTCAGAGCCTGCTCACAGCCTGCTCACAGCCTGCTCAAGCCTGCTCAGAGCCTGCTCAAGTCTGTCAGAGCCTGCTCAGAGCCGCTCAGAGTGCTCTGATCCAGCCTGCTCAGAGCCTGCTCAGAGCCTGCTCACAGCCTGCTCACAGTCCTGCTCTGATCCAGCCTGCTCAGAGCCTGCTCAGAGCCTGCTCACAGCTCCTGCTCAGAGCCTGCTCAGAGCCTGCTCAGAGTCTGCTCCAGAGCCTGCCACAGTCTGCTCGAGCTGCTCAGAGCCTGCTCAGAGCCTGCTCAAGTCTGCTCCTGATCCCAGCTCCTGCTCAGACTGCTAGAGCCTGCTCACAGTCTGCTCCTGATCCCAGCTCCTGCTCAGAGCCTGCTCCTGCTCCCAGCTCCTGCTCAGAGCCTGCTCACAGTCTGCTCCTGATCCCAGAGCCTGCTCAGAGTCTGCTCAGACCCTGCTCAGCCCCTGCTCCCAGCCCCAGCCCCTGTTCCCAGCCCCTGCCCTTGCTCCCAGATTCTACTCCAGCTCCTGCCCCTTTCCCCAGCTCCTGCTCCGAACCTGCTCCCAGACCCTGCCCCAGTTTCCAGCTCCTACTCCCAGATTCTGCTCCTGCTCCAGCTCCTGCTCCTAACCCCAGCCCCTGGCTCCCGGCTCCTATTCCAGGATCCTGCTCCTGCCCAGCTCTGCAGTGGCACAGCAGATAAAACTCCCAGATAAACCAAACCCACAGGTTGCTCCTGCCATGGTGGGACCCCTGCCAGTGTCCCAGGGGCTCCAGCCTGGCCTGGGCACTGCCAGGGATGCAGGGGCAGCCCCAGCTGCTCTGGGCACCCTGTGCCAGGGCCTGCCCACCCTGCAGGAAAATTCCTGCCCCAATCCCACCCAGCTCTGCCATAGGGTGGCTGTGCCACCTCCACAACACTTGAAAATCAAGGATTTCATGTCAGGAGTTTGCATGAGGTATCATATCCCAAAGCCCCACTGTGGAGCTGGAGCACTTTACATGATTCCCCCCAGAGTGATCCGTGCCAACACCAGCTCTGCTGTTCCAAACATCCACCACAAACTGGCACCATCATCCTCCATCATCTCTGCCACTGCAGGAAAAGGGCAGCCTGTGAGCTGCACTCAGGGAACTGACACCTAGACTCAAACATGATTGGCATGGAATGATTTGCAAGAGCCAGGAACCTCCCACCAGACACAGAAATGGAAAAGGAAAATCCTCCCAGCCCATCCAACCTGTGCCTGATCCCCACCCAGTCCCCATGCAGGGGACACCTAGGGATGGGCACTGCCACCCTCCCTGGGCAGCCCCTGCCAAGGCCTGGCCACCCTTGCCAGCCACAAATTCCTCCTGATATCCACCCGGAGCCTCCTGTGCTCCAGGCTGAGCCCATTGCCCCTTGTGCTGTGCCCATCCCTGGCAGCAGAGTGACAGCCACGAGCTGGAGGAGGATGCAGGGAGATGAGGGAATGCAGCACACCAGCAGGAGATTGCACCATCTCCATTTCTGCTATTGCTGCCCCAGCCTGGCTGCAGGTGAAGGTGGCTCAGAAACACTCCTGGAAATGTGAGGGAAGCCAATCCCTGGTTCCCTTCAGGGGCTCCAGCAGTGGATCCAGCAAAGTCCCCGACTCTGAGGCTCCATTAACATTTTCATTTTGCTCTGCATTTTTCATATCTCCTTAGGCAGTGAGAAACACTGAGATAACAGAGCTTCCATCACACAGGGACATCAGCCTGACTGGAATTCTGAGTGGAGTTAAAAACACTCCTGTCCAGCTGTTAAAGGTTCAGTGGTGGAAATTCCAGCACCACTTAGGTAACAGATTCTAACAATTGTTTCCTTCCATTCACCATTAAGAACATCTTGTTTTGTGCCCAGGGAAGCTGGGGCTGCCCCTGGAGCCCTGGCAGTGCCCAAGGCCAGGCTGGATGAAGCTGGGAGCCCCTGGGACAGTGGGAGGGGTCCCACCATGGCAGGGGTGGCTTTAGGGTCCCTTCCATCCCAAACCATTCTGGGATTCTCTGATCCCCACCTTTCATATTCCTTATTGTGAAGGGTCTCCCCTTCAGCTCCTGCTCCCCAACCTCTGCCAGAGTTCCAGGATTATGCTTCATTTCTCCAGTTGTGGTATTTTTAGAATCTCCCACCATTCCCATTGCCCCAAACACATTCCCAGTCCCTGAACACCTCCAGTGACCTCGGGCCCCTTGGTCCTGCCACAGGCTTTTCCAGCCAGGATCCCAGCACCAAAGGGAGCCTCTCCCATTGATCCTCCTGGGTCTTGTCACCACCCTTGGTTACAAAACCACCCGAAAATAAACAGACCTGCAGACCACGACCTCCAAAATCTGCTGCTGGGCCATTCTGCCCAGCACACCTTCCCTTCCCTGGCTTCGTTCCCAAGGTTTCCTCATTCCCCTCTGTTTCCTACGTTCTCCTCCTGGTGGAAATGAGTGTAAATGGCACAGAACTCTGCGGGGCTCTCCTGGAGAGCCCCCTCCTTTTGCAGCTACACCGAGGCCAAGGAGAAAAGCAATTTCCATGGAATAATGGAATCCCAGAGTGGACTGGCTGGGAAGGGACCTTAGAGCTGATCTTGTTCCAACCCCCCTGCCACAGATTCCTTCCCAGCTCCTGCCTGGGTGGGGCTCTGCTGATTTATTGTCTCCTCAAGCTTCCAGTGCTCACAAGGAGCACAGGATGGCAACGAGCCCAGGTCATGAATGTAAATGAGCCCCCCAGAAAGGACCCCGGGCTGGGCTCCTGCCCTGCTCAGCTCTCACTGCCCCCAGCCAGGGCACAGCCTGTCCTGGGTGCCCTCAGCCCCTGTGCCCAGGCACTGACATCACCTGGACCTGCTCCAGACCTCTCCAGTGCTCCCAGACACAGCAGGGAGATGACCTCACAGTGCAGCTGGGACTGGGAACACAGCCAGGGCACTCCAGCATCCTGCTGGGTCACCCCACAGAGCCCCCAAACCCCAGAAAAGATCCCCAACACCACCCAGTGCAGCTGTGCCTGATCCCCAGCCAGGGATGGGCACTGCCACCCTCCCTGGGCAGCCCCTGCCACGGCCTGGCCACCCTTGCCAGCCACAAATTCCTCCTGATATCCACCCTGAGCCTCCTGTGCTCCAGGCTGAGCCCCTGCCCAGCTCCCTAGCCCCTGCTGGGGCTCCATTCCCTGCCCAGCTCCATTCCCTGGATCCCCCCAGCCCCTGGGGAAGGTGGGAGTCCCTCACCACCAGCTCACTGCACCATCACTGCCCTCTGCCAAACCACAGCCTGGAAACGACTCACCAACAACTTCCAACTCATTGTTTACATTCTTGGCTTCCCATTTTTGTCTTTCCTCCCTCCCTCCAAGAGCACAGCTGGGCTTTTTTCCCTTCCAAGCCTTGTTCTCCCCAGAACTTTCAGCCAAGTATTGTTAAACTGCCCCTAGTTATTAATATTTTCATTCTTTATTTACTCAGCTGGAGCAGATCTCTGCTTTGCCAGAGTCTCTCCCCCAGCATTTATTTGTGGGTGCTGCTTCCTTCCCACAAATCCAACACAAGCAAGCCCTGGTTCCTGGCACCCCAACAGTGACTCTCTGGGGCTGGAGCAGTTCCTGCTTGGAGCTCAGTTCCATCAGAAAATCTCCACTGGCCACAGCCCCTCCCAGCCCTGGAAACCACGGGAGGGGGGTTATTGCTATTTTTGTTGTTTCAGTGGCACCACAGAAGCCCAAATCCTTATGTCCCTTGTATAAACTCCTTTAGGTCCTTCTGTCCCCTGGGATTCCCATGAGATTTGGATACAGATCACCTGGCTCCAGGATTTCTGCACATCAGTGTCTGGGGTGCCCAGCGCTGTCCTGGGGCCCCCAGGCCCCATTTCCCAATCCTCTGGCTTTTCAGGGCATTGGTTTTGACATTTAATTAAAGCTGCCAGCACACAGCAGATGTCTGAGCTGCCGAGCTGCTGCCAGGAGTGTCTGGGCAGCTGTCCCTCTCCCTGCAGGAGGTGGGACATGTCCCCAGTGTCCCCATGTCCCTGCAGGAGGAGTGACATGTCCCCAGTGTCCCCATGTCCCTGCAGGAGGTCCACCCTGTCCCCAGTGTCCCCATGTCCCCAGGCTGTCCCCATGGCCCTGTCCCCATAGCCCTGTCCCCATGGCTCTGTCCCCATAGTCCTGTCCCCATAGCCCTGTCCCCATAGCCCTGTCCCCATAGTCCTGTCCCCATGGCCCTGTCCCCACAGTCCTGTCCCCATAGCCCTGTCCCCATGGCCCTGTCCCCATGGCCCTGTCCCCATGGCTCTGTCCCCATAGCCCTGTCCCCACAGCCCTGTCCCCATGGTCTGTCCCCATAGCCCTGTCCCCATGGCTCTGTCCCCATGGCCCTGTCCCCATGGCCTGTCCCCATAGTCCCTGTCCCCACAGTCCTGTCCCCATAGCCTGTCCCCATGGCTCTGTCCCCATAGCCCTGTCCCCATGGCCCTGTCCCCATGGCTCTGTCCCCATAGCCCTGTCCCCATGGCTCTGTCCCCAGGGTCACCCACCCCTGCTGTGCTCCTGGACCCTGCCCTGAGCATCCCCCTGGCACTGCCCAGGTGCCCCCTCCAGCCCACAGCCCCGGGAATGGGAACGGGAACGGGCAGGGAAAGGCAGGGATGGGCTGGGAAGGGGAAGGCAATGCCAGATTGGGAAGGGGAAGGCAATGCCAGATTGGGAAGGGGAAGGCAATGCCAGATTGGGAAGGGGAAGGCAATGCCAGAGATAGTGGAAGGGGAAGGCAATGCCAGATTGGGAAGGGGAAGGCAATGCCAGATTGGGAAGGGGAAGGCAATGCCAGATTGGGAAGGGGAAGGCAATGCCAGATTGGGAAGGGGAAGGCCATGAACTGTTGGGAAGGAATATAAAATGCTGTGGACAGTGGACAGCCCTGTGCTGGGGTCTGAGGAATTCCTGCCTGAACTGAGTCCAGCTCTCCCTGAGCAGCAGCAGCAGGACTGACCCCCGAGCTCTTTCCCAGCTGAGTGCAGCTGCCCCAAGGAAACCAGAGCAGAATTTACATCCCATGGAATCAGACCAAGCCCTCACTGCAGGGCACCAAAGCAAGCACTGGGGGAGGGGGGCACTCCTCGGGGAGGCGAGACCTGGAGGGAACAAGCACAGAGCAAAGCAGGGATCAGCCCCAGGCTGGGCTGGGCCCAGAGGGGCAGCTGCTGGGGCAGGGCTGGAGCTCTACGCTGCTCACACCGGGAAGCCACACTACAGAAAGCTCTGCTGGGCTCACCTGTCCAGAATTTTGGCAATTTAGCCTCCAGCTTTTCCTTAAGGAATGCCACACTGTCAAAGGAGCGAGCAGAAGAGGCAGTCAGTGAACCACGGGGAGCTGGCAAGGGCCAGAGCAGCACAGCCTGCCTGGGGAGGCACAGGGGAAGGGGCAGCCCCAGCCCAGCCCCTGCTCCTCCTGGCAGGGACTGGGAGGCAGGAACCACTCCCAGTGGGATCTGCTGCTCCTGGCGTGAAACAAAACCAGAGGAGCATCAGCTCTCCTCTCTCACACACTGCAGAAGGCTCCATCCATCCCCATGGGGCTGGGAGTGCTCTCTTGCCCTGGAATCAGATCCCAGTGCTGCTCCTATGGAGATGGGAGTGCTCTCTTTCCCTGGAATTAGATCCCAGTGCTACTCCTATGGAAATGAGAAAGCTCTCTTTCCCTGGAATCAGATCCCAGTGCTGCTCCTATGGAGATGGGAGTGCTGTTTCCCTGGAATCAGATCCCAGTGCTGCTCCTCCTCCCTCTCTCCCACTGACCTGAAGAGTTTTTCTCCAGCCTCTGTAGGACACCGAGATTTGTTTGGAGACTGACTCCAGTTTGTTCGGGTCTTTTTCCCTCAGTTTTTACTGCTGAGGTGACCACTGACCAAGTGGGGCAGCAGGGTGAGCTCAGGCTGCTCACACCAGCAGCAGGGCAGTGGTTTTGCATCCAGAGCCCCCCAGCAGTCCCACAGCGAGTTCAGCAGCAGGGTGCCATGGAGAGAGGACGTGGATGTGGAGCCGAGGTCCCGGGCAGCACCAGGAGCTGCCCCTGAGGAAACACAGCCTGATCCAAGACGGCGAGGAGCGAGAGGCGCCAGGAGGGCACAGGGAGGTGCCAGAGCTGCAGGCAGGAGCCGCTGCATGGCACACCTCCTGCAGCCCTGCCCTGCCTGCAGGAGCCTCCCCGCACCACCCCAGCTGACTCCCCAGGGAAAACCCGCCCAGGCCAGCCCTGCAGTGCCCCCAGGCAGCCCGCGTACTCACACGATGTGGGCCAGGTCCAGGGGCTTCTCGGGCTGCTCGGGGAACAGCGGCCGGGGCGGCTCCCGGCTGGGCACGCAGCCCAGAGACCTGCTGATGGCATGGCTCAGCTTCTTGGCTGGGGATTTCTGGGGAGACACCAGCACAGGGCCAGCTGAGGATGGGCACAGGGCACAGAGACCTGCTGATGGCATGGCTCAGCTTCTTGGCTGGGGATTTCTGGGGAGACACCAGCACAGGGCCAGCTGAGGATGGGCACAGGGCACAGAGACCTGCTGATGGCATGGCTCAGCTTCCTGGCTGGGGATTTCTGGGGAGACACCAGCACAGGGCCAGCTGAGGATGGGCACAGGGCACAGAGACCTGCTGATGGCATGGCTCAGCTTCCTGGCTGGGGATTTCTGGGGAGACACCAGCACAGGGCCAGCTGAGGATGGGCACAGGGCACAGAGACCTGCTGATGGCATGGCTCAGCTTCTTGGCTGGGGATTTCTGGGGAGACACCAGCACAGGGCCAGCTGAGGATGGGCACAGGGCACAGAGAACCTGCTGATGGCATGGCTCAGCTTCCTGGCTGGGATTTCTGGGAGACACCAGCACAGGGCCAGCTGAGGATGGGCACAGGGCACAGAGACCTGCTGATGGCATGGCTCAGCTTCCTGGCTGGGGATTTCTGGGGAGACACCAGCACAGGGCCAGCTGAGGATGGGCACAGGGCACAGAGACCTGCTGATGGCATGGCTCAGCTTCCTGGCTGGGGATTTCTGGGGAGACACCAGCACAGGGCCAGCTGAGGATGGGCACAGGGCACAGAGACCTGCTGATGGCATGGCTCAGCTTCCTGGCTGGGGATTTCTGGGGAGACACCAGCACAGGGCCAGCTGAGGATGGGCACAGGGCACACAGGGCTGAGAGCTCCCAGCGTGTTGTACTGCACTAAACAGTTAGTTGGTTTGTTATAGATGCACACTGGTGATTGATAATTGTTTCATTACACTCACAAGGTGTATCCTATATCCCCTTTTGCTAACCTCGTGGTGTAGCCTTCCCAGACTGCCCCTTCCCCTCTGACTGTCTCCCATTGCTGTGTCCCCTTTACCCCACACCCCTTTATCCTAAGGTTTAAATCCCCACACACGTGGTGGGCTCTCTGTTTTCCTCCCTGGAGCAGATCCAATAAACCACCAGGTGTGGATCCCAGAGAAGGATTGAGCCTCTTTGCTTTCCTCCCTGTCTGGTCAGAGCCAGCCAGTTCTGCCCATCCCAGGAGTGGGTACTGTGCTCCCAGCAGGCTCAGGATGTGCAGGGATTGTCCCTGGGGTCACCCCATGCCTGGGAAATCAGGGCCTGTCCCCTGGGGAACGGGCTCTGGGAGGCTTTTCACTGTCCTGAGAGTGAACAGTGAAAGTCCCACCAAATTCACCCAAGATTAGCAAATAAACCAATTACCTGGGGGTAACTGAGCCCAGGGGCAATCCCATCCCATTAAGGGATTTTTACCCTCACTCTCTGAACACAGAGGGGTATTTTGAGGGGGGAGGAGAGCCACTCCCCGATTTTCTGCCCTTTCCAAGCAAAGCCAAGGGTTATCCCAGTGTTGGGACGGGCAGGAGTGACTTTATCTCCTCTCACAGCCTCCCCCAGCTGTGCCAGAAGGGCTCCCAGGAGGGCGAGGCCTCGGGATGCTCTGGCACTCCCCGAGGGCACAGCTCCCTCTGGGATGCATTTCTGCTCCTGTGCAGCATCCCAGAGTTCAGCCAGCCTTACACTGAGGGCACCAAAGGAGCTGCCAGCTGATGGCTGAGCTCTCCCAGCTTGGCACTCCTGGAATTAGCAGGGCTGGAAAAGCCCATCACCAGGGCTCCCAGCAGCTCAGTGAGGGCACTGACACTGTCAGATTAAATCTGAAAATCCTTATGGGGTTCAAACCCCATCTTGTGGCCATGACTCGGGGCAGGTCCCCGTTCCTGTGGGGAATTCCATCACTGTGTTAAATACAGAGAGGTAAATATAAAATAATGGAATGCATTATGTCACTATGCAATGCATAGATATAAAATATCTCATTGCTGTGTGTATCAAAGGTACCTCAGAATTTCAGGGAAAAGAAGAAAAGATTTACATACTATCAGTATGCAAATAATAATATATTAATATTTGTAGGAATTATAAAGTTATTAATAAGTATATTGATTATCATAACTATGGAGATATTTATTATTAAGCTCGTTCTGGATCATAGGGCTCCAAAACTTTGCAAATACTCCAGGCAAGGCTGAATCAGATTAAAAGCCAGGCAAGAGCATTTCTTGTTCCACTGCAGGGGAGCAGCAGCCCTTCCCTGCTGCCCCTGGGGTTCAGCCCAGGAGTTACTGCAGAGTGAACTCACCAGGGGCTCCAACACAGGCCAAACACAGAATCTAAGATTTTATTTTTTTTTAATTAGGATTCGATTTCAATTTTCCTAAAATTAACATGAAAGATCTGGGAAAGTTAAAAAAAAAATAAAATTAAAAGGTTGGCATTGGAGGAGCTTAAATGTCCCTTCCCAGCCAAACCATTCCATGTTTCCATCGTGTAGACCTCTTTGTATAAAACTCCCAGCCTGGATTTATGTGCAGTTAAGGGAATAATAACCTCCTGTTAGCTGGGATTAAACATTCCAGAAGTTTATCACCCACAGAGTTACAGAGAGGACAATAGACTTTTCCTTTGCCTGGTATTCAGCCTAATTTTCTAAATGAAACAGTAATGCTATAATGGCTCTTCCTTAGGAAGATAACCATTAATTATAATCCTATCATCAGCTGAACCTCTCTTTGAATAAGTGAAAGGCTAGGCTTAATCTTTTGCCATAAAATAGGGTTTTTTCCATGAACTTGTCTGGTTTTCCTTGAGCTGTGATTACCATGCTGCCATCAAACTGCATGTTGCTGCTCAGCTCATTTCTGCAAGGCCTCTTAATCCAGAGTGTCCCTAAAGCAGGACACAGGCACATGTCCACAGCTGGCAGGGGAAGGAAGGATGCACTGCTGGCACAGGAATCCTGGTTTAGGGATGGCACAGGATGAAGGCCCTGTGCAAGCACAGCACCCACAGGCACAGCTCGGGCTGCCTGGGAGGAACAGCTCTGTAAAAGAGGATGCTGTGCCCATTCCCAGCTGGCTCTGCCCATTCCCAGCTGGCTCTGCCCATTCCCAGCTGCCTGTGCTCCCATTCCCAGCTGCCTGTGCCCATTCCCAGCTGCCTGTGCTCCCATTCCCAGCTGCCTGTGCCCATTCCCAGCTGCCTGTGCCCCCATTCCCAGCTGGCTCTGCCCACTCCCAGCTGCCTGTGCCCCCATTCCCAGCTGGCTCTGCCCATTCCCAGCTGCCTGTGCCCATTCCCAGCTGCCTGTGCCCCCATTCCCAGCTGCCTGTGCCCATTCCCAGCTGCCTGTGCCCCCATTCCCAGCTGCCTGTGCCCATTCCCAGCTGCCTGTGCTCCCATTCCCAGCTGCCTGTGCCCATTCCCAGCTGCCTGTGCCCCCATTCCCAGCTGCCTGTGCCCATTCCCAGCTGCCTGTGCTCCCATTCCCAGCTGGCTCTGCCCACTCCCAGCTGCCTGTGCCCCCATTCCCAGCTGCCTGTGCCCCCATTCCCAGCTGCCTGTGCCCCCATTCCCAGCTGCCTGTGCTCCCATTCCCAGCTGGCTCTGCCCACTCCCAGCTGCCTGTGCCCCCATTCCCAGCTGCCTGTGCCCATTCCCAGCTGCCTGTGCCCCCATTCCCAGCTGCCTGTGCCCCCATTCCCAGCTGCCTGTGCCCCCATTCCCAGCTGGCTCTGCCCACTCCCAGCTGCCTGTGCCCCCATTCCCAGCTGCCTGTGCCCCCATTCCCAGCTGGCTCTGCCCATTCCCAGCTGCCTGTGCCCATTCCCAGCTGCCTGTGCCCCCATTCCCAGCTGGCTCTGCCCATTCCCAGCTGCCTGTGCCCATTCCCAGCTGCCTGTGCCCATTCCCAGCTGCCTTTGCCCATTCCCAGCTGCCTGTGCCCCCATTCCCAGCTGCCTGTGCCCCCATTCCCAGCTGCCTGTGCCCATTCCCAGCTGGCTGTGCCCATTCCCAGCTGCCTGTGCCCCCATTCCCAGCTGCCTGTGCCCATTCCCAGCTGCCTGTGCCCATTCCCAGCTGCCTGTGCTCCCATTCCCAGCTGCCTGTGCCCATTCCCAGCTGCCTGTGCTCCCATTCCCAGCTGCCTGTGCCCATTCCCAGCTGCCTGTGCTCCCATTCCCAGCTGGCTCTGCCCACTCCCAGCTGCCTGTGCCCCCATTCCCAGCTGCCTGTGCCCCCATTCCAGCTGCCTGTGCCCCCATTCCCAGCTGCCTGTGCTCCCATTCCCAGCTGGCTCTGCCCACTCCCAGCTGCCTGTGCCCCCATTCCCAGCTGCCTGTGCCCATTCCCAGCTGCCTGTGCCCCCATTCCCAGCTGCCTGTGCCCCCATTCCCAGCTGCCTGTGCCCCCATTCCCAGCTGGCTCTGCCCACTCCCAGCTGCCTGTGCCCCCATTCCCAGCTGCCTGTGCCCATTCCCAGCTGCCTGTGCCCCCATTCCCAGCTGGCTCTGCCCATTCCCAGCTGCCTGTGCCCATTCCAGGTGCCTGTGCCCATTCCCAGCTGCCTTTGCCCATTCCCAGCTGCCTGTGCCCCCATTCCCAGCTGCCTGTGCCCCCATTCCCAGCTGCCTGTGCCCATTCCCAGCTGGCTGTGCCCATTCCCAGCTGGCTGTGCCCCCATTCCCAGCTGCCTGTGCCCATTCCCAGCTGCCTGTGCCCATTCCCAGCTGCCTGTGCTCCCATTCCCAGCTGCCTGTGCCCATTCCCAGCTGCCTGTGCCCCATTCCCAGCTGCCTGTGCCCCCATTCCCAGCTGTCTGTGCCCATTCCCAGCTGCCTGTGCCCCCATTCCCAGCTGCCTGTGCCCATTCCCAGCTGCCTGTGCCCCCATTCCCAGCTGCCTGTGCCCCCATTCCCAGCTGCCTGTGCCCATTCCCAGCTGCCTGTGCCCCCATTCCCAGCTGCCTGTGCCCCATTCCCAGCTGCCTGTGCCCATTCCCAGCTGCCTGTGCTCCCATTCCCAGCTGCCTGTGCCCATTCCCAGCTGGCTGTGCCCCCATTCCCAGCTGCCTGTGCCCATTCCCAGCTGCCTGTGCCCATTCCCAGCTGCCTGTGCCCCCATTCCCAGCTGCCTGTGCCCATTCCCAGCTGCCTGTGCCCCCATTCCCAGCTGCCTGTGCCCATTCCCAGCTGCCTGTGCCCATTCCCAGCTGCCTGTGCCCCCATTCCCAGCTCATCCTTAGCCACAAGCAGAGCCCCTCACCCTCGAGCAGAGCCCCTCACCCAGGAGCAGAGCCCCTCACCCTCGAGCAGAGCCCCTCACCCAGGAGCAGAGCCCCTCACCCTCGAGCAGAGCCCCTCACCCTCGAGCAGAGCCCCTCACCCAGGAGCAGAGCCCCTCACCCTCGAGCAGAGCCCCTCACCCTCGAGCAGAGCCCCTCACCCTCGAGCAGAGCCCCTCACCCAGGAGCAGAGCCCCTCACCCTCGAGCAGAGCCCCTCACCCTCGAGCAGAGCCCCTCACCCTCGAGCACAGCCCCTCACCCACGAGCAGAGCCCCTTACCCACGAGGAGTGCTCCTTCATCTGGTGCTGGTTGCTGTGGGGGCTGCTGGCGTGGCCCCTCCAGAAGCAGTTCTGGCACAGCTGGTAGTTGTGGCACTGCTGGCACCGGTACCTGAAGCCCATCATGCTCTCACAGTGGCAGTACGAGCACTCCACGGGGTGGAACACTTGCAGACAGGGGGGAAAAAATGCAAATTAAAAAAAGTTGAAGTGAATTTTTGGTGACTCTGGAAGATGCCGTTTGAGTGGAGCTGGCAGAGCACCCCTGGGTGCCTCAGCTCTCGTTATCTGGGCAGACTGGGAGGGCACAGCAGGGACTTGGGGTGCCATTAACCCTCAGCTGAGGCTGCTGCTCACCCAGCAGGTCCATCTGACAGGTCCTCACAATGCCCCTTGGGCTGCCTCCCTCCCTGGCACACTCAGCATTCCCCAGAGCAGCCCAACAAAGCTGCATCACACTCCCAAATCCAGGTGGATTTGGCTGGATTCTGCCTCAGGAGGTCCCTGGGGCTCAGCCACCTCTTCAGAAAGGCCAATTCTGCTCCAAACCCCCAGAGGTTCCAGGAGGAATTCCCAATGTCCCCCTGAACATGCAGAGCCCTCAGTTCCCTCTGGCCTGCCTGGCTCCATCAGGGCTCCAAGGAATGCTGCTCCCCTGTCCCCCCCAGGCATGGAGAGCCCTGCTCCACTGCAGGCTTTGGAGACACCAAAGAGGAATGTGGGCAGGAGGGGAAGGAGAGGAGACCTCCCCAGGGGAAAAGCATCCTGAAAGGTGAGGGACAACACCCTGCAGGCAACAATTCCTGCCCCCAATCCCATCCCATCCCACTGTGCAGCCATTCCCTGGGTGCTGTCCCCGTGTCCCTTGTCCCCAGCTCTCCTGCAGCCCCTCCAGGCTCTGAGCTCTCCCTGGATCGTTCTCTTCCCCTGCTCTGCCAGCCTGGCTCCATGCAAAGTCCTCCCCCAGCTCTCAGAAGGGTCCCTGGCTGGGGCAGGCAGCAGAGATTGCTGCTGATAGAAGGCACCAGAAGCAGCACAGAAGGCAGAGCCTGATCTCCTGAGGTGGGGAAGCAATAATAACAGGTTCTGATAAGAGGAAGCACGAGGCACAGGACAGGGACAGCACTGCTGTGGCCTCCAAAGGATGGATAAGGAGATGATTGCATCAGGGATTATTAGATCAGGCAGCAGGAAGATGGGAACAAAAGAGGTGGGAGCTGTTTTGGTTCCCTGCAGGGGTTTTTTGGTTTTTCTTCTTTTGGGTTTTTTGTCTGTTTTGGTTTTTTGGTTGTTTTCTTGTTTTTTTGCTTGTGGTTTTTATCTTGTGTTTTCATGGGTTTTGTTTGTTTAGGTTTTCGTGGGGTTGGTTTATTTAGGTTTTGTTTGTGGGGGTATAATTTTTGTTTGTTTTCATTTTTTTGCAAGGGCCAAACTTTAGCTTTGGATGGGAAAGACCCCAGTGAAGGGGAGCAGCCAAGCTGGGCCCCTCCTGCCCCTGGCTGCTGCTCAGGATTCCAACTCCAGGACCTCCTATTCTCCCATAAGGACTTGCACCCAACATAATTTAAAGATCCAGGACACACAAACCTCCCCCATCACTTCTGGACACCTATCACCCACACAGGGACTTGCACCACAACTGGGAACCAGTCCACCACCACCCATCCAAATGAATTTAAAGAGTTTCCCAGGATTCATCTGAGGACTGGGAAACCTTCCCAGCTCCCTCAGATCTCCATTCCCTCCCAGCTCCAGGACTCCATTCCCTCTCCCAGGTGGATCTCCATCCCTCTCCCAGCTCCTCAGGCTCCACCCTTCCAGCTCCTCAATTCTCCATTCCCTCTCGCAGCTCCCTCAGGCTCCATTGCCCTACCCAGCTCCCTCAGGATTCTCCATTCCCTCTCCCAGCTCCCTCAGGATTCTCCATTCCCTCTCCCAGCTCCCTCAGGATTCTCCATTCCCTCTCCCAGCTCCCTCAGGATTCTCCATTCCCTCTCCCAGCTCCCTCAGGATTCTCCATTCCCTCTCCCAGCTCCCTCAGGATTCTCCATCCCTCCCCAGCTCCCTCAGGATTCTCCAGCCCTTCACCCAGCTCCCTACATGTGGTTTTCTCCCACCACTCTTACAGCTCCCCCAGTCCCAGCCCTGCCCAGCATCCCTCAGGATTCTCCATTCCTCTCCCAGCTCCCTCAGGATTCTCCAGCCCTTCCCCAGCTCCCTCAGGATTCTCCAGCCCTTCCCCAGCTCCCCCAGGCTCAGGAACACTCTGACAATGTGGTTTTTCTCCCAGCAAGCTCTGTAACACTGACATCCCCAGTGCCCAGCCCTGAGCCCAGCAATGCTGAGGGGCAGGACTGAGGCAAACACGAGGTGCTGTTTCCATGAGCAGGAGCACTCTGCATTTACCATTCTCCACGTGGGCCAGTCTGTGCATGAGGGGCAGCCACACAAGGCACTGGGGAGGGGGGTCAGCCATCAGCGTGTCCAGGAACATGTTCAGCATCACCTTCTTCTGCAGGGAGAGCACAGCAGCACTGCACTGCACAGCAAACCCCCAGCCCCCTCTGCAGGGCTCCCCAGCCCCAGAGCCTCCTGGGGACACAGCTGTGCCCAAGGCCAGGAGGATTTGATATTTCCTGTGCTGTCACAGCCATGGAATCATGGATGGGTTTGGGTTGGAGGGAGCTCAGAGCCCACCCAGAGCCCCCCCTGCCATGGTGGGACCATGTAGTCTGAGGCTCCTGGGCCTGAAGTTTCTGAGTTTCTGGACTCAGTTTCTTCAGGCCCAGGAATCTCAGATTACAGGACAACTCCCACAGTCCCAGGGGCTCCAGCCTGGCCTGGGCACTGCCAGGGATGCAGGGGCAGCCCCAGCTGCTCTGGGCACCCTGTGCCAGGGCCTGCCCACCCTGCAGCCAACAATTCCTGCCCAATGTCAAATGTAAACCTGGAGCCTCATTGATTCTGAAATCAAAGGCCGTTTCCTACTGGGTCACGTTCCAAATATGCTAATTGCTAATTAACTTATATTTAGTCACTATCAGTTTTACATCAAATGCTGCAGAAATGTTTCTTCTGGAGCATCATCATGCCTAGAGCCTAAACATTTAATTTTAGGCCTAAGATCAATCAAGTTCATGTTTACAGTTGATTTAAGGATTAGTTATATTATTTACATTACCTCGAACGAGAAACAAATCATTGGAACAATTAAAATACAACTGCAATGGATTTAAAAATAAACTGGTGCAGGGAAGGTGTTTATTTTGAACAGATCCTGGAAGTGACTTGTTGAAACTAACTGTCTTAAGAGAGTGAAAAAGCTTGGAAAAAATCAAGGGAAAATAGTAAAAACCAGCATGTTTTTAAGCTTTGGAAAAGAAATGAGTCGTCCCTGCTGTTCTGATGGGGAACAGGGCTGGCCCTTCAAGAGGGGAATTCAAGAAAATCCTTGAATTGCTCGTTTGGGATTGTTTGAAAGGGCGTGGGTTGTACAGGGTGCACTCCAGCCCTGAATCCCCCAATCCCATCCCATCCCAATCCCATCCCAATCCCATCCCATCCCATACCTGCTGGGGGAAGCAGGTGCGCACCGAGTGCTCCGTGTAGCCGAAGGAGGGGCCCTCGAACACGGCCGTGGGCAGCTTCAGCACCTCCCTCAAGAACTGATCAAACTTGGGGAAAACCATCAGCCCGTTGGAATCTGAGATCTGAGAGAAAATGTCTGTAAGAAAATAGAATAAAACCCCCCAGTAAATGCGGGTTCTCTACGGGGAAAGCCCGTCCCCTGCAGCCGAGGGGTTTCTGGGTGCTTGGCTCTGTCCACACAGGGTTTATCCAGGGGGGAATTCCCACGGGCCAGAAGTCTCCTGTTGCTCCATCCCACCCCACGGAGCCTAGAGGAAAGCTCCTGCCAGGGCACGAGCTGGGAGAGTGAGGGAGCAGCAGAACTCCCCAGGACACAGCCCAACCCTGACCCTACAGAAAGCTCTGAGGAGGCTCCCAGAAGGAGCAGCAGATGGAGCAGTGAGAGCCCCAGGGGCAGAACTCAGGGCAGAGTGCACACAGGGCATGGGGGGTGACAGGAGCTCAGCATCCAGGAGCCCAGGCACTGGAAAACCCTCCCAGCCCTCCCAGTCAGCTGTGCCAGTCCCCAGCCAGGGGACACCTTGGGATGGGCACTGCCACCCTCCCTGGGCAAGGCTGCCCCTTGCCAACGCCCTGGCCACCCTGAGCCACATTCTCCTGATCCCACCCAGCTCCTCCCCAGGCTCAGCCCGCTCCCAGCTCCCTCAGGATTCTCCATTGCCCTGCCCAGCTCCCTCAGGATCTCTCCATTCCCTGCCCAGCTCCCTCAGCCCCTCCTGGGGCTCCATTCCCTTCCCCAGCTCCCTAGCCCTCTGGGGCTCCATTCCCTGCCCAGCTCCCTGAGCCCCTCCTGGGGCTCCATTCCCTCCCAGCTCCCTGAGCCCCTGCTGGGGCTCCATTCCCTGCCCAGCTCCCTGAGCCCCTCTGGGGCTCCATTCCCTGCCCAGCTCCCTAGCCCCTGCCTGGGGCTCCATTCCCTGCCCAGCTCCCTGAGCCCCTCCTGGGGCTCCATTCCCTTCCCCAGCTCCCTCAGCCCCTCCTGGGGCTCCATTCCCTCCCCTCCAGCTCCCTCCATCCTCCATCCTGAGGCTTTCCTCTCATTTCCTCTCCATTCCCTTTCCCTGCTTGCCCAGGAGCTGTTGGGAGCTGAGGGCACTGACCTCACCCCCAGGTACTGCCCAGGTGGGCAGGGAATCAGATCCCACTTTGGATCTGAGATCTTGGTCAGGAATCATTCCCTGCAGGGTGGGCAGCCCTGGCACAGGGTGCCCAGAGCAGCTGGGGCTGCCCCTGCATCCCTGGCAGTGCCCAGGCCAGGCTGGAGCCCCTGGGGCAGTGGCAGGGGTCCCACCATGGCAGGGGGGTTTAAGGTCCCTTGCAGCCCAAACCATTCTGAGATTTTGAGAACGTTTGTGATGAGAGGAGTTCAGTTTTCAAGCAGCTCTGTGAGGACAAAGGTGCTTCTGGAAGCAGGAAGGGGCTGAGCAGAGCTCCCCTGATGTTTGTAAGGACAAAAGGAGAGGAGGGAGGTGCTGCAGGTGTCCCCCTCCTGTCCCTGCTGCTCCCTGAGCCTCGGGGGTCCCTGATCCCCCCCCTGAGCCTCGGGGGTCCCTGATCCCCTCCCTGATCCCTCCCTAAGCCTCAGGGGTCCCTGATCCCTCCCTGAGCCTCGGGGGTCCCTGCTCCCCTCCCCTGCTCTGGTGTCCCAGGATAGGGGTGCAGAGAGCAGGGCAGAACGATGTCCCAGGAACCAGAACTGTGCTGGGACCCCAAACCCCCATGGGAAGAGATCTCTCCAAGAGCCCAGATCCCTCTGGGCACTCCCAGAGCCTCTACAGGGAGCTCCCCCAATGGGAACAAGCCCTAGAACTGCCCAAGATGTGACAGAGCCCAGATCTCCTCAGCAGCACTGAACCCTCCCTGCTGTTATTTCAGGCACTGTCAGTAATTAAACATCAAAAACCTCGTGCTGGCAGAAAATAACCTTCATTTCAGTGATCAAAACCAGCTTCAGGGAAAAAAAAACCACTTTCAGAAAGGTATGTTTCCAGTAAACTGGAGAAATTACCCCAATTTCCTGAAAGAATGAGCTCAGGAAGAAGCCTGCAATGCCTTAGTTAAGAGGGATAAAGCTACCTGGAATTGGTATCACTGAGTAAACAGAGCAGCTTGAACTGAAGGTCTCTTGAATAGTGTTATAAAACAAAACATATTAGGAGAAATAGGGGGGGGGAGAGAAAGAAAAAAATATTTTAAATGGTGCATTTCTGTATTTTAGAAAAATAAGCCAGAAAAATTAGACTTAACCTAGAAAAGGAATGTGGGGAAAAAGTCAGGATGAAAATGCATACAAGACGAAAACAATGGGAACAACTAAAATTAGAGAGCCAAAACTGCAGAATCCTAATCCACTCTGGAGCAGGATCCCTGCAGAGGTGGCCCCTGCACAGGAGTGGATGTCTGCAGTGACCCTGGAAGGTGGGATGGGCAGGACACGACACAATTGTGCTTTAAAATGAGCTGAAACCTCCTGGGGGTGCTCAGGAGCTTCATCTGAGCAGGCAGCAGGAGCCAAGGGATCCCAAAGAGAGAAATTAAAGGTGTGGGAAGAACTGCCAGTGAGAGAGCACAGCCCAGGCTGTGCCAAGGGTAAACAAAAACCCCTCCAAACCCCACCAACCCTTGTCTTGCAGCTAAAAGAACCTGGGCTTGTTGTCCAAGTGGGGAACTTGCACGTGGGGAATTAGCAGTGATAAAACCCAGGCTATCTTCATCATTTCCTTCCCCAGGGCAGCTGCTGCCAGGATGAGAGGGGCAGGCTGGACAGCAGGAGGAATGTCTGCCTGGGAAGGGTGGTCACAGCTTTGCAGTGCCCAGCCCCAGAGGTGTCCCAAGGGGGGCACAGCTGGCACTGGATGGGCTGGGAGGGCTTTTGCAGCCTCAGGGACCCTGGGATCCCTGCACGAGGAGCTGCCCTGCAAGGAGAGCACGTCCCAGGAAATTCCAGAGGCAGGGAAGGTCCCTGTGGAGCTCTGCCAGTCCAGCTGTGCCAGGGGGACACTGCCAGGACATTGTCCTGTCCCCAGCAAGGCAGGGCCCAGGGTCACCTGAGAAAACATCAAAAGCCACAGCTCCCAGGATTTCCAGAGAGCCTCCAGCCTGCTCAGGGAAGGCAGGCTGGGCTGGGACCCCTCTGGAACAGGGACTGTGGGGCAGAAGTGGCTCAGTAACCAGGGAGACCTGTGGGCAAGAGAGGGGCAAACCAAAGCAGCACAAGGACAATGCTCAGAGAACCCAGGGAGCAGTGAGGCAGAGGGGTCAGGAGGCTGCTCCTGCCCAGAGCACATGGCTGGGGCAGGCACAGCCCAGCACATCCCTCCCTCCCTGGTGTCCCCAGCACTCAGCAGCCTCGGATGGAGCTGCCTGCATGGCAGGGGCTCAGGGGGTCTGACACCCACCACACCCTGGGGGAGAGTTACAGCACAACTGCTCTCTGCTGCTCCTGCTCGTCCCCAGAGCGGGGGGGGGAGGGGGAGGGGCAGCTGGAAGGGGAAGCACAGGCTGGGAGGGGAAGCTGGAAGGGGGAAGCACAGGGAGCTGGAGGGAAAAGCTGGAAGGGAAGCAGCAGCTGGGAGGGAAGCGAAGCTGGAAGGAAGGGAAGCAGCAAGGCTGGGAGGGGAAGCAAGCTGAGAAGGGAAGCTGGAAGGGGAAGCACAGGCTGGGAGGGGAAGCAGCAAGGCTGGGAAGGAAGCTGGAAGGGGAAGCACGGGGAGGAAAAGTGGGAAGGAAGCTGGAAGGGGAAGCAGCAGCTGGAAAGGGGAAGCACAGGCTGGAAAGGGAGAAGCAGCAGCTGGAAAGGGAAGCACAGGCTGGAAAGGGAAGCACAGGCTGGAAAGGGGAAGCACAGGCTGGAAAGGGGAAGCACAGGCTGGAAAGGGAAGCACAGGCTGGAAAGGGAAGCACAGGCTGGAAAGGGAAGCACAGGCTGGAAAGGGAAGCACAGGCTGGAAAGGGAAGCACAGGCTGGAAAGGGGGAAGCACAGGCTGGAAAGGGGAAGCACAGGCTGGAAAGGGAAGCACAGGCTGGAAAGGGGAAGCACAGTGGAAGGGGAAGACATAAGGGAAGCACAGGGGAAAGGGGAAGCACAGGCTGGAAAGGGAAGCACAGGCTGGAAAGGGAAGCACAGGCTGGAAAGGGGAAGCAGCAGCTGGAAAGGGAAGCAGCAGCTGGAAAGGGGAAGCACAGCTGGAAAGGGGAAGCACAGGCTGGAAAGGGGAAGCACAGGCTGGAAAGGGGAAGCACAAGGCTGGAAAGGGGAAGCAGCAGCTGGAAAGGGAAGCAGCAGCTGGAAAAGGGGAAGCAGCAGCTGGAAAAGGGGGAGCAGCAGCTGGAAAAGGGGAAGCAGCAGCTGTTTGCCATTCCCCCTCTCACTCAGGATTTCACAGAACACTCCTTCTCTGCAGGTTGAGGATTCCTGCTCTGTGCCCTGGTCCAGGATTTGGGGTTTGGATGGTGGCTCTGTCCCACCACCCAGAGGTGCTGGAGGCAGCTGGGAACCTGCTCAGAGGGGAAAGGAACTGAGCCCAGGAGGCAGCAGGGCTCAGGGGAAGGGACAGGGCTGGCAGCAGCTTGGGGCAGTGGGAGGGGTCCCTGCCCATGGCAGGGGTGGCATTGGTGGGCTTTGGGGTCCCTTCCAACCCAAACCATCCTGGGGTTCTATCTCAGAGGCTGGAATTGCAGAGTGGGAAGGTGCAGAGGGCCTCAGGGGAAGCAGAGGAGTCACAGGAGCCTCCAGCATCCTCAAAGCAGGGAAATGGTGACCAGTGGGACATTCCCATTGGAAAATCACCCTCAAGTTCTGCTTTTAAAGAAGAGCCCAAGAGCTTAAACTGAAGAAATGGGCTTGGGAAGCCTCCTCAGTCCTGGGCTCGGGATAACCAGGAGCAGGAACATGGAACAAAACATCCCTGCAGGTGTCCCAGGAAGGCCTGGACGTGGCACTCAGTGCCCTGGGGACAGGTGGGGACTGGGCACAGCTTGGACTCGATGGGCTGGGAGGCACTGTCCCACCTTAACCACTCTGGAATTCACAGCACAGCTCCAGGTCAGCACAAAGATCAGGGACTCGGGGAAATAACCCCCTCCAGAACTCAGCAACAACACAGAGAGGAAAGGAAACCAGAGGCTGGGATTTCTGGGGAGTACTCACATCTGAGCTTGTCCAGGATCTTGCCCCCACACATGGTGGCCAGCATGGCTTTCACCGAGAACACCGTCAGCTTGCCGTGGCCCTCGCTGCAGGAGAAACAACCACGGTGAGCACCAGGAAAATGGGAACAACAGCCACCCCTGGAGGGGCCACAGCCTGCTGAGAGACTGGAACTGAACAGGGACAGGGCAACCATAACCCCTGGAGGGGCTACAGCCTGCTGAGAGACTGGAACTGGACAAATCAGGGCAACAGCCACCCCTGGAGGGGCTACAGCCTGCTGAGAGACTGGAATTGAATAAACAGGACAATAGCCACCCTGGAGGGGCTACAGCCTGCTGAGAGACGAAATGAACAGGGACAGGGCAACAACCATCCCTGGAGGGGCTACAGCCTGCTGAGAGACTGGAACTGGACAAATCGGGCAACAGCCACCCTGGAGGGGCTACAGCCTGCTGAGAAACTGGAACTGGACAAATCAGGGCAACAGCCACCCTGGAGGGGCTACAGCCTGCTGAGAGACTGGAACTGGACAAATCAGGGCAACCATAACCCCTGGAGGGGCTACAGCCTGCTGAGAGACTGGAACTGGACAGGGACAGGGAACTGGGGCTGGCCTGGAAAACACAGTGATGGGGAAAGCACAGGGGGAGGGTGGGGAGAGCTGGAAAACCAGAATTGTATTGGAGGGAGTCTTTGGGAGAGCTGGAGAGGGGATTTGGACAAGGGCCTGGAGGGACAGGGAATGGGTTGGGTGGGGAGCTCAGAGCCCCCCCAGAGCCCCCCTGCCATGGTGGGACCCCTGCCACTGTCCCAGGGGCTCCAGCCTGGCCTGGGCACTGCCAGGGATGCAGGGGCAGCCCCAGCTGCTCTGGGCACCCTGTGCCAGGGCCTGCCCACCCTGCAGGGAATGATTCCTGCCCCAATCCCATCCAATCCCACTGTGCAGCCATTCCCTGGGTGCTGTCCCCGTGTCCCTTGTCCCCAGCCCCTGCCCAGCTCTCCTGCAGCCCCTCCAGGCCCTGCCAGGGGCTCTGAGCTCTCCCTGGAGCCCCCCCAGCTGTGCCAGCCTGGCTCCAGAGCAGAGGGGCTCCAGCCCTGGGGCAGCCCCGGGGCCTCCTCTGGATCTCTGCAGCAGCTCCAGCTCCTTGTGCTGCTGGGATGCCCAGGGCTGGGGCAGCTCTGCAGGTGGGCTCTCACCTGGGCACAGGGCACCATCCCCCTGTCCTGCTGCCCACGCTGGGCTCAGCCCAGGGCAAAGCTCACCTGGAAATTCAAACCTCCCTAAATCAGAATCTCAGCCCCCTCCCCCTTCACTCCTTACCAGCCATTCATTTCGTATCAAAGGAAGGTTCAGCTTGGAATTAGCCCCAGAAAAACCAGTGCCCAAAGCCATCAGTGTCCCCCAGGACACAACCTGTCCTTGGAAAGCTCTCTCTGGTGCCCCCAGACACAGGCACTGTGTTTATAAAGCACCCAAAACCCCAAACTGCCCCTGCACTCTGCCAGAGGAATTCTGAGGGATTTGCCCAACCCTCAGTGCCAGTGCCATCCCCTCTGATCTCCACCAGAAGGAAAAAAGGCAAAACCTCCCAAATGAGCCTGACTGCCCTGTAAGAACCAGGACTGGGAGCAGAAGTGGGACTGCTTTAAACCAGGCCAGGCCTGGGAGGCTCCTCCCTCAGCCCCCAACCCTCCTGGGTGGGTCTGCAGCAGGGATCAGCTGCCACTGATGCCAAGCCAGCCCAGGAACTGCTCTGCTGGCCCTGCCAGGGCCCCTGCAGCATTCCAGCTGTGCCACAGCCTCCCCAGGACACCCAGGCAGGCAGAATTCCCTGCAAAGGCACCAGAGGAAGGCACTGCCCACGGCAGCTGGGAGCCCCCTGGGACAGTGGGAGGGGTCCCTGGATAACTGGGACAGACCCCTCCCAGCCAAAGCAGTCTGCATTCTGGGCTGCACCTGCCAAGGGGAATGGGAAAGGTTCTGATGGAGCAGCACCTTCTGGGAGAGCTCTGTGACATCCCAGCAGCACAGGGCTGCAATCCCAATCCCAGCAGCACAGGGATGAAATCCCAATCCCAGCAGCACAGGGATGAAATCCCAATCCCACAGCACTGAGCCCAATCCAAATGCCACAGCACTGTCCCAATCCCACAGCACTGAGCCCAATCCCAATCTCACAGCACAGGGCTGCAATCCCAAAGCACTGAGCCCAATCCCAATTCCCAATCCCACAGCACTGAGCCTAACCTCAATCCCAGCAGCACTGAGCCCAATCCCAATCCCAGCAGCACTGAGCCCAATCCCACAGCACAGAGTCCAATCCCAATCCCACAGCACAGAGCCCAATCCCAATCCCACAGCACAGAGCCCAATCCCACAGCACTGAGCCCAGACCCAATCCCACAGCACAGAGTCCAATCCTGGCAGCATTAAACCCAATCCCAATCCCACAGCACTGAGCCCAATCCCACAGCACTGTCCCAGTCCCACAGCACAGAGCCCAATCCCACAGCTCTGTCCCAGTCCCACAGCACTGTCCCAGTCCCACAGCACTGTCCCAGTCCCACAGCACTGTCCCAATCCCACAGCACTGTCCCAGTCCCACAGCTCTGTCCCAGTCCCACAGCTCTGTCCCAGTCCCACAGCTCTGTCCCAGTCCCACAGCTCTGTCCCAATCCCACAGCACTGTCCCAGTCCCACAGCTCTGTCCCAATCCCACAGCACAGAGCCCAATCCCACAGCACTGTCCCAGTCCCACAGCTCTGTCCCAATCCCACAGCACAGAGCCCAATCCCACAGCTCTGTCCCAGTCCCACAGCTCTGTCCCAGTCCCACAGCTCTGTCCCAATCCCACAGCACAGAGCCCAATCCCACAGCACTGTCCCAGTCCCACAGCTCTGTCCCAATCCCACAGCACAGAGCCCAATCCCACAGCTCTGTCCCAGTCCCACAGCTCTGTCCCAGTCCCACAGCTCTGTCCCAATCCCACAGCACAGAGCCCAATCCCACAGCACTGTCCCAGTCCCACAGCACTGTCCCAGTCCCCCAGCTCTGTCCCAGTCCCACAGCACTGTCCCAGTCCAGCTCAGAGCTGGGATTCTCCCAGGCCCTGGCTGCCGTGCTGCTGAGCTCCTGGAGAGGGAGACTCAGCCTCAGCCCTGCTGTGCCCAGAGCAGCTGCTGCACCCTGCTGGCATCCAGCTGATCCAGCTGCTGCTGGAAGTGGGGAACAAAACCCCCACTCCACCTAAAGCCTCCATCTTCTGAGGCAGCTCCTGCAAACATGACCATTGCTGCGTTTAAATCCTGCATTTTTCAGTCTGAGAGTACCCAAACCCTCAGCCCAGCCTCACAACTTGTCTCAAGTACCTTCAGAGCAGGACTGAAGAGAAAGTGCCCTGGGATCTGCTGGCACAGAACCTGCTCTGAGCTTCGTGCTGGTTTTATTTTATTATCCCAGTGAGACAGGGAGTGTGCTGACACCCCCAGCCCCTGTTTGGGGGCAGGAAGAAGCTGTCCCATCAGCAGAGGAGCAAAGCCTGCACATCACGAGCAGAACAACTGCTGGGCACACTCAGTGCTGGAGCAGAAGCAGAAGCCAGACCCCACTGAAAGAAGAGCTGGTTTAGAGAAAGGCCAGATTTAAAGTAGGAAATGCCAACCACAGCAAAGGGCCTGCCCAGAGGGGCACAGCTACTCAGGAACAGCAGAGCCAGCCCTGCAGAGGGGCTGTGAGAGAAACCCCTGAAACTGGGCACGAGCAGATGCCTGGGCAGAACCCGGAGCAAGAAATGCAGCTGCTTCCAGCCAGGAAAAGAGAATCAGCTTTATGGGGTCACAGCACCCTAGGGGGGGCTGCAAACTGACTGTCCCAACAAAAAGAGCCTTTCTGAGCAAGACCCAACAAAACACATTCACTTCCCAACCACTGCTAAGCCCCCAGGAGGTCCCAGCACAGTTTTACCCCATGCCCAGCCCAGAGCAGGGCTCCCAGGGGATCCAGCTGCTCTCAGGGAGCAGCTCTGGTGCCCTGGGCACTCTGACCCTGCTCACAGAGCAGCTCTGGTGCCCTGGGCACTCTGACCCTGCTCACAGAGCAGCTCTGGTGCCCTGGGCACTCTGACCCTGCTCACAGAGCAGCTCTGGTGCCCTGGACACTCTGACCCTGCTCACAGAGCAGCTCTGGTGCCCTGGGCACTCTGACCCTGCTCACAGAGCAGCTCTGGTGCCCTGGGCACTCTGACCCTGCTCACAGAGCAGCTCTGGTGCCCTGGGCACACTGACCCTGCTCACAGAGCAGCTCTGGTGCCCTGGGCACTCTGACCCTGCTCACAGAGCAGCTCTGGTGCCCTGGGCACTCTGACCCTGCTCACAGAGCAGCTCTGGTGCCCTGGGCACTCTGACCCTGCTCACAGAGCAGCTCTGGTGCCCTGGGCACACTGACCCTGCTCACAGAGCAGCTCTGGTGCCCTGGGCACTCTGACCCTGCTCACAGAGCAGCTCTGGTGCCCTGGGCACTCTGACCCTGCTCACAGAGCAGCTCTGGTGCCCTGGGCACACTGACCCTGCTCACAGAGCAGCTCTGGTGCCCTGGGCACTCTGACCCTGCTCACAGAGCAGCTCTGGTGCCCTGGGCACTCTCCCCCTGCTCACAGAGCAGCTCTGGTGCCCTGGGCACACTGACCCTGCTCACAGAGCAGCTCTGGTGCCCTGGCACTGTGACCCTGCTCACAGAGCAGCTCTGGTGCCCTGGGCACACTGACCCTGCTCACAGAGCAGCTCTGGTGCCCTGGGCACACTGACCCTGCTCACAGAGCAGCTCTGGTGCCCTGGGCACTCTGACCCTGCTCACAGAGCAGCTCTGGTGCCCTGGGCACTCTCCCCCTGCTCACAGAGCAGCTCTGGTGCCCCAGCAGCCCTGGGCACTCTCCCCCTGCTCACAGAGCAGCTCTGGTGCCCTGGGCACTCTCCCCCTGCTCACAGAGCAGCTCTGGTGCCCTGGACACTCTGACCCTGCTCACAGAGCAGCTCTGGTGCCCTGGACACTCTGACCCTGCTCACAGAGCAGCTCTGGTGCCCTGGACACTCTCCCCCTGCTCACAGAGCAGCTCTGGTGCCCCAGCAGCCCTGGGCACTCTCCCCCTGCTCACAGAGCAGCTCTGGCTCCCCGGCAGCTCTGGGCACTCTCCCCCTGCTCACAGAGCAGCTCTGGTGCCCCAGCAGCCCTGGGCACTCTCCCCCTGCTCACAGAGCAGCTCTGGCTCCCCAGCAGCCCTGGGCACTCTCCCCCTGCTCACAGAGCAGCTCTGGCTCCCCAGCAGCCCTGGGCACTCTCCCCCTGCTCACAGAGCAGCTCTGGTGCCCCAGCAGCCCTGGGCACACTGACCCTGCTCACAGAGCAGCTCTGGTGCCCTGGGCACTCTCCCCCTGCTCACAGAGCAGCTCTGGTGCCCCAGCAGCCCTGGGCACTCTCCCCCTGCTCACAGAGCAGCTCTGGCTCCCCAGCAGCCCTGGGCACTCTCCCCCTGCTCACAGAGCAGCTCTGGCTCCCTGGCAGCCCTGGGCACACTGACCCTGCTCACAGAGCAGCTCTGGTGCCCCAGCAGCCCTGGGCACTCTCCCCCTGGCCAGGGAACAGCCCAGGGCAGCTGCCCAGGGGCAGTACTGGCCTGTCATCGGCTGCTATCATGAAGTTGAGCAGGAGGCTGATGGAGTGCTCCACGCTGATCTGGTGGGTGGAGGGCAGGCGCTTGTTGAGCTGGTAGTAGATGGAGGAGATGATGGTCTCCAGGCGGGACACGTTCAGCTCGGTGCTGTGCTCCAGAGTGTTAAGGCCGTTGTCTCGGAAGGCTTCAATCATGTTCCAGATATCAACCAGGTGCACTGAAAACACAGGGAAAACACAGTTACCCTCTGCTCTGCAGGGCATGCAAGCCCAGGGGCACGGCACAGCCTGTGAGCAGCCACTGGGCACCAGGGAGAGCCTGAGCTCCTCCTCAGGGCTCCCCAAGGGACCCAGCAGGGTCCAGGCGTGGCTCTGGGTGCTCCCTGCCACAGCTGGGCTTCTGTCAGGCACAGCTCCTGGAGCAGCAGAGCCCTCCCCCTGAGCATGCAGCGTTTCAGCCAGCAGGCAGCATTCCTGGGTGGGCAGCCCTGGCACAGGGTGCCCAAAGCAGCTGGGGCTGCCCCTGCATCCCTGGCAGTGCCCAGGCCAGGCTGGAGCCCCTGGGGCAGTGGCAGGGGTCCCACCATGGCTGGGGTGGAATGGGATGGGCTTTGAGGTCGCTTCCCAAACCTAAACCACTCTGGGATCTGATTCTCTAAATCCACTACAAACTGTTGACAGTAGTTTTGGACACCCCCATGCTGACTTTTACAGTACTGAAGGAGGAACTTGATGTTCCAGTTAAACCCTGGCTGTTTCCAGTTGATCCAGTTCCCAAACCCAGAGTATAATGTTTTATAAACACAGGTCTGGGGCTCCAAAGCCTTCCCCTGAATTTCCCTGCTGTACCTAAGGAGTGTTAACAACGTGCAGAAACCCTTTCCCAAACCACAGCCAGTGAGCTGCAGAACCACATTAAACAGTATTTTGGAATGTTTCCAAGCTTTGAGGTCTGCAGGAGAGTGGAGAAGACATCTAAGGATCAGCAGCCACCCAAAGTGAGCAGGAGCCAGCCCCCAGAGCAGGGACATGGTGAAGCTCACCCCAGAAGGGTCTGCAGGCAGGGTGAGCTTGTGCCTCTCCTACACCAAATTTTGGTGTTTCTCACAGGAAAGCCCCACAAGGGCCAAAGCCAGGCCACCCCCAGCCCCTGGGGCAGCCTGGGAGCAGAGAGAGCCCAGAGCTGCCCTGCAGGGCTCTGAACTGGCACTCCTGGCTGCCCTGCTGGGAAACAGAGTCTGAATCCCAAAGCTGAACTGCAGCCAGACAAAGCTTGGGCAGGACTGTGCCAGGACCAAGGCTGGGGCAGGACTGTGCCAGGACAAAGCTTGGGCAGGACTGAGCCAGGACAAAGCTTGGGCAGGACTGAGCCAGGACCAAGGCTGGGGCAGGACTGAGCCAGGACCAAGGCTGGGGCAGGACTGAGCCAGGACCAAGGCTGGGGCAGGACTGAGCCAGGACCAAGGCTAGGGCAGGACTGAGCCAGGACCAAGGCTGGGGCAGGACTGAGCCAGGACCAAGGCTGGGGCAGGACTGAGCCAGGACAAAGCTTGGGCAGGACTGAGCCAGGACCAAGGCTAGGGCAGGACTGAGCCAGGACAAAGCTTGGGCAGGACTGAGCCAGGACCAAGGCTAGGGCAGGACTGAGCCAGGACAAAGCTTGGGCAGGACTGTGCCAGGACAAAGCTTGGGCAGGACTGAGCCAGGACCAAGGCTGGGGCAGGACTGAGCCAGGACCAAGGCTGGGGCAGGACTGAGCCAGGACCAAGGCTGGGGCAGGACTGAGCCATCCCCCAGCAACAGGATCTGGGATGCAGGACATGGCAGGGACAGAGTGGGAACATGGCAAGGACACAGTTGTCCTGGACCCTCCTGCTCAGCCCCTCTCCTGACCCCCTCCCCTGCTCCTCAGCCCCTCTCCTGACCCCCTCCCCTGCTCCTCAGCCCCTCTCCTGACCCCTCCCCTCCTCAGCCCCTCTCCTGACCCCCTCCCCTCCTGCTCAGCCCCTCTCCTGACCCCCTCTCCTCCTCAGCCCCTCTCCTGACCCCCTCCCCTGCTCCTCAGCCCCTCTCCTGACCCCCTCTCCTCCTCAGCCCCTCTCCTGACCCCCTCCCCTGCTCCTCAGCCCCTCTCCTGACCCCCTCCCCTGCTCCTCAGCCCCTCTCCTGACCCCCTCCCCTGCTCCTCAGCCCCTCTCCTGACCCCCTCCCCTCCTCCTCAGCCCCACAGCAGTCCCCATGCCCTGGCATTAGGCAGCTCCTCCCCGTTCCCCTGCTGGGCTCTTCGCCATGCTCAGCTCAGCAGGGCAGGGCTCCAGGTGCCTCCTGCTCCCCTGGATTCCCCCGAGCCCTGGGAGCTGCCCAGGAGGGCAGAGGAGGGGAGAGCCTGCACTGCCCACAGCTCTCCAGGGTCACCCATGTCACCGGTGTCCCCACAGGGACAGCTCCAGGCAGGGACTGTCCCTGTGCTCACTGGGGGTGCTCTGCTGTGAACAGCCCCTCACACAGCTTGGGAGCACCTACACCCAGCTCTGAGGGCACCAAAACACCACGGCTGCCATCTTCTGAACACTACGAACCCCCGAGAAGATATTCCAGCGCGCCGGGCAAGGCTGCATTAATGAAATTCCACACTGAATTCTGTACCAGCTCTGCCTCGGCAGCAGCTGGCAGGGCCTGGCAGAGCTCCCCGGAGCATGCAGGGGGCTGGGGCAGCCTGGGGGGCAGGGGGACGCCGGGCACCACTCACGGTTGCACCTCTTCTGCACGAAGCGCAGCTTGCAGGCAGTCCTGTACGTGGAGAGCCGGATCACGTCGAAGTTCTGGGCTCCTGCAACACAGCAGAGCTCTGGGGCTGCCTGCCCTCTGCTGCACCCTCCCCTGCTGCTGCTGCTGCTGCTGCCGAGGGAGCGCTGGGAAAAGGCTCCAGAGCCCCCTCCCACACAGGGCATGGTGCCCCGTGCCCAGGTGAGAGCCCACCTGCAGAGCTGCCCCAGCCCTGGGCATCCCAGCAGCACAAGGAGCTGGAGCTGCTGCAGAGAGCCCCAAAAACAGCAAGGGGAGCAGAGGGATGGAGCTGTAGGGAAAGGCTGAGAGAATTGGGGTTGTACAGCCTGGAAAAGGCTCTGGGGTGACCTAACTGTGACCTTCCAGGACCTGGAGGAGCTGACAGGAAAGATGGAGAGAGACTGGGGACAAGGCATAAAGGGAAAGCACACAGGGATGGAGGGAACAGGAGCCAGGGAATGGAGGGACAGGGCACAGGGAATGGAGGGACAGCACCCAGGGAATGGAGGGACAGCACCCAGGGAATGGAGGGACAGGGCACAGGGAAAGGAGGGACAGGGCACAGGGAATGGAGGGAACAGCACCCAGGGAATGGAGGGACAGGGCACAGGGAATGGAGGGAACAGCACCCAGGGAATGGAGGGAACAGCACCCAGGGAATGGAGGGACAGCACCCAGGGAATGGAGGGACAGGGCACAGGGAAAGGAGGGACAGGGCACAGGGAAAGGAGGGACAGGGCACAGGGAATGGAGGGAACAGCACCCAGGGAATGGAGGGACAGGGCACAGGGAATGGAGGGACAGGGCACAGGGAATGGAGGGACAGCACCCAGGGAATGGAGGGACAGCACCCAGGGAATGGAGGGACAGCACCCAGGGAATGGAGGGACAGGGCACAGGGAATGGAGGGACAGGGCACAGGGAATGGAGGGAACAGCACCCAGGGAATGGAGGGACAGGGCACAGGGAATGGAGGGAACAGCACCCAGGGAATGGAGGGACAGCACCCAGGGAATGGAGGGACAGCACCCAGGGAATGGAGGGACAGCACCCAGGGAATGGAGGGACAGGGCACAGGGAATGGAGGGACAGGGCACAGGGAATGGAGGGACAGGGCACAGGGAATGGAGGGACAGGGCACAGGGAATGGAGGGAACAGCACCCAGGGAATGGAGGGACAGGGCACAGGGAAAGGAGGGACAGGGCACAGGGAAAGGAGGGACAGCACCCAGGGAATGGAGGGACAGCACCCAGGGAATGGAGGAACAGCACCCAGGGAATGGAGGGACAGGGCACAGGGAAAGGAGGGACAGGGCACAGGGAATGGAGGGAACAGCACCCAGGGAATGGAGGGACAGCACCCAGGGAATGGAGGGACAGGGCACAGGGAAAGGAGGGACAGGGCCCAGGGAATGGAGGGACAGGGCCCAGGGAATGGAGGGACAGCACCCAGGGAATGGAGGGACAGGGCACAGGGAATGGAGGGACAGGGCACAGGGAAAGGAGGGACAGCACCCAGGGAATGGAGGGACAGCACCCAGGCAATGGCTGCACAGTGGGATTGGATGGGATTGGGGGCAGGAATTGTTGGCTGCAGGGTGGGCAGGCCCTGGCACAGGGTGCCCAGAGCAGCTGGGGCTGCCCCTGCATCCCTGGCAGTGTTCCAGGCCAGGCTGGAGCCCCTGGGGCAGTGGGAGGGGTCCCACCATGGCAGGGGGGCTCTGGGGGGCTCTGAGCTCCCTTCCCACCCAGCCCACTGCAGGATTCCATCCCAGTGCTACTCTGGAAACAAACCAGTACAGTTCTGGAGTTTTAGGCCAGGGCTCCCTCAGTCTGTAACTGGAATTAAGGACATGCTGGCCTAATGCAGGAATTCCCTTCAGCCCTGAGTCCTTGCAGGACAATGGGATGTCATGCAAACACAAATTCTCTTCCAGCTGCACAAATCAGCCCCCGAGCCATTTCTTGAGTCACACCAGCATTGCAGGGCGTTTTTTTATATTTTTTAAGGCCAAAGATGCTCTGTCTATTGTCACTATTCACTTCAATAGCTGTCCACAACCCTCAGCCATTGGCACAGAGGAGAGAAGTGAACATTCCCTAAGGAAGGAGCTTCCAAAACCTCGGGATAAGCGACCTTCCCAGGCAGCTGTGACTCCCCTTGGGACCCTTGGGAGCGCCCTGGATGATCTGCCCTGCATGGGCCTTGTGGGCCAGGATGGGGATGAGCTGCTGCAGCTGCCCCAGGGAACAATAAATGACATTTTATCTCCAGCTTTCCTACTTACTCATTTCCATGAACAGCTGCCTCTTCTCTGCCATGGTCCTCCTCCTCTTCCCACTCTCCTCAATCATTCTGGAGACAAAAATGGAAAACACTGCCTGTGTCAGAATTCCTGGTACGAGGGCAGCTTGCTGTGACTCTGTCCCTCAGTGGGAACAGTCTGGGGATTCCAGGACAGACAGACACCTCCCACCACTATCCCACTCCACACACACACACTCCTCAGGCTTGCTCACAGCTTCCACAGCAGGGCACAGCATAGGAAACCCTGAACACCTGACCTGCTTTCCTCTGGAAAGCTCAGAGCTGCTTTAACACACCCAGAGAATCCCAGAGTGTCCCAACCACGGGGCAGGGCTGGCCCCTCTGAGCCAGGAAAGGGGAGATGCTGCAAGTTAGAGACTCTGGGGTGAGCAGGGCCAAGGGCAGTGAGCCCTCCAGCTTGGCAGACAGCTCCCAGGATCTGTGGGCTTCAAACCAAACCTGGCAAAATTCACTGAGCTCGGAACCCCGGCCCCTGAGGTCAAATGGGACTGGTCAGGGAAGGGGAGAACTTCCAACTGAGTGAGCTGGAAATAAAAACACAGGTCTTTTGGTGATAGAGGCCTCCCTTTCCTGGAAAAGAGATGACAAGGGTGACAGGAGCAGGGAGGAGCTTGTACCCCAAGGTAAGGGGGTACTGGAGTGGCCAATACCACAACAGGGGGCACAGGGACAATTCAGCAGCTCTCAGGGCTTATTTCACTACACAGTCCTAAAAGATGCCAAATTTCACCCCACTGCAGCAAGAATAGGCAGCTTAATTCAGCATGAAGTAAAATTTAATTTATAATTCAACTAATTATTACATTATCCTTTGATTACCAAATTCACCAACTTAAAAACCATTAAATATAGGTTTTACGTGTCTAACCCCAAAAAAAAGAGCAAAATCCCCAACAATTCTCCTACAGCTCCATCCAGACCTAGAGCAGGCAGCTGGCTCAGCCCCAAATGTCCCCAGGAGCAGCAGGAACCTCACACAGAGCCCTGTGGAGCAGCCCCTGAGCAGAGCCCAGCTCCCCCCATTTCCTGCTGGAATCCCTCACCTGGGACCACCAAAGCCTTCTCCCTGTCAGGAAGGACAACAGGGCTCTGCCCTGAAAACCCTCTGCATTTCCTTGGGCTGTCCTGTGCAAAGCCAAGTGCAGAACCAGCAGGCTGCTGTGGGCAGGGCTCCTCTGCTTTACCTGGTTTTTATCTCAGGGTCAGCATTAAAAGCACAGAATTCCTGTTCAACCTTCAATGTTTATTATTTCTTATCTCAGTTACAGCCTCACTGACCATGAGTGCTCCCACCTGCTAAGTTAACAAGGTAAAAATGGAGGAGAGTTCTGTCTTCAAGCTTTTTTTTCTTTTTAAGCTTAAACTACCCAGTTAGGAGATGCCAACTAATTTATTTTAACTTTTAACTCAGTAACTAGCTGCTTATGTTTCACACCACAGATTTTTCCAACCAATTATATAAAATCACCCAAACTTGTGAAGAAGGAGAAGACTATACCTTAAACTACCTTGTTTTATATATATATATATATATATTATTATAACCTACCACCTTATTCTAGATCACATCTGTGATGTAACACATTTCTATTTCACTCCACACTCACTCTCAGTGCTGTCACAGTCTTGGAAGCCTTTTCCATGTCCTCAGGATAAATGCAGTGATCTTTGTGGATCATTCCCTGTCAGCACAGAAAGCCTGGAATACTCTCTGACCAGGGCTCCAACACTGCTGTGTCTTTATTGTAGTTTTTTTTAACAGGAAAAGCCTCAGTGGCATTTTTTATGACTTGTAAAAGTTGAGGTTTGGGCACACGAGCTCCCAGTCCCAGCTCACTCTCCACAAAGCACTGCCAGTGCCATGGGTGCCACCTTTCCTTGGAGATTCCCCATCCATGGAATCCAGGATGGTGGGGTTGCAGGGGGCTCAGAGCCCACCCAGAGCCCCCCCAGCCATGGTGGGACCCCTGCCACTGCCCCAGGGGCTCCAGCCTGGCCTGGGCACTGCCAGGGATGCAGGGGCAGCCCCAGCTGCTCTGGGCACCCTGTGCCAGGGCAGGGGTTCCAGAGGACATTCCCAGAGCCTGGACACAGCACCCACACTGCCAGACAGAGCTGGGGACAGAGGTCAGAGTGCCCCACACAGACAATTCCATCTCACAGGAGCTGGGCCACCCTCTGTGCCCTCTGCAAGGGAAAGGAGGGACTGAGCTCTTTCCAGCTGCCCCTGCAAGGAGAGCTGTGAGGGATCTGCTCTCTCCACGACCCCAGAGTCCTGCAGTGGGAAAACCCTCCCAGCCTTCCCAGTGCAGCTGTGCCTGTCCCCAGCCAGGGGACACCTTGGCATGGGCACTGCCACCCGCCCTGGGCAGCTGTGCCAGGGCTGGACAGCCTTTGCCAGGCACAAATTCCTCCTCATGGCCACCCAGAGCCTCCTGTGCTCCAGGCTGAGCCCCTGCCCAGCTCCCTCAGGATTCTCCAGCCCTGCCCAGCTCCTCCCAGGGCTCCCAGAGCAGCCTCAGCCTCTCCTGGCTGGCCCCAAGCAGAGGAAGGTTTCTCCTTCTCCCTGGGGCAGCAGCTCAGCCCTGCCTCTGCTCCCCACACCCATCCAAGGCTCTGTCTGAGCTCACCCTGCTGCTCTCCTGCTCCAGTCTGGGAGAGGGAAACCCCCGGGGTTCATCTCTCTGCAGGGCTGAGCAGAGGGAATCCAGGAGTGGAAACATGGAATTGTTGAGGCTGGAAAAGCTCCCTGAGCCCATCAAACCCAATCATCCCCAGCACTGACCCTGTCCCCAAGTGCCACAGCCACAGGGATGGGCACTCAACCCTCCCTGGGCAGCTGTGCCAGGGTTGGACAGCCTTTTCCAGGCAGGAATTGTCCCCAAAATCCTCCCTGAGCCTGCCCTGGCCCATTGCCCCTTGTGCTGGCCCAACTCCCACATTACTGCCAGAGATTTGGACAAGTGCAGGAAGTTAGGATCAATCAGAATAATTGCCAAACCTGTTTCTCAGCCCTGACCCATCAGATCCTGAAGGATCCCTCGGTGGTGAGGATGGGAAGAAGGAAGATGGGGAGTCTCTCTCAAGTTCAAAACAGCAATGAACCAAACCCACAAGAACTGCAGCTATGTTTGGGATGCAAATTACAGAGCTCAGCTCCCAAAACAGGGAAAGGAAAGAGCAGCTTGGCCAGAGCTGGTTTGGTTTGTTAGGCTGGGTTCTTTGAAGGGGGTGGGGAGGCTGGGTTTGGGGTTTGCTGGGGATTTTTTGGGTGGGTTTTATCTGTTTGTTTGCTAGTTCCTTGCTTTTTTTTAAAAAAAAAATTGTAGTAAAATCCATGAGCAAAGTGCCAGGAAACACAACATGGGCTGGAATGGTGTGGCAGGCAGGAATTCCTGAGGTGCTGCTCACATTCCATGGGCACAGGGAGGGAAACCAGTCCAGGACAGAATCCCAGAGTGGTCTGGGTGGTGAAAGCCCTGGCAGGGACCCTTCCCACTGCCCCAGGGGAACTGCCAGGGCCTGGGGAACTGGGGCACTGCCAGGGAAAGGAAGGCCAGGCATTTGGAAATGCACGTTGAAAAGCAATGTTCAACTCTGCAGCACCTCAGCAGACTGCAGCCGAGTGTGTCTGCTGTAAACTCCCAAACTTTTCTCATTTCCCTTCATCCCTTCACCCTGCAGCAGGTCCAACACCTGGATGGCCTCAGGAGAACAGAGTAAACAGCAAAGGCAATCCATAAATCCCACACCAACTACTGAGGAGAATCCTACACTCAACAGCTCCAAGATCTGGAATAAACTCCCCTTTTCCTTGACACCTTGCTGCTCTCCCTGTTTCCCTCTCTCTGCTCTGTGCCAGGGCTCTGTCCAGCACAGGAGGTGACATCTGCACAGCCCTGGCTGCACAGGGAAGGAGGGAGGGTCAGAGCAAGGAACAACTGCTCCGGCTGTTCCAAGGAGAACCTTTCCCCCTTGTCATCCATCCACCCCTTAAAAAGTAACTTGAATAAATAACACAGCTGGGATGAAGATACTGAGTAAAAATTGAGAGTATACCTGTGCTGGCAGAAAAAGTTACTGCTGTCCATGTGCTTTGGGCTCCAACTGACATTCATCTAAAATAATCTCTGAACTGTCTAAAAGTTTCATTAAAGCACAAAATTAAACTTACTAAGGTGCTTGTATTTGTTCATCTCAGATTTCAATAAAAATATGAAGCATTTTTCCTTTCCTAACTTGAACAAATGACTGATTTAATCCTCTCCCTCTGTCTATCTAAAATATCTGATGCTCTTACTCATTTCTTTGTTCTCCTGGTTCATGTGCCCAAGCCCTTTCCTCAGCAGTCAAACACAATTAATCAAAATGCTCCTTTGTCATTTGTAGCATAAGGAAGTGAAGCAAAAAAGCAACAGTGCACAAAAGTAGGAAAAATACCCTAAAATGTTATTTCTGCATCTCCAGCAAGGCCAGGAGCATCCCTGGGAAGCACCAAGCACCTTCCAGCAGCAGCTTCCCAGATCCCAAAGGTTTGGCTCTCTCCCTGCTGTTTTAATCCTGCACTCAGAGGATTGTGCAAGATTTTTACAAACCAAAACTGGCTCCAGCCTCGCAGGGTGCAAGGAAAAACCCACTTGGCTAGGAGCCAGGCAATGGACTGTAACTTCCCAGGGATTACAGCTCTGCAGGGAAAGTCTAAACAAGTCAATGGCTGCTCTTCCCTCCTCCATAAATCCACTGGATCCAAAGATTCTGCTCTGGAAGATTCTGCAAAAACCTGCCCAAAGGATGCAGGAAGCTTCATTAAAAATGAACAGCCAGGAGTTTAGGAAAACAAATAGCACTGGGGCACAGGCAGGTGGGAATGGGGGCACAGGCAGCTGGGAATGGGCACAGGCAGCTGGGAATGGGGGCACAGGCAGCTGGGAATGGGGGCACAGGCAGCTGGGAATGGGCACAGGCAGCTGGGAATGGGGGCACAGGCAGCTGGGAATGGGCACAGGCAGCTGGGAATGGGGGCACAGGCAGCTGGGAATGGGCACAGGCAGCTGGGAATGGGCACAGGCAGCTGGGAATGGGCAGAGCCAGCTGGGAATGGGCAGAGCCAGCTGGGAATGGGGGCACAGGCAGCTGGGAATGGGCACAGGCAGCTGGGAATGGGGGCACAGCCAGCTGGGAATGGGGGCACAGGCAGCTGGGAATGGGCACAGGCAGCTGGGAATGGGGGCACAGGCAGCTGGGAATGGGGGCACAGGCAGCTGGGAATGGGCACAGGCAGCTGGGAATGGGGGCACAGGCAGCTGGGAATGGGCAGAGCCCCTGGACAGCCCCAGGGGGATGTGGATCTGCTGGGGCAGGAGGCTCTGCAGAGGGACCAGGACAGGCTGGATCCACGGGCTGGGGTCCCTGGGGTGAGGGCCAGGGCTGGCTGCTGCAGTGGGGTCACACCAACCCCATGGGATGCTCCAGGATGAGAATGGAGCCCCAGGAGGGCTGAGGGAGCTGGGCAGGGAATGGAGAATCCTGAGGGAGCTGGGCAGGGGCTCAGGCTGGAGCACAGGAGGCTCAGGGTGGCCAGGAGGAGGAATTTGTGGCTGGCAAGGGTGGCCAGGCCGTGGCAGGGGCTGCCCAGGGAGGGTGGCAGTGCCCATCCCAAGGTGTCCCCTGATGTGGCACTGAGTGCTCTGGGCTGGGGATCAGTCACAGGTTGGACTTGCAGGGCTTTTCACCCAAATTCCTCCTGTGATTCCAGGAGCAGCCCTGCTCTGAGCCCCAGGCTGAGCCCAACAACCTCACCTGGTCAGAATCTGGTAAAGATTGCACTGGATTCAAGTTAAACAAACATGGAACAAGTAACAATATTTAATCAGAGGTTTCTTTGAAAGCCTTCCAAAACCTTGAACACATGTTCCCTCCACACAAACCCAGAACAATTTCAAATCCAGGAGGGTTCCAAACCCCTGAGTTTCTGTGAGCTCCCCTCTGTGAGTGTCAGCTGAGAGCCCAGAACAGAGGCAAGCCCTGAGGAACGTGCAGGTGAGGGTAAGAATGCTGAGGGTGCCAGGGGGTCCCAGCCCCGTTGCCAAGGGGTCATTTCAGGCTGTACAGATCCATTTTCAGTGCCCAGGGGACCATTGAGCCTGGCCCAGGAGCTGTGCAGCTCTGGAGCACAGATCCTGGCACAGGCAGGTCACAGGGACAGAGCAGGCTGGACACTCCCTGCCCACAGCACCCAAATGCTCTTCTGGAGTCACCAGAGAACCAAACCCTCATTGTTTCCCTTTACTGCCCCACAGCCTGGAGAGTAGAAATGTTTTTTTATGACCTGCCTGTTGGCCTGCAGGCTGAAGTTAATGCCCCCCTATGGGATTTACCATGAGCCTGCAAACAAGAGCAAATCCAGCACCTGGAATTGTTTCCTTGAAATAAAGCAGTGCTCCCGTTGGAGGAGAGAAATGAAATGTTACAGGAGGATTTTCGAGCAGTAAGAAGTTGGAAACAGCCTAATGCAGAGCTTGCCCCTCCCTGTGAGGAAGGGAAGATTCCTGTCAGTGCAGGGCATTCCTGAGCACTCCCTGCTCCCAGAGCACAGGAGAGAACTCTGGAGCTGCAGCTCAGTGCAATGCTCATTGCCAGGGAGGGCTGGCAGCTGCACTCCTGCCCTTTTCCCGGGGAGCCTGGCAGCTGGAGCAGGTACCACACACCTGGCAGCACTGCCAGCAGAGCTCAGAGCTCACCTGGGAGGGGGCAATTCCAGCTGGGGCACTGAGGCACACCTGGAGACAGGCACTGCCTGCCCCATCACAGCTGACTCCAGCATTAAACACCTTGAACCCGCTGATTTCACCTCCTACACCAACTCACAACGAGCCCTCTTCCTCTCCAGCTCCACAGGTCTGCACTAAAGCCATCGCAGTGTGTGAAGGGTTAGACATCAGCGGCAGGGAACAGAAGCAGGCACTGCCACTCATCTGCATCTCAAAGCGTGCCTGCCACTGCCCCAGGCGATGGGAACTGAACACCTACACAGTCCTCAAAAGGTGAACCGTGAGCTGCCAAAGGCTGCCTGCCCCAGAGCACTCCTCACTGCCCTGCTCACAAAGGGGCTTCTCCCACGAGAACAGCGCCAGCCTGGAGGAAAAGCCCGGCTGATGACACCTGCCACTGCCTTCTGGAAAACTACGAGGTTTTATCGCTTAGCTTTCTCACTTTCTGTCCTAAAAAAAGTTAAGTTAGGGCCTCAGCTCCCTCCCTGTTTGCTTTATACCAGCACACCCCTTTGCTCCCCACCTCTTAAATCACAAAATCACTGAGGCTCCTGCTCAGCCAAGAGTCCAACCTCTGACATAAATGACATTAAAAGTTGCCCTGACAAAGACTGAAAAATACCTCACCTTGCAGCCAGTCAGTGACTACTCAAGACACTATGATTTTAAGTGTTTTGTAACCACAGCACATCCTTTAGACATCCAACTCTTTTACAGTTTAGTGATGAATTGGTACCTGCTGTCATAATTCTATTAGTTTCCACAGAAACACCTGGCCAAATATAATGTGCTATCTGCTGTGGGATTCTGAGGTCTCCTGCTGTTTCCTCCAGATCTAGGCTGCCTAAAACTCCTCATTACCTAAGATTTTAATAAATTTTGTATTACTTAAGCACAGCTGAGAAGTTACAATAATTAGTCCTTAAAGCCCACAGGACTGGGCAAGGCCCATGGAACTATTTAGATTTAGGTACAGTTTATAAGAAGAAATCTGTTTAAACACCAAACCAGAGACAACAAAATCACAGCCTCTTCTCCCTGGCACCGAGGGGGAAACAATTAACCTCATGAGAATGTGAGGAGTTCCAGCCCTGCTCACCTGAGCCACCTTCTCTGAATCCCTCTGCAGGTTCCCCCAGAGCAGCCCAGGCAGCCAGGCTGAGCTTGGAGACCCCAAGCCCTGGCTTTGAACCTCCAGACGTGGCTCCTTCCCTCTGCCAGCACAGCTTCCCCAACACCCCCTTGGTCTGAAGGGCTGCCCAGCACTGGGACTTCTCCCTCCCACTTCTCCTGGGCTCTGGGTGCTGCAAAGGAGCTGCTGCAAAAGTGATGCTTTTCCCAAAGCCCTTTTTCCTTGCATTATGGCTCCTTCCACCAGCCAGCACTCCCTGGAACAGGCACTGCTCATGGGTCCTGGGATAAAACAGACCTGTCCTGCATCACAGCCAGCAAATAAATCCATTTGCTGCTCCAAACCCTGGGACAATGCTGGCAGGGCTGCTGCATTCCCCACCACAGCAACAATGAGGGTGTCCCACGGAGCTCACAGGAGGTCCTGGATGTGTCCCCTGAAACACAGGGCTCTGGAAGGGTCAGGAGCCAAGCCTGGCAGCCCAGCCCAGGAGCAGGGAGCTGTCCCCTGAGGGAGAGCAGAGCTGGGAACGAGACAAGAATCCTGTGCACGCTGATGGGAACAAGCAGGAGCCCAAAGTGGATGGAACAGCAGGATACGGTCAGGGAAAAGCTCCAGACACCTCTGGAGCAGCATCCTGCACACAGGGAAGAGTTTAAGGGTCAAAGGAAAACTGGAACTGAAAGTTGTGACCTCTGGACCCACTGGATGATTTGTCAGTGAGCAGCTGCAGCAGACAGAGCAGAGGATGAGCCAAGGTTAAAGGGACCTTAGAGCTCATCCAGTGCCTCCCCTGGATCCCTGAAGAGTCCAAGGCCAGGCTGGACACCCTGGGGGAGTGGAAGGGGGCCCTGCTCATGGCAGGGGGGATGGAATTAAATGTTGTTTAAAGTTCTTTCCCACCCAGAGCATTCCGTAATTCTATGATTCACCTTCCCCAGACGAGGGATGTGTTGCACAATAAAATTGGAGGAATTTTAACCAGAGGATCCCATCTCACAGAGGAATATTTTCACATGTCCAACACGAAACAGAAAACGCAGAAGCTGCTGCTTCACAACACAAATTTGTCATAAGTGAAAAATGCCAGTGTCAGTGCAAGGAACAGGCAACTGCCACACAAAGCACAAGA